>JAXCHB010000241.1:4582500-5203750 GCA_036926305.1 Uropetala carovei
AATCTTCATATTGGCTTATTAATAAGAGGCAGCAAATGGTTAAAATACTGTTTTAATTAAAATAATATAGGGGAACGGCTATAGTCATAGGCACTTTAAGCAGCTTTCAGAGTTTGAAATTATATAGAAAATATATAAAATCTCTGTTTGCCTGAAAAAACAGTTTTATTTATTAATATCTACATCATCAAGGAACATTAAAAAGATTACGAAGAACAACATTTTCATTATTATTTTTTAAGGTTAATCAAAAATTACAAAAAACATAGTAATTGGCACACATAAATTCAGTTATCGGCATATTAAGCTACAGTTTTTTGGTACCCAGTTATCTAATGAAATTTATTGCTTAAATAACATGGAAACATTTGTAATATACATATAAAGTAGATTTTACCTCATTACTTCTTTTTCTATACAAAAAATTAAAGAAGTTAAAAATAACACAATATAAATTTGCTAAGATAAATGAAAGGTGAAAATATTTTAACTAGAATCGTAAAAATCACTCTCCAGTTTCTCTCCCAAAATTTAGACATGTGACAAGCATATATATCATATCATCAGGTGGTACAAGATTCTGATGAGTTTTAGGTACAAATTTATGGTGGAATTTTCTAACACAACTTTTTTGTTAATATTATTACCGCAAATGTAACATAAGGAAGGCTATTTGTTTGTCAGAGTAAATCAGTCTGAAATGGTAGTTTGCATGTTGTGTTGCATGACATTCTGTTCTTTCTAGATACCTTACCTGTGACAATGCAAGATGGTAAGATCTTATTGTTAGACAGATAGGCAAATTAATGGTATGACAATAATATAAAATATTGATAATATAGTTATTGGTACTGCCAATAGATAATGTCTTGATATACCATAAAATTATGCACAATGTGCCATTAACTATATATAGGCGACTCCCGAGATTCGACAGTTCGAGATTTCGACCCTGCCGATCGAATTGGGAAATAGTTTACGTGAAGTAATTTTCGTCCCGACCAACCACGCGAGGTTTAGTTTTGGTGTAGATGTAGTTATATCTGCTCTAATTGTTTGAATTTGTGCTGATTTCACTCTTTTTTCTGTTAATCTTTTATTTAAATTTATTTATTTTATTGATTTATAAATTTATCACTTGACATAATATCTAAAAGGAAATGTAATAGCGATAATGCAAGTGAATCAAATAAAAGAGTGTCATTCAACTATTAGCACTTATGTGAAACAGAAGGAGAAAATTCTAGAACATGTGATAAATTCACGTAATTTGATGGCTGGGTTGACAGATTTAAGAGAAGGGCAGGTTTGCATAACCTTAAATTAACTGGCGAGGCTGCAAGTTATTTTGTGCTTTTTAATAACTTTTATATTAATTTCGCTGTGATATATAGTTGTATGTATAGATAGATGTATGCAGGGATGTGCAGGTCGACAGTTATTGGGCACCCTCTTATAAATATGATTTATATAAAAGAAAGAATAAATAAATGTTTATATGAATAAATAACAATAAACAAAATATATAACAAAACTCACAGGTAAAAAATTTCAATCGATTGTCGAAATTAACAAATTACAAAAATCAATCTCTTATCCAAATCACAAGCATAACAGCGACACGGCTTAACTGTCGAACATGATGCAATATTTTAATTTTTTCAACAACATACTGACATCTAGCGTGGAAGTAATTAACTTTACTGAAGATTTGACATGTATCAATGGATAAAACAGAAATCTACTTGACTTTTGTGAATTTGCGTTATTTTCTGCACTTTTTAATAAGGATGCCAAATAACTGGGTAGTGCCAATTAACTGCAGCCTTTCCCCAATATTTAGGTTATTTATTTATTTATTGTTTGGTGTATAAATTAAAATAAATATATATACAACACCCTTACTGAGACACAGTATAAAAGTTTTTTCAATGCATCATTATTCCTACGAATGTTTGTTTACATTTAAGGATTTAAGCAAGGAATCACAAGCAGCAGTTTGGGCAACAAAGGCATATATACTGTGTGAGTTTGGATATGATGCAATGATTGAAGCTTTGAAGTGTAGCAGACTTGCAGTCAAGTTGGATCCTGATGATGGTGGAAGAAGGCAAGGTGCTTGGTATTGTCTTACTGGAAAGATTCATCTTGAACTTAGGCGAGTTAGGTCTTCCACTGAAGTGAGTTTTATTTTCATTTTTTCTGGATATAAACTTTTTGTATAACACATTATTATTTGCCAAATTTGGTTTATCAGCCACATGCCAATATTTAAAAGCAGTGTTAACAAGTAAAGGAAGGGCTGCTGAAGCAGACATTAAATGGTGGTTTTTCAAAAAAAATTTAGACAGAAAAACCAATAAAACATTAACAACAAGATGGATTACAAAATCAGTTGAACGAAAAACAAAGTCTCTAGGTGCTTTTGTTTAGGAATTAGCATGTCAGACAGAAGGACAAACCGAATGCATAAACAAGCTTCTGAAGAAACTGTTAAAAAATAGAAAGACAGTAACAGGAAGATAGAAATGATGAAGAAAATGAGAATGACTAATCAAGCCTGAGGAAGGTTATGGCTCTAACAAAGTAGAGGTTTAAATAGGACTAAATACAGTAAATACATTCATTAATTATTATTTTTAGCTTTTGTATTTTTAAATAATTATGTGGGTTGTAAAGATGCTTTTTCTAAATAGACATTTCTCTTATTAAGAGGTAAACTTTGATTCTGAGCAGTCTTCCTTTTGGGTTAACATTGTCTGATGCAGTATTATAAGCAATTTAATTTTTTTAATACTAGATTAAATTGGCTCATAATTCCTAATATGTAATTTCAATAGTGAAATTTGTCTGCAGATGCCAACAAAGGAAGAATTATCCATGCTTGATAGGTCTACAAAGATAAATCCATTTCCTGTTCATTTAATAATTTTATCAGACTCATATAGGGAAGCTGCAAAAGTTCTTCTTAAGAATTCATATCAAACATACAAAGCTAAGTCTGATAAAATGTGTCACACTTCTAAAAGAATATACGAAGAGGTCATGGCTAAGAATATCTTGTCTGTAGGTATTTTGAGGAGGTATGTATTTATTTGTTTCGTATTTTAAGTTAATAATGAGTGAAATTTTTCTCTGATAAGCATCTGTACCTTCATGTGTAACCTGAGTGGAAACTTACTTGACAATTTATGTGAATGACATTCCTATGGTATTCTATATTTTTAAAGGAATTTTAAGCTTTATCCTGCGTAAACATCTTTTAGTCTTACAGCTAAACATATTTAACTTGCACACAAATATTAATTGTAGGATATTTCAAGAAAAACTTTGCAACTTCATGATTTATAATAACGTAGGTAATGGCTGGATTAATTTACCCAACTATCTTAACCCCTTAGAAGTCTTGTAAATTTTAAATTTTTGAGAAAAATTCCATTTTAATTGATATTTTCTATAAAAATAAGGAGAAAAGCATTAGTTACTTCTTTAGTTCAAATATTATGGTATTTCGATTGAAATCATGCAAAAACTCCTGCAAATTTATATTCTGGGAAAAACACTCATATCAAAATAGATAACACATGAAGCAGTGTCCATATGTGATATCTGCATATCAGTCAAGGGGTTAACTTTGAAAATAAAATAATTACAAAAAAAATCTTAGATCACTTAAAAATTGAATCACTGTAGAAAAAAATCATCACAGCAAGTGCATTTATACAAAAGAGTAATTTTTATGGAGAGCAATCAAAATTACTCTTTTCCTATAGAAGTTTTTAAAGGTTAGTAATAATAATAATATTTATTAATTCCTTTTGGTCAGTAAGAGACATGGAATACGTCAATAAAAAAAGGAAAAAGAAAATGCAGGTGTATACATAGAACAGAAAGAAAAAAATTATAATAATAATAATAAATGGATAAAAATACATAGTGCACATTACAATACCTTCAACCGGCAAAACACCGGAAAATGTTGAAAAAATGGATGAGGCTATCCTTGAGAACCGTAGGTGAACGATCCATGATGTTTGCAACATTGTGGGACAGGCATATGGGACATGCCAGTGCATTTTGTCGGACGAACTCAACATGAGGCAGATTGCTGCAAAATTCATGCCAAGGCTGTTGTCTGACGACCAGAAGCAACATCGGCTGGAAGTCTGCATGGAACTTCTGGAGCAGGTCAGAAATGACCCAGACTTCCTTTCTAAGATCGTAACTGGTGACAAAATTTGGGTTTATGGGTACGACCCTGAAACAAAACAGCAATCGTCCCAGTGGAAGAGTCCATCTTCACCCCGACCGAAGAAAGCGCGGCAAGTCAAAAGCAATGTTAAGTCAATGCTGATCTGCTTTTTCGACATTGAGGGGAATATCCACAAGGAATTCGTCCCTCCAGGTCAGACCGTCAATGCGAAGTTCTACTGCGACGTCCTGAGGCGGCTTTGGGAGGACATGAGGTGAAAGCGGTCAGAGAAATGGTGCAGGGACAACTGGGCGCTCCATCACGACAATGCGCCAGCGCACACGGCTCTGGCTGTGCAGCAGTTTTTGGCCTCCAAAAACATGGCAGCCGTCCCCCACTCCCCTTACTCATCTGATTTAGCCCCCTGTGACTTCTTCTTCTTCCCCAAGATGAAAATCAAGTTGAAGGGGTGAAGATTTGACACTGTAGAGGAGATCCAGGCCGAATCGCAGGAGGTGCTGAAGATGCTGACACAAAAGGACTTCCAGGACAGCTTCCAATCGTGACAGAAACGTTGGGATCTTTGTGTACGCTCCCAAGGGGACTACTTTGAAGGGGACGGTGACAATTAGGACTTTGGACAAGTCTACTTTTTTCTTCAGATACATTTCGGGAACTTTTGGGTAGCACCTCATATGTACAAATATACAGCATGAGCTCAGGAAAGAAAATAACTCATTGCACTGTGCTATCAGCATCTACTATGAAGATTAAAAATGAAAAATGCCAAACCATTGGAGTTGCTTCTTTGCATGATTTTGATGAATTTTAGTGCGATTGATGGATAAGATACAGGAGAAAGGAGCTTTGGTGCATAAAATAGCAATGATGTTATGAATAAGCAGAACATAGTATTGACATAAACATTGCATATCTATTACAAACATTCTTTCAATTTTTATTTTCTTCTATATTCATAGAGAAATTGAAATTTCAAATTTTCATCCTATCAGAGACACAATTTTGGATTTTTAATAACTCTTTGTAGCACAACTTTTGCTTTCTCGCTTTAACAATTGCCTTTGAGCAAGAGAATGGCATATTACATGGCAGACTACCAAAATGTATGAAAGCATTGAGTAATATTATTTTTATTCATGATTCAGTAAGTCCTCGATTTAAGTCATCCCACTTTACGTTGATTCGATATAACATCATTGCCAAAAATTCCTACCGTCACCACAGTACTACGTTGTGCTGCTTTGCCACTGGTAACTAGCTTCAGTGGCAACGGGTATCTATGCGATTTCCTTAATGTAGCAAAATCTATACTCAAATGTTATTAAATGGATTCTGTATAATAAAAAATTACACGAACAACATCGCACAAATATGATGAGAAATAAATTGTCCTATTTTATGACCTGATGTGTATTTTTCATTGAAAATTGTTTTAGAATGTTTTTGCAACTTATTGGATGAAAGAGAGCTGGTGGCTACGTCCTATTTGCCTCTCCTGTCCTCACACAATATCGGCTCCTTTAACATGAAGGTCGTCACTTTATTTCTACCACAATTTCTCTCTAACATTCTGTTATTTTGATTTAATGTTGTTTCATGCTGTTTTAAATGACAGTTTCATGTAAACATCAAATTTACCGCATTAGAAAAATTGTTTTGCATGACGTCTTGATATTCACAAGCGAAGTATGTATGTTTTCATCCTCAACATTGTTACTGAATGTATTTTTTACTTTCTCCATACGTAGTATATATGTATATACAATTCTGTACAAAGGTTATAGAGAATGTAATTTCCTACAACTTTCATTTGAAACAATTTTCCATAACAGTTATTGTTTAGGAATTATTTATAAAAAATAATCGGTTTTTTCGGTTTTCATCAAATATCTCCTTAAAAACGTCGTAATTGGTCATCTTCGTAAGGACCAAAGTTGTAGTGAATAATATTTTTTCCAAGTTTTGTTTGAAACAAATTTTCATAGAACCATCCATTTCGGAGATATTTTGCTTTTTCTTAATACCAGTATACAGCGCCACCACCATTAAGCGGTGAATTCTGTAAACATATTCAAAATATACCTAATATACGGCAGTAAGGACAACTGTATTCTTTTACGATAGGAAATAATAATTTTGCCTTATAATGCTATTCATAATTATTTAAATAACTATACCCCAAATATGGAGAAAGTCATGTGTTGGCCACATCAGATTTTTTGTATCTAAAATCAATGTTGATTTGAATATAGGAGCAGGAAAATGCGAAGGAGAGGGGGGAATGATATTTGAGTCAGCAGACATGTCCGGATGTGCACCCCTCACTCTCTATAGAAGAGGCACTATCATAGAAGAAATACAATGTATCTCTTCTCTGATGACGCCTACAAAGTCATCTAATTTTTAACACCAAACAGATCAGGATATGTATTAAGTAAGAGAGTTTTTTCTCCCCATTGGCATCTCATGTTCCATCAAGGCAGCTCAAAGGCTTGCCCATTTTTTAGTGTTAAGTGTGTTCCGACGTAATTATGGTCCATTTTTTAATTCGTTAATTTGCACACAACTGTTAAATATGGGTGAAAAACCTGCAAAAAGTGCTTCAGCGAAGAGCTCTTGTAAATCTATCAATTTGGAGGTTAAATTTGAGGTGCTACGGCATTTTGAAGATGGAGAGCAGATTCATGAAAATCAGATTTTTCCTGGGAATGCATCCTCAACGTAAATTGAGGGCTTACAGTACTGTTCTTTTTGCATGATTGAACTTGCTTAATTCAAGAAAAACAATTTCATTACTAATTGCAAAAAAATTCTTTCTACTAGATGTGGAATGGGATTGATAAAATTGCCATCAGCCTTCCGAAACTTGAAACTTGCAGAGCAGGCTTTTGAAAAGGCACTGAAGATAGCTCCAGAAAATCCTGTTGTTTTGCTTGGTATGGGTTACTTTCAAGAGTGGCAAAATAAAAATGACAAAGAAGCACTAGAGTATTATAAGAAATCATATGAATGTGGCTACCATGGTGCAGGCTTAAGAGTGATAATGGTTAGTTTCAATATATTGTGGGTACCTATTCTTATACCTAAATATTTTAGGTATGTGTATTATAATCCGCCATAAGTTATTGCATCATCCTAAGAATAATAAGTATAGCCTAGTGTCTTTCAGTACCTTTTCTTAGTAGTTTGACTCATGCTTTCAATATGTGTTCACTTCCCTTAACCACTTCAGCTTTGTTTGCAACTAGGTTAACATTATGATCCTTGCAAGTGATATTGGCAGTTATTCATGAAGAATTTTTTACTGAATTAGAGTAAGTATTTAAATTTATCATTTTACTTCATCAAGTCCCTCTACATATTTTTAATTTTCCACTGTTTTAGAAGTGGTCATGATTTTTACATGGCTTATATGCAAGGAAATATGGTATTTCTGCTTTCTTCCTTAAATAAGTTTGTGGATTTGTTTGTTGTTTTTTTAGAATACAATAGGCAATGGTTGAAATATAAAATATAGGATTAATTTTGAATATGGTGTATTCAGCCATAAGTGTAAAAAGAAAGAAGTTAATGATAAGTAAGAAAGAATATTTTTTAAAAGAAGCGGAGAATTTTCCAAACAATAATTGAACTAGCAAAAAGAATTCAAATCAAAACGTGGGATGCAGTCAAAGAATAAATATAAACATTAAAAATTTGACATATTATAAGCTAGAAAAAGTTTTAATAGAGTGGTTCCAAGGAATGCATGCCTATATTATTTCAATTATAATACAATTAGAATAGCTTTGAAACTAGGCATAACCAATTTCAAGGCCGTCAATGAGTGACTTGATAGATTCAAAAGGGTAAATGACATCACCTTCAAAAAGGTGTGTGGTGAGATTGCCAGTGTTAATGAAAATACAGTGCACCATTGGAAAGAAGAAATGCTGATGATACTCTTCTGGAAAGTTATGATCCCAAAAACATTTTCAAAGCAGATAAACCCAGGGGTGCAATGCACCTCGGTGCCAACTTGCTGGGGCACCTTCCCATTAAGGTATTTGTATCTATATATTATTGGAATTTGACTTGGGAATGTTTCCTCCTTTATCTGAGTGAAAAGGGAAAGTTGGAGATACTAAAATGACACAAAATCTTCCAGGCAAAATTTTTCCGATCTCTTGCGATATGTAGTCGCATGACTCAGGGTCGCTAGAACACATATCAGTGGCGACTTAAAATGGGTTCACCGTAGGGGTCGCCAAGAGGTGGGGGCGCTACTCTGCTAATTGCTATCCCGACCCTAGTGAGGAGCTCCAGCTGAGGCGGCAATCCTTTCGTAAAGTACCATCAACCTTTACTACAAATCCCTTCACTGGCAGAATACCAGGTGCCTACCCTTTTTCTTCCACTTACCAAGTCTTGGAAATCCCAAATGTTTTAAATTGGTTTGGTATAGCTTTTCTGAAAACTAGCTTCCCTTACTCCTTCACTATCTCCCACATACGTTAACGTTCATATTCATTTCTAAATAGTACCAAATTCGAATACCGAAACAATTTCTCCAAATAATGAGAGAATTATTGACATCTGCTTCTTCATTGGATTTTAAAGTGTCTTAAAATGAAAATACGAAGTCGGGACTTTGACGTAGGAATGCATAAATAATTGAAGTTTTGTTTTCTTATTGTCAGAATAAATATTGAATCTAATTTGGCTTATAAATGGACAAAAATATAGGAATTTTTGATTGATCATTAATGTAACGGGACAGAGTATTGAATTATAGTCATATGTGAGGCGAGTTTTATAATTCTCCTTCAAGCCAATATTAAATGATACATTTATATTAATAATTATGCAACTAATTTTTTCAATCAATGCCGTATGGGATACATCGACAGAAATACATCAGCTTGTCTCCACTCTCTATCGATGAAAAAAAGTTGTATTTGATCATACCACAAAATTTTGCTAGTAGGGGGGTACCACAGAGATATCTTGCATCCGGGCACGAAACACCCTCGGCATGGCCCTGGATGAACCAGGTCTCTTTTTTTACCTTTTGCCAGAGAAAAGCATGAGTGTATGAGAGGAAACTTGTGATTATGGCAAGAAAAGAAAGACAATTTTACTCTGTGCTGATAAGAATGGAAAATTTACAGCCTCTTGTGATAGGCAAATGTGCAAGACTGAAATGTTTCAGAATACAGCAACTTTTCAAAGCAGATTCACTAACAATTCCAATGCATAGATTAGGATGGGCATATTTTTGGAATTACTCAGAACATTCAATAGAAAAATGAGAGGTGCTGCAAGAAAGGTTATGCTTTTCATCGACAAGTGCTCTGCTCATCTATCTGATATGTCATTTTTATGGACTTTATTTAGTCATGATTTCAAACCGTTTTAGGAAATCAGAACTTAATCTGAAGTCTTATCAAATGCTAACCATAAACAAGGCTGATGAGGAGGATTGAATGCAAATGACACCAGATGAAACAATCAACTTTGAAGAGTATGCAACTGGCAAAAATGCTGTCTTCATTACAGATCTCCTGAAAGTAGAGAAAATGTGTGATGCAATTAAGAATAGCGGAGAAAAAGAAGAATAAGGAGATGATATTGAAGAACAGCCTATACATCCTATTTCAGAGATGCAGTTGCTGGATTAGATGTGAGGCAAAGATATTTCACTTCTTTCAAAATTGATGCCTCAACCATGAATAGATTTAACAAGAGAGGAAAGATGCACACTTAATGTATGTACAATTGCAAGGCATAGGCATTCTTTAGGAATAACTATATAAACGTGTTAATAAAGGAACAATATTAATGGCTTCCTATAATGTCAAAGGACTGCAAAACAATACATCAGAAGTGATGCTAAAGAACAATTGAATTTTTGTTCATAGAAAGGTAGCACTCTTACTTTGGATATGTGAACCATTTATATAATTTTTTATTGTCCTTTGCCCAAAAAGTTCTCAGTAAAGTACTTTACAAAAAGTCACTCAATAATTTTGGAGATGAAGCATATGGACAGAATGATGGACATAGCCTGATTTCCATAAGGTATTAATTCTTTTTTACTTTTTGTTAAGAACATCTAATAAAATGGAGAGGTAGCTGCTCAGTATTTGCTGAACTTGTCAGCAAAAGCAGACTTAAAAAAATAACATTTCTTCCTGGGAAACTTTTTGATTTTTAACACTAATAAACCATTCCAAAACTGATGGCCATGCAATTCAAGATAGTTCTCTAAAATTAAAGTAGTGCTAAACCATTAATATGGAAAGTGACAGATGGGTGTATAATCTTTTCCATCAATAAATGACATCTCTTTCTGGGTATATTTATCCATGTACCATATTATTTCACTTTATCCTCAACTTTGTTTAGTAAACTTAATGTTACATTTATATTGTATAATGTTTTAATTTATTTAAGGATGTGAAACTGCCAGGGCATGATGCATATGTAGTAAATTTCAGAGTTAAAAAATATATTTATTATGAAATTCAAGATTATTTGTAATAATTTCTTACATACAGAATATAAGAATAATTTAGCCCCAATAAATTTAGCAGTTACTTACTGTACAGGCACTCCCCGGATTACGTAAGCCTCAACTTATGTAAACCCGCAGTTACGTAAGCGGCCCCATAAATTATGTATGAAAAAAATTTTGTTATGCTTATGTTAGTGGTTTTCGTGAGTGCAAACTAAATATATATGTATGTGCACGGAGAAAGAACACATGGCATGGGTTGGAATGCAAAATCCCCGCTATGCTACCCAGGTAATGTTGCCATTCTAGCAAAGTTTTAGCTATATATAGTGACTATGGGTTCGAATTGCGCCTGAAAAAGGCCACAGCGACTATCTACTAATCTAGCAAATCGATGTAACAATCTACCTAATTCTAGCAACTGGCTATAATTGCAGCATATATCTTCACTCATATGAATACAATAATAGATTACATTGTTGTTACATGTCTGTGTGGTACTGTGGTTTCTCTCCCAATCCCTTGTCTTTTTTCGATCGTTCAAACAGTTGCTTGATCTCTTAACGCGTTTCGCCTTTGCGCAAATTAAAGTGTTGCCACTGCATTTTATATGCCTCTATTTTAACCAATTACTTGTATGTAAATTATACATACAAGTACTTTAATTTTCAGAGATCGCTTTTTCGAAATAGCTTCGCATGCCGAATAAAATGCCTTTGGGGGCTGGATCCGGCCTGTGGGCCATAGTTTCCACACCTCTGCTATACTTTCCATAGTAATTTTCGACTTATGCAAATTTCGAGTTACGTAATGGGTGCCGGAACACATTACTTGCGTAACCCAGGGAGTGGCTGTAATAGCATGCAACCCCTAGCTATTGTCTATCATTATTTAGTATTCAAAATGTTTTTCTCCCAGAGACAAATCAAAAAGGGATTTCACTGCACATGGGCTCAAGAGAAACAAGAAAATATATTATGCAAAAAATACTTAATACTATATGTACTTAATACATCCTGTTATTTAATAAATGCTTTAAAAAATATAGTAATCAACTCAAGTTCTCTCTTAAAGTAGGATGCAAACACTGTGGGATTAAGTGGAAGCATTCACTTCACATTTATTCAAATACTGTGCTTAAGATCTCTTTCACTAATCTAATGAGTCCAACTTCTGGATATTAACTGCTGCCATTGCTAGTGTTTCTCTGATATACTCAATTTTTCCTTGAATAAAATTTCATTTTCCCCTTTTCAGCTAAAGTATAAATTTGATAACAATTATAACCCTTTGGATGACTGTGACAGATATATTTCCAATCTTAAATATTTATTGAAAACAAGAATGAAACTTGAATGGGAGACTGCTTTTACAGCAGTTAAGGGAGAATATTACTTTTTTGTAAAAGAAGACCTGCTAGCAGCAGCAAAAGAGTGGGAGAAGGCCATTGACACATTACCTGATGCAAAGTATTTGAATGTGAGTTATGATTTTAACATTGTCATTGTCAAATAATTATTTTTCAGATAATATGTACAGGTATAGATAACTACTGTAGAAAACTGAAATATATGTATATATTTTAATTTTCTTAAAAAGTGTTTTAGGTATAAAAAAATATTTTAATGAAATCTCAAAAACAAATAAAAACATCATTATAGTTTCATATTTATCTCTGGTGGTGCACTGCTTAATGTGTTGGCTTACCATTACAAAGTTCCAGGGTTCGATCCCCACGAATGGAGATTTAAAAAAAATAACTATAACCGGTGGGCAGCAGTGCTGTCAGTGTGGTATACAGCCAAAAACAAATGATCTTGGCTGGGTCAATATCGAGTAGAGCTGTAAGTGTGACCAGGACATTTTGATTGACTACAGTACTGCGATGTGGAAAGTGAGAGGGAAACTACCACATTACAATTCCCTAGTACAGGCGACTCTCGAGTTTCAAACGTTCGAGATTCGATTAATTCGAGATTTTGACCCAGTTGATCGAATTGGGAATTACTTTACGCGGAATAATTTTCGGAACGACCAACCACTCGAGGTTTAGTTTTGGTGTAGACATAGTTATATCTGCTCTAATTGTTTGAATTTGTGCTGATTTCACTCTTTTTTCTGTTAATCTTTTATTTAAATTTATTTATTTTATTGATTTATTTATAAATTTATCACTTGACATGGCATCTAAAAGGAAATGTAATAGTGATAATGTAAGTAAATCAAATAAAAGAGTGCATAAGACTCATAGTTATGAATTGAAATTAGAAATTTTAAAGCGTGTTGAGAAAGGTGAAAGCCATACTGAAATCGCACGATCGTTGGGAATGTGTCGTTCAACTATTAGCACTTATGTGAAACCGAAGGAGAAAATTCTAGAACGTGATAAATTCACATAATTTGATAACAATAATAAACAGTTCCCCACCCAATAGCTCCTCTTCTTCCAACTAAAATCTTCCAACTTCTCAATTAATAAACCAAGTCTAGTAAGCGCAGTTGAAAAAGATTTAAGGTATGAAAATATTTTATTTTATTGTTTCTTTATTCTTAAGTTATTTTGTGCTTTTTTAATAACTTTTATATTAATTTCGCTGTGATAAATATTTGTATGTATAGATAGATGTATGCAGGTATGTTATCCAGCTCGCGCGAGTCGTTTGTAACAAATGACTTGCGCGATCCGGACCAGGCTGTCTGCACAGCATATTGCATACATCTATCTTTGAAGTTCAAAACAAAAATTTATTTTTTCCTTTTTAGTGCAAAAAATAAGTTATACATTTAAAATATTTATTATATAATTTATAATTTAATATTGTTGTATTAACATATGAGTAATGTTATTTTATCTTTATAGCACATGAGGGGAGACTTTTTCCCGAGATGTGGGAACGTATCCCTCGATTATAACATGCAAGTATATGGAAAAACGGCGTTCGACATTCAACTATTCGAGATTCGAACACGTTTTCAGGGACACATCCCCGATGAAACTCGGGAGTCACCTGTAATGATTATATTGTTTGATAATATGAGTTGTCTCGAGGTAAAACATTCCGAAGGTAAAACAGTTTCTCAATCAAATCTGTGGGTGGGAAATACCTTGAGAAAAATATTTGTCGAAGGTAACTTACACATGGGTAATTGGAATGTAAAAGCCATGAGGAAGGCAGGAAAGCTAGAGAATCTGAAAGAAGAAATGAGAAGAAATATGATTGACATCATAAGGTTGAGCAAAGCTAGATGGGAAGGAGAAGGGCAGTTCAACTCAGAACTCACGGTAGTTTACTCTGGAGGAAATAGGAAGGATTATAAGAACAGTAAAATATGCGAATGATCAAGTACTTCTAGCAAGAAAGGAAAAGGAACTCCAGAAAATGATAAACAGACTGGCAATTACAGGTAAAAAATACTGAAGAAATAAATACAGAAAAATCCAAGGTCATGCGAATATCGGGTATAGAAGGATACTTGAACATAAGTATTGGAGGAAAGCCATTAGAACAAGTTTCAGATTATAAATACTTTGGAAGCATCATAATGAGAAGCAAAATGCACCAAAGAAATAAAGACTAGAATAGCGAAAGCAAAAGCTGCTTTCAGAAGAAAGAAACCTACTGACGTGGAATATAAAGGAGAATATCCACAAGAAGTTGATAATGTGCTATATATGGAGTATAGCTTTGTATGGGGCAGAAACATGGGTGCTGAGAATAAATGATATAAAATACTTGGAAAGCTTTGAAATGTGGACATGGAAAAACAATCACACATATAAGGCTTATACTGAATTGGAAACAAAATCAAAGGTAAAAATTCTTTCAATAATAGAACTATGAAGGAGTAAAACAAATTCACTTACTCTCCAAGAAACAAAGGAAATTTTAGAAATGCATTTGTCTAATGTGAAAATATAATTGTAATATGTATTTAATATTTATTCAGCATTTAATGTAAATGTTGGTAGTTCTACAATTAATGTATGCATAAATGACGGGTTATGGGAGAAGTAGGGATTACTTGGTATATATGGTAGGGACTTCATAATCGGGGGGTGCCGTGGCATAGTGGCGAGGGCGTTGGCCTGCTACACTGAGAATACCCAGTGCGAACCGTGTACGGATCCTGCAAAAGTAGCATTTTTTCAGAGGTTTAGCAGCCCCTTATTTGCATGTTTAGAGGAGAACACGCAAATCAGCGCTCCGTCCTTTGGAAGGGATGTAAAGCCGTTGGTCCCCTTGGTGTTTCTCGTTAAGAGTAGGCTAATACCGGCACCGGGTGTATCTCCTCCCTTGCTTTGTGATTTAGACTGAGAAGCCTACTAGCGCTGGTAGTCATTTGAAGTCACAAGGTCCCACAATAACTTCATAATCACCTTGGTAGCCAGGAAGGGCTACTGTAAACTCTGATAATCCTAACACAAGATTTCACTTATTGTTAGTTTAGTTGTGATTGTTATACTTAAAAATTATAGCATTTTATCTTTATTCCCTGAACTTGTACTACTTTTATTTAATCATAATAATATTTTAATTATCTTTTTCAGGAATACAGGCATGCATTTCAGAATAACAAGAATGAATTCAGTTTATACACACTCTTAATTAAAAAAATAAAGGATGCATTAAGGTCAAAGAAGTTTAGCAATGAAGATGAAGCATATCTAACCAGACTTAAGGAGAAATGTGAGGCAAATGAATATTCAAGTTACTTTAACCAAGAAGTCTACTGAAGTGTTAAATCAACTTTGCTCTCCAAGTTTTCTTTTTCGTTTGTGAAAAATGAGTAAATACTGATTTCCTATAAGAGTTTATATTTAACTAAATTATTCTTAACTCTATTTCATCAATAAAATATTGCCATAAAATCATGTACAGTGAAAGTTCGCTATAACAAGTACAGCATTAGACAAGAATTTTGCTATGATTATAGTTTTTATATGCACCATCAATTTAATATGATTAAGCAACAGAAAATTCTTCCATTATAACCAGTGCTTTATGTTCAATATTTCATTATAATAAATACAGGTTTCCTTTGCCTTTCACAGCAGTTAAATCCCTGAAAAGTGCAGCAAACCACAAACCAAGAAAGGCATATACACAATGAGAAAAATAGGGTGTTATCTTCCACCAGCAAGAATGTACTGCAGCACAATTTTTTCTTTTTAATAGGGCTTTTCCTTCTATGGCAAGTAGGTTTGAGAAATTGCTTTTGAGAGAGATTGAGGATCATAAAACTAGTACACATTTCTGTGTAAGTAATATTTTGTAATGAGTTTATCGAAAAGATATAATGCCAACTGAGATCTACGAGCAAAATACTCACATGGCAGTTCTTACAGAGATATTTTAAGTGGTGAAGAAAATCTTTTGATCAAAGAAAATATGTCTTACTAGCAGGAGTGCCCGTTGAATTTCAACGGATGTAGTGAATCTAAAACTTTGACCGTGTAACATGTAAGCATCGCAAGAATAAGATAGTACACAGTTATACCCGTCGAATAAAGCTAAAATGAAGAAAACCAATACGCATTTTCCTGTTTAGATGAATTTAGATGAACGCCAATGTCCGCAGTATTTCCTTCGGATTCCTTCCGCACCTCCTTTTCCCTCCCCCTCCTACTACACCCCCTCCATTTTCATTTTTTAGCTTCATATTCGTAATTGTTATAAAATTCCTAATCGATAGACACCAATGTCCGCAGTATTTCCTTCGGATTGCTTCCGCACCTCCTTTTCCCTCCCACTCCTTCTACACCCCCTCCATTTTCATTTTTTAGCTTCATATTCGTAATTGTTATAAAATTCCTAGTCGACAGACACCAATGTCCGCAGTGTTTCCTTCGGATTGCTTCCGCACCTCCTTTTCCCTCCCACTCCTTCTACACCCCCTCCATTTTCATTTTTTAGCTTCATATTCGTAATTGTTATAAAATTCCTAGTCGATAGACGCCAATGTCCGCAGTATTTCCTTCGGATTCCTTCCGCACCTCCTTTTCCCTCCCACTCCTTCTGCACCCCCTCCATTTTCAATTTTTTCGCCTTATATTCGTAATTGTTATAAAATTCCTAGTCGATCGATATCAATGTCCGCAGTGTTTCCTTCGGATTACTCCCTCTCCTTCAAACTCTCCTCCATCTTCAGGTTTGCCCTTCATATTTTTCATACTTCGAAATAAAGTCTCTGTGGACATATGCAAAAGTGGACAAATAAAACAGTGGACGAAAAGGCTGTGGACATATACAAAAGTGGACAAAAAAAACAGTGGACGAAAAGGCTGTGGACATATATAATAGTGGACATTAAGGCAGTGGACAAAAAGGCTGTGGACATAAAGGCAGTGGACGAAAAGGCTGTGGACATATAAGAGTGGACATAAAGGCAGTGGACATAAAGACTGTGGACATATATTACGGTGGACGTAAAGACTCTGGACATAAGGGCAGTGGACATAAAGGCTGTGGACATAAAAGAGTGGACATAAAGACTGTGGACATATCATCTGGGAACCCAACGAACCGACAGGAGAGAGTGGGAGAAAGGAGGAGGAAGAAAGGAAGGGAAAGGAGGAGAGGAGGGGGGAAGTAATAAGAAGAAGATTGGGGGGGGGGGAAGAGAGGTTAGTTTAGGACGGGGGCCCGCAACATGGTGCTCGCTCGCTCTTTCTCATCCTCACCGTGTACCAGTAATTTAATTTGTTCGTTTCTTTTCTTTATAAACACAGGAAAAGACATTTGTAACAGCTATGACATTAGTTTTTTATTTGCGATCATTCCTAATTTTTGCGAAACTATAGTGATGCTCGCTGCATGTTATAGGAAATAACTTGGTGCTCGCCAAATTGAAAAGGTTGCAAACTTCTGGTTTAGGAGGTAAAGAAGGTAAGGAGGGGGGGGGGAGGGGGGGGGGAGAAGATAAAGTAGAGAGTAAAGGTTGAGGGAAAATAAGAGAAAGGAAGGCGGAGGAGTAAGATCAGAGGAGGAGGAGGAAAGGGTGAGAGGGAGGTGTAGGAGATAAAAGGATGAAAACCACGACTACTCCCATGGAACTTCGAAAAGAGTGAGTGTCGCTGAACTTGACGTTGAAATCTTGGAGTTGCTTTTCAAAGAGATTTCATAGCAAAAAAGGACAGTCCAAAGGATGCATTCAAGGTTGCTTATATAGCGAGTCGAAATTCTCCGAGCTATATTTATTTAATCGCTGAATTTTTCATTCCTAGGCATAGCGGTTTATTCAGTTTAAGCGGGTTTTGATATGTAAGCGTCCACTGGCTCCCTCCTATCCCCCTCAACTACTAGTGTGTGTGCGTGCATGTGTGTGGGTGTATATATGTGTGTATATTGCACTGGTGGTGTAGTGGTTAGCGTTCCGACTTCCTGCTACAAAGTTCCGGCGTTCGATCTCCGCGAATGGAGGTTTTTTTACAAAAAAATTAATTAATTAATTTTTTAAAAACTATCATCGGTGTCTGGCAGTAGGTAGCAGTACTGTCAGTGTGGTATGGAGTCGAAAGTAAATTATGTTGGCTGGATCTATATCCAATAGAGCTGTAGGTGTGATCGGCTACAGTACTGCGATGTGAAAAGCAAGGGAGAAATTACCACATTACAATTCCCTAGTAATGATTATATGGTTGGAAAATATGAGATCTCTCGAGGTAAAACATTCCGGAGGTAAAATAGTCCCCGAATCGGATCTTCGGGCCGGGACTGCCTTGAGGAAAGCATTTGTTGAAGGTAACTTACGCATAGGTACTTGGAATGTAAAAACCATGAGGAAGGCAGGAAAGCTAGAGAATCTGAAAGAAGAAATGAGAAGAAATAGGATTGACATTATAGGGCTGAAAGAAGCTAGATGGGAAGGAGAATGGCAGTTCGACTCGGAAGAGTTCACCGTAGTTTACTCTCGATGAAATAGTCGGACAAGGGGAGTCGCTCTGGTACTTAGGAAAGATATGATGAACAGCGTTACAGGTTGATGGCAATAAAGTTAAAAGCAGTCTCAGTGGACATGTTGATAATCCAGTTATATATGACAAAGTCCGCTCATGAAGAAGAAGAAATCGAGGAGATGTACAAACAAATTAAGAGATTTACGAAGAAGACGGAAGAGGAAAGGTAAACTGCATAATAATGGGAGATTTGAACAGCATAGTTGGAGAAGGACGAGAATAAAATGTTGACGGTCAATACGGACTTGGGAAAGGAAACCGAGGAGGAGAAAAACTGGTAGAATTCTGCGTTAATAACGACCTAGTATTCACTAATACATGCTTCAAAAACCATAAACGAAGGCTGTACACTTGGAAAATCCCAGGAGATAGAATGAGATGCCAAATAGATTACATCCTAGTAAAACAAAGATTCTGGAACGGCATAAGAAATACTAAGAGGAGCAGACATTGATTCAGATCACATCCTTCTAATAGTCGATGTAACTACAAAGCTTACACAAATAAGGAAAACGAGAAGAGAAAAACAGCCTTGGGACCTAGAAAAACCGAAAGAAAAGAAAGATATATTCAGCACGAAGTTGGAAGAACGCCTTAGAAATTTTGAAAACAAACCGAAGACCGTGGATACAGAATGGGAGGAAATTAAAGCCATTATCAAAGATACCTTGAATAAAGAGATCGGAAAACAAGAGAAGAAAATCAGAAAACCATGGATCACTTAGGAAATGCTGGAGAAAATGGAAAACGTTGACAGTGAAGAAGGTAGAGCCAACTCTAGACGCGTAAACAATACGTTGAGAAGGGTAACAGCTAAAGCTATGGAAAAGTGGATAACAGAAAAATGTGAGGAAATACAGCAGATGGAGAAGTTAGGACGGTACGATATGATATACGTTAGGGTAAAGGAATTATGAATATAGATGGGAAAATATTCACAGAACCAAAGGACGTAGCATAGGCATGGGAAGAATACATTAAGGAACTATACAAAAAACAGGCAGGATCGGCACAAATAGAACTGGAAGAAGAAGATAACATTCAAGAAGACAACTTGGAACCAAGTATTATGAAAAGCGACATAGAAAAGGTGATACTGGAACTGAAGAAAGGGAAAGCTACAGGTAGCGATGGAATACCGGCAGAGGCATTTAGAGTTATTGGATCGGAAGGACTACAAAAGATTACAAAATTAATTAACAAAATTTACGACCCAGGAGAGTGACGTCAGGATTTTCTAGAAATAACAATGATCCCTCTAAAGAAGAGGCCAAAAAAGGCAATGCAGTGTAAAGACTACAGAATGATAAGCCTACTGTCACACACTTCGAAGATCATCACGAGGATTCTTAATAAAAGGCTAGAGAAAAAGGTCGAAGAAATGCTAGGGGAAGATCAATTCGGCTTCAGAAAAGGAAGAGGAACCAGAGATTCTATCGGTGTAGTGAGAATCATATCAGAAAGGGCAATTGAGTACAGACAAGATAGCTGCATATATTTCGTCGACTGGCAGAAGGTCTCTGATAGAGTAAATTGGGTACTGCAGATGAAGATATATTAAAGGATATAGGTGTAGACTGGAAAGACAGGAGACTGATCAGGAATCTATATATGAATCAAGTTGTAAAGGTCAGGTCGGAGAATGCGGACACCAGCGGAGTAAATATCGGTAGAGGAGTAACAGGGCTGTTGTCTGTCGCCGATTCTATTCAATAAATGTATGCAGTATAGCTTTGTATGGAGCAGAAACATGGACGCTAAGGAAAAATGATATTAAATACTTGGAAAGCTTCGAAATGTGGACATGGAGAAAATGTTGAAGATAGAATGGACAGATAGGGTGAAAAACGAGGAAGTACTACGGAGAATAGGAGAGAAGCGAACGATTATACAGACTACCAGAAAGAGGAAGGCGAACTGGATTGGTCATTACCTGAGGAGAAAGTGCATGATTAAAGAAGTGTTAAAAAATGATAGAAGGAAAACTGGATGGAAAAAGAAACAGACGTAGGAAAAGGTTTCAGCTGATCGACGACTTGAAAGGGAAAGAGAGCTATCAAGATATGTAGAAGACTGCGGAAAATAGGAGTATATGGAGAACCAGGTTTAAGCATGAATAATCACGAACCTGTCTAAGGAGAGACTACCTATGATTATATATATATACTCCGTCAATGGGAACTGACCCATATCCAGATCTTAAACTCTTTCTCTCCTCCCGGTCTCAATATCCGTTAATATAATAATAAGAAGGGACTATATAGTCTCAATTTCGCCCTAATAAAGTCGTTTGTCTGTCTGTCTCTTTCCCCTCTGCCCCCTCCCCCCTCTGCATCCTCCAATCCCCGACCTTTCCACGCTCCCTTCCCTTCCACCCCCACACCTTCACCCCAGTGTCACTGCCATATCAGTTGTGTCTCTCTTGTGCTGACGAAGGGATCATCCCGAAAACTCTAACCTCTACAAATGTCTCTCCAACACCCCAGCGGCTCTCCTTCCGGTAAGTGTTCACTGGGTTTCCTTCAACACCTAGCTGCCCTAAATATCCTTACTTAACTTTTCTCTTCCGTAGTGTGTGTGTGTGTGTGTGTGCGCGTGCGTGCGTGCGTGCGTGTGTGTGTGTATATATATATATAGAGAGAGAGAGTGCGTGCCTGCGTGCATGTATGTATGTATGTATTTCCAGCATGTTGTTTCAACATAAGTTTCAGTGACAAACGATGCGCGGTGAAGGTTGAGTACTGAACGACGACTTCCGCTTTCCAATTACCCTTTCATTGTTTTTAGAGGATTTTAAAACATGAACGGAATATAGCATTTTTCATTCACTATTTTATTGATATTTTTCTAATGAAGATATTTTAATGTAGATATATTGTGTAATGATTAGCTTAGTTTTTTATTTATCCTTATTATTTTAACATATTCTCCGCTTGAGGCTGTAATTGTTAGAATATTTTAAACTTAGAAATGACATTTTGTCGGAACATGTAATGTCTGCTTGCGTTAGAAATGACTACAGTTCGCACACGGTCTTTAAAAATCGATGGAAGATATTAGAATTCTCTTCCTCGAAGGACATTTATCGAAATGCATTCGTCTTGGAAATCCTTCGCAAAAGTCCTCTGCCTCCTTTTGCTTCAACTTCGTTTGGATCGTTAATTTTCATTTTCATCTAGAGACGCTGATTTTTCGCAAGGCTGTACCGATGAAAGCAATAACACTTTTCTGATAATAACTTTGTTTCGGTTCCCAAATATTGATTTTATACTTAAGATATTGATCAAATTTATTTTCCTGCTGTTAAGTGGGCGGTAAAAATAACAACATAAATTTAATGAAATACGATGCATACTTTTTTAACGGTATGTTGTTTAGGATTGAATCCTACAGTTTATTATTTTACATTTTATGGCACGTAAAACATTGAAGTTGTCCTCGATTTGCATTTCTATTTCCCCTTATTCCCGCATGCTGAGAATGAGCAATGAAGAAATATTTATTTTGTTTCATTTTTACTCTTATAAAAACACCCTTGTTCCGGCGAAGAAAAGAAGAATTTAAACGTTATCGAGTAATGAAATGGCGGTTATTTATTATGTTCGACTTATCTCTCCCGTGGAAATCGCCAATACATGCCTTAAATTCTTCTCGGTCCACGTTAACATTTAAAATTTATTGACTTAAACCTTCACTATCGCGTAAACGTTTTTCTAAGGTGTCATTCAGATCGCTCAAAACTCTTCTCGCTTTCAGAGAAGTTCACACTCCAAACACGTCTTGAATCTCGGAGATAAAGAGTTTAAAACTTGTGAAAAATGAAAAAATAAAACTCGGCCAACGAGTCCGCGTTAATTTTCGTTTATCTCAGTTATTTTTCTCGTTCTCGGGGGCATTTTTTTTCGGGAAGGAAAAGAAGCCGTCCCTTTTGCCTCTTCCACATCTTTATTTTTCTCTCCTCTCCAATTCACGTCCGAAACCACTCACCGCCACCCAGTCCTTGTGATCCTGGAGCTTGTCACAAGATAAGGCTAACAGCTTGACGTTACGCTTCTTGAACTCGTTGGCGTGGACTGCGATTCGACCGAGTTCCGTCGTACAGACCGGCGTGAAATCGGCCGGGTGGGAGAACAGGATTCCCCAGCTGATAAGAGAGAAAGAGAGGGGATTAATTAGGCGAACCTTTGCGGTAGAAACAGTGAGAAGGGAAAAAGGAGACAGAATAAGGGCGAGTGAGAGATAAAAAGCCTCTTAAAAAAAGAAACGTCGCACGGATTACCAAGAGGGCTGTTTAGTTAGGCGTTAGAGGCATTTGCGTGTGATAGGTTTGTCTCTCTAAAAAAATAAAAGAAAAGGAACTTTTTGACCTTGAAGTCCATTAAGATTATAATTCAAATACTGAGGAAGTATGATTGGAATGGATAGTTTGCAATGAAAATTTAATGATATTCGCTAAGTGCAGATAGACTTTCCCCAATGGCATTGTTAACTCGACCGCTTTTATTTAAAACGCGATTTATTTTCTGCGACGGAATGGATAAATTACACATTAAATTACCATAGAAGTACCGACGCGGTGAATAAGGGCCCACTGAAAGAGAGGGTTCACTAAGAAACGCCAAATTTCTAAGTTCTTCTTTCTATTTACATAAACAAGTTCAAGATACAGTGGTGGATTTAAGGAGGGTCGCACATGGCGAGCGCCAGGAGCCCCTTAAAATAAGAGGCCCCGAAAAATGTTTTTCTATATAATCTCAGATGTATTAAATATGTCACTTTAAAAACGACGTAGAAAAATTCACATTTTTGCTATGTGGTATTTTATGCATTAATACGATCATTGAGAGTAGTGATGTACCGGGTACTAAAAAATACCGGGTACCGAGAAAAGAAAAATTACCAGCGCAGAGACCGTATATTTTTTAAATCGCTGGACTTTTGTGATGCAAATTTTGCACACAAAATGCGTGTAACAATAAGATAGTTTCGTAATGTTTGAATGGAGAACATCCGGAAACCTGAAGCACACGGAATTACAAACTCTTCTTATATTGGCAGTCTTATCTATCCTAGGAGTAGTAACTCGGTGAGAGAGAGAGAGAGAGATAGTGAGTACAAATTTCCGGGTTTAAGGGGTCGAAAGGAATGGCACTTAAGTAGTAGGATTATTATCGTTCTCCTTTAACAACTTTCCTAAGGACACGTGAGAAATTAGTAATCATAGTTATTACTGTCCTAGCGACAAGAAGGCCATGTTTCGCGTCTTCGTTTAAATTTTTCTAAAACCATTCAAAAATGTGTTTTAGCAGGCTGCTACTGCATTTGTCGCACAAATGAAAGGATTTTTGTTACTATGGACAGAAACAAAATACTTGATACATTTTAATATAGTAATATAGTATTCAGCAGGACCAAGGGAGGGGCGAGGATTTATAAAGTGGGACCACGACTCTCCTATAGTCTGTTCACTATCTAAAATCTCTTGGCCAATAGGAGACGGTTCGTTTGGAAGGTAGTGGGGGTAACTCAGTGTTACTCTTGATTTCGAAGCGTTCACAACAGTCTGCGTTGCCATTTCTACCGCCGCACAGTGGTCCGGATCCAGAAAAAGGCGGACAAAAGTCGATTTTTCGACTTCCTTGAAAAATTCCTAGGATACTCAAGTTGTGTCGTAGAAGGTCTGGAGCATCATGCAAAACACTTAGTTTTGCGTAGAATCTATTATGAAGCTGAGTGTATCACTTCAAAGTCACGTTATACGGCATGAGAATCTTGTTTTTTATTTTCTTCGAAAAATACATCATTTTAACCATTTTTTGGCTACAGTACATACTGAAAATTGGCAAAATGACTCTGCATGATAGTAATAGGGATGTATTACTAGCAAAAAATATGCGTAACTGTCTTTCAGTAATTGCCGTGTTCCTTGTAGGAGCTCGTGAACTGCAAGTAACATTTCAAGGAAATTTCGTACATATGTTGCATTAAGTAAAAAGTGCCACAAAGTGCCACGGTGATTTTTATGTTAGATATAGTGTACAGTATTAGGAAGATAATAATGTAGAAATCATCTGCCTAAACTTGCCTAACCGCGGTTGAGAAGGATTAAAAAGCCTCTCTACCACGTACGTGAAGAAGGGTCTGCGCCGTATATGAACCACGGAAAGGAAAGTTGCGGTAAAATATTTGTTCCTCTGCAAAATGTTTGAATGCTTTAATTAATATTTATTGAGAATTCTTCTCTTCGCTCTCTTCTCTGACTGGTCTCCCGGCGACAGAAGACCACGAAAGATTCAAAGACTGCGTGTCCCTCTAGTCTTCCCTCAGCCCCTCAGTCTCTGAGCGATAGCACGGGACAGGCGTCTGGAATTCAGTCGCCGGTAGATTGCAGGCAGACTGACGACCGTCTGAAAACCCTCATTGCTCACAATGTACTTGCTGACGCCGGGAGACCATTCGCCAAATCCAAACATTTCACATTGCTTTGTTATTGGTTAACCAGGATAACCTTTTCTCTGCCTCTTCTACGCATGGTCTCCCTTACGCCAGTTTCTTTTTCTCCGTGTATGTGCTAACATATCATAGTGAGTCCTCTGTTCAAAACAGTTTTCTGTTCTGTTTACTAAAGTGACTTTTTATTCCTGAATTAGTTGACAATTTTAGTGATTACTTCAAATTTAGTGTTCATTTGGTTTGACAACGCTTTTCCATCACCGCTAAGGAAATTTATAAAGGTGGGTTTGTGGATCAGCTGTTATTGAGTCGGCTATACTTCCAATAGGCGAGCTGTCTGAGGAAGCCCAGGAGTCACCAAACAAAGACTTAGAAGATACCGTGAACATCACGCTCGGAAGACTTCTAGACTCCATACAAATGAAGACGTCTTTCGGAGACTCCTACTAAGCTCCGATCCACTAATAAGTACATGGGTACTGCACTAGAAGAATCCCGTCGAGTGGGAACCTTGCCTCAAGAGGTCCTTGATCTTTTAAAAGAATCCGAGGAATCAGTGGACGAGGTCGGATCTGATACAGAGGAATCTGAGGCGGGATTTTAACATTCCACATGGAATAAAATATTAAATATATACCATATGTAAATATGTATCATATGTAAATATGTTTTATATGTAAATATGTAATACTTGGGACCAAGTATTATGAAAAGCGAAGTAGAAAAGGCGATACTGGAACTAAAGAAAGGAAAAGCTACAGGCAACGATGGAATGATACTTAATGGAGAGATACTTAAAGTCATGGGATCGGAAGGACTAAAAGTGATTACGAAACTAATTAACAAGGTTTACGACTCGGGAGAGTGGCCTCAGGATTTCTTAAATTTAACAGTGATCCCTCTAAACAAGAAGCCAAAGACTACAGAACGATATCCCTACTTCGAAGATTTATTCTTTGGTTAAAAAATTTAGGATTAAAGCATAAACAACCAAAATGATTGTATTCACGAAACCAATTTTACAATATTATGGATTTGCATTTGTAGGCGCAACAACAATTACATTATTATCGTTTGACGATATTCATGTCGAATTTCTGAATTTTTGAAAGAACCTCCTTCCCCGACTACACCCTTAATGCTTTGATTTTCGATAAAAATAACTGTGAAATTGAACTCAGCGTACCGAAAAACCTAAAAGATGTCATTTTTATTGGCGTGGGACAAAAATTTGACTTTTGTCCCTGTTTTTCGCGATCCGGACCACTGTGCGCCGTTTCCTTGCTGTTGCTGTTCGTGATTGGGTATCTGTCCTCCCGCGCGAAAGTTGTGAGGGGCGATGGAAGGGGAAACGTTCGTGATTGGCTACTTGCTCTATGAAGGTCAAGAGACTTAGGAAAGTGAACAGACTATAGTGCCTGCCTACTATCAGCAAAAGTTTTTGCCGCATACCGTCGAATCGAAACCTATACTATATTCACGAATCGCCGAGCTATTTGTAGAAGTGGAATCCGCCTTGAAGTTAGGAAACGCAGCATTCAGCCTCATCGTGTTGTCGGCGATTTTCCGTTCAATTGTCGGCGCGACGCTTCTCTCCTACCTCTCCGTTCCTCGCTCTGTCACGACTGACTGTGAAGAGGGGAGGAGGTGACTGGCATTATATGAAGTCTGCGAACAAGGGAATCAAACTTCGTTTGCGACGCGTTCGCGCGGCTGCAACGCACTTCGTGGTTAGACTGAGGATGACCGTGCCTCTGGTAAAACAGCTTTAGTTGGAAGTTATCCCCAAGGAAAACAAATTGCCGTTGTTCCACGTTTTATTTTTCTTTAACGGCGGCGGCGGTTGTTGTAAATTTTTTTAGTGATGTATAGGAGACAGGGGCTAGTTGTTACAGTTTCCAACTTTCGATTTTTCAAATTTTTTTGTTGCATTTAGGAAGAAATGGGTTTGCATGCTTAAACTATATATATTGTATTATAAAGTTGTGAATTTATCTTAAATTCACCATTAAATGGATTTTATATAGACAACTTCACCTCTAGACAGAAAGAAAGTATGCATTATATTATCAATTGGGTGAGTATGGAATTACAAGTTATCAAATAAATATGAAGGATATTACATTACCAAGAATATTTTTAGAAAATTATTATAGCTTCATTCATTATCATCGCTGCTAATATCTGAATGACAATGTTTACAAACATAAAATGGATTAACAGTCTTAGCGCATTTTTCATGAGATCATTTTTTGCATTGAATGTACCGGATCCAATCTTCGCCTTGTTTAGATGCAGAATAAGGTTGGAAACAGTGAAGGCAGAGACAGTCATCATCTTCATCCGAGCACTCCTGTGCCCGCTGTTTCTTAGTGGTTTTCTTTTTCAAATTTTATTTCGATCTTCCCATCATATTCATCATAAGTTTTCTTTTGGTCTCCTATACTTTTTCGTTTACTTCTCCTCTCTTGCCCTTTCTTCTTCTCTTATAGCCCCTTCACCGGAGTGTCAGTCAACACTGTTGATTTCCTCCCCTTCTACAAGTTTGAGATATTTTCTCTGCAACAGGGTAAGGTCTGATATCTTCTGGGGTCACTACTGATGATGGTTTGGTAGTTCGACTCGTGGATGGGATGCACAAAGCAGCGACTTGCTGGGATCGATCAGAAGTTTGACAACTAGCACAGGCTTTGTCATTTTCATTGAAAGGCCAGATTCCAGCCGCACGGAACCCAGACATAATGTTTTTCGGTGTTGCTGCTAACAGGAGCGTTTCTTTCATAAGACCAGGCAGATCATAAATGGTCACTGTTTTACCAGGATGGCTATTCATCCAACAATCAATAGCTTTATAGAGATAACTTTTTAACAATTTTAAGCCAAATTATTGATGAAAAATAAGGGGAAATTATACGAGTAGGTAAATACGTTAATTGTATGACGGGGCAGGTTGTGACACTCTCACAACGTGCCCTGTCACAACTAGCCCCAGGTGGAGCCATTACGTTTGCAAAAGTTTTCGTGTGGGTTAAGATGTTGTTTAATAATTATGAATCATCATCCTTAAGAACCTAATATAGTACTATATAATTGATTGAGAATAATCTAACATACCTTGAACAGCAAAAGATTAAGGAAGAGTTGAAGAAGACGCAAAAGTTTTATCCGAACCACAAAAATATTCACCCAAGTTGTCACTGTGGTCTTACGTAGTAGTAACTTCGTTAACGAATGCGCAGCATATCAGCGCACACTTATTGTCGCCATTCGGTATTGCTCATAGAGGAAATATTTTTAACTACAGTGTAACAACATGCCCCGTGTCACAACTAGCCCCGGTCTCCCTTACTAACAGAATAACCCCTTCTTCGCCCTGCGTAATTATAATTAATATCTTTTAAAGTCCCGTTTACAGGTTAAGCGTAAAAAATAGCGTAGTCGCTGTTTTAATAAAATTTATTTAATACCGAAACTTTTCCAGTGATTGTTATATAATTCAACACAAAGAGGACAAAGGTATGCATCGCAGACAAGCTTTCAAATAAAAGGGGTTTTGAAATTTAGAAATGAAACTGTTCTTGATTACTTAAATTGCCTGCGTATAAATTTAAAATTACAAGGACGTTTTAATTAGTTATGTAAATAGTTGGATTAGAATTTTGAAAAATTCAGGAGTCGTTATCTATTGAATATTTAAACATTAATATCAACGGAAATAATTTATACAAAAAATGAACCAAAAACGCTAATATCTAGGTTTTTCCAGTGGGATTCATATCAGGTTGCCGTTTTTTGTTCATTCCCGACAACAGTTTTTTTAGTTCAGCAATTGCCTTTGCAGGATTTAGACCCTGTTCAAAGAGAAGATGAGATTAACCCTTTTATGATGATTTCAAAATATAAATTGAAATTACGTTCAGTGTTTCTTTACCTTGGGGCAAGTTTTGGTGCAATTCAGAATAGTATGACACCTAAACACAGAGAAAGGGTCATTGAGATTTTTAAGGCGTCGTTCAGTTGCTTCATCCCTTGAATCTATTATCCAACGATATGCCTTTAAAAAAATGTATAAAATTATATTAATAATTTTTATGCATAGAATTATAAATGTCATCGTTCTGTTACTAATAATATTTAATGGATATTTTTGTTAATATTACGTAGATACATCCAAATAATTAATACCAAATACATTAGTCTTAGTTTAAAATTTGAAGCGATTGGGTTTTTTGTAGCGTTTTGCAAGTAATAATCAGTGTGATATATTTTCAGATTAATAATCAAAAATATATAGAACCAATTCGGTTGCAACGATAATTCGAGAACTGGAAAACTTTGATCGTTACGCACGGTCCACGTTATATCAAGGTATTTGAAGGATCGTAATCTTAATAGTTACCGTCAGTTTTGATAAAATATTCAGTGTTTGTTCTCTTGCTTTCTGGATTCCATTTTAATTTCCTGTTTTTTCCACATTCAAGTTCGAGGATAATATGCCGTTTTTCACGCTCAGAGAGAATTTCTGGTATTTCTTATTTGTAACTATGTAACTCAATAACATTTGGCATTGCTCTGCGTGCATCCTTAGCGTACAAGCAGCAGCATGACAAGTGCAATGTATTTGAAAAATATGAGGTTTTCCGGTACTTTCCTGTTAACGAGAATACCTCCAAGACCCTTCGCAGGACCTGGTACTTACGTATTATCCCCATGCCATACTTACGTACAACATTAACAGAAACTGATTTGCCTGTCTCGACATTTACAAACCCAATCACCGGACAAGAAACTGATTGGCCTGTCTCGACATTTACAAACCCAATCTCCGGACAACGTGGAGGATTTCTTTGGTTCCGGGCGAGGCGAAGGGCGCGGTAGCGCCCTGAGACGACTACCCATTACAACAAAGCGAGCCGAAGGCTCGTCGATATATCCTCTCAATTTGCGACACAACAGTCAAGAGGATATAACATTGAAATGCACAAAGGCGAAACGTTCTTTCCTCAGTAACTGCCAAGGAAGGACTGGCGGATTTCAGATGAGATGGTATGGAAGTTTGTGGAGCGATTGTCCTTTCTTCATGTAGCATCATGCATTTGGAAAAACCCATTGGCGTAATCGAGAAAAATATATTTTCCAAGAATACACACAAGGGGACGCTCACTGGAGGGAGACTGCTAATGAAACAGAACTTCTAAACGATCGGCGGCACTTATATGCAGAATCTCCTTTATCAATCACTACCGAAATTCTTTTCTCACTCTCGGCATCCAAAGGGTTCAAAGAGTTCTCCATCGGAGGAATCTTTTCTGCTCATGGAGGAAGACGGAAGATATTATCTTACGAGAGGCAAAAGAGCGCCTTTCGCGTAGTAGATGCAGTGCGTGAACGACCGAACGCCCTCATGGATTATCGGAAGTGGTTGCCTTGCGCCAAAGACTTTAGACCACCGGACGCATAGCATGAGACAGGTGTGAGAATATGTGGGAATGTGAAGATGGAGAGTAACGTACCGGTTGAGAAGTCCTGCGTTTCACTTTCGCTATTTACAAGTTCCGAAAAAAGTTTCCGGTTCAGAATTTCTTAAAGGTTTGAAAAATAACAAGAACACAAAACAGGACCAGCAACTGCAGTCAATGATGTGACAATTACGCAGGTTGATGAGCTCGTTCGGAGGGGCACGCGAATGTCAGTGCGTGAATTAGCGTTGCAAGTTAACATTAGTATTGGTAATTCTGAGACTATACTTCATTACAACCTTAGATACAGTGAAGTCAGCGCTCGATGGGTGCCCTAACAGTTGTAACCAGAACAAACGGCTATGCGGGTTCAAATTTCAGGGGTTCTAAGTAAACGATTTCTGAGGGAAGGGGCTGATTTTTTGAATCGTATCATAACCGCAGACGAGACATGGGTCCATCACTTTACTTCAGAAAACAACTGTTCCAGTATGGAATGGAGAGAGACATTCTCCTACACCGAAAAAATTCAAAACGATGGCATCAGCAAACAAGATGATGGCCACTGTTTTGGGATGCTCAAGACTATTCATGTGGATTTTCTGAACAAAGGCCATACAATTAATACTGCTTATTACATAGCGCTCCTAAAAACAGTCTGAAACCAGTTCTAAGGAAGAAACGAGCAGGTCTTCCGTCCAAAGGAATTTGTTTTCTCCACGACAGCACTCAACCACATAAGACTAACTTGGCTGTGAATATACTGGCTGAATGGGGGTGGGACGTTCTTTCCCATACTTCTTATAGTCCTGATTTGTCAGTGTGTGACTTTCATCTGTTGATGCCACTGAAAGAACACTTAGTAAGCAAGAAATTCAGTTCGAATGGCGAGCTGAAAAATGCAGTCAACTGGTGTCCACATCAACCGAAAGATTCGTTTAAACTGGAATACAAAAACTATTATAACCTGGATCAAGTGTATTCTGAAGGAGATAGAGTACATACAAAAGTGACTGTATTATTATTGTTTTGGGTTTCTTTTACGATTTAATAGTAAATAAAGTCCAGTTCAAATTTGAACACCCCTTGTAATTCATTTTTTTAATTAAATTTACTTTTTGCTTTCAATAGTACTGCCTACATAACGGTCAACAAAAACGGGGTTGGGTCCTCATAAGCTTGGGGCTCCGAGGCACGTGCCTACTGTGCCTATCGGGTAATTCGGCACTGAATAAGTTCTTTTTTACAATATTTCGTATGTCCTCTAAGAAAACCATTGATTTGATGTTTAACCAAGATTCCAATATATTAATGACTATTAATTAGATTTATCCTGAGACTAATATGAATAATTTATATAAACCCACCTGCATCAAGACTGCTGGTCCCAAGTATAAGTCAGTATTCCACCAATAAGATGGACAAGAAGCACTACAGCAAGCGCACAGTATGCATTCAATTAAACCATCCTGAAATGTCGAAGGAATATTTATCATGTATTTAAATTATTATTTTTTCGATCATGACACAATAGCCGAGTTTTACCCACCATCTTCTTACGATCAGACACACTTTGGAGATATTGCTTATCTCCTGAGTCCTTTTCATTCTTTCTCTGAAGCCATGGTTCAATTAGTTTATACTGAGCAAAGAAATGGCTCAGGTCAGGAACGAGGTCCTTGACCACATACATATGAGGCAATGGATAAATCTTGAGAGGTTTTTCCAAATTTGGATCAATTCTCCTGCAAGTTGCAAAATGATTTATGCACAATAGATGTACATTCATTAAAATGTCTTTTTATTCTTCGAAGCTAAAATCTAAAACAATTTCCGATAAAAGAAATGGATTCAAATACTTACGTGATACACGCAAGCGAATTCACTCCTCCTATGTTCATCGCACAAGAGCCGCAAATACCCTCACGACACGATCTTCGAAATGTTAATGTAGGATCTTTCTCATTCTTGATCACAAACAATGCGTCCAACACCATAATCCCGCATCTTCACTCATTGTAACGATACACGGTGTATTATGTAGAGTAATAATGGATAATGATACGCTTTAAGGTTATGATGAATAAGGCATATAAATAGAGGGCGTTAAAGTTACATACTTGTTCAAGTCAACCGAAAATTCCTGCATGTGAGGTTTCTCAGCTTTCTTTTCTGGATTCCATCGATAAATTTGTAATCTTTTAATCCTATTATCCCTTTTGGCCGGATTGGCTGACGCATAAAAAGTTCTAACCTGAAACCATCGTTTTTTGCATGTTTTAAATATTAACTATTTTATTAATTTCGTGACCTTATACGAAATTTACTTCCACATAAAGCGTTAGAAATATTTTTTGCCTTTGCCGTTTTGTCAATTTCTCTATAAAATAACCAAACGTTCTTCTTATTTCTACATTAAATGTATATGAAAATTACCTGATATACCGAGCCTGTGAAGGCTCTAAGTAGAGAAAGGACGCTTGCCATTTACGTGGTATAGCATAGATTCTGAACCGTTCTGAACTTCATAAATAATAATACAGTTATCGTATCTATGTTACGTAAATACAATATATTAACGATTTTAATAAGTTTCATTTACAATAGATTTATTTACCTTAAATAAATTATTTAATTATGTGATACTCCCATATATAAGATTAATCTTTTCTTATGGAACGTCAATTTATGATTTTTAAATAATTGATTTCAATTGCAAATAATGTTTTTCTCAAATTGTAGTTTACAAATATAACAGTAGTTATCAATGGCAGCCTTTAGTTGCTGGTATGCGAAATCAGTAAAACATTATAATAATCTTTGTAACTCATAACTAATATTGCATGACGATAAAGTTAATTAGAATTTAATGGTATTCTTTTTTGGTGAATATAACTTTTTTCGTTTATATTGTTTCATAAATACTACTGAAGGTAACTAAAGCACATCCCTGCATACATACAAATATATATCGCAGCGAAATTAATATAAAAGTTATTAAAAAGCACAAAATAACTTGCAGCCTCGCCAGTTAATTTAAGGTTATGCAAACCTGCCCTTCTCTTAAATCTGTCGGCTTAGGTCTGTTATTAGTCACCCACAACTAATTGTTTACTAATCATGTTTTTAATTTGCCTAGTATCCAAAGATATGTAGTCTACAGAGGAATTATATTTCGGTTGACTTGAGTTAATTTAAAGCTTATTAACCCATGACTGATCGGCCCGTCGCGACATTTACAAACCCGATCACTGGACAATGGGGAGGGATAGTTTCTTTCCAGCCTAGTCGAAGGGCGCGGTAGCAGCCGGAGACGACTACCCATTAAAACAAAGCGAGCCGAAGGCTCGTCAATATATCCTTTTAATGTTATATATTTTAGAAAAAAATCTTGACGGCGTTCCTTCTTCTCCCAAACATATTTTATCTTTTATGTTTGGTATTAAACTTTTTTCGATTATTTTGTCTTTATATTCCTCCAATACTTCTGAAATGGGTTTCATTTTTATCTTTCTATATCCCTCTTTATTACTTTTTTCTCTAGGTAAATACCTAAAAACGGGTTTCTAGTGGCAACGGTGTGTTTTAATGATGGATGACCAATAACAGACCTGTTCCAATCTGTCAAACCAGCCATCAAATAAAGTGAATTTATCACGTTCTAGAATTTTCTCCTTCTGTTTCACATAAGGAATGACACTCTTTTATTTGATTCACTTGCATTATCACTATTACATTTCCTTTTAGATATCAAGTGCTAAATTTATAAATAAATCAATAAAATAAATAAATTTAAATAAAAGATTAACAGAAACACGTTAGGAGAGTGTACAACGTATCGTGCAGTGGAGTACTAGAAAGAAATTATGGTACTGTACTGTTATACCCCCGCAAATTTATTGTCCCTTAAAAACTCCAAAAAATGGTGTGAATAATAAATAATTATATATATACATACACACACACACACACACATATATACATACATACATATACATATATATACATACATAGGTACATACATACATATATATATATATAACATTGAAAGGATATATAGACGAGCCTTCGGCTCGCTTTGTTGTAATGGGTAGTCGGCTCCGGGCGCTACCGCGGCCTTCGCCTCGCCCGGAACCAAAGAAACCCTCCACGGTGTCCGGAGGTTGGGTTAGTAAATGTCGAGACAGGCCAATCAGTTTCTTGTCCGGAGATTGGGTTTGTAAATGTCGAGACAGGCCAATTAGTTTGATGCAAAATGTTGCGTTTTTGAAGAAAAGATATACAACTTGCTTCGTCTTTTAATAAACGTACCAAATACTTATGATTCATCGAAGCCATTACTTACAGTTTATATTTATTTTCATTGTTATAGTGTAATAATAGAAACAATTTAATTAACAAAACATGTAATTTACTATTACTTAATATAAAATAAATACATTTTGTATTGTTGAGTTTTTAAGGGTCAATAAATTTGCTGAGGTATAACAGTACAGTACCGAAATTATATACCTGTATGTAAGGGAAATTGCGTTTTAAAGTTCTTTTATTCATCATAAAAAATCCATTTTCTCCCTATTTAATAATATTACATGCACACGTAAGGAAATAAAACGTTTGTTTTTGAGATTGTTAATGTTAGCAACAATAAAGAAGTAACCATGCAATCAATTTTCGAAGTTCAACTCGAATTAAGACATTCTTTTTTGATTTTCTCGATAACGGCTATTCCTACCATAAAAATGTATAGGAAAGTAAATGCTTTTCTTTAGCAGTTCTACAACGTCTATTTAAAAAATATTTTGATATGAGCAATACTTTATGAGATATGACGAAAATTTAAATTTTTATCACCAGTAAAGTGGTACCTCTGATTGGCATACGTGATTAATTTTTGCGATTTTCTTATTATATTTGATTGTGTCCTTCATATTAAATTTCATGAAAATCCGTTCGGTAGAAGCCGAGAATGAACATGCGGACGGACGGACAAACCGACGATAATAGGCGCTCACTCTGGAAGCGAAATACGCCTAAAAAGAGTGAAATCAGCACAAATTCAAACAATTAGAGCAGAAATAACGGGGCCACTTCCATATTGCCCCCACCTTCAATTTGCGGCGCAACAGTCAAGAGGATATAACATTGAAAGGATATACTGACGAGCCATCGGCTCGCTTTGTTTTAATGGGTAGTCGTCTCCGGGCGCTACCGCGCCCTTCGCCTCGCCCGGAACCAAAGTATCCCTTCCCGTTGTCCGGTGATTGGGTTTGTAAATGTCGAGATCGGCCAATCAGGTCTGATATTAACTCGATCTACAAATAAAACGTAGTTCCCTCAATTGTCGATCGTGACACTAGCAACGTGATAATGTTTTTATGGGACAGTTTATTTGTGGGGGTATAACAGGACAGTACCCAAGAAATTAACCCTTTCAAATTAAAATAATAATTTCTGTTCTTTAAGAAACTCTATTGTTGCTTTGTTTATCACGTTTAAAAACAAAAAAAGAAAATAGAGGGTTATTATACTGGGGAGCAATATGGAAGTATGGCCGAAATAACTATGTCTACACTGAAACTATACCTCGCGTGGTTGGTCGGGACGAAAATTACTTCGCGTAAATTAGTTTCCAATTCGATTGGCTGGGTTGAACTCTCGAATTTCTCGAATCTCGGGAGTCGCCTGTACTGTGAAAAAATCGGCTGAGAGAGCGTATGCGACTCCAAACCCCGAACTGAATGCAAAGATTTCACTAGCGCTTCTGTTTGTAAACAAGAAAGATGCTCTGACATCAAAAGAAATCTAATAAGCGGAGACTCTATAGAGGTAAATTCATGGTCTGCTAGCAGGTAAAGATGTGGGAGTCAGCTAATGGACATAATCCAAACAGTAGAAGTAGTCTTACTGAAAAGTCATCAATAGATGCTTTTGTAAGTACATCCTATAAATATTCCTTTTGGTTTCATGGAAAATTCGATTGATTCTTCGAACGGAATCACAGATACTTATGCAATTATATGTTGTTCCAAATTCGACCGATCGCCTCGGTCGAATAGGCGAGCTTCGACTGTTTGAAAGTCGAATTTATAATGTATAACGGTCTAATTCTCGAGTTAGTCGAATGTCAAACGGTAGAGTCTCGGGCGTCGCCTGTACATTGTTTCCTATGCGTAATTAAATATTTGCAATGCTTTACTTTAATGTCTTGGCCAGCAGGTGGCATTTTTATGAGGGGGCCATTACAGTAATACCCCGCTATACGTCGGAGATGTGTTCCTGAAAAATGCGACTTATAACGAAACAACGTATAGTGAAACAAAGATTTCCATAAGAACTATGATAAAAGTAGGGGTTACGTTCCTGGCAGATATTTTGTGACACACTTGTGTCCCAAGTGATACATATCAATACAGTACATTAGACATACTACGTTACCACTATGTGTTTATCACTCATTGCTACTAGGATAAGACAATTTTCAAATTTCACTTGTAAAAATATGGGTGCGTATTATATCGATTGCATATTATATAGGGTGCGTATTATGTAGAGTGCGTATTATATAGAGTGTGTATTATATAGAGTGTGTATTATAAAATAACGGTAATTTTAATTTTGAAAATGATCATTCCACTGTTGCAAGGGTTATGAGTAATGTTAAATACAGTAAAACTCGTTTATAACGATCACGCCTAAAACGAAATCTCGGCTATAACGAAGAAATGTCTCAGTCCCTTGAACTTCTCCATAAGGGCATTGGTTAAATTTCTCGGATGTAACGAACACGCATTTTACGAATTCTCGGCTGTAACGAAAAAATGTTTGGTCCCGTGGCAAAAAATGCCCCATATATAACGAATTTTGGCGAGCAGAGCTATAAGTAATGAATAGTTTCCGCCCGTTTACCGCGATCTTCTTCGTACAGGTCCCCTTCCTCCATCTACCCCTTCCATACGAATTTCCACGCTCCCTTTGTTTTGAAATTGATGTTAAAAATGTAAAATGTTTATGTAAATTAATGACCATAATAATAATATTAATTGACCATTTAAAAAATCGTATGTATTAGCAGTCGAACATTTGACATGCCGCGAAGTTGATAAGCATCTCTTTGCATATGTAAATACGGCATTGAAGTCGACTCACTGCAATTACAGTAAAAGCTGTGTTATCCGGCTATCTTGGGGATTGTGGAAAGCCGATTAGGAGAAATATCCGGTTAGGGGAGCGATTTTCGATTCTGACATCGCAAATTTAGCAATAACCAAACAAAATTGGGCTTAGGTTCACTATCGTACTCCCCAAACATAACTATGCATGGGGTTTGCATTTTCCATTTTAATTCTTCCACACGTACTTAGATCTAGATACTAATTACCCATTATTATTTAATACGTTGCTACGCATACATGCAAAACAAAAAGACTTGAAAAGTTTAGGGCGTCCGGGAAGTTTGGGGATTACGGCAGTGAACCTGTTCCCAAAATTGAATTTATAGGATTATATCTTTCTTATTTATCTTTATTATTTATCTTTATTTACTCTATTAGAAAAGGACGAAATTATTTAATTCTTCTGAACGTTTCTGTGAAAACCAGTCATATAATATTTTATCCAGTTCCTCCATTTTTGGCTTATGAAGCGTATGATGTTTATTAATTGATTTACTCGTCTCAGAAGATGACACAAATTTCATTAATTTAGCCTTATGAGCCTTGATATCGTAGAGCGTGGAAGATCCGATGTTGAATTCTTTTGCTATGGCTGCTCTATTTTTTCCTTTTTCAATTCGTTTGATCAGCTCCAGCTTTTGTGTTAGCGTTAAACCAACCTTTTCTCTCCTGTTCCTTGCTTTTAGATATTTATTTTGATGCCATATTCAGTAGATGGGTAATTTTTTAAATAATAAAAAGCAATAAAATTGGAAATTGTAGAAGTACACCAAAACATCTAGACTATTCAAATGGCTTACGTAAACGAAAATGCCATGCTTACTCGGCAACCACAGAAATATACGGAGTAAATACGTAATATATACATCTTATATTTTAAGAAATTTTAAAGTGGTATTACACATATACTATTCACACAAAAATTCATAAAAAAAGAAAAAGAAATACAAAATGAATTGTATTTGTGTAATTGCCTGTATCTAAGGCTGGCCGGTTCTAAATAGCCGGATAGCACAGCTTTTACTGTATGTGTACACGTGTTATATGGGATGTATAGGCCAAAAACCATGTTTCTCGATAACGTAGTCACGCTTATAACGAAGTAATCAGTCGATCCCCTCAAATTCGTATTAAACGAGTTTTACTGTATATCAATCATCGATTCCACAGTCACTTCTAAGAGCATAAGATGACATGCTGGAGTGATTTAATTTTAAAAGCTAAATCTTCGTCAATATCACTTACAATTAATCAGCTCTCTACAGTTAAGCTACTTCTAGTTTTTTTAAGTTGTTATTTATGCTTGCTTCATCTAAATTAATAAAATTTTTAGTTGTGACAAGAAAGTTGAAAGGTTTGCCTATTTTTCAGTATATTCGAATCTCTCTTAAAATTTAATTAAAGCTTTGTCCACCAAAATGTTAAAAAAATCAATGCACCACGATATGAGTGTAATTGAAGAAAACAAGAAAAAGCCAGAAATTGTGGTGTATTACAACTCAGCAAAGGATGGAGTGGACACCATGGATGAAATGATTCAACAATATTCCCGCAAAAGACAAACATAACTTTGGCCCATAGTGCTTTTCTCAAACATGCTTGATGTTGCCGCTCTGGATAGTTATGTGTTGTATGCAGCTAACAATGAATCGTATTATGCTAAACGAAGTGATAGACGACGTCTGTTTCTCAAAGTTCTGCGTAATGAACTTATTATGCCGCATATGCTTTCACGTTATAGAAACGTAAACAATCTTCCTAAACAAACAATTCAGGCAATGATTCATTGTGGTATTAGTTCACCGGAAACGCGGATATCCCTTGAGAGAAAACGCAAAAGATGTTTTATTTGTCCCTCAAGAAAAGACAGGAAAACAGAAAGGTTTTGCATAAAATGTGGAAGTAATGTTTGCAAAGGACACTCAAAAGAAATGATTTTTTGTGTAAATTACGAGCAATAATCAATATGTTTGATATACTCGTGCAAATGTATTTTACTTATTTTGTAAACCAATTTCAATGTTTGTTTTGATTTCTCTTCAATTCAAAATATTTTGTTCCTAATTATGTGTATAAGAATCATATTAATACCAAAAATATATAATTATACTAAAATCGCAACATAATGTGCCTAATGTGCAAATAAAGTGCCTAAAAGGCCCGGTTTATGGAAATGTGGTTTTGGGGTACCATGCATTCTAGGGTTAAATGTTAGACGATTAAGTTTCTTCGCATATACACATGAGCTACATGAAATAAACTGGGCTTTTTCTCGTAAGCTGTACGGATCGTCAGAGTTTTGTTGCTACGGTAGAGCAATATGTTAATTGCATAGGATAATCAACACGTTTAATATTAATATTATGTTAAACACTTATTATTTCTAAAAAGACGTAAATCAGACAAAGACGTGAAAGTCATGTTTTACAGAAAGAAAACTCAACATTGCACGCATGGGCTGTGAGATTTTCATATATACCCACTTAAAAATAAACGTATAATGTAAAATAAAACTTCTATGGAATGTTGAACGTGATCTTCTGTTAATTTTTAATCAATCACGGCGAGAGAAGTCCTCGCGGTGAGAAGGCCGCGGCTAAAAGTCCTATTCCCGGTAGAAGACTACCGATAATGTGTTTATAACTATCGATAATTTGTTTGTAACTACTGATATTTTGTTTATAGCTACCGGTAACCCTATAAATGATATTTGGAATTTTCAAGTGAAATTACTGTTATTTTAACAAAGTATGAATAGGCATAGTTAAAGTTTTACAAAAACAAAGTTATTTTTTTCTTTTGGTTGTGCTTGATTAATTTCGAAATTAAAATAATGTACCAGCTGTTTCACTTATAATGTAGAGTAGATAATTTTTAAACTAATTCATTTTATTGAAATCTCTAGGAAAATATAACCAAAAAATCTCAAGAAGAAATGGAAGCACAAAAATCCAAAGAAAGTATGTTGTCATCTCAGTTGGATTTGCTGAAGAAGAAGAATTTAATTTTACTTGAACAACTTGAGGATTATAATAAAGGTAAATTTTGTATCTCATCATAAGAATTCATTTTGATTTTTTTTGTCCAATACACTAAAAATTAACGGATGTGTATTTAATTATAAAATTTTGTTAAGTTAGAGGATACTTAGCTATGAGGGGCAAGTTATTTTTCACCTTGATATCTTGAGCAATTAGTATTGCACCTTCTGATTTTTTGTGCATTTATAGCACGGTTATCTAGCACATATTGAACCTACGTTGCACAGGTTGTAATAAGTTTACACTTATGAATGCCAAGGCAAACAAGGATGATTAATACACACTAGCTGAATAGCCTATTTAGGATGTAGTTGATTACATTTTCTTGCTCTTTTATATCAGTGCTTGCCTATATGCATGGCATATGATGGCTGTACAACATTTTCACTAATGACTAGCAAATGAGATATTCGGTGACTGATGTAGAATAATTACAAACTGTCCAATTCTAGGCTTAATTGTGTGGTTCCTATTCTTACACGGAATACATTAATCTTTTAGAATAAATATATTACTTTAAATTAATTGTTTCTTTTACAACTAGGAGAAATGTTTAGATGTTAGCAGGATTCAAAATAAACTACCAAAACCCACTTGCCCATAATTTATTTCATGGTAGGTTAGACTACAACTCCATTCACCAATGTTCAGTGGCATAACAATAGGGCGGTGTGGGTGGTCAAATGCCAGGGGCCCTAGATTTTTACTGAATGTAGAAAAAAATAAGATTTTTTTAGCCATTTCTCTCTTTCGTCCTAATTTCTGAATGACTTTTCGATTAATCATTATTTTTGGATAGAGTCATTTAAAAAGTTTGACCTTTTCACACAATCCTGGTAATTGATTAATAATTGCTTTGGTAGATTTTACAATGAGTTTCAGTTTTAACTGAACATATGTATTTGTTGGATTAGAGGCTCTTGATAATAATTTGCCACAGACCCTTCCACTCCTAGTTATGCCACTGCCAATATCCCTCTTTAACTTACCTATGGTGAGTGGGGAAGCATATTACTGGATCCCTGATTATCAGTTTCTGTGGTTTACTTGTCTGTTATTGAATTTAAAAGTCATGATCGTTGTAGTTGTTTACAATATCAAATGAAAAAATCAGTACAACATTGTACAAACTTTGTCATATACTAAAGCATCATTTAGTTAACTTTTGAAAAATACGAACTATGTAGAATCATTATAAACATCAACTTATATAACTATACGAAATTTGATGAAAATCATATTAGCCATTTTCTCGAAAATCCAATTGTTATTAAAGTTGCCCAAGAATAAACTAACCTTATATTCATTCTTTGAGAAATATGAAATATGTGGTATTATTGCAGATGCAAACTCAAGTAACTGTATGGAATTTGATCAAAATCGTTGTAGCCATTTTTCAGAAAATCAATTTGTTAAAAATGCGTAGAATAAACTTCCCTTAATTATTGAGCAATGTCAACCATTTCTTCATAGTGTCTATTCTGTATGATAAAATGCCGAAGTATGAGATTTCGTTCATTTTCACTCTACCATTTAGGCTCTAAAGCCATGAACAGACAGACCCACAGACAGCATTGAGAAAACCACTTTTTCGGACTCTGGTACACCAAAAGATATATTTCCATCATAATCTTGAGATTGAATTTTTTTGCGATTACAGTACTTTCTCAATATACTTCATATATGAGAAAGTAAAAGTTAAGTACTTAAGTAATTTCAATAATTTTCAAATTTTAATTCAATTTTGTCATATTCTAGAAATGTGGAAAATCTTTAGCTGTACAGCTAGCCACGAAAAATAGTATAAGTTAACTGGTGAATTCAAATTTCAGTTGGTTAAACTTGTGGCGGTATTTGCACTAGCGCCGTCTGCTGGTGTTCCTCTGAAAACATTCCCAAAAACTTAACAGATTTATCTGTACTTAGTGTAATTCCATTCTTTTTATGTTTTGTGTTTGGACATAGCTTATGAGGAGGGTGTGTCTGCCACAAAAAAGGCTAAATTGGAACTAGCACAGTTAAAAGAAGAGATTTCATTTGCAAATCTGGGAATTCAGTCGAAATTGGAAGAGACAATTGAGACTGAATGGCAGTGCATTGTCTGCAGTGAAATCATAATAAATGTGAGTGCTGTTAAATTCTTATCTGAATTTGAGTTATTGTAGTTAATAACAAGAATGAGTTACTACCAATCTGTTGATAATGAGTGAAATGCAAATAAATTATACTTGATTAAAGAAAGTATAATAGGAGCAAATTCTAATAGATATAAAGCTCTCATGTTATAATATACTTAACTACCTATGTTCTTATTGCATGATTTGTATTAATGAAACTGGTGTATTGATAGCAATACCTAAAGATCCTAACCTTGAATTATTTCTTTTAGGCAACAACTCTTAATTGTTCCCATACCTTTTGTGAGTATTGTCTTTTAAAATGGATGAAGAAAAAAAACATTTGCCCTATATGCAGAACACCTATCTCCTCTAAAAATAAAACAAAAGTTATTGACAATTTTATAGCAAAAATCTTGTTGAGTTTGCCTGATGAAGTTCAGAAGAGGAGGCAGGAGCTTGTGGATTCTAGAAAAGGTAAGCAGCAACAAATTGCTACAATTTGTTGTCAGTTTGTCAATTCAAATTTGATTTGGAAAATAGAACACCTTATACTCCAAAATGCAAGAAAATAAATTAGATTTTGGTGTAGAATGTTTTTGGCAATACATCTTACGGTGTCTCAATAAAATCAGTAAATGATTATACAAATCACATGAGTAAGAATGGGATACATGGTGGCTATTTGGAATTGACAGTTGCTTCAAGCATTTTCAATATTTTTATTAAATTGCGTCACTCAAATGACCAGACTTTAGCTCTGAAGGTGGTAGGAAAAAGAGAGTATCATTATTATACATGGGAGATGGTGACAGTGGTCACTATAATGTGGTTGTAGTAGATAAAAAAGAATGGAATAGATAAGGAATTGATAAAACAATAAAAGTTACAGGGCCAAAAGGAAGGCTATTAATGAATGTAATTTAACAAAGCTTGATCACGTTGTTGATAATGATGTAGATAATGGAGAAATTAGTGTAAATACAAACGAATATAACAATAACTTATCAACATCCAATGATGCTGGCGATGATTACTTTGATAAACAAGAAAGTAAAAGGCAACGATCTATAGGAGAATCAAAGAAAAAAATGACAGTGAATCCGAGAAGCAGACAAATAAAAAGGTTTATAACACCCAGTACAGGGAAAAAAAGAAAATGTGTATTATAGAAGGAATTGAAAATATTACTGAAACTGAAATAGAATAAAGAAAAAGAAAGTCACAAAGTAAACACAGGTTGTAGATAATGGAAAACGATGATAATAGCAGAAAAATTTCCAAAAACAGTGGAAGGAGAACAAAAACGAATTAAGCACCGTGAACATCAGCGACGTTATTGTGCAAACCGTCAAGAACAGTTGACGACTTTAATTCGTGAACAACAACAACATTACCGTGGGAATAATGCAGAACATTCTACTGCTGCTAACCGTGAACGACAGAGGCCTTACCGAGAACAGCAGCGTGACGAATTATTACTGCAACGGCAAGAAAGAAATAATCGAGCTCGAATACAGCGTGAAAATACCGTATCTGCCTGAATACAAGCGGATGTTTTTTGTCAAAATCTATCATGAAAAATCACCACTCGGCTTAAATGCGAGTCCGAGGAAAATTTGGGTTATGGTTAAATCTCAAAGTCTCTCATTGCCTTCGCATTCAAATGATAGTACTATATTTTTCGTAAAGAAAATATTTCACCTACGATGAATAAATATAAAAATGTCTTGGCGAGATCGCTTGCGTAAATAGACGATTATGCAAAATGCGTTTACGGCTTGAATGCTCAACTGTTTGAATTTCGGTAAAACTTTAAATGGAACGTGGATAATTATAAAAATGCAGTTTCTTAAGGCAATATATATGCTAATTTCATTGGAAATAAACTAGGATGAAAAAATATCTTGGCGAGATCGCTTGCGTAAACTGACGATTACGCAAAATGCATTGACGGCTTTGAATGCTCAACTGTTTGAATTTCAGTAAAAATTTACATGGAACGTGTATAATTATAAAAATGCAATTTCTTAAGGCAATGTAAATGCTAATTTCATTGGAAATAGACTTGGATGAAAAATATCTTGGCAAGATCGCTGTTACTATATTTGACCTTTTGTGAAAATGAAGATGAATGAAATTATTGTCACTGAATGTGGAACATTATTCAACGATGCAAAATTATTAATTGGAGTAATATTTCAAAATGTCAACAACTAAACCATTTCCCACACATTTCTTCGATCTCGAATAATGTATTCTAAGATGTGCATGAATGCCCGGCACACTTCAGCATAAAATCTACGAAATACGTTCTTGCTAAAAAATTGTGGAAATTTTTGGAGGGGTCGGCTTAAATCTGGGGTCGGATTCTATTTGGGAAGATATGGTGCTTATTATGGTGAGAATGCTCCCGATAATATTGAATCGTTATTAATCGGTGTTCCGTCAGTTAAATGCAATCAATGTGGAGCATTACCATTTCAAATGGAATCCGGCAGACCTAAAAGCAACTGTTGTCACAGAGGTAAAATAAAAATGGATCAGCTTATGATATATATCATGAGTTACCTTTTATTCTTAACAGAAAACAATTCTCTGCACGGTTAACCTTTGCTATGACAATTAATAAATCTCAAGGCCAAACATTTAGCCGAGTGGGCATTCACGTCCATCAGAGTTAGCCAATATTTGGTCACGGTCAGCTATACGTGGCCCTCTCTCGGTGTCGATCCATGGCCAGTCTCAAAATCAAAATTACAGGAGCTAAGAACGACACGGAAACTCACACGATTCAGAATATTGTGTACAATGAAGTATTAAGAAATCAGTAGATAGTAGGGATGTACCGAATATTCGAAAACTATTCAGTATTCGGCCATTTTTCCACTATTGACAAAATGGATTCGGTTTGGTATTCGAATTCGATTAAAATTTACCATACCGAATCACAATGGATGAAGGGAATGCGCGAAGCACGCCGGGGGGTCTGGGGGCAGAGCCCCCTTCGGGGTTGGTGAGCACAGTGAGCAGGGGCGGAGCCCCTAGTTATATTATATAAAAAATGCTTGCAGTTTGCAAGTAAGAACATATTTATATCAGAGCCTACTTGAAAATGAAATAAATTATAATGACCATAAGAAAATTGGCCTGCGAAATGAAAATTGATTTTCACGTGTATTCTCATTTGAAATGGAATTATTCTTAGGAATCGAACTAGGAATACTTTTTCAAGATTTCTGATATTTCCAAATCCTGCTGGAAATTTGGGAGAAAGTAACAATAAATACAAAAATTGTTTAGGGGCAGAAAACCTACGAGGAGTAATGCAAGTTTGTCACAACTAGTCACATTGATCAAACACTGGAGCAACTCGTTTTTATGGATTCACTCTGCACCATTACATTATACATTGTATCTAATTATATACGTTATAGTATGTATATAATTATATACAATGTTTTGACATATTCATTAGGTCTTCCAAATCATGCTCGTGTGATATGATATGTATGAGATACAATTTATTAGTGCTGTCATTTAACCACGACACCACCAGACATTCTGTTCATTATATCTGAAGTCCATTCCATCGAGGTACAATATACCGAGGGTTCACTGCATGGTTCCCTCTAAGCATAACTGCACAGCAGTTTTTAAAGTACCATGCACTTAATTTTTCAAGCGTGCATGACTGTGTTTATCTTCTTATGATACTAGGGGCTCCGCCCCCAGCCCTCCCAGCGGCATGCTTCACGCGCTCCCTTCGTCCATTGTGAGCGGATTGCACAATATATTACTATTACTCTGCCAATCTTTTATCTACGCCAACGTACTAAACCCACTATTATTTAAGTTATAAAATTATTACAGTTTTTCATCGTACTTGTATATATGTATGGGCCAATCCCTCGGGACCTCGCTGCCCATCCTTCTCCATCACTGAGGTGAAAATATAACTCTCTATTAGGGATGCACTGAATATCAAAATTGCCGAATAACGAATAAGTAACCGAATTCTGTTACAGCTGAATAAAAAATCGGTACAACATACATTGCACAAACTTTCTCATATACTAATGCGCCGTTTAGTTATCTTTAGAAAATGAAAATCGTATGAGCCTGTTTTTAGAAAATCCAATTTTTGTTAAAGTTGCCCAAGAATAAACTAGTCTTATATTCATTCATTGAGAAAAATGAAATAAGTAGTATTATTGTAGAATAATACTCAAGTAATTGTACGAAATTTGATCAAAATCGTTCGAGCCATTTTTGAGAAAATCGAAAGTTGCTTAGAATAAACTAGCCTTATATTCATTTTTTGAGAAATATGAACTATATAGTATTATTGAAGACGTAAACTCAAGTAACTGTACGAAATTTGATCAAAATCATTAGAGCCGTTTTCGAGAAAATCGGATTGTTGTTAAAAATGCGTAGAATAAACTACCCTATATACTCGTGTATAGTACGAGTTTTTACGACCAAATTTTTATTGCAAAAATTGGGGATCGTACTATACCCGAGTAATGCATCTGAGGATTTAAAATTCATGTATCTTCACGGGCATTTTCGGTGAAGTTATGCCACCCGCACGCATTCTATTGGTAGGCTAACCTGTGGAATATTACAAAGTAATTTCTTTTTATCCGTTATCCCTACCTATTAAATAGTTGAGCGAGTGGAACCATTACGTACGCGGAACATAATCAAGACATACTAGAATTGAAACGATTTTATTTCATCTTGTGCAATCATGATTCATATCACTTTTTAGTAAATGTTTTAGGAGTAAGATACTTAACTTATCCGATTTTTAGTGTACTCGCAAGAAATAATATTTACGACATTTACGGTCTATTCTATGGTTGTGTGGAAAATCAAGGTTGTTCGAAATATCTCGCTTGTAACCACCGAGCTATCGAAACGAAATATATCGACCATGGTGGAAAGCTGGGGTCGAACTATAAACGAGATATATGAAAAAATCAGGTTTGTTCACCAAAAAATCAGGGGTCGTACTATATATGGAGTCGGCATATACACGAGTATATACGGTACTCTTAATTATTGATCAATGTCAACCATTTCTACGTATACTCTGCTCAGTATGATAAAATGCCTAGGTATGAGATTTCATTCATTTTCACTCTACCGTCTAGGTTCCAGCACCAGTAACAGGCAGACGGACAGACAGACGGCATTGTGAAAACCACTTTTTCGGATTCAGCAACACCTAAAACGTGTATTTCCATAAAAATCTCAAGGTCGAATTTTTTCGCGAAAACGATACTTTCTCAATACTTCGTATGAGAAAGTAAAAATACAGAATAAATTACCGAATACTGATAGTGCTGAATACCGAATATTCAGCCACCGAATACCAACATAAAGGAAACCTACTTGTCAAGTTGATTTCAGTAAAATCATTATTATTGAAAGTTTATAAAATTCCTATTAAATCAATACCACAAAGAACCTTTGGTGTTTGGAAATTAGAAACTTTACTGTGCCTTATTGTGTCCTAATTATAGAAAAAATATTTGTGGGCGTTTTAATTTTTGTGTGATCATTATTATGTGGGGTTACTGTGTGATGGAAAACATTTCACTTCAGTAATAAATACTCGTATTTGAATGTTGATTCTTGGAATTTTATTTCGCTTTCAAGCTTTGGCTTGTTATCAAATTTACCTCCCTTTCCAATAATTTCGAGAATCAGTTTTATAGTTTTTTTATTCTTTCTCGTTTTTAATAATTTGTGTTTTTCAATCTGTATCGTAATAAAAGTTGAATATTTTAAGAAGTTTACTAATTTTATGATATCATTTTCAATTTTTGCTGCTCATCATTCGATTTGATATTTGGTAAATTTTAACGGAATTCGAATACAAAGCCGAATATCCATTTTGTCAAATTACAAATACTACCGAATTCCGAATAGTGGAAAAATGGCCGAATACCAAATAGTTTTCGAATATTCGGTACCTACATCCCTACCATCTATTGATTTCTTAATACTTCATCATACACAATATTTTGAATTGTGTTTTTCCGTGTCGGTTTTAGCTCCTGTAATTTTGATTTTGAGACGTCATGGATCGACACCGAGAGAGAGCCACATATAGCTGACCATGACCAAATTTTGGCTTACTCTGATCGATGTGAATGCCCACTCGGTTAAATGTTTGGCCTTGAGATTTATTAATTGTCTTGGCAAAGGCTAACCATACGGGGAATTGTTTTCTGTTAAGAATAAAAGGTAACTCATGATTATCTAGAGTATTTAAAGAGATTCGGGGTATCGTAACGACATTTAAGCAACTGTTAATTCCAAATGGCCACCATGAATCCCATTCTTACTCATGTGATTTGTATAATTATTTACTGATTTTATTGAGGCACCGTAAGATGTATCGCCGATAACGAAACTGCTGTAATATGTCCAGTTGTTAGCAACGTGGGTTACTATTCGATTGCGTACTAATGCATGCTCTTCCTGGAATCCATATAAGCCGTACAATAACGCCCGAAAAAGACAATTTCCATCTCCAATGATGTGATACACAAATGACCCTGGCCATGAAGTAGAAGAGGGATTGGCCCTGATACGGGCAGTGAAATTTAAGAGAGAGTTTTGCCTGATAAGGGCACTTTTGCATGTGAAGACGAAGAAAATTATGACAATCTCCATTATAGTCAGAGCGAGACTGGCGGGAAACTTTGGCTGCCTCTCGCCTGGCAGAGCTGGGATAACTGCACCTGTGCACAAAGGACATTTTCCGATCACTTAGTTACGACTTTAGAAGATTATAATATAGAAAAATATCCAAACAGCCGTGTCAACCTGGGCTAACACCCATGCATTACCATCATGTAGGCAAGCATAGTGATGTTCATTCCACCCATGGATGAAAGAAGTTAGAGGAACTCTGCTTCACTGTACTTACCATATACAGTACAACTCTGATTATCTGAACTAATTAGGACCAAGGGTGATTCGGATAATAAAAAATTCTGATAATTGGAAAAATTAAAAAAATGTGTGACGTAGTGCACTTTATAATGCTTTAGTTAATAGAAATACAGAAAATTAATTTAGCGGTCAACAAAAGTACATCAAAATGTACATAAAATGCAATGTTTGATTATAAAATGTAATTTATTTATGACAAGAACTGAATGATTGATAGCTGTTTTGCAGAAAACTCATTTTTTTAACAAAATGGACTGAATCACACTCTTCCTCTCTTTTGTATTTTTCTTTAAGGATGAACTCTTCCAATTGTTTTTACAAATTTATCTGCAGATACTATCCCACCTTCATGTTTTGCCCATGTTCTATAAGGCTCATATTTCTTGAGTTATGAATTTTTTAAACGTTTACGGTATAATGTTGAATATATGAGAAGTTTTGATTCTTCCTTTAGGGGGCATGGTTTCACACACATGATTTTAGTTTTCAAGGTATCACAAATCGTACTGCTTTTTAAGACTATAGTCAACTTTGACAATACAGTTAGGTTTAAAAGGGTAAGATAGACAACAATGTGAACCAAAACCAAAAACTTATTTATTTCCTTTTTATAAAAAGTGCGTATGTTAGATTTTTTTCTTACACCTTTTTGAAAAACTCGCACTTCTACACAGAACAAGTCTGATAACCTCAAGGGCCAATGGTTGTCTTGAGAACACTTGCTCCTAAGCCTTTAGAGATATGCATTTTTGACTGACGGGTGAAACACATTTAAGTCAGAATTTGAGGTAAGGCTGTTCATCAAGCTCTGAATAGTTGAGTGTAATGTCTCAATATATATTTTATTTTTGATTCCAAGGGGAGATTTATTACAGCGATGATTTATATATAATAATACAATGTAATATATTGGAATGTTCTCTTTTTGACAACTAACATTTTCTAAAGCTAATTATTTCATCGATATAGTTTTTTTAATCATTTTACTTTCTCATACGAAGTATCAAGAAAGTATTGTTTTCGCAAAAAAATTCGACCTTGAGATTTTTACGGAAATATACGTTTTAGGTGTCGCTGAATCCGAAAAAGTTGTTTTTGCAATGCCATCTGTCTTTTATTGGCTCTGGAGCCTAAACGGTAGACGAAAATGAATGAAATAACGTACTTAGGCATTTTATCATACTGAGCAGAGTATATGCTCAATAATTAAGAGTAGTTTATTCTATGCATTTTTAACAACAATCCGATTTTCTCGTACAGTTACCTATGTTTATGTCTTCAATAATACTATATAGTTCATATTTCTCAAAAAATGAATATAAGGCTAGTTTATTCTAGGCAACTTTAACAATAATTCGATTTTCTCAAAAATGGCTCTAACTATTTTGATCAAATTTTGTACAGTTACTTGATTATACATCTACAATAATGCTACATATTTCATTTTTCTCAATGAATGAATATAAGACTAGTTTATTCTTGGGCATCTTTAACAAAAATTGGATTTTCTAAAAACAGGCTCATACGGTTTTCATTTTCTAAAGATAACTAAACGACGCATTAATACATATATGAGAAAGTTTGTACAATGTATATTGTACCGATTTTTTTAATTGGCAGTCATATCAAAATAAATTAGAAAATTCTGTGAAAAAATAATCCTGATAAAATATGTTGTCTAAAGAAAACTTGTTCCAATTTTGTTTACAACATCTTCATGTATGAAGTGAAGTAATGAGTTTTTTTTAATTTACAGAGATAACAAAAACATTAAAGGAGAAAAAGAAATCCAGGAAGAGGAGGCGGACATCTGTGGCTGCTTCAGGTGGTAGTCACCAAGCAATTACAATAACCTTACAAAATTTGGAAAGTCTAACGGATACTATACTATTTCTGTAAATCTTGTATGCATTTTAAAAAATTGTTCAAGTTCAATCATATTTTCTGTCCTTCAGAAAAGTGGTATTTTTAATTAAAGTAACCAGTTATACTTTGAAATATGGTAGTATGTGAGATGGTGTTATCTTTTGAGAAGCTTTGAAAGTTATCAGTTAACCTCTCGGTGAAGGCCTTTGTGCATGGGAAGGTCCTGCGTAATGGTAGCCTTAAATTCCTCCCAGTTAAATGTTTCAAGATATTTTCTCATTAAATCTGTATGCTGTTATAAATGTAAATGCTTTCATGTTCATCTATTCTGTATGTTAACCCTTTAACTGTTAAACACCTGGACTAGCCTCACTGCTATGAATGGGTATACCAGGTTTGAAACTTGTATTTTTAAAAAAATTATGGGTTGCCTGTTCTATCCAATCGATTGTTTCCGTCTTTGCTGCTGTTAATGCAGATTTTTCTGAACTGTTTGCACTGGCTTTGTTTTACTAACGTGGTAATAAAAAATTCAGCAGTTAAAGGGTTGATACTTTTTTCATGCATTATGATGTTAAAAGATATTTTGAACTCATTTTGGTTCACATGATTATCTTGTTTTCATTTTTGCTGATATAACTTTGTATATTTATTTAAAGATCTTCTTTACATATTGTTAACCTTTAACTACTACCATTGGGTCAAAGTTGAACCGAGCAAACTTTGAAGGAATAGTTCTCCGCCTTGTTACTAGGTAGCGCTATCATACTTTACGTATTCTTCTATCAGCGAGTGTTGCATCAGTCGGCCTTGAGACGCTCGTGACACCACTTTCCATTTGTCTGTAAATTAGGCGCCTGGGTCATTTTTGACCCATGATAGTAATTGAGTTACCATTTTCTCTAGTCTTTGTATATTTGAGTGGGTGAATAGTTCTCCACCTTTTTACTAGATAGCCCTATAATATTCTTCTATCAATGACTATTGTATCAGTTGGCATTGAGACGCTCATGACACCTCTTTCCATTTGTCTGTAAATTTAGCACCCGGGTTATTTTTGACCCATGATGGTAATTGAGTTACCATTTTCTCTTATCTTTGATTTCAATTGTTACCATTATTATGGCAGAAGACGGGTTTTATGTTGACGGGAAGCTCTATCTGGACCAGAATGCATATATTCGAGAGGGTGATGATGAACTAAACAGTGATGAAACTTTTAGTGACGATTTGCATGATGCATCGTATAACCCCGAAAGTGATTTCAGTGATGCGGAATCCATACACAGTGACCACAATACTGACTTAGAAATTCATGGTGGCGATATCCCAGAAGTTGACAATAACAGAAACAAGGTAAGGGCCAGCTCTACATACTATGGTAGGGGAAAAAAGTATACATGGGCAAAGCAACCTCCATCATCATCAAGAACAAGATCATGCAATATTGTCTTGCATTTACCTGGACTAAAAGGTTCAGCTAAGACCAATAAGCCTTGTACTCCAATCAATGCATGGTCAATACTTATGAATGATACAATTATTGAAAAAATTGCAGAACAGACAAATGAAAAGATAACGGATGCCTCTCACAGATATAATGTTAGAAATACTTACACTGATCACGTTGACAAAGACGAACTCAGAGCTTTCTTTGGATTGTTATATTTTACTGGAGTATTCAAATCTGCTCGTGAGGATGTTGCTTCTTTGTTTGCTACTGATGAGTTAGGAAGACCTATATTTCGCGCAGTTATGAGTAAAGAACGATTTTTATTTTTGTTGCCTGTCCTTCGATTTGACGATCGATCTACCAGAGAGGAAAGGAAGAATGCTGGAGATAAATTGGCTCCTATCACTGAAATATTCAACCTATTCATGCAGAACTGCAAAGACAATTATTCCTGTTCAGAATTTGCGACAGTAGATGAGATGCTAGATCCTTTTCGCGGCCGATGTTCGTTTCGCATGTACATTAAGAGCAAACCAAATAGATATGGCCTGAAAATTCAATGTCTTTGTGTTGCCAAAACGAACTATTTGCTCAATGCCGTCGTGTACACTGGGAAAACAAATACACCGAATCCTAAAAAGATTAAAATACCGACACTAACAGTTCTGTCACTCATCGATCCAATTGCTCATACTAACAGAAATGTAACTGGAGATAACTGGTTCTCTTCATTAGAATTAGTTGATGAATTACGGGATAAAGGTTTGACAAGTAGGCAGCTCACTCTTTGGTTTTACGAGAGATAAAACCCTCGTGAGTCATGTGCAAAAACAAAATAAATCTGTTGTACTGGTGTCATCAATGCACCATGACGACAGAGTACTAAGCAACACCAAACCAGAAATAATTGATTTTTATAATGCAACCAAAGGAGGTGTCGACACCTTGGATAAGAAGTGCGCTTGCTATTCTGTGGAAAGGAGGAGCCGAAGATAGCCCCTTACCATATTTTTTAGAATTTTAGATATAGCTGGTGTCAATGGCCACATCATTTTTCAAGCAGCGCAACCTGAACTCAAAATTAATAAAAAAGAATTAATGTTGAACGTTGCAAGGGGGCTAATTTCTAATCACGTAAAAAGGAGGCCATTGATCCCAAACCTCAGACACGATCTCAGACCACTGGTTTACAAAATAGCGGGGATGAGCGAGAAACAACAAAATTCACCCCACAATTCCCGACACTCAGAGGAGAGTCGGAAAAGGAAAAGGTGTTACCATATGTCAAAACTGACCAAAAACATTCCACAGTCTGTGACAACTGTCTGCGACATGTCTGCAAGAATCATTCTGAAGAAAAATGCCTGTGCAATATGTGAAAAGGTGAGTAGAGGTCTTGTTCCAACTTTTTGTAATGGGTAAAATGCATCACGGCCATTATCTTCTGGATGAATTACTGATATTTTTTTTAATTTTCAGATTGAAGTGTTTTATATAAGGAAGAAAAAATAACTTGGGGAGCTTCTGGGATTTCTCTGTGAGATGGAATAACTTGAAATGGAAAGCGTCCAAAATTTTTGTACACGTTCTGTTTTTAAAGACAGATATCCTGACTGATTAACTGTTATTTTGCAATTTATTTTTGATTTCGTTCTCTTTTTAATAATAAACAGAATAAAACTATTGTAAAAGAAAAAGTTGGTTGGTTTTCCTCATCAAGAATTTCTTGTTGTGAAATGATTTATTAGTTTGTCCTTCCATGAATCAGCAATGAAAGGAAACATTGTCTTGCACGTATGGTCTCACAATCATGAGCTCCTTCAAAAAAATGGGTTGATGTCGGATAAAGAAGTTCTTGAAAGTGAATGTGACCGTGGTGTTTTAATGGCCCAAGAAATTTATACAAGTGTTGTGGATATGCTTGGCGAGATAAACTTCCATGAAGGTTACGATCTGGTAGGGCCTGATGAAGTCCACGAAATGCACGGATATGTGAGGAAATCGAGTTAGCTAGAGAAAGTTCGGGGAGTGAGTACGAACCAACACCAAAAAAATACAAACCAATAAATTCGGTTCCATATAAAATTAAAGTGGAAGTGGTTGGTCTTGAAGATTTCCACCCATCATGGAAACTGTCATCCCTACAGAAACAGGGAACAAAGTATTTAATGGATATGAAGCAGTTAAGGAAATGGCAAGATGATGTTGAGAAAGGAGGCTCACGCAAAAATAAACATTACTTCATCAATGAGTGGGTGTACGATCGTTTTGTGGAAGCTCGGAATAATCAGCAGCACGTGGAGACACAAATGCTGCAGCAGTGGGGAATGGCAGCAGCATTCCAATTTTTTAATGAAGATTTTCATTTCACTGCATCTTTATGATGGGCTGTGAATTTCAAGGTGACACATAATATTCGTCAACGATGCATCATGAAGTACATCAATAAGATAGAATCAGCCACGCCAGGAGAAATTCTGCAGTCCACTTTACACTTATGAGACCAAACAAGATCGCTGATCAGTAATTTTGATCCTGATTTTGTAATAAACATGGACCAGACTGGATGTGAATACCGAGTGAAAATTAAATGGACTCTGACCCATAAAGGAGAAAAACGCCTAGAGTTGAATATGGGCAGCATTGCAAAGACTACTCACTCGTACATGGCTTAGTATGCAATGACAATATCAGGGAAACTTCTTCCTAGAGTTTTTATTCATGTACAAGAGATTCGTGGACAGTTTGGTCCTAAAGCTACAAATCAAGTTAAAGAATTGATGGACGAATTCAAAAATGTATTTGTTACCGCAACAAAATCCTGTAAACTGCAGTTGGGGACTTATGAAGAATTTCTCAGCAACATCCTGAAACCATACATGCAAGAAAATGTTTCTTTTGTTCATTCATGGGGAGAACAAACTAATACATCATTATACAATGAAAAATTTATTGATGAGGAAAACCAACTGCTATGTATGCTTCAAATAATTCCTCCAAAATGCACATCAATATACCAACCCTGCGACGTATATTTTTATCTACAAGTTAAGAATTTCATTAGACGGTTGCAAAATGCAACTTACCTACTGCAAAATCAACGCAAGAGCACCAGTTGGAAGGACATAGTGAAAATTCATGTGTTGGTTCATAACCAGCTGTCGGCCCCAAGGTATATGCACATGCTTCAGTATGCAGGTTTGCTGCAAAATTGACAGACGAAAGACATCTTGAATGTTAATCAAATATCTTTCCCGGAATCCCTGCGAACATTGACATGCGACTGCGGGGAACAAGCATTCGTGAAATGTTCGCGGTGCTTTAATCCAATTTTTTCTATTGTTTTTATGATCAGTACCACCCTAGAACCTGTGCAAGTGTTGTCAAACTACCTACTATATATTTGGGCACATAAGTCAATCCTTGAAGCTTAAAAATTTTTCCTAAAACCTAGAGTTGACTTATACACAGAACATAAAATGTGAACCTTAAATTACAGATGAATAACATTGATATTTATGAAAACCATTGCTCTTTCAGTGGAAGTGATTGCTATTTTGAATCAGCTGTTCCAGTGTACATTTTGACATTTAATTTAAAAGATTTATAATAATTAATTTTAATACTGTATTTACTCACGTAAGCCGTGTCCTCATGTACCACACACACCCCTATTTTTGGAGCAGTTCGAGGGGAAAAAATAAATTCGTGCTTTAATAAGTTGACATCTACAGCGGCAGAAAATTAGAAAAAAATTTAAAAAATGCAGGGATTCCCTGTAGGTGTGTTCTCTCCATGGTTCCCTCTAAGCTGCATGGCCGCGCAGCAGTTTTTGAAGTGCCACGCACTAAATTTTTCAAGTGCACACGATCGTGTGTATTTTGGAATACATATACTGGAACAGGGCCGCCTCAACTCCGGTGCACATCCATGCACTAGCATCATGTAGGCATGCGTAATGATGTTCATTCTGCCCATGGATGAAAAAAATTAGAGGGAATATGGTTCTCTCCTGGGTTAAAGGAGCGTCAGCAGCTCATGATGAATACAGCGAATACAGATACCAGATGCCACCTTATTCCAGCAAAAGTGTAGATAGAAACTGATAGTAAATTTTTATGACAAACTGCTTTTTTTGAGTAACAATAATAAACGTAAAACACAATTAAAAGGTACAGCTTTAATATTATAAAAATATTTTGTTCTCTCAATGTTTAAGATGCATCAACAGCAGCATAAACCACGCATTTAAACCCGAAATGTGTCTTGGTCATGTAGATACGTGAGTATAAGCGTAAACGCAAGCGTGTTGCAGTAAATTTACTATCGAAACTCGCAATTTTTAAAACTTGGTCAGAAATCTTCATGTATGACGCAGTCTCTTTTTTTACCGTCATTTTGGGAAAAACGGTGAGTGGGGTTTTATTGAATTTCATCACCGTAGAGATCAATCACGATCACTAGGTATAGTTCATTTTGATAGTGTCATTAGCAGCTGACATCAATTGAATTATAGGAAATTTTATATAGTGGTTCAAGCTCTCCAAAAATAACAGTTTCTTATTGGTTGAAATTAAAACATCTGTCACATGGAATGCTCAAGAAGAATAGCACAGACTCTAAAAGTCTCCTTCTCAATATTCGCATTTTAGTATTTATATATCTGTCACATGGAATGCTCAAGAAGAATAGCACAGACTCTAAAAGTCTCCTTCTCAATCTTCGCATTTTAGTATTTATATATATTTTTCTGTCACACACTTTGAAGATCATCACGAGGATTCTTAATAAAAGACTAGAGAAAAAGGCTGAAGAAATGCTAGGGGAAGATCAATTCGGCTTCAGAAAAGGAAGAGGAACCAGAGATGCTATCGGTGTAGTGAGAATCATATCAGAAAGGGCAATAGAGTACAGCCAAGATTGCTGCATATGTTTCATCGACTGGCAGAAGGCCTTTGATAGAGTAAATTGGGTACTGCTGATGAGGATATTAAAGGATATAGGTGTAGACTGGAAAGACAGGACACTGGTCAGGAATCTATATATGAATCAAGTTGTAAAGGTCAGGTTGGAGAATGCAGACACCAGCAGAGTACATATCGGTAGAGGAGTAAGACAGGGCTGTTGTCTATCGCCGATCCTATTCAATATATATGGAGAGAGGCTAATGCAGGAAGCATTAGAAGGCACGGGAGATTTCAAAATCAGAGGAAGGTTTATAAGAACAGTGAAATACGTGGATGATCAAGTACTTCTAGCAAGAAAGGAAAAGGAACTCAAGAAAATGATAAATAGACTAGTGATAACAGGTAGAAAATACAGTATGGAAAAAGTTTCCTCGGGTTTCCATCCGGGTGGTGTGGAATAAGGCTCCCGACGTTTCGGCAACTGTCTCTGCTACCATCTTCAAGGAAAAGTGTCGAGACAAGTTTCAGGTCTGGTATTTATAGGGGCCAGTCGTAACGGCTCGGCCTCTGATTGGCTTTTGGAGGTTGGCCAATGAGCGCCTCGTTTTTTGGCTAGGTGGGAGAGCATCGGGTTCCACGTCTTGCTGAGGAAGAAACCCGTGTCTGTTGAAAGTTTGCCATTCTAAATGGATCTCAATCTTCCTTGGCCAAACCATCCCAGAAGCCATAGGCCCAGTTAATCATCAAATCTTTTCTCACGGTATGGAAATTAATACAGAAAAATCCAAGGTTATGCGAATATCAAGTAAAGAAGAAGAAAATTTGAACATAAGTATTGGAGGAAAGCCATTAGAACAAGTTTCAGATTATAAATACCTTGGAAGCATCATAACGAGAGAAGCAAAATGTACAGATGAAATCAGGACTAGAATAACAAAAGCAAAAGCCGCTTTCAGAAGAAAGAAACTCCTGCTAACGGGAAATATAGAGCAGGAAATCCGCAAGAAGTTGATAAAATGCTATGTATGGAGTATAGCTTTGTACGGAGCAGAAACATGGACGCTAAGGAAAAATGATATTAAATACTTGGAAAGCTTCAAAATGTGGACATGTAGAAGAATGCTGAAGATAAAATGGACAGATAGGATGAAAAATGAGGAAGTACTACGAAGAATAGGAGAGAAGCGAACGATTATACAGACTATCAGAAAGAGGAAGGTGAACTGGATTGGGCATTACCTGAGGAGAGAGTGCATGATTAAAGAAGTGCTAGAAGGAAAACTGGATGGAACAAGTAATGGGTATAAAAATAAATTTTTATAAATAACTTTTATATTTTAACATTTATTATACTCGTTACTTCAAATTTGGTGAAATACCTGCATAAGTTACCTTTTACTGGTGGAGGCGGTGTTATATTCAATTAATCTGGATATCAAGGCTGAAGACATTTCTTGCAGTATACAAATCAACGAAGCGCAACATGAGTAATATCAAAGGTACAATTAATGTTTCTGATGCCAATTTGATCTCCATATATAGCTTGAACGATCGAATCTTTACTCCCGTTGATATTTCAATGGGTATTATGGTAGTAAGGTTTTAAAGGAGAAATATAAGACTGATTCCTATTAAAAGCTTACCCATATGAAAGCATTAAGCCTGTTGCCTAGGTAGCTGATTGTTGGACCCAGAAAAATTACGTTTTTTCTGATAAAGACTATAAATTTACGTTAATTCTACTCGGATTGAAATTCTGTCTTCAAAAATAAGAAACTACAATTTATATCATATCCGATGGTTTGTCTCGAATTCGTATCTTGATGGGAAATAATTTTAAAATGCAAATATAAAAACCTCTACACCAATTTACGTTTTCTTATGGGCCAAAATGGGGCAAAAAGGGACCAAAATAGCCCCTCACAGTGGGAATTTCGAAAGTTTCGGATTTTTTCCTTCGGCTGTGACCAAAAACCTATAATCCTACCAAATTTGAAGTTTCTAGCACATCTGGAAGTGCCTCAATTTTGTATCTTGCCAAAGTGGTTACAAACCGCTATATATATATATATAAGTATATATATATATATCTCCGGCCAAAGTGAAAGAGGTACTCACCAACCCGCTCTGGGCCAGCGTGGTGTTTTAAGGCCCACAATCCCCCCATGACATGTACACCCATAAAAAACGGCCCTCATTCTCCGGAGGCTGGATTGCCTCTGACCGTGGCAGTGGTCAGGAACAAGGCATGAAGGCAGAGGGTGCTAAGAATCCCCGGAGGTTAAATGCCCACTGCCACTCTTTCTCATCCTTACCCAATTCCTTTAACCTCAACCTAACTTCCTTTAACTGCCGGACTTTGTCCAGTGAAGATAAACTTCAAGAGCTCCAAGAACAACTGCAGAAGATCAAGTGGGACATTTTAGGGCTTAGTGAGGTGAGAAGAAAAGGTGAAGGCCTATTGGAGTTGAAGAGTGGACATATTTTTTATTACAGGGGAACTGACACAGGAAGAACAGGAGGAGTTGGATTCATCATCCACAAAAAATTGAAGAATAATATCGTGGAAATGGAAAGTTCATCCGAGCGGGCAGCTAGACTAGTGCTTCAAATAAATAAAAGATATCAACTTCAAATACTCCAAGTTTACGCGCCAACATCATCATACTCGGAAGAGGAAGTGGAAGATTTCTACCAAGAAGTTGGGGAACTGCACGACAAAGGAAACTGCCATCTAAAAGTGGTCATGGGTGATTTCAATGCCAAGGTAGGAGAACAAAAGGAAGACGACAGCGCAGTTGGAAAATGGGGCTACGGAGACAGATATGAACGAGGGGACCGACTTGTAGACTTTGCTGAATGTACTAGTCTATATATAATGAACACTTTCTTCAAAAAGAGTCCCAATAGAAAATGGACGTGGAAAGGACCCAATGGTACCAAAAACGAAATTGACTACATACTAGTCAATAAGAAGCAATTGGCTGAAGACTGTTCCGTCCTCAACCAGTTTAAAACTGGAAGCGACCATCGCTTGGTAAGATGCAGAATAAAATTCAACTCAAAATTAGAAAGACGGAAGCTTATAAAGAAGCCTAAGTCTATTATCAACACGCAGGTGCTAAAAGAACGAAAAGAAGAATTTCAGCTCCAACTGAAAAATCGATTCAGTGCACTGGAAGACCAAGAAGTTGAATCTCAATTTATAGAGATACTCAAGGAAACTGCTGAAGAAATAGGCGGAACAGTTAAAACAAAGCCAGAGAAAAAGTTGACCGAAAAAACGAGACTGCTGATGGAAAAAAGAAGGAAAATGATAATTACTAATGATCCTAAAGAAATGATCCATTTTGCAGAACTAAACAAAACTATAAGGAAGTGCATCAAGGAAGATGTGAAAAAATATAATTATGAGCTAATCGAGAAAGCCATAGAAAACAATCGAAGTTACAAGAAAATGAAGCAACATCTCTCGATTGGAAAGAGACAGCTGGTGGCCCTGATGCTAAAAGACGGCTCCATAACCCATAGTAGGAAACTAATCCTGAAACGGGTACAAGAATTTTACACAAAGCTGTATGAGGATCCTCTAGGAAATGAGGAAGTAAATGATGATGGAAACATGCCCACCAAAGAGGTCCCAGATATCCTTCCGGAAGAGGTGAGACACGCAATCAGAAGTATGAAGAATGGAAAAGCATCTGGAATGGATGGTATCACAGCGGAAGTATTCACAGCAATGGGTAATCATATGGAAACAATTCTCGCTAAGATTTTTAATTCCTGTCTGAGGAAGAAAAAGATACCAGAAACATGGAACCACACATGTATTATCCTTCTGCACAAGAAAGGTTCCAAAGAAGACTTGAATAACTACAGACCGATCAGCCTACTCCCAACAGTCTACAAAATATTCACCAAAATACTCACTATGCGCCTTCAAAACCATCTTGATTCTGCCCAACCCAGAGAGCAAGCTGGATTTCGCAGTGGGTATAGCACGATGGACCATATCCAAGTCGTGAGAGAGGTAATCAGTCGGACTAACGAGTATGAATTCCTCTATGTATGTGCTTTATCGACTACGAGAAAGCATTCGACTCTGTCCGAACTTCGTCGGTGTTACGTGCACTAAAGAAACAAGGAGTAGAAGAAACGTACATAACCTTGATCAAGAATATCTACGAAAATGCGACAACATCTGTCCAGCTGCCTTTAAGGCCGAAAAGGGAGTGAGACAAGGAGATACTATGTCCCCTAAGTTATTTACAGCAGCTCTAGAGGAAGTATTCAAAACGCTAGACTGGGAGGAAAAAGGCATAAAGGTAAATGGAGAATATCTGAGTCACCTGCGCTTTGCAGATGATATCATACTGTTCGCAGGGAGCGCAGAAAAGCTCCGTAGAAGAACTGAAGAGCTTGAACAAGCAAGCCGAGAAGCTGGACTTAAGATGAATCTTAATAAAACAAAGGTTATGTACAACTCCTTCACAAATTCTGAGAAGATACATATCAACGGAGCAGAACTCGGAGAAGTAACCAGCTATGTTTACTTAGGTCAGCTCATCACTACTGATGGTTCGCTTCTTGGAGAAATCAACCGGAGAGTGAAGATGGCATGGAGTGCTTTTGGCAAGAATGCGAACATCTTTAAATCAAATATTCCAGTCTTCCTAAAAAGGAGACTGTATGACCAATGTGTTCTGCCTGTTCTGACATATGGTTGTGAAACATGGACCATGAATGCCAGAATGATACAACGCCTGCAAACAACACAGAGGAGCATGGAGAGATGCATGTTAGGGATCACCCGAGGAGACCACAAGAGGAACGACTGGGTAAGAAAGAAGACGGGAGTCTGTGACGTGATTAAAAGAGCGAAGGTGCTAAAATGGCAGTGGGTGGGCCACATTGCTAGAAGAAATGACCAGCGTTGGACGTCCAGTGTCATCGAATGGATCCCAAGAAACATCAAGAGACCGAAAGACAGGTGGGACAGAGAGCTTGTTAAGTTCTTGGGGCAAACTTGGAGAAGGGAGGCAGTTGACAGGGAAAACTGGAAGAGTCTGGGGGAGGCCTTGGTCCGTCAGTGGACTGAAAAAGGCTGATGATGATGATGATGATATATATATATATTTAGGGTAACTAGGTGTTGAAGGAAACCCAGTGAACACTTACCGGAAGTAGAGCCGCTGGGGTGTTGGAGAGACACATATCAGTTGTCTCTCTCTTGTGCTGACGAAGGGATCATCCCGAAAGCTCTAACCTCTACATATGTGTCTCTCCAACACCCCAGCGGCTCTACTTCCGGTAAGTGTTCACTGGGTTTCCTTCAACACCTAGTTGCCCTAAATATCCTTACTTACCTTTCCTCTTCCGTAGTATTTATATATATATATCGAGTGAGGTTAATATAAAAGTTATTAAAAAGAGAAAGAGATAAGAAAAGGTTTCAGCTTGTAAACGACTTGAAAGAGAGCTATCAAGACATGAAGAAAACTGCGGAAAATAGGAGAATATGGAGAACCAAGTTTAACCATGAATAATCACGGACCTGTCAACGGACAGACTACCTATGATGATGATTATATATTTTTATTATTGTTTATTTCAGTTTTGTTAAAACTTGGATTGTACATGACTTTGATTTTGTCTGAAAATGATTTCATGATAAGTATTATTAAGTGAAAAAGTGGGGGTCAACTTACATGGTGAACATATGCCTAATCATGTATTTTCATTAAGAAAAACAGGGGTCAGCTTATATGCCAGAGTAAATGGTAATTAAAAACCAACAGTAAAGGTAAACATTCATATTGATACCTGATAATTAAATAAATTAAAAAACAGAATTGCTGACCACCAATAAGGCAGGAAATCCTAGTGAACGGCAGGGGTGGAGGAGGGTTCAGCAAAAAAATAAAAATATATTGTATGTAGTATATATGTAATTAATTTTATACCAAACCAGATGAGTTTTATTTGTCATTGCCCATAGATATATATACTACCATTATGATTAGAAATTTTCTTTAGAAAATAAATGGATATTTAAACTTAAAGCAATATTTAGAAATTAGGAAATAAATACTTTAACACATTCGCTGGCTTTGAGATATTGTTGATCTTTCCCTAGGAGCCAAATTTACATTTTAGGAATTTGTATTAGAAATCCTATCAAAACAACAAAAATATAGTTGTTTTATCAAAATTAAGAATATAACAAAAATATTATGATATTAATGGTTGACGCACATGTGCATCAGCGGCACCTGAGGTATGACCACAATGTTTTCAGTTGCAGAAATATCTCACTTATACTTTGCCGCCACTTTTTATTTTCTTCATACATAGTATTGGAGTATATATTGTACTCAGGAAAAATATCGAATTAGACATTTCACAGGAAATATTCGTTTTGAGTTCCCCTGAGAGTACGTTTTCACTATTTTCGTGGTAATGTTGGTTTGTTGGCGCTCTAACTCATAAACTAATAATAAGATAACCACAAAACTTTACAATTAAGATTTCTATTAGCAGATGATGATCTGAATACGTTTTGGCTGAAACTGCTCAACCGGAAGTGGAGGTTTATTCTTGTCATTTTTATTTTTTTCCAAATATCTCCTTTAAATCTCAATTTACCTAAATATTTGATTTTATCAATATCTATAGTCCATGAAATTATTTAAGATTAGAGTCCTCAAAATTTTTCAAAGACTAGTCCATGAAATTTTTCAAATACTATAGTTCATGTAATTTTCAAACACTATATTCCATGAAATTTTCAATGACTATAGTCCATGAAATTTTCAATGACTATAGTTTACGAAATTTTTCAACGGCTCTAGTCCACGAAATTTTTCAAACACTGTAGTCCATGAAATTCTTCAAAGATTATAGTCCATGAAATTTTTCAAAGTCTATAGTCCATGAAATTTTTGAAAGGCTATAGTCCATGAAATTTAACGACGACTATTTTCCATGAAATTTTTCAGAGGCTATAGTACATGAAATTTTTCAAATAATATAGTCCATGAAATTTTTAAAGACTATTCCACGAAATTTTTCAAACACTGTAGTCCATGCAATTTTCAAACACTATATTCCATGAAATTTTCAGACTCTAGTCCATGAAATGTTCGAATGCATGATATTTTTCAAAGACTATATAGTCCTTGAAATTTTTCAAACACTGTAGTCCATGAAATTCTTCAAAGACTATAGTCCACGAAATTCATCAAAAGCTATAGTCCATAAAATTTTTCAAAGAAGTCCATGAAATTCTTCCAAGAATATAGTCCATGACATTTTTCAAAGTCTATATTCCATGAAATTTTTCAAAGTGCCCTGGCAAACTCATGGATCTGGGTATCCAGGATTTGTTCCTACAATGGCATGATTTTGACGAGCCAAGTGATGCAGTACCATGGGAGGACTCTGGTGTAACAGAATCCCAAGAGTGCAACGAGGACATGGAGAACTCAGCAGAGGACAATGGCACAGATTCCCTGCCGGATCAACAAGCTTCCCCAGATGAAACCTCGGAACAATGACAAGCGGTATCCTGTTCACATGGCCGGAACCGGCTCCAGCACCTGCGAGAGCAGCACCACTGGAAACAGGCAGTTGGCTACCTATCGCACAACCATACCCGTATGGAGACGCATTGGTACACGAGCTTTTCATCTCAGGAGCCAACATCCCTAAACCATATGGTTCTGCATGTTTTCGTGCCCTCCAGAGCAATGTTGGACCTATGAGCTGCCCTCAAGTACATGGAGGAGCAAGGCATCATATCTAAAGACAATGCAGTGTGTGCCTTTAGAGCATGGCTTATCCCAAATGTGTCAGGGGGATACCGGCTTATTCACAATCTATCAGAGTAGACAAGTTACTATGACAAGCCAGTTTTTGTTATGTGATGTGGCCAAGGCTATGATGATCATACCCTATAATGCCAAGAGGGCAAAAATCGATCTTAAGGCTGAACGCACACTTATCAGACAAAACGTCTCGAGGCAAAACGTTTTGTCGAAAGGTAAAACATTTTGTTGGGCTTCAACGCACACTGGTCATACAAAAATGTCTTTACACAAAATGTTCTGTCGTTGAACAAAACTTTCTGTCGAAAGGTAAAACATTTTTGTTGGGCTCCAACGCATACTGATAAGACAAAACGTCTTTGCAAAACACGTTTTGAGACAAGACATTTTGTATACAGAAATCATTCTTGTTCAGCGCAGTCTCGGCCTGGACTAGTTGCGAGAATGTCGTCCGATGACGAAGTTTGTGCTCTCATTTTTTGGCAGTGGATTCAACTCGCTTCCATGGAAGAGAGTGAAAGACGCTTATGGATCCACCCGATTAATCAAAAGAGGACCGAGAAGAATACCCTTAAGGAATTTATAAATGAATTAAAAGGAGATGAAAATAAATTCCGAAATTTTACGAGATTAAGTTTGAGTTCCTTTTATTATGTTTTAAATATAATCGAAGATGGAATCAGGAAAAGGGATACTAAATTTCGGAAGAGTATAACTCCAGAAGAAAGGTTGTTTGTAACATTAAGGTAAGTTGGCTACTTCTTTTAGGATTTATTGTTCCTTTATGTTGAAACATATCAAAGATATAAAAAAATTAATTTGTGTAGTTGAAATTTTTGGAGCTTTTGTATATACATATAAAAGAAAAGTAGAATTAGTATTATTTGACTAAAAAATAATAAAAATAAAAACTGGGGTAGTAGTTTATAAAAATAGAGAAGTGACACTACCATTAAACAAATCATACATATATAATGGAAAATCACACTTTTTATAAAAAATATTTCAAATAACTTTTAGGTTACTAATTCTTTAAATATAATATCCTATACTATGTTTATAAATTTATATCAAACATACAGTGAAATATTATAAAAACATATGTACTTTACTATCTTAAGTCTTATTTTCTAGTATTGTGGCCAAGTATTATCGAACGCTTCAGGGCATTGTGTCTTAGGTTGGCTGAATTGCTGTGGGGGTTGAGATGCCGATCCTGTAGACTGTTGTAATTCACTTGCTGAGGGGGCGGTGATAATTGTGCGTACTGGGGGGACTGGGACATGGGCGTGGACCTATTGAGGGACTGAGGAGTACTGCTTCCAGCCTCTTCCTCTTTGTCCAGTAGACTATTTAACAGCAAGAGTACTTTCGATTTGAAACATCGCTGCCTTCTTGGAGAAAGCTTTTTCACATCTGGCACAAGACTTTCGAAAAATTTTGAAGTCGCGTTCACATCCCTTTCTTCATATGTCCTGCTTCTTAAAAATTCTATCATCGGGCCAGCAACTGATTCTGCTGCCAATGCAATTTTACTCTTAGGTGTTTTTGAAGGCTTTGGAAGAGGAAGATGACTTTCCTCTGAAGCAGAAATCGAAACAGTGCTGTCCTCATTCTGAAGAACTTCAACCACGCAAACTTCTTCATGATGTTCTTCCTCATCCCCTTCTTGGCTATCGTTCTCCACCATAACATTACTAATGCCTTTTTTGTGTTGCCCCATAAAATCTTTCAAGAAAGCCATGCTCTCTGCCAGGTACCATTTTTTTTTCCTTTTGCAGGCACCGGAACCGCTTGGCATTTTTTGATCCTCCGTCAAATGTCTTGCATAAGCACTCCTTAGGGAAGACCATTTCGTTTTACAATGAGATACTGAAAAATGACAAAAAAATATAATGAAGTGATGTGATTTCCAAAAATAATAATTTGAAATTAAATGGTAGAGTACTCATATAGGAAATGGGCTCCCCCACTCTCATGGTGTACGGGGGTTGGAAAAGCACACCATTTTTCCCGTATGCTAACACATATTGAAATAAAATAATTGCCATACAACAATTTTAGGGAGTTGTGTGTTGACCACATAAATTTTTTCAGGAATAAAAAAATACAAAATATTTATTTTTACAAGTACATTTACAAATAAGTTATTAAATGAAATCTTTTCTGTGTACGTATTTTTTTCTTAGATAAGTTTTTTTGGTAATTATTGGGTAGGTATAGATAAATAGGTGTGTACCCTGAATATTACATGTTCAAAGTTTTTCTTTTCAGGTTTCTAGCTTTGGGCGAACGTTTCCAATCACTTCATTTCTACTTCCGTATTGGAGCAAATACAATTGGAAAAATTGTGGAGGAAACATGTACTGTAATTTGGAAAGAACTTTCTCTTTTGCACATGAAGAAACCTTCAACTGAAAAATGTGGCGGATAAGTTCTATAGATTGTGGAACTTTCCACATTGCTTAGGAGCAATTGATGGAAAACACATTTGAATACAATGCCCTCCTAACTGTGGCTCATCTTACCGAAATTATAAAGACTTCAATTCAGTTGTACTCCAAGCAGTTGTGGATGCAGAGGCTAAATTTTTATTTGTTGACATTGGCGATTATGGACGAAATAGTGACAGCGGCATATTTCGCTACTCAAATTTCGGAAAGTTATTCTTTGGACAGACATTGGGAATTCCACCCCCCCGACAACTATCTGTCGAAAATGATAAGGAATTTCCATTTGTCTTTGTTGCCGACGAGGCTTACCCGCTGTCAGGGAATTTAATGCGTCCATTTCCTAAAAGAAATCTAACTGATCAAAAAAGAATTTTTAATTACCGTCTTTCAAGAGCAAGACGAATAGTAGTGTGTGCTTTCGGTATGCTAACTAAAAAGTTTCGAGTTCTTGAAAATGTTTTGCTAGTAGGTCCAGAAAAGGCTACGATAGTTGCATTGGCTTGTTGTGTTTTGCACAACATAATTAGAGAAAGAGAGGGAACGATATTGGACATTCATGAAGAACTGTTACAATGTGAAGAAAGTTATAATGAATTGCAACATTCTAACCCAAGTAGATCAAATGCTGGAATGAATGTTAGAATGCAGTTTTCAGAATTTTTCAATTCAGAGGAAGGAGCTGTCCCTTGGCAAAATAGGTGTGCATACACAACTGAAAGTAACAACTGAAATAATGTGTTCCTCAATAAAAATGTTTTTTTTTTCTGTAGTTATTTGTGTGATTAGTATGCGTGATTCGCCGTTGCGTGATCACGCAGTAGTTGAATAATGGACGCTACATGGTGGCGGTTTTCAAGGCATCGCGCGCGCAAAGGCAGCGTCATCGCGCACTAGTATCACTGATCCGCATCGCGCAACGGTTGCCTGCCAGTCAATTTCTGCATGCCACGCAAGGATAACGCTATTATTTTATAGGATGGAGTCAAAATCGTTTAGCGATGTTTTGGATGAGAAATTAGTAGAATTAGTGAAAAATAATCCTGTTCTGTACAAGCTCAGCCATAAGAATTACAAAGATAATGCGGTAAAGGAAAATATATGGAGAGAGATCGCTTTATCATTAGAAATTTTTAAAGAAAGAGAGTAGTAGTTTTTGCTATATTTTTTCCGAATGAATTGTCTAAATTAAATTATGTCATCCATAAATTTATATAAAGAGTTTCAAATTTCATTTCAATAACTATTAGTGATGCGAAATAATTAAAACTAAACAAAATAAAACAAACTTTGTGAATCCGAAAAAATATAGCCCGAATAGTTTTTTGTTGTTTTATGTTATATATTTTATATCCCTTAATACGAAGGTTAGAATGTAGTTAATATCGGAAAAGGTAGAGGTGGTGGTGATAGAGGTTGGAGGGATGAATAGTTGGCTGAGCAAATTATTTAATTGAACAGTGTATACAAAGTAACATACAGCAATTAGGCAGTAATTAATAGAAAGATTATATAAGGTATGTGAAGAGGGGAGAGGTGGGGGTGGTATAGGTGAAGGTGGGGAAGAGAGGGTGGATGGTTGACGAAGCCAAATAAATTATTTACGTAAATATAAAGTATTTCATTAAGTAAGTATTTTACTCACCTCTTGCTCCCAGTTCTGTGGAAATTTCCTCCCACAATTTTTCCAGCAAATCTTTTTGGTGGTGTTCTTTCACTGTATAATTAAAAATAGGAGGCCTTTCATCTATTAAAACAAGTAATTTTTCAGCATCCACATCCATGTTAACAGAAGCGCGCACAACTTTCCCTCCACCCTACTCCTATTACTTCTCAATAAAGACTGAACTCATGCAGAATGTTTCGCCTCAAAACAAAGTGCAGTGTTTCTGCTTTCGACACGATACATCGTCAATAAAGATGTATTGTTGTGTCAAAGATCAACGCATACTTATCAGACAAAAACGTCTTTCGACAAAACGTTTTGTTTACAGATGTCTCAAGCGAAAACACTTTTGTCGGTCTCCAACTCACACTTATAAGACAAATGTCTTTCGAGAAAACATTTTGTCTCGAGATGTTTAGAGCTGTTTAAAGTTGTTTTTTCGTGTTTTTGTGTCCTGTTCGATTAGTGCGCGTTGGGTCCTATTGATAGCATTGCGAAAACAGTTTTCGACGAGTTTATACAAAAACGTTTTGTCAAAACACGTTTTTGTCTGATAAGTGTGCGTTCAGCTTAAGGATGCGTTTTTCCAAGTGCCAGTGCAACAGAATCACTGAAAGTTTTATGGAATATTATGCGAAAAGACGTGTATCAATTTAATAGGCTCCCGATGGGCCATGATCTTGCTCCAGCGACCATGCAACATTGGGTAGGAGCGGTGGCAGTAGAAGTAGAACAGCTATATCCTGTTAAAATGTTGGCATATCTTGATATCATGTATGATAATGCACTGTCAAGGGAATTAGTAAATAGAATACTAGTATTTTCGGAAAATGATTTGGGAATTTCAATAAATGTTTTTTAATCCCAGTGTGTGAATTGGTGTATTTGGGAGTCTTATCATTTTTTAAAGACTCTAGTTCACGAAAATTTTGGTACACTATTGTCCTTGAAATGTTTGAAAGAATATAATCCATGAAATTTTTGACACTATTGCCCATGAAATTTTTTGAGGACAATTGTCCAAGAAACTTTTAAATACAATAGCCCATGGAATTTTTCAAAATCTAGAGTCCATGAAATTTTTTAAAGACTCTAGGCCATGAAATTCTTCAAAGTCAATAGTCCATGAAAATTTTCCGTCTACTGTCCATGATATTTTTCAGACTATCGTCCATGAAATTTTTCAAGGACTAATTCATCAAATTTTTGAAAGACTATGGTTCATGAAATTCTTGAAAGACTACATCATTGAAAAATTTCAAACACTATTGTCCATGAAATTTTTGAAAGACCAGTCTTTGTAAAATTTTAAAGACTTGGAAAAGTTTGAAAATATTGTGAAAGACTATAATAGGCTTTGAAATTTTTGAAAAACAATAGCCATTTAAAAATTTTGAAAGATTATAGCCTTGTATTCTTATCTATGAAAAAATTTCTATTGTTGATAGCGATGTGGATGCTGTCAAGGGTAATTTTAATTGAGCACCTATAATATATTAGGTGATGTGTTGCTATTTGTAGAAAAATATCGACCTATTTCTCCTCATATACAAAACATATTCTTTAATGCATTTACATGAATAAGATTATTTGGCATACAACTTAGATTTTAAATGCTTCTAATATCAACAAGAATAAATAAAGTAGCAATTAATCATGTTAAAATTTTAATAAAACAATATACAGTACTTTCATGAGTTTTCCATATAAAAATAAAGATATAAGTAATTTTGCAGTCATTATTACACTATATTTAGGAAAGGGGATCATATGGATCAATATTCACTTCTTCAGTTCTTACTGCATCATCCAACTCTTCATCTTCATCACTAAATATTTCATCATCACTTTCGCTGTAATTTACCACCTTTGTGGGAGCTGTTGGAAGAAAGAATAAGATAAGATCACACACTATTCTGTAAAATTACTAAAATTCTATCTTATACTTCTCCATCTGGAATTTTCTTCTGTAATCCTCTAAACCTTAAATAGTATTCAGTAGAATCCCGATTACCCAGACCACGATTATCCGGATGTTCGGTTATCAGAACTGCCAAAATTGAGGCTCGTAATGAATTTGAGAGACAAAAAATGTGTACATACACATAGCATCATATTTCAATTAATGAAATTGGAAGTAACTTACGGCAATTTCTAATACCCTTTTTATTTAACAATGTTTTTATATCACTTTATGACAATATAAGTGAAAATTATTGATATTTAATAATTATTAAAAATTTGGAACCATATGATATGTTATAGGAAAAAGTTATCTTTTTCATTTCAAAACTAGGCAAGTTCTGAGTGGTTGTCAAGGTTTAAATTGAGGCATGGTATTAGGGAACTTGAAATTCTAGGAGGAAAGTTGTCAGCTGAAATATCTGCTGCCAATTCCTTCATAGAAAAATGTAAAAGAGTGATTGAAGAGAGCAAATATGATGCAGATTTTTTTTACAATGCCGATGAAACTTGAAAGCACTACCTAGCACCACGTCGAGAAAATATAGGACCGGGTTATAAAGTTAGAAAAAATCGTGTGACAATAACAGCAAGTGCAAACGTAACCAGAAGTTATAGGTTGCCATTGCTCCTTACTGGTAAATCTAAAAACCTGAGGGGTTTTAAAAATGTTACCATTCCAGTTATCTACACGAATAAAAAAATGCATGGATGGATACCGAAGTCTTTCTCGAGTAGTATGATAAATCTTTCATTCCTGATCTTGTAAAGTAACAGAAAACTATTGGTAAAGAAGGAAAAGTTTTGTTGTTGCTTGATAATGCACCACTTCATCCTTCAAGCGAATTTTTAGACCACAATAATGGAATGTTAGTGGTTAAGTTTCTCTCTGCTAATGTTACGTCCATATTAAAGCCCATAGATCAGGGAGTGATTGAAACATTTAAACAATTACACTAAAACTCATTTATAACGTATTTGAGGGGATTGACTCATTGCTTCGATATAAGTGTGACTTCGTTACATACGAGAAACATGGTTTTTGGCCTATACATCCTATATAGCACGCAGACACATAAAGTAAAAGCTGTTCTATCTGGCTATTTAGAACCGGCCACCCTTAGATAGCGGCAATTACACAATTACAATTCATTTTGTATTTCTTTTTCTTTTTTATGAACTTTTGTGTGAATTGTATTTGTGTAATACCACAACTTCCCCTTTAAAATTGCTTAAAATATAAGATGTTTATATTACGTATTTACTCCGTATACTTCTTGGGCTGGCGATTAAGCATTGCGATTTTGTTTACATAAGCCATTTGCATTGTCTATATGTTTTGGTGTACTTCTATAATTTACAGTTTTATCGCTTTTTATTATTAAAAAATTACCCATCCATTGAATATGGCATCAAAATAAATACCTAAATGCAAGGGACAGGAGAGAAAAAGTTGTTTCAACGCTAACACAAAAGCTGGAGCTGATCAAACAAATGGAAAAAGGAAAAAATTGAGCAGCCATAGCAAAAGAATTCAACATCGGATCTTCCACACTCTATGATATCAAGGCTCAGAAGGCTAAATTAATGAAATCTGTGTCATCCTCTGATACAAATAAATCAATTAATAAACATCATACGCTTCATAAGCCAAAACGGGAGAACTGGATAAAATATTATATGACTGGTTTTCACAGAATGCATGCAAATGTGGGCAAGTTAAGCTGAATATTGTGAAATACATTCTGGAAAAAAGGTATGGTGTCCATGAAGTTGAAAGGTTAAAAGCAGTTTTTCAAAAATTTCTTTGAAATAAATTACTTGTTACCCTAATTGCAACATCAAATGCTGCTCCTGATAGATTAGTACTACATATAGATGGCCTTGCAATATTAATATTCAAAGGTTACAGTGCAGGTATTAGAGTTATTCAGTTGCAAAAATGGAGCACAGTTATTACATGAGCAAATATGGTATTTAAAAAATATTCTGCAATTTGGTAAAGTAGATGCTTATAAATTAAGAGCATGTAATCATGGGCAGATCCAGAAATTTTCCATAGGGATGCAATTGGCCCTTTTCCCTCTTGAATTTTCCACTGCCTATGACAATTTATTCTGTAAATTTCTGCCTCTGTTACAATCTTTCTTTCTCATGCCTTCTATACATAATCTGCAGTGCATAATTGAGGAATTTTGCTTAGAAAAAGTTTAAGAAAGCATTGATTGGAGGGCAATGGGGACATCCAAAGGGGAGGAGGGATGTTCGTCCCACTCTCCCTATCTGCCACTGCTTGTAACATTAATAAGATTAAAAGGACTAAAAATATAATTATGTTAAAATGAATTGTACAGTATACTCTACCAATAGAGAAGTAATGAAATTCAATTGAATATAAGTGCTTTTACCTTCCTCATGTGCATCTTCTAGATAAAATTCCATTAAGTTAAAATCGACAGATAGCCATTGTGGTCTGATAGGGTCTAAAAGAAGACGTGGCCACTCCATGACTGCAAAAATAATAAAAAGGGTTTATATTAAATCAATGTAACCATTCAGACACTACAAACATTTTGCAGATAAACAATATTTTAAAGGAAAGCAAAAAATTGGGAAAAACTATCAAGCAACTTACTTTAATATCAATAGAATAAAATAATGAGGGTCGTTTATGTCAAAATCAGAATTTAATAAGTAGAACATAGCATTAATGTAAGTTGAAACTATTTAGCTACAGAATTATTGGAATACACCATGTTGTGTTTTGGAAGACATTTGTTTTCATTGTTATAACAAGTGCACCTCTGTTTATTCAAGATGGCAGATGATGTCAGTGCAGCTATGAGACAATGCATTATTATTTGATTTCTTGTGAGTAGAATTACATTATAAGACAAACACAGTTTGGAGAAGATATTAAGAAAAAGTACGTCCATGAGTGGTGTAATTAAAAAAGTCGTTAAAGTGTATGTGATAATGTTGGCATAAAGGGTCTAAGAAAACAAAGTTTATTCTTGTTATACACTTTCCATCGAGATGTTATGATATGTTGTTGGTTCTTGCTGTGGACGACATTTCACCTGCATTATGGCTGACATCTGCAGGTGTAATGCAGGCAAATCATTGTCAATGAAAACAATTGACAATGTGGCAGAACATCCCGATGAAAAGTGTACAGCCAGAACATCACCATGAAATCCTTTATGTCAAGAGATAGTCTTGCTGTGATCAACCAAAATGAGTTGTTAATCTTGGAAAACCACTGAATAACTGTTTTTGTGTTAGTGAAGACAACAAAACTAAATGGTGGGTCCGTAGAAAAATTATTCACGAGCACCTTAACTCTTTCCAGGCTAAATTTTCCCTGTTCGTCTTCCTAGGTCCATTTAATTTTGTCAAAAAATGAGAAAATAGGTATATTTAGTTAAACATAATAATTTATTATACATGTACCGTAAAGCCTCCAAATTCGCGGCTTCCAAATTTGCATGCTTCGCAGTTTTGCGGTTTTTCGACTACTGCTGCCACCTTTGAGGGGATGAGAAAAACACTAAACAAATGAATTTCCCCGCCAGAGTGCGGCATCAGTGGGCAGGCAACCGCTGACCTCCCGCACTCCTCTGTGATGTGTCCGGATGAATCGGACACTAGGCCAGAGGAACAATAACCTTCGTTTTAAGATATGATTATACTCGATTGCTGAACATAACGGTATGCTCGGCGAGGGGTTCGTTTTCTAGCTCTCACCAAATTTAATGCATTTTTTTGCCGTTTACGTGAATTATATTAATATTTTTTTGGTATATTCTTTGCTAATCATGGTTTATGCAAAATTATCTCTTTAAACCTACTGTACGGTTATGGCAGATTTAAATGCCACACTAGCAGCCTGCTGCAGCTATGCTTGCAAATAATCTAAATAGATCGGCCCTACGTTAGATCATACCGCGTTATATTCAAAGGGGAAAAATTTTTAATTCTACCTTACCTTAGTTCCAATGATTATCGTTGCACCCTTATAGACGAACTCACAAACAGTTGCTTTCCTTCAAGTGTCTATAAGCTACTGCTTTTAACTTCTTACAGGACCTACTATAAAGGCGACGTCAATACAAGGGTTTATTTAGATTATCAATGAAGAGAAGATAACAATAACGCTTTTCTTTAGTTTATTTGAAGGTTTAATTGGCCTTATAATTTAAGGACAATTAAACCTTCAAATTTAAGGCTTAAATGAATTGGAAGCAATAATGAGTCTCCTTGGCAACGCCCTGAAACAGTACAAAAAATCCGCAAAATTTCGAAAAAGAATGTGTATTTCTGAAAAATTCGACCGTATAAAGTGTAAACATCACACGAATAAGATATTATAGAGCTTTAGCCATCGAATAAAGCAAAAAAGAAGAAAATTGGTATGTACTTACGTTTTTAATGAATGAAGGAAAAAAACCTTGCACTATAAAAAATCAAAAATCCAGTGTAAACTTATGGGAAAATGTCTCCTGGATTCGAACCCGGGACACTTTAGCAAATGAAAATATTTTTCCAGGGACCTCATAGCCAGTAGAAACAAAACGCCATTTAGCACATATCTTTACGACGAACGGTTCTCGAGAAATACGCCAATATAATTACACGAGGCTTCATACGCATGCAGCAGCCGCGAACCAAACCCCCATTTTTTCATAAGGCCTTTGCTTCTATTTTCACAGATTCCAAATTAGCGGTGATGTTGGGAAAGCAACCCTCACGAATTTGGAGGTCCTACTGTATTAATATAAACTTTTTTGTAGCAATCTATCAAATATACATCTGACGATATTTCTTTATTTCAGTACGGTACTTGGCAAAGCATGAATTTGCAAGTAGAAAATATTTAAGGCATGTCGGAATAGTTCCAACACAGGACCAGAACTGGAAAAAGATGTCGAAACTATTTCAACAGAGGACCGCAAAGGGATAACATCAGAAAAGTGTCTTCACGATGGATTCTTCAAAAGTGCAAACTAATTAATTTCCTAGTAAAAGGCAAAGGAGAATTATTTCTACTTTATAAATTAATTTCTTTTTATGGAAAATAAGTACAGTGTACTCTCAATTATCCGTGGGCGGATTATCCATTTGCAGGTTATCTGTGCATGATTTTTCTGTATTTCTCACGAATTTTTATTTATGAAAATTGCGCTTTGCACTATTCATCAGCAACCTTTTAGTCGGTGCGGTACACTGAAAAACCCTGCACTTTTTGATTGGAATATGCCACTTGGTGTGCGGGTAGGTATGTGCAAAAGTAAATTTTTCAGATAGGGAGCCACCTCAAATTCCGTGTAGAACACCGTAATGGCGGCCATTGAAAATGGCGGCGGAGGCTTTATTAAAATCCTTAATATCTCGGCTATCTTTCATCCGATTGTAATTTTAGTTTTTTTATCTGAAAGCTTGTAAGTTATGTTATATTTTTTATAGTTAGAATTTTTTCCGTAAACCTTACGGTTTTCCCGGAAATTGCGGAAAACTGAAAATTTCTCAATTTATCTCAGTTTTTTGCTTCATTACTTCCATATAACGCTAAATTCCACTTTTTTGTGGTATAACAAAGAAAAAGAAAATTCTTTAAGCTTTTCATTGATACCACCTGTGCGCTGCTACCATGAAAACTGCCGCGGTAATTAAAAGAAAACCAGCGGAAGAGCGTATTTCTGGACTCGGGCAAGAGCCACCTACACAAACCAGGTTGTCATTCTTATGGTCATAATACTAGGAATTTATTCATTCTTAAATACTCTGTTGCTAATATGTTTAGTGAATGTCAAAAACCATTATCTACGTAAGAAATCAGCAGCTGTCAAATATGGTGGCAGTTGTTCAAAGATGGCGACCAGATGGTTTTTTACATTTTTTAGAACTATATTTACTTTATTTACAAAGTTTATCTTTAATCTTAAGATATTCCAGAAAATGCATAACACTGTCATTGTTGTAATATCATTGTGAGTTGCCCGTGGTCGTATATCTGACTTCACAGTCAGGCGGAGGAAACACTATGAGTGACGATACATGAAACATGTAAATTAATACTACATAATACTACTAAATTTATACTACAATACTATTGCAAAATAAGGAAGTTAATCAATCACCATAAATAATTTTAAGCCTGGAAGTAGATATAATGAAAATCCCTGCCTCTGTTTTCAGCGTGCTAAGGTAAGTTATCATCCTCATCTTCGGCTTCAGCACTGCATTAAATAAGGGCAAATGATTGAAATCATTCTAAAGTGTATAAACTTAAGTAAACCGTGTTTTCAAATGTTTTCTTTAAAAGTAAAGAATACTTTGTTATAAAATGCCTTTTGTTGCAGCAGTTTTAAGCGCAGTTTGTGCAAAGAAGTGTGCATAGCACCTGTGCCTTCCGACAGGAGCATCTTGTTTGGCAGCCAGTGGAGCAGCCACACTTCACTAGTTCTCTGCACGTATCCCAAATCGGATGTAGAGATGACCAGACAGGTTGCCATTCTCTATCGATAATGGTCCAGCCCCATCCATTTGGACTTGGTATTGGGTCGTTCACTGAGCAGGTACGGCCCCAAACTTGACCTGCTTGATACGTGGAGCGAAGACAATGCTGCTCCAACGCCGCTGATGTGGGTGGCAAATTATTCAAAGTAGGACTCTTAGATGTGAAGAGAACTTTTCGCACTTCATTCAGGGAATACTCTTCGCCACCTTTGTAGTATAGGAGGACTACATACTTCTCTAATACTTGAAATAACTCATCAGGAATGGAGGGTAGAGGACGAGAAATAGCTTCAAAAGCAACTATAACTTCAGGGAAGGATTTTCATACATGTCATGCACTCATTTTTTCTTTCATTGAAAATGATGAGGTAGTATTGAATCCAGTGAAAGAGTGAAAGCTTCTCAAGGCATTGGATTTATCTAGACCCAGACATTCAACCATGGCATGCATACAAAAGTATCGTTGTGAATTTAGTTCCTGTTTTCCGTAATGGAGCAAACAAACAGGTTTTCGCTCCCTGGATCAAGCGCTCTCTCAAAAGTTACGGTATAGGCCTAACCCCTTTCCTCGGCATTGACTAATGCACTCACACGTTCCTTGTCAATTACAACCTTCGTATCCCAAACAATAAGATCAGAGGAGGATTCTCTGAAAGGATTTCCGAATTCAAGAAAACTATCTTTGAGAGCTTGCTTTTTTCCTGGAACTTGACCTGGAATGCGGAATACTGTTCGTGATGGAGGCGTTTGTTTGACTTACTCGGAACTTCAAACTCATCCAGAATGCTGATCAACTCTGGACCTGCAAGCATTCACCTCCTTAACATTGCAGGATCTTGCAGCAAGCCGACAGCGCCACCATCTCCTTTTATGACTGCATTGTGCTGTTCGTGTGCTTGGTCGACAGCTATCGCAGAGAACGGACTGTTTGTCTTACGAATTACAAACTGACCATTACAGAAACACCTGTGAACACTAGGTGCTTTCTGTTCCAGTTCCTCCAAATCTTTTAAGTGGACGGATAACCAGCGTGCATAATTCTGGTGGTCAAGCAAGAAAAACCAAGGCATCATGTTTTTCAGGGATTGCCGGAAGAGTTCATATTTCCCTTCCCTAACGGATCGAACAAAAGAGAGAAGAAGGATCTCAAGGATGAGAACCAGAAACCAAAATCTAAATGTTGGAGATTGAGAAGATTTCTCTGAAATCCATTCTTCAAAGAATTTTTCAGGGCTATCGACTGTATATGAATCTTGCAGTAGACTGTAGAGAACTGAGGCAGTTTTTTGATGTATTGCTCTAGCCTTGGTTACATGAGTCACTTTAAGATTGGCTTCTGCACTCGCTTCTGTATTTATGCCTGAATTGGTAATCACACCTACCCAGCCACTACCTTGGAGGATTTGTCCAAGCACTTTCAAAAAAGTCTGTTCAATGTGAAAAGGAGCAAACAATGCTACGAAGGTGGACTCCCCATAAACCTCAGGCCAGTTCCACTGAACTAATTTAGTTAAGGCGTACAAAGGTTGGTCTGCACATATGACAGGAACTTGCCCCGGATTCAGAAAATTTGTTAACTTCCTGATATGGTACATTGCGTGTTTGAGCATCGATGCTGAAGAAGAGTCTTCATTAAATACGTGCAGAAGAGAAGTAAGGGCTAGGTCGAAGGAGCAATTTGTGGCATGGAAAACAGCCCAGGTGAGATCAAAAGGGCCATCCTTTCCGTCAGCCACTCTCTTTCATTTTTCCATTCCAGACCTATGACAGAAGGTAACATTTTGTCATAAGTGAGCTCACAGGCTGTTGGCGCAGATGGCTGCTTGGTGTGAAGGGTTACTGCCTTTACGACACCGTAACTGTCAGGAAGCTGAGGAACTGTACGACTCCTTTGGCTAACATGGCAGAAATTAGTAAGAAAGTTTCTAGGATCTCCCGTTTGGCCTTCGACAAGTATTTGAAACAAGGAAATACCTGTTCCATGGAAAGATGACTGTGCTGTGGTGCTGCTATAGTTGTGGTCTATATTGTCGTAGGCTCCAACTGTGCTTTTAGCACCTTTGTGGTAATGTGCCTTCCTCAGTGCTTCTCACTGGTGCTTTCTTTTGTTCTCCGTGGAATTCCCCAGGAAAAATGCATTCATTGGCCATCGTTAAGAGCGAGAGTCGACTTCACTTGACAGCTGCTGATTTCTTACGTAGATAATGGTTTTTGACATTCACTAAACATATTAGCAACAGAGTATTTAAGAATGAATAAATTCCTAGTATTATGACCTTAAGAATGACAACCTGGTTTGTGTAGGTGGCTCTTGCCCGAGTCCAGAAATACGCTCTTCCGCTGGTTTTCTTTTAATTACCGCGGCAGTTTTCATGGTAGCAGCGCACAGGTGGTATCAATGAAAAGCTTAAAGAATTTTCTTTTTCTTTGTTATACCACAAAAAAGTGGAATTTAGCGTTATATGGAAGTAATGAAGCAAAAAACTGAGATAAATTGAGAAATTTTCAGTTTTCCGCAATTTCCGGGAAAACCGTAAGGTTTACGGAAAAAATTCTAACTATAAAAAATATAACATAACTTACAAGCTTTCAGATAAAAAAACTAAAATTACAATCGGATGAAAGATAGCCGAGATATTAAGGATTTTAATAAAGCCTCCGCCGCCATTTTCAATGGCCGCCATTACGGTGTTCTACACGGAATTTGAGGTGGCTCCCTATCTGAAAAATTTACTTTTGCACATACCTACCCGCACACCAAGTGGCATATTCCAATCAAAAAGTGCAGGGTTCTTTCAAATTTTGGGATGTACAGTGGTGGACATAAAAACTGCACACCCTTGCGAGCGCTCCACCGAAATTTCAGTGAACTACTAGTCTCGAACGAGCTGTCACGCGATATGGCAACAGAGATGGTAGAGGAGGGCGTGAAGGGTCTTCTTCCTCTCTCTCCCCCCCTTAGAGAACGGTTTACGGTTCTCTCCTAGCTCTAAAGGATCGGATATTTTCCCTCAAGATAATGGTTTTGAATTCAGTAGCGCTTACTTTCCCCATTGCGGTAACACGTGAATGAGTGTCAGATATAATTCTTTTCATTTCAAAATTAGTTAGAATCGAGACATGAACTCAGGAGTTTAACATACGGATGTCAAAAAGAACGATGTTTATTTTTCCATTCAAGGGAGTGTTTATATGGGGCGAGAAACTTCGTGATTAGTCGTTCGAGAATTCACGACCGCTTTCTCGATTCGTGTAAACGCGGCTATAAGAATCGAAAAGAATACACATTCTAACGCCTTAACAATGAAAAAATGTTATTTACCACTACTACTTAATGCATTATTTCGTTGCTTCGACGCCAAATACATATCTGTTTTTGAAAGCTATTAGTTGAATTTGAACAATATCTTTATGCTATTTTACAAAGCATTTATTTATAGTTTTTCTATACACGAAAGAGCTTTTGAGGATTCTTCTCAGTTATATGTCGGGATTACAATCACTCAGATAGGCAAAATGAAAGAATAAGTTTACAATAGCGCAATAGGAATCTTTTTTGGAAGGCTAGGCAGGCGTGGGTTAGGATAAAGGGGCGGAGACGGGTATGGGAGCCGGTGGGAGATGCCAACAAGAGTTCGTAGATGGTAGAAAGGTTGCAGGTAGCAAGCAATGGGGGGTGAGTGGCGAAAAGTGTACTCATGGATAATGGAAGCAATATTTCTTGGAAGAACATAGAGTTATCTCAAGTTTTTCTCAAGGTGGCTCTTATTTACCACATGCAGGGCTTCCACAGAAAAGGAGGTTCTTGTGGTTTTGCTCCAACGACGTTATTGTCCACAGATCAAATGGAGTTCTTTTTAAAAAAAGTTTAGTTAGGTTGTTATAATTTCATTTAAAATATAAAATGAAGTAAATATTCAAGGTTTTGATCGTTCAACGACACAAAAGCAATACAACTTCCCTACGCGGATGGAGTTTTTTTTGCGTATCGTCTCATGAGTAAATATTGGAAGGTTAGGAACAAACAAGTCCAAACACTTGAGATGTGGATTTCCTTCTTCCTTTCGAACGGTGAAATCTTTCATTCGCAACAAAATTTCACCATTCGGAATTCCTTGAAGTGGATGAGGGAAAAGGACCGAACTTGAACCTAAATGGCAAACACTCAGTAGTCATTGAACTATAGCTATCAGTTAGTCGGCGTATTCTTTCCGCCGACTTTTGCGAGTTTTTGCAGCGTTGGCGTAACTTACACGTTTGCTTGGTCGCATAAATACGCGTATACTTCGTAGAATTACGAAAATAAACGTAGATGCAATCATATTGCAGAGAATTTACTATCGATACTCACAATTTATATAACCTGATCAGAAATCCTCGTGTAAGACGCGCACCCCCTTTTTTCCCCGGCGTTTCGGGAAAAATGTGCGCGGGGTACACGAGTAAATACGGTAATTCCTATTTAAGAATGCTAGTAATTTTATCGTTTAAAAAAATGTTTCGTTTATTAAAGTTATTTACTTAACTTTTGGTTACACATAATTCATAAACTTAAATTTAATAGTTTCTCACTTAATTCCTGAAATGTTACGTTTTTCGTAGTTTTCTATACTTTGTTATTTTTTAAAATTGCTTATCTAAGTGCTAGGCATCCCGTCATATAACTGACCAAAATTCTCCTCCTATGTAAATGAATAAAGATATTGTTCAAATTCAACTTATAGCATTCATAAACAGATATTGGGCGTCGAAGCAATGAAATAATACGTGAAGTAGTCGCAACTAAACATTTCTCATTGTTAAGGCGTTGAAATGTGTATTCCTTTCGATTCCTAATAAATATTTATGCTAACTCGGAATTTAATTAATTTAATCTTGAATGGAAAAATAAACATCGTTCTTTTTGACGTCCGTATGTTAAACTCCTGAGTTCATGTCTCGATTCTAACTAATTTTGAAATGAAAAGAATTATATCTGACACTCATTCACGTGTTACCGCAATGGGGAAAGTAAGCGCTACTGAATTCAAAACCATTATCTTGAGGGAAAATATCCGATCCTTTAGAGCTAGGAGAGAACCGTAAACCGTTCTCTAAGGGGGGGAGAGAGAGGAAGAAGACCCTTCACGCCCTCCTCTACCATCTCTGTTGCCATATCGCGTGACAGCTCGTTCGAGACTAGTAGTTCACTGAAATTTCGGTGGAGCGCTCGCAAGGGTGTGCAGTTTTTATGTCCACCACTGTACCACGTCCACTATTTCATAAGTGGGGTGCCAAATTCACGCCAATGAATGTTCTCATGTACCAGCAATAAATTTTAATTTAATTAAATTATAATTTTTTATTACTTGATCAACCCGGTTTAAAAGGATCGCATTGTAAACAGTATATGCATTTGTACCTATTGGTCTGAATTTCCATATTTTGTGTTCATTAACCACAAAGGCGGCGAGAGAGAACACATGACTTATGAGAGAACAGTGATACAGAATTAAAAGAAGCAGACTTCAGAGGTAATAAATGCTCTTATTATTAAATATAACTTTAGTTCAATAAATTTCCAAAGATCTTTGATTGTACCACATACTTGTAATAAATATATAAAGTATATTATTTTTTCTTTTGCATGCCATTCAAAATCACCTCACGTGCCACTCTCAGCACGTGCGCCATAGGTTGCCGACCCCTGCATTAATGCATGCAGAGTCGCATAATACTTTTCACTCGTTTACTTATGCGAAGAAGACATATTGCGAAAAAAAGATAGTACATAAGGTTTTTTTAAGGTAAAGCTACCGTAAAATATCAAACTCTATTACTGCTGATTATATTACATTGCATCATTTACAAATTGTTTCATTGTGATTACATTTTCTCCATACATACGAAAATTTCCCTTCCCCTCTGTAGTCGTTTATCAGTCCACTGTGTTGTAGTTCACTCTGAAAGTCATACACTCACACTGTCGTACTAACTTGGAAGGGTATACTCCAGAAGAGAGGCATAACAAAGCAAGAAAATTGTGTTGAGAGCGAATAGGAAAAAAACACGGAGCGCATAAGTCACAGCCTGGCACAATTTACTTGATTACATGGGGCAGCAGAATTATGAATACAGTGATATTATAGCTGCAAGGAAAATCCAAGCGATCGTGAATAGAAACCTTAAAGAGTCAACAAAACAAGCTAAGATTATGGACTATTTACTAAAAGAAAAGTTAACTGCGTTAAGTGCAAAAATGGGTTAAATAGCATGTAATATAAGAGAATGTGAAAAATAAAGCAAAATTTTGGATAATCTGTGTTTTCTGATTATTCGTGCTTCTTCTCCCCATCATTAGCCCGAATAATCGAGAGTACACTATAAGAAATTTTAGACTACCAGTGGTACAATAAAAAAAACAAAAGCTATGTAGTAGCTGTAGTAATAATGGATTGATCAGTTATTTTAAATACAGCTATTAAAATTTTAGCTGCTGTACTACATTAGAAATTATTAGTATAATTATAGGATGTTTAAAATATATTGTAATTCCATTCTAGAGAGATTTAGAGAGCAGCAGCAATTTTATGGAAGAGTATGATGATAATTCAACATGTTTTAGGGAGGGAAGACTTTCTTGAAATAAAATTTCCAAAGATGGAGTAAAACTTAAAAGAAAGTTTAATTGAATCAGCATAGTCTTGTAATGTTATTCTGTGATCAATTATGCCAATAATTGTGTAAATATATTTAGTTATATTAAAAAATATTACTTACATGCAAGTGCCTTTGGTACAATGATTTTAATAGTATTATCAGATATGGCCATGTGCTCAGACTTATCAACATTGACAGATGCCCACAGCTCCACTTCCAGCATATAACAGCATTTATTTACAGCGTCACTTGAGGCACTGAGAATAGCATTATTACATACGGTTTGATTAAACCACCTGACTAATTGCATAGATACATGCACCAAAAGAAGACAAAGTAAATACTTACAAAATACCTAATTTATTGTTTGACTCCCACAATAGGTTATACCGACTCATGCCTGGCAGATCAATTTTTAGTGTTATTTCTATTTTGCTCTGAGCCCATTTGACAATTGGCGTTTTGGCTTGAACAAGTTCAGGCATTAAACCATAACTATCTTCATCCCTTGATGCACTAGAGAATGTTTCTTCAACATCATCAGAGTCTGAAAGTATGCTGGCATCTTTTTTGTCAACAGCATTTCTTTTTTCCTCAACTGTTTCTGAGGATTCCTCAGCACTTCCTCCTCCACTTTCTGAAAAATCTTTTGCTTTCAACTCTGATGAAGTGCAATTAACAGCTTCTGCATTATTACTTTCAAAAGATTTTTTAAACTCTCCTCCTGTTTCAATGCTTTCACCTATATTCTTTTCATCGGTACCCCTTACAATCTCTTCATCGACTATTAAAGACAACCCATCATTACAATCTGCAACACTAACATCTTCCCTCTCTATCACACAGGTTGCCAATGACTCTGCACTGTTACTTTCAGTAGATTTTTTAAACTCTCCTCTTGTTTCAATGATTTCATTTACATTCTTTTCATTGGTACCCTTCACAATCTCTTCATCGACTATTAAAGACAATCCATCGTTACAGTCTGCAACACTAACATCTTCCCTCTCTATCACACAGGTTGCCAATGACTCTGCACTGTTACTTTCAATAGATTTTTTAAACTCTCCTCTTGTTTCAATGATTTCACTTATATTCTTTTCATTGGTACCCTTCACAATCTCTTCATCGACTATTAAAGACAACCCATCGTTACAATCTGCAACACTAACATCTTCCCTCTCTATCACACAGGTTGCCAATGACTCTGCACTGTTACTTTCAATAGATTTTTTAAACTCTCCTCTTGTTTCAATGATTTCACTTACATTCTTTTCATCGGTACCCCTTACAATCTCTTCATCGACTATTAAAGCCAACCCATCGTTACAATCTGCAACACTAACATCTTCCCTCTCTATCACACAGGTTGCCAATGATTCTGTGCTGTTCCTTTCAATAGATTTTTTAAACTCTCCTCTTGTTTCAATGATTTCATTTACATTCTTTTCATCGGTACCCCTCACAATCTCTTCATTGACTATTAAAGACAACCCATCATTACAATCTGCAACTCTAACATCTTCCCCCTCTATCACACAGGTTGGCAATGATTCTGAAGAGATATCAATACATTCAACAGGACATCCATGATCGTCAGTCAAGCTTTTCAAAGTTTCTACTTCAATCTTTTCACCAACTAAGGACACTTCAGTGGTTACTTCTCCAGCATTCTTACCCACACATTTTCTTATTTCAATATTATCACAGATTAGGTTATTATCACAAATTTTGTTCTCTTTGTTTGAAGCTTTATAAAATTGAAAACCCTCCACAACCTTCCAATCGGCATCACCAACCTCAGATGTTGGATTTATGACTGCTTTTGCCTCTATGGCACTAGGAACTTTTCTTTCTAGACATTCAAAGTTTTCCTCAAGCAGACTGAAATTTGAATCAGATCCACTGGATAGTTTCTCTACATCTACTTTTGTATAAGTATTTTTTGTCGCAATGTCATGGTTAGCATCACAGATATCTGCATCATCTCTTTTAAATACATCTTTGTGATTTTCTTCATTCTGAGTTGAATTAGCATAACTATTATGAAGGTCCATTTCTTTAATTTCCAAGTTTTCTTCAGTAGATTCATTAATTTTAATAGTATACTGTACTTCAGCTATGTCATCTTGTTTTTCTGAAAGGTGTTCCTCACTGCTAGCTTTAGCTTCCTCAAGTTTATTGGGACAAGAAATAGCCATTTTGGAGTCAATGACATCTTTAACATTTTCCTCTCTTATTTCTTCAAATCTTCCAAGTGACATTTGAAGACTTTCTCCCAAATCCTCAAAGCTGGCAAAAGATGATAGATCTCCTCCATCTGGAGATAATTTTCCAAATGATGATGTTTTCTGAAATAAAAATAAGTAGAGTATTATCCATGAACATTGATTAACCCACAGCGCCGTCCTGCGTACGCCGCGGAGATCACTAGCTTTATTTTTTTGACACAGTAAATTTTCTTAAATATGGGTAACCTTATATATTTCAAAAGAGGAACCTTTGGTCTACCTAATTATCATCATTCTGCAATCATTTTGTATTTTTTATTACACTTAATGTGCATTAAATTTTGTTTTGCGAATTGGGGAATCACATCTTCATTAAATTAAATAAATATCTCCTTAAAAATGTCGTTATTGGTAATCTTCATGAGGACCAAAGTTGTAGAGAATAATATTTCTTCCAAGTTTTGTTTGAAACAAATTTTCGTAGGACCATCCATTTCGGAGATATTTAACTTATTCTTAAATTTCCAGTATACAGCGCCACCACCATGTAGCGGTGAATTCTGTAAACATATTCAAGATATACCTAATTTACGGCAGTAAGGACGACTGTATTCTTTTACGATACGAAATAATAATTTTGCCTTATAATGCTATTCATAGTAATTTAAATATCAATACTCCAAATATGGAGAAAGTCATGTGTTGGCCACATCAGATTTTTTTATTATGGGTACATTCTGACAAATACAACACCATATCTCCGTTTTTACTGATGGAAACAGGACAAATTTCACCATGTAACTTCTATAATGACTATGAATGACTACTATACAACTCAAAACTTTATAAGCTCTATGAAATGTCTTTTAAAAATATATGAAACATAAATTTATTTCAAATTTTTAGTCAAGACATGAAAAAGTTGACCTGCGAGAAACTTTTTAGGCGCGTTTCCCTTCCAGCATGAGCACCTATTATTGTTGGTCACATGTTCGTTCTCGCCTTCTACTGAACGGATTTTCATGAAATTTGATATTAAGGACTTACAATAAAATATGATAAGAAAATCGCAAAAATGAATCACGTATGCCAATCAGGGGTACCACTTTACTGGTGACAAAAAATTAAATTGTCATTATATCTCGTAAAGTATTGCTCATATCAAAATAATTTTCAAATAAAAGTAGTAGAAGTAGTAAAGAAGAGTATTTCTTTTCCTATACATTTTTATCATAGGAGTAGCCGTTATCAAGAAAATCAAACAAGAATGTCTTAATTCAAGTTGAACTTCGAAAATTTCTTGCATGGTTACTTCTTCATTGTTGCTAACATAAACAATCTTACAAACAAACGTTTTATTTCCTTACGTGTCCACGTAATATTATTAAATAGGAAGAAAATGGATTATTTATGATGAAGAAAAGAAATTTAAAACGCAATTTCCCTTACGTACAGGTAAATAATTTCTTTCTAATACTCCATTGCACGAAACGCACCCATTTGTGATACATTGTACACTTTCCTAACTTATTTCCTATTTGGTTTAGGTAGGTGCATCCAGCGATTTACCTATTTCTCTTATCTTCTGTAAAGAGTGTGCTTAATGTAAGATAATGTAAAAGGAATTGTTTATAAATGTTATGTACTACTAAAATCCTCAAAAATTTTTATACAAATCCAATAAAATGAAAAAAGTTATGAATTTTTCAATTTTCAGGAATCGAAATCGTGAATTTTCACAAATTTTTAAAAACCTCCTCAGTGCTTGAGGGGATAAATTAACAAATTTTTTTTCATGTGGTTATACCACCACATACTTGGTCACTAGAGTCTCATTTGTTTTATAACGGTGGGGTAACACATGGAGGTGAGGTTAGCGTTTAAATGAGTCTTAATAACTATGTTAGTGCTGCATTGTGCATCATTACTTTACAATAACATATTTTACATAAAAATATACTTTTTGGATAACTGATTCCATCATTTTCAAAATTATTTTATAATATTTTTGACTTTATTGCAAAATTGTATTTTTATTTTATTTGAATTATTCAATTTTAGTGTTCATTAGTTTATGCATGCATTGAACATACTCTGCCCCCAAACCTCCTCACTCATTTTTTTTGTTATGGGGCTCCACTCCAACACTTCTCCTTCCAATGCATACATTCAGTATTGCTTTAGATTTACGCAAATTTATAATCTACATAATTTAGTTACTACCCATATTGCCTGCATTTTATTATGATAAATTGTAGCACCACCTGCCCCACCACCTCCTTTCTTGCTATTGTCCTTGTGTTGTTATTCTTGCATATCCTTAATCTAAACGGCATTTCTAGCCTCAATTTAAAATATTTTGGCAATCATTCAACTAATCAAAAATGTTGTTGAGTGAACTGTCAGAGGATGAAATATCTATTGAACAAAATATCTGTAGACGAAATAGATATTGGACAAAATCCATGGATGTAATGTCGTTGGGCAAAATGTGCCTGGATGTAATGTCGCTGGACAAAATGTCACTGGAGGTAATGCTCTGGAACAAATGTGTGCATGCAAAAGGAAATTAAATGTATTTATGTAATTGTATTAGATCCTGTATAGTTCAGTTGCTACGAAGATTGTTTTTGTTGACAGCAATTAATAAAACTGTAAAAGAAAATTCATAATTTATATTTATCTTGTTGGATTTTCTCAAAATTTTCAAGAATAAGTGGCATTAATGTGGAAATTTAAACTCAAGTTTTCATTTATAATGCATTCGGAGGTATATATGACCCAGTTTTTTCTCCCCCTCCCCTATTGTCATATCTCTCCTCTTGACTATCCTTGTCTGTGGGCTCACGCAACTCCGACTTTTTTTTTGCAAAATAAAGACTGTCTGAGCTGTTTCAAAACATATGAGATGAAAATCTCAACTGAAGAATCACAAGGCCTTTTTGCTGAAAACATTTTTCCAGGAAGGTTTTTCTGCCCCCAATATGTGCTAGCAGAAAATGGCAGAATAACTATTAGAGTTAGAATAAGAGAAAGAGGTCCACAAACACACTTTGAGATACACATTATCAGTAACTTACAGGAAAACTAATGGCTATTTTTCTCCATTAGTCATTCATGTAATAATATCTTGGGGAAATATCCACCTACATATGCACACATACACGCACATGAGTAAGCAAGCAAGACTAGAATAACAAAAGCAAAAGCCACTTTCAGAAGAAAGAAACTCCTACTAATGGGAAATATAAAGCAGGAAATCCACAAGAGGTTGATAAAATGCTATGTATGGAGTATAGCTTTGTATGGGGCAGAAACATAGATGCTAAGGAAAAATGATATTAAATACTTGTGAAGCTTCGAAATGTGGACATGGAGAAGAATGCTGAAGATAAAATGGACAGAGAGGATGAAAAATGAGGAAGTACTATGAAGAATAGCTGAGAAGCGAGCGATTACACAGACTATCAGAAAGAGGAAGGCATTACCTGAGGAGAGAGTGCATGAATAAAGAAGTGCTAGAAGGAAAACTGGATGGAAAAAGAGAAAGAGGTATGAAAAGGTTTCAGCTGGTAGACGACTTGAAAGGGAAAGAGAGCTATCAAGACAAGAAAACTGCAGAAAATAGGAGTATATGGAGAACCAAGTTTAACCATGAATAATCACGGACCTGTCAACGGACAGACTACCTATGATGACGACAGTAAAATGTCTGTGTAACGAACGCCGGAGTAATGAAATATTCAGTAAAATGAAATTATTTTCTGTCCCCTGCTAATTTACTATGTAACATTATGTAAAAATGTTTCATTTTAATGAGTATCATTGTAACAAAAATATCGGTTTAGTGCAATAAAAATTCATCCTGGTACAAAAAAATATGATCATTATAACAAAGTTTGTAAAAAGAAATTCCATAACAATACACTTTCTGATCTTTACTGGGTTTGGTTTTTATCATCTGGCAATGCTACAATGATTTAAACTTGGTAAAATCTCAGTCCAGGCATTAATGGACGATTATCCTACTAGCAACCAATAGGCAGGTTCTTCACAGCTCTATCGGTCACGTGGTATGTTGCTTGACAAATCGACTTTCCGATTGGCTGGCAAACTTGTGTGGGAGATCTGCTGCATCGTGGCTTTAAGTAGACGCATTTAAAGTGATGGTGGAGTGGGTAGGGTGGGGTGGTAGGGGTGGGGATTTCAAATATCAAGATCTGCATCACGGCAGAATTATTTGGCGCGTTTCTAATAACATTGCATTGTAAGTAACAGTAGCGTCCAGTACAGTGTGGCCAGAAGTAGCGATTTATCGCTTTTGTAGCGATTTTTTGGCCCCATTGAAAATTAACGGCAGAGATTGCTTAAAGTTCATGAATGTAGCGATATTTCATAAAAGTTTTTTGGTTTTACAAAATCCTATTCTTTAATTTAATTGGTTCTTTTGTTATTTTTTTTTGTTTGTTTCAATTTTATTTAATTTTACAATGTATGTCACTTCACTTAATTTCTAATATATGATGCCTATGGGGAATTTTGTTTTCCATAAGCTGCCACTCCACTCCACATCTACTTTTTTTCAATTCAACGTAACAATATGTATCAACCCTTTGTGTAGCGATATTTAGCATTCTGTGTAGCAACTTGATATTTATGTTTCTGGTCACACTGGTCCAACAGCAAGTTCTTTCAAAGCAGTTCCAATCTGTATTATATTTTATTGTTTTTTGTTAAATTGTTATAGTTAAATTCATTAATTAGTTTTGCCTTTGTGCAAGGTGTAATATTGTGGAGAAAAAGAAGTGCAAACAGTTTTCCTTGGATGAAAAGAAGAAAATCCTAGAAGAGATAGAGGAATGAAAAAAATTGATGCTGCAAGAAAGTATGGAATTAGTCCATCAACACTCTCTATGTTTCTCAAAGAGAGAAAATTGAGAAAAGCATCAATTTTGATGCTATTGGACCACAGAGGAAAAAAATTCGTACTGCAGACAATGAAGAAGTTGACAAAGCAGTATATAAGTGGCTTTTGGAGACAAAGTCTAAGAATATTGCAGTGAATGATCCCTTGCTGTGCGAGCAAGCACAATCCTTCGCAAGCTTGTTCGGTCTAACTCAATTTAAGGGTAGTACAGGTTGGCTTCACAGATTTAGAGAATGCTACGGAATCTGCCATAAAGCAATTTGCAGCAAAGAAAGCGATGCTGCATCATCGTAGAGAGAGGAGCAGTTGAAGGACATTATTCCATATTACTCTCTGGAAGACATGTACAATGCTGATGAAAAGGCATTGTTTTACAAATTAATGCCCAATAAGACACCTGCATTCTCAGAGTTACCATTTTTGGCACTACTGTCAGGAGGATGATACCTATATTGCACTTCCCCTGAATTTTAAAAATTGTTTCTCATTGTAACAAAATTTCATTGTAAAGAATATATTTTGGTCGCCCTCACGACTTCGTTATACTGACATTTCACTGTATTAGGATGTCATTTACCAGATAAACTGGATGCAATGCCTGGCACTTTACGTGCACCTCACTACAACATCCCTCAACATCCACGTGAATGGTATTGCTTATCAACTCCTCTTCCAATGGCTGATCATATAGTTAGTAAACATTCTCTACCCTTCATTAGATGTTTCACCATAACAACAGTCTGTGCTCTCTCAGAAAACCCCCATGCCACGGTTCCATCTATGAGAGGTTGCTGACATTGAAAACCTCAATTCTCTTTCCTTCCCTTGTCTGAACCTGCACTAACATCCCCACTCCAAATACTCTAAGCTCCTTTTCTAGAATCCTATCCTTTTCTAATTTCCCCTCCCAGTGAGACACTTAGCTTTTGTTTTAGTTATACTTCCAAGAAGCCTTCTTCTTTCGTAATGGATGTCCATAACACCAAGTAAGTGTCCACTGGCTCCGTCCTATCCCTCTTAACACTAGAACGTCGGACGGGACAATTTTGTCCCATTCTGATGTTACGTCCCCTACAGTTTCTGTAATTCCGGTTTAATTTAGTCGAGATTTCGTGACTTTTAATCATTTGAGGGTTGCATTCCACTCCACACTTTTGAACATCCCCCCCTCAATATTAACGATTATAAAACCATTTTACCCTAGAACGGCTGATGGGACAATTTTGTCCCAAAATGAGTTACTACTTTGTTTCACATTCTCTGTGATATTATTCTTATGCAGGCGGCTTTGTAACACTGTTGCAGACTATGGCATGCCCTTCCCCTCCTCCCCTCTCATCTTTCGCCAGTCCAACTTCTAGCCACACCCTTCCCCCCTCTCACCTTCCACTTGCTCCTGCAGTGTGATGCAGGTTAGAACGTGTTCCTGCAGCACTGTTTGCAGGCTAATTTACTAGAGCGTTTCAGTTGAGTACGACATTCTGCAGCATGCTAAAGTATGCAATTAGTAATGTAGAGACTACAATGTTCATAAAAATTGAACCTAGTACTGCAACTGTACGACTTTGTCATATAGGTCATTTTTGCCCCATCTGCCGTTCTAGGGGGTACGCCATGTTCAGACGTTCTTGTCTTAACTACTAGTTGCTTATGAATTTATCTCCTCTTATTTCATTATATATGTACACAAATAGATGCAAACCACACGTGCATGCATACATACATATTTAGATACTAAGTGCTGAAAAGGTCAGTTGGTAAAAAAATAAAACCTTTGAAATTGAAAAATGAATGCACAGAACCGAATAATATTATTACAGAAACAAGAGCTTCCTAGGAACAGAAAAATGTCAGGTACTTTAAAATTGAACCATACATAAAAATATATAAATAAAATAGAAAGTCACCTCTACAGTAGTAGAAACTTCATCCAGCTCTCTATCTGCCTTGCTAATGGCAGAGCGTGGAGGAATTCCAAGTAGAGTACGTAGGCTTTCTTCATACTATAGTTGAAAATGAAAAAAAGATAAGGTGTTATATTGTGGAATAGAAAAATGTACTAAAGGCTAAATAAAATTGAATAATATTATTATTTTAATATTTAAATTAGGAAATTAGGGTGCCAAAAATGTTATTTTTAACAAATATTTTCTACAAGTACAAAATGATTAATGGGTATAATTGCTCTATTGTCCTTAGCTATTTAAGAACATTTCCTTTTGCAATAAATTGGTAATTAAAATATTTCTCAAAAGTTGAAATTTTCAGGAAATTTTATATTGTTTGACTTGAGATTGTAATTATTGGAAAATATAGAATAGATATACATATGAGAATGATAATTGAAAGCAAACGTAATTCCAGGACACAAGTAAGTAATTCATATTTATCACATTCCAGACAGTGCACTATCATACTTTTGTACTCTGGTTGGTTCTCTGTTGGGAGAAGAATAGTATGCAGACATTTGTTTTTCACATAATAGAAGTACGCTGCTTGGGCTTCTTCTATGGAAAAAACGGTACTTAGGGAGTAAATAGCTCTCACTACCTAGTTCAACATTTAGCCCCTAGATTGCACTTCTTATGCATGCTGTTGTGCCTCCCATGAACTTCCTATTTTGCCCATTATGTGGCACTGTGTGCATTACTCGATCTGACTGCAATGTTTCCTCATTCACATTCCCGGCAGAATGGGATTTTCCTGAGCTACTCTTTTGTTATATGTGAAGGAAAATTGGCAGCTAAAGTGCAATATATCTCCCCCTGACTGTGGTGCTGCAAATGGAGCCTATTTAGCTTGCAAACCAGGTCTCAGGGTTTGGTTTGAAGCACCCATAATAACTTTTGCATAAAATATAATTCTTCTAACAAAGCTTTTAGACCTATTTAGCTTGCAAACCAAGATTCAGGGTTAGGTTCCATTTCAAGCACCTGTAATAACTTTCACGTTTTTACAGCGCTACTGTCGTATGTCACTGTTTAAAAAAATTGTTGGGTTGGCGTGCTCTCTGGAAAACCCCATTCCATTGGGAATGAGAAGGCAAGAAACATCACAGTCAGAGCAAGTAATGCACACAGTGGCACATGATGGGAGACACAATAGCACACATAAGAAGTAACATCCAGTGGCTAAACATTGAACTAGGTAGTGCAAGCTGCTTATTCCCTAAGTACCGAAAAAACAAACATTCCCAATTCCTCACTCCTGCCTCATTATGATTTAGGTGAATCATTATTTTTGTACGAAGAAAAAGGCAGACATATTGGTATCGTATGCATAAGAAGCTACATATGTACACAATGTTTCATTTTACTCGTGAATCGAAACATTTGCCTTTCCTACCCCCCTCCCCTCCCACCTCTACCTATCTTGTTTCAGTGTGTCTAGAATGCACGTACTGGGATTTCCCGAGTGAACCATTACTTCCTTGTGCATTAGCAGTATAGCAGCCAACTTGGGAGAATAATTTAAGAATAAAAGTGAAAAGGAATGCCCAGGTGATACTCGTGTAGTACTAACGTATGTTATGTAATACGGTGTCCGCATTTGATTGACGAGAAACGGCTATTTTTTTAACAAGAATAAGATCCCGGGGGATAACGAGGTCAAATTACTCTTTTAGTAGAAGTTGTTATGAATAAGGAATAAAATGTATTTTATGTCGCCGTAATTTCAGTTAATACTCTTTATTTAATTACACACTGAAAATCTGAGGCGTTCATACTTGTTGGTATTTTGAAATAAATGGCCCCAGCTGTCTAAGCACTTTAAAATCAAAATTTTTCCTTGTGCGGCATTGTGAAAAGTGGGGGTCGGCTTACAATCAATGTCGGCTTAGAATCGATTAAATACGGTAGTTTGTGATTCAGAAAGACCACCACGTAAAAGGCTCCAGTGAATATCCTGAATTTCCCAGTACATTTCAAGTTACTCTTTTATGCCGCGAAGAAAAGATGTTCAACTGCACCCCGAAAGATTATCACTCATCTATACACCATACTGTTGTGTATATATATTACATTGTGCTCTTCTTGTATGACATTATGGTAAAACCAGTGATGAGCTGAAGTCGGCTCCCACTGACTCGTGCGAGCCGGCTGTTAAATTTTTAGAAAATATGAAAATTTATTGATTTTGTCCTTTCAAGTACATTTTACCCTATCTGACATCCAATTACTGACAGTGTATGAAATGGAATATGTTATGAACTGAACACATGTTAAGCTGGTAGAATGGCATTACTAAACAAGTGAGATCTGGTGCCCCTGGCACATAGGCCTCCTGCCACCCTTATCCAAATTTCCTTGACTTTTTTAAGAACGCCGGTTCTTAATATTTTTTCCAGCTCATCACTGGGTAAAACCACTATACTTTTGTTTTTGGCTCATTACTTATTCTTGGGTGAAACAAATGCATGATCTTTTTAGAGACAACATTCTGTATAACTTCATATAATGTTATTTAAAGATTGGTTCAGTAACAGAAATCAATATTACATGGTCTTTTCTGGAGCATATCACTTTCTCATGAGAAAAACCTTGCCCAGGTTTGGGAAAGCATGAGGATTGAGATAATAGGGGTTCTTGCAACTTCTGTTCATTTCAGCTTGGTTCTTGAATTTCTCTATCCGATTGAGAATGTGAGCATTCACAGTGATGCAAGTATAAGCTGATTAATTTATTTGAATCATCTATGACTTTTATTTCATGGTGACTATTAAATACGGTGACCATATTCCGAGGTGAAAACGAGACATTTCCCATTGTTGTAAGAAAAAAACGGGACAAAATTTTCGCATGATTTTTTAATGGTGGATCTGCCACTATCACGATCTATAGAGAAAAAGGCAAATATGAACTTTCCTTACAGTCTGGAGCATGCCAGACTAGGACAAAGCTCACAATCAAAAGAGAATCTGACTAGCGTCGTTGTTGTCGAAACTCGAAGGGAATAAGTTAGGTTAAACCCAGGCAAGATATTATATGCAGAGATCAGGTTTGCCACCTCAAATTTATCAATGACCCTGAGGTTTCCTAACCTGACAATTGCAACCGTAATTAACATTTATTGTTCGTTTGATAACCTCCATGTTTCCGAGAATCCTACATTTCTACTAGGAATATCAGCTATACTATCAGACAATCCAAGTTTTATTTGCAATGGGCTTCAAAACAGTATAAAATAGCCTTTTTGATTAAAAAAACCGAGACTCCTGGCAAAAATGGAACGATTAGAAAAGTAAAAGGGAGTTACCTGTTTGGGGCGTTATATGTATTGTGTGCGCGAGAAATGGGGAACAAAAACGTGATGTGATGGCATGTGCACAAACCTTCTGCTTACAAAGGATCATTTCAAATTAAACGAACTTTTCATGGGCCACTGGACCAGATCATGACTTCGAATTTCATTGTAGGCATATTTCGAATAATACGTACCAAACAGTATGCAAAATCCTATGGTGTTGGCCAGGGATTGATCTTAGCTTCGAATTACACCATACACTGAATTATCCAGGATTGAAATAATGGGGTTTTATTGTATACAGTACAACTCGTGTATATGCGAATCCGCATCTACGGAAATCGCAGATACTGGGGGAGTAGTGTATTACCGAAATTTTATCAAATTACAGAACTTCCTTATTCCTCCAAAGATTTTGATCATGGGAGAAAATCACATTTTTTATCGCTGCCCAGAATGTGTTAATGTCATTTATTCTCATTTAATTAATAAAACAATTTACTCATAAGATTTTATTAGAGAATTTCAGAAATAAGGAATGTATACAACAAAGAATTAATTTTAAAATACTACATAATGTTAAGATTTCATTACTAAATCTACATTAAAAAATTATAATGCTTACCAATATAACTTCATCATCAGACATGACAATATCATAAGTATCGATTTCCTCATCATCAATGGAAGATCGCCTAATCTCTGACGTGCTGCATGAACTTCCCTCAGTTGGAACCAGAGCTGTGCAGCTTGAATCATTAACACATGAAGTAGATGACCCTAACTGAAATTTAACAGTTACAAGATTACATTCTATCAGCGATTTAAGTTTCATAAAAGCATATCTTTCCCAATAATGAATTTATAAATTAAACCATTTCTGCCCAACGTTGCAAAAACACAACATAATGTTTAGCAAATTTTGTTGTAGTTTATTTTTATTTTATTTTTAATTTCTGTATGTTGCTTGCATTACGTAATTCTTTGTTGCCATTCAGTATTTTTTAAACGACAATTGGATCATATTTTATAAATTTAATGTTTTTCAATATATCCTCCTACACAGACATTTTTCTACACTAATTTCATAAATACATTAAATATGTAAAAACTGTATAATATGTGCAACTCACAACTGTGAATATCAGTATGTATTGTCTTCTTATCAGTGCAAAAATTTACTTTTAAAAGAATGTCTAAATATTATTTATTGTTTACTGAAATTAATGTTGCATTTTTGCAACATTGGGCATAAGCCCTTCTAATGATTCTCGCCAGGTTTCTCTGGGGGCAAATATTTATGTACATGCTCTTTTTCTAAGATATTTTCTATAAAATTATATTTATCGAAAACTTGTTTTTCGCCCAAATATCTTTGACAGTTATACCAAAGACGGCAGATGAAATTATAATTCATGTTCTCAGGGTTCTTCTGGTGACTTTCACTTTTCTTTGTGAAATGTCTGCACCTGCTGCGAAGACTGATCTTCATTTACTGTTTCCTTGGTTTATACTAAATTCTTTCTTTCATGGTTTCTACATATTTCCCTGTGACAAGGTTTCGTGCCCGGTAAATGTTGCCTTTGAGTTTTTGAAGGCGAATTCAATTGAACACAAAAGAAAATAAACTCTCCGTTTCCATGTATCGACGGCTTCGCTACATTGTAGCACTGTCTAGTGAATCTGATGATACTACAGTATATGCAAAACCATGGTTATGACAAATATAAACACTATATAAACGCATTGAGAAAAAGGGAATGATGGACTATGCTTTTGACAAAAATAAAAAAAATATCTGTAGTTCGTTGGCTTGACAACTCTGTGGTCACTGTAGCAACAAACGTTGGAACACTGAATCCTCTAGCCTCTGCGAAAAGATACAATTAGCTTGCAAAAAAAAATTGAACATATATCACATCCTAAAGTGATCTGTGATTATAATGAAGAAATGGGAGGTGTGGACCTCCACGATAATGCGACTGCCAACTACAGGATAAAAGTGAAAGGAAAAAAATGGTGGTGGCCACTTTTTATCAATGCATAGGACAGCTATATTGTAAATACATGGAAAATTTACAGGATCGCAACTGATTGTGACATATCCCAAATGGAATTCCAATCAAATTTGGTAGTTGTTACTCAAAGGTTAAGTAAGAATGGAAAGAAATGAAGTGAGTGATGAAGATGCAAATAATGTTTCAAAGAAACATGATAAAAAGAGAAACCTCAATTTAGGACAACCTTCAAAAGGGAGTTTACCCGATGATGTCAGGTGCGATAATGTGGGTCATATTGTTCTATGGCAAAAAAAGGAAGAAGTGTAGATTATGTGGTTCCCAAACTATTTTTTTTATGTAAAAAATGTAAAGTGCCTTTACATACAATTGTTTAGATGCTTTTCATAATAAATAATGGTTAGACATGGAAAATGTAACAATAGCTGAGAAAAAAATTAATCATTAGACTTATGGGATAAAAATGAGATAAATTTCTAGTTCATGTAAGTGAAAAGTTTATAAAAAATGTTTTCCTTAAGATGCCTAATTGTTAAATAAGTATTATTTAAATCACATAAAATGAAATTCATTGCCTGTATTTCAAAAATAAATGTTATGTAAAGATACAGAGATTGTTTTCATTTTTGCTAGTCCCTAACTCCCAACGTTGCAAAAACGCAACATTTTTCTATGCCATAACTAAGCACAAAAATTTTTTAATGGCTTGGGCGGAAATTGGTTAATTAAAAAGCATAAATTTCACATTAACAAATTTATAGGAAATTTAACATTTTAGTTGAAAATAAAATACCTACAGTAATCCCTTCATATTTGCAGGGGTTACATTCCTGAAAAATGCCACAAATAGAGAAACCGTGAATATAGATACTAAAGGCTTATGGGGTTAATGAGGTTAGTGTAACAGCTACCCCTGCTTTATATAGTAATAACATTGTTATTGTTTTTTAAACTTATATTTAGTATTAATAAGCATATCCTGTACATCTCGAATCTTTATTTCTCGATGTGGACTAAGAAAAAATACATGGCAGACATAATAATGCACCCAATGTTTTATTTGCACTATTTTAAGGAAAAATTGCGAGAATAATTCGAGTAAATATGGTAGTTCCTTTACAATGTAATGCATTAATAAAAACAAATAAATAATGACTCATACATTTAATAATGGTAATGATAACTGCGGTGTTGGAAATGTTAGTTGGACGAGGCTTTCTCTTGTGCATCATACATTAGCGATCCAGCAGATGGATGAGGAGAACTTCGAGCGTTGGTGGTGCTACTTTCGGACAGCATTTGAGCTTCTCTTACAGTAGCTTGTGATTGGTACCTACTTCGACGTTTTTTGGTCTTTGTAAACCTCTCTATAGGGATTTAGTAAATCTTCCATATCTCTCTTAAATTTAATGCTTCATTCCATGACTGAGTCAACATCAAACACTGTATCCATAAGTTCAGATACCTGGTTCATTATCCCTGCCAATGTTTTCAAATTCAACTTAGACTTTGTTGTCACATCCTCCTCCTCACCATCATTTTCATCATTAAACTGAAACAAATTCATCAAATTCCTCTTCAGTTAACTCTCCACTGTGCGAGTTTATAAGTTCTACTATCTCTTCTGGTTGAAAATCCTCAAACCCCCTCCAATATCATATGCCATCTTTGCAATAATCTTCACTTCTACATCAAGTGAGGGAAATCCATCAAAGTTAATAAGAGACTCCTTCCATAATTTTCCTCAACATGCATTTATAGTCAAAGGTTTCACCTCTTCAATTGACTCTGTTTTGTATGCAATGTGCAATGGTATAATTTTTCCAGCATTCGGTGAAAGTCATAGTGGGGGTCACGTTCCATTCCATCTAAGATGTAGCAGAATGTGCAACGGGTATAGTAACTCTTGAACACAGCAATCACTCCTTGGTCTAAGGATTGGAGAAGTGAAGCTGAATTTGGGGGCAGAAAGATAACTTTGATGTCTGGATGTGCAAATTGAATACTCTTGAGGATGACCAGGCACATTATCTAAAATGAGGAGTTTAAATGCCAAATTTTTTTGAGCTAAATGTTTTTTTAATTCATGAACGAAACAATTATGAAACCAATCCATAAAAATTGTTTCGGTAACCCAGGCCTTTTTGTTTGAATGCCAGAAAACATGTAGACTGTGCTTATCTTTCCCTTTCAATGCACGAGGTTTCAGTGAACGAAAAATCAACATCGGCTTAATCATGCAATCCCTGGGTACATTGGCACAGAGAAGGAATGTTAACCTGTCTTTAGCTGCTTTAAATCCAGGCGCCAAACATTCTTCTTTGGAGATGAATGTTCGTGAATGCATCTTCTTCCAAAACAACCCCAACTTGTGCATTAAAAACTTGTTTGGGTTTGTATCCTTTCTCTTCGATGAGCTTTTTAAGATGACCTGGAAAAGCTTCAGCTGCCACTGCATCTGCCAATTCTCCACTTAGTTTAACATTATGTAAAGCATATCTTCTTTTAAATTTCTCCAACCATCCTTTACTTGCTGTAAATGATTTGGTGCTGCTTCCTTCAGTGGCCGATGTTGCCCTTACATGCTCATATAAGCAAAGCACTTTTTTCCGTATCACCTGGTTACTCAATGGAACTTTTTCTTGCATTTGATCTTCGATCCAAATATTTAGGATATTTTCCATCTTCTCGATGACAGGATCACGAGCATAGCAGGACACTTTGGCACTTTTAGGCACACTTCCACTTACACTAGCCCGTATACTTGCCTTCCTTTTCTTTATGTACCTCACAGTGGATTCGTTGATGTTATATGCCCTATCAACAGACGCTACACTTTCGCCTTGCGACAGTTTTTCTAACAATTCAACCTTTTCATTTAATGACATAACTTTCTTCCTCTTCTCACTCTTTTATCGGCACTCATTTCACTTCCTTTGCATTTTGGGGCTATGAAATAAAATAACTGTGAGCAAGCGCAAAAAGATTTTTGAAGCTACAGATCCTTTAAAGGCCGGCATTAAACACCAATGGTAGCTCTCTGCGCCTGGGCATTTAAAAGCGCATCATTCCATGGTACTAACTGTATCAGAGAGAATGTTAGGCTGCTAACAAAACGACTCACAGCTCCGAACTAAATGCAGAAGATACTCTTGAACCATTTCTTTACGAAATAGGAACCCTGGGGCGAATGACCACAGATAATCTAGGGTTACCAACCATTCTTACTTGAAAATAAAACCCTGGGTCCTACCTTTTCTTAAGCAGGACAGCAAATATCCCGATTTTCTTTTTCATTTCACTTTTACACTGTGATGTTCGATATCATTTGTATAACCCATCAGAAAATTCCCTTCCTTCTCTCTCTTTTCTTCCTCCCATTCTAACCTACCTCCCTTTTCAAGTAGACAAACAATAAGTTTGCTTCGTTCTCACTTGGGTTGGATAAAAATCTTCTTAGTCACCTGAATTACAGATAGCCAAGCAGAGAACAGCTGAGTCAACAATCCATGTAATCTTGATCATAACATGCCATTTTATTTCGTTTGCAAATTATTTCAATGGAAAGATGTATTTCCAATACTTAAGAGAGCATTTGGATGAAGTCTGGAGTGGACAAATGCATCGATGGGCAGAGAATATTACTGCGTCACCTTTTATGCAGCATGTGTACTGCATGATGTTGTATCGCATGGTGTTTTAAGGTAAGTGACCGTGAATAAGAGACGTTTACCTCCCGCGAATACTGAAACTTGCTACTATAATTTCTGCACAAATACGTAAAACCGCGAATATGAAACCTGCGAATATGGAGGGGTTACTGTATTAGTCTTATCCAAGAAAGAATATGAAATAATAGTAAAATTTAAATTAATCCTTATGCCATTGTGAATTTTCAACTATTCTAGCTAAAAAAACTGCTTTAAAACAAAAAAAGCCAAGTTAACCAAGGCAATAAATAAAGACAAAAAATGCTAGTGACCTACATGTTCATATTATTGCATCGTTATATGTATTAACATAGTAAGAAAAGATGTTTTTCAGAATGTTTTAATTCAACTAAATATAAGAAAACAATATATCTTCTCACTGGTGAATCACTTGTGTCTGACATGATGGACGGTCTTAAAGCAGGAGTAAAAGGTATAAGAGCTCCTTCACCAATCCAATAGGATCCAATATCTTGACACTCATCATCCATTTCATCATCAGCTTCATCCTCAGGGATGACAGGACAGGGTAAGGCCAAACCTCTTTCAACTAGTAAATTACTAATATGGACTGGACCATTGTTGCCAACTTTATCATACAGTGCCACTAAATATTTAGTTCCACCATATAGTCCTATTCCATCTGTTCCAAATACCTGAGGGAAAATCAATATATATCACCATGATGTTAAAAAATAATAATTTTGGAATGCAATTTTAAGCTATTGCAAGTACAATAGTGGAAAAATTGTAATAAATTTTTGTGCTATCATTTAAATCAATTTTTGCAAATTACTATATACTTGTAGTTTAACCAAAAATCAAATAAATCTCGATTAAAGGAATTAAGACATTCACTATCTATAAGTTAATATCAAACACATGACTATGTATGTAATAATCTTTTAATTGAATGTTTATAACCATTTTGAGGAAGCTTGGAGTATTATATGTGAATACAGTAAACCCTCGATTTAACGGACCTCGGTTTAGCAGACTTCGGATTTAACGGACAAAATCTGCTGGACCCGAAATTTTTCCGCCCCCAGTTTTTTCCCCACCGGTGTTTTTCCTGCGCCATGTGTTTTTCCCGCCCCCAATGTTTTTCCTGGAACCGATGTTTTTCCGACCCGATTTTTTTCCACCCCCGACTCTTTTCCACCCCATCATCATATTATGTACTATCAGTAAAGTAGATTTTCTCATGTATGAGTGTTTTTTTGGGCTTGAAAAATCCCATTCGCCATTCAATGGACGTTAGGCTTTAACGGACACCTCTTCCCCCTATAAGTCCGTTAAATCGAGGGTTTGCTGTAATAACATTGTATTATGCTCATAAGTTTTCTGACAAGCTACTACATGTTAACTTTAGCTACCTCAAAGATCTTGTATTATAAAAATAATACACAGTATTCACTGACATGATAAATTAAGTTTTATGCCCAGCTGCTCTACCCACTCCTTCGTCGATTTCCATGTTCAGAACCTGTCTCACACTCCCTCCTGTATTAACTACTGCTCAGCATTAAAGCACATACAATATGTGACCTATTATAGATTGTATTATACATGCATAAAAACCATATACATTCATTTGTTTGACCTAAAATATAAGTTCTTTACCTTTGCCAGCAAAGGATGGTAAATATCCAAGACACTGCCTTCCCTGCAGAGCTCATAAAAGACATCACTGACTTCTGTATCCCATTCCTCAAATGAGTCAATGATGTTCTTGAATTGTGATTTATCTTTCAAAGGCTTAACACCAACCAAACCACACTCAATTGCCTACAAAAAATAACTGAATAAGTGGAAAACTTTTCTACACTTATAACAGCAACGCTAAGTTTAAAAAATCTGATGTGGCCAACACATGACTTACTCCATAGAGAGCAATGAATATGATTACTCTCAATGTCAACATTCTCAAAAATAATTATCAGCGATTACACTCAAGAATAATTTTAAAACATTTTCAATAGCCTTTATTTAAAAAAAAAACAATAAGTAAAGAAAATTATTAGCTGTTTCTTTGGATAACAAAATATCTATGAGAAATTAATATCACCCTTGGAGGCATGCGCACTGCTATCAACAATTAGAAAGGTTTATCATAGCAGCAGAAACAATGGTATCAATTAGCTACGTATTTAACGTAAATTTAGAAGAAAAATCAAAATATCTCTTAAACTAATGGCTTTATGAAAACTGTTTCAAGTAAAACTTATAGCAAATTTTATTTTCTACAACTTTTATAATAACAACTATTTATAAAAATTGAGTTTTAAATGAGATATAAAACATCTGGTGTGGCCAACACATGACTTTCTCCATATTTGGGGTATAGTTATTTAAATTATTATGAATAGCATTATAAGCCAAAATTATTATTTCGTATCATAAAAGAATACAGTCGTACTTATTGCAGTAAATTATATTTGAATATGTTTACAGAATTCACCACTAGATGGTGGTGGCGCTGTATACTGGAAATTAAGAATAAGTTAAATATCTCCGAAATGGATGGTTCTACAAAAATTTGTTTCAAACAAAACGTGGAAGAAATATTATTCTCTACAACTTTGATCCTCACAAAGATTACCAATAACGACGTTTTTAAGGAGATATTTGACGGAAACCGAAAAAACCGATTATTTATAAATAATTCCGAAACAATAACTGCTATGGAAAATTGTTTGAAATAAAAGATGTAGGAAATTATATTTTCTACATTTTTTGTAATGGTCAATGTATGCAGTAATGACGTATTATTGGAGAAATATCGCAAAAACCGAATCGGGTTTCAAATAAACCTCGACTTCCGGTTAACCGTTACTGTCCAAAAACTAATCAGTTCTTTGTGCTCATTCTAAAGTGTTATATATGAAATTTGGTATTAATATGACAAGTACTTTTTGAGTTAAGAGCACCCACAATCACATACATCCACATACACACAGACATCATTCCGAAAATAGTCTAAACGTGTTCTAGGGACCTCAAAACGTATTTCCGTTGAAATCTCGAAGTCGATTTTTTTCATGAATACAATACTTTCCCATTACTACGTATAGAGAAAGTAAAAATGGTAAAATGACAAGAATAAACATCCACTTCCGGTTTACCTATATTGTTCAAAAACTAATCAACTCTTGCCACTATGCTGAAAACATTATATTTGAAATTTAGTACTGAAATGACAAATAGTTCTTTAGTTAAAGCACCGCCAAAATTCCTATCACAAACAGACACACAGACATCATCGAGAAAATAGTCAAAATGTGTCCTAGGGACCTCAAAATGTGTATTTCCGTTGAAATCACGAAATTGATCGTATATGGAGAAAGTAACAAGGCATTTAAATGGTAAATAATTATTAAGTATTCACTGAAATATAAGAATATATCGATTACATCTTAAGTATATGCTTAAAGGAAAAAGTATCACAACTCCATGGTGTCTTGAAATTTGTGTCTATAGTCGGGCCAGCGAGAGTTGATCCTGAGAGTTTTGGGGGAGGGATGCAGTGTTGCCGCTTTGAATGCCCCTCCCCTCCGCCCGACTGACTTGTAACCACTCCGATCCTGAAGTGTGGAATAGTAAATTTTCGAGCAACATAAACGGGTCTATAGATTTATTCTTTGAAAGAAAATTTTTCAAGGACGAGTTTATCGAACGATTAACTTTTCGAGATTAATGCTTCGTTTTAAAAAATTAATCACTCATTGCTTTAACTGATTCAACCGTTTAGAAATACTTTAACCTATCACTTGATCATTCTAATGAAACATTAGGTCATAAAGATTAAATTAACACTATTATAGGAGTACCGGGCGCCGTCAATTGACGGTTTTCGGTTTTCGCAGCACTGCAACTCTTGTACGATTGATCGTAGACTTCTTAAAATTTCTGACTTTTAATATTTTAGGCTAATGTTCTTTTTGTGCTGTGTTGTAATTTTTTTTCCGCTTTAGATTCTTCATAATAGGATCTTTTATCTACTAGTACCACGACCCGTCAACTGACGGGTAGGCTATTTTTCTATCCTTTTTGCCTTTTTATGGAGGAATTTGGACGCTTGAACATTGTTCACCGTCTGACAGTGTTCCATAACGTATTTTGGTATGCAAAAAAATCGTATTTGACTCTAAAAATGACGTATCTCGCATTATTATGAGTAATAAAGGTGTCTTTTCAAATGGTTTTATTTCATACTAGTAGGCCAGCCCCGGATCTCCGATCCTCAACACGATTTAAATAAACTGAAAGTTTAGTGAAATAATTTTGATTGAATAATTAATGAAATAAATGAAATGCAAATAATCTAAATAGTTCGGCCCTAGGTTAGATCTTTGTTCCCTATTCATTTGACGTGTTTCTTTGTCTTTCTAGTACTCTCCCTCCTCATCTACACGGGCAATCCTATGAGCTTCTGCATCTCTTTCTCTCACTTTCCTACAATACTCTTCCTTTGATCTCTGGCTCCTCTTTTTTTCTCTGGCAGCTGTAGCTGGGCTAATAGCTCTACCTTACCTTAGTTCCAATGATTATCGTTGCACCCTCATAGAAGAACTCACAAACAATTGCTTTACTTCAAGTGTCTATCAACGACTGCTTTTAACTTCTTACAGGATAAAGGCGATGTCAATGCAACAGTTTATTTAGATTATCAATGAAGAGAAGATAACCATATAATGTATTTACAAAGTAATGTGCGTCCCTATTCTTATCTAATTTTTAATTCATGCGTGAGCCTATTTGCGTTAATAAGGATTACAGATGTGTAATATGATGGTTCTACTTACAAAAAGGTAAGATTCCAGCATTCAAATGATGAAACAAAACAAAAACAAATTAATTGCACAATTTAAAATAAAACTCAATATGCTGGGAGCTTGTTTGTTATACACGTTATTGACACAGCTAGAAACGCTTCCCATATGCAGTCAACAAAATAATTATCCGTAAATATTTATGTTGCTATACTTCATTAATTTTGATGCTCAAACAACAGTTCGATGCAAATAACTCTTTTCTTTCATCTATTTGAAGGTTTAATTGGTATTAAATGAATCGGAGGCAACGCCCGGAATGAGTACGAAAAATCAGCAAAATTTCCAAAAAGAATGCGTATTTCTGAAAACTTCGACCATGTACCGTGTAAACATCACAAGAATAAGATAGTATAGAGATTTATCCATCAGATCAAGCAAAAAAGAAGAAAATCGGTCCATATTTATGTATTTTAACGAACGAAGGAAGAGAACCTTGCACTCTGAAAAATTGAAAATCCCGTGTAAACTTATGGGAAAATATAATTGTTTCCTGGATTTGAACCTGGGACACTTTAGCAAACGAAAATTTTTCCAGGGACCTCATAGCCAGTAGAAACAAAACACCGTTTACCGCATATCTTTATGACGAACGGTTCTCGAGAAATATGCCGATATAAATTGTAAACAAATGTCTAAAGACGTCAACGTAAAATTAATATATAGTTAGATATGCAATAAGAAACCTCAGTTGGAATAGTGCTCATGTGAACGGGTAGTGCGTAATTCGGCTTTTCTATGGAAAGCTAGGCAAGGAAGTATCGAGGGGAACTCTTCTGGGCAGGAGGGTGAGAGCGTGTTTTATTTACGTATTTGGATGTTATCTAAGCAAATAATATCTCAGAACATATGACAAAAGCAAGAACATTGTAATTTTATCATTCTGAATGGGTCTCATGTGTTCTTTGCCACGAGAAAAATAAATGTTTCTTTTACTGTAAACTCTCCGTTTTACTTGCATTGTACCTTCTCTGCCCAAAAAATAGGCTCTAATGCGGTAAGACGACTCAAATGGATGAAACTCATAAAAATACATCTTATTTATTAAAAACCAAAACATTTATATTAAAAATAGGCGTCAATATCGAGAAATTCCTCCACCCATCAATTGATGGTACCTGGTACTTGCAGGCAGGCGGCTGACCCCGGTACTCCTAGTGTTAATGCACAATTATTTTACTGATATTCTATTTATTCATAATTATACAGTGGTTGGCCATATTATTAGACTCGGTCATCAAATTTCATATTTTCTGAATTCAAGCAGTCCTACCAAACTATCAGTTCATCTTACAAAACAAAAATTACCTCAGTATTACATTCTCAAAGAATAATATCATTAGATGATTAAGAAGATGCATGAGTAAACATACAGCAATCCCTCGCATAACGACGTTAATTCGTTCCATGAAAAAGCGTCCTTATGCGAAACGTCATTATGCGAATATTAAAAACCCATATGAACAGTGTTATTAACTGGTACCTGACCAAAGGTTAATGGACTGTAAATTCACAAACAAACAGTAAAATCTACGTGGTAAAGTTCAGGAAATACTATACTAGTATTACGTGCAGTAGATGTACAGTACAGGAATCCTTCGTTTAATGCTGTTGATGCATTCCTGAAAAGTACCCTGTTACTTAAACACACGACAAATGAAAACGAATTTCCAATAAGATTAGATGAATGATAGGATGCATTTCTGGCAAAACATTACTGAGCATATAAATTTTAAAACGTGCTTTATGGTTTTAATAAATGAAAATCATCAAATACGCGTTACCATAACGTACCTTAACTCCCACGACTGGTCTAAATAAATGAAAACTTCCATTATGATAATGGTTCTAATATGTAACGCGCAACTTAGGTTTTCATTTCCTGTAAAAATATGAAAATTAAAATTAAGAAAGGAATTAAAATAAAAAATAAACATGGAACTGACCTAATCAAGCTGAGGCTTTGGACTTGTAAATCCTGCTGACACAATTTCATTCTCTGCTTGAGACTCACTGACGGGAGGCCCCAGTGTACTTTTAAAGAATTTCTCTAAGGACAACTACAGTGAAGTGTTTATATTTTTTTCCAAACGTGTTATTCAAGTGTCAATATGTAAGCATCCTGTAAGAGGAAGAATGGGGGAAATCCCTCTGGGTTTTTGACTGCTATGCTTAGAATTGCGAAAGGTGGGAAAGTGAGAATTAAAAACTGGCAACAGAGCCTTACGTAAAGGCTCATGATAGGCTCATTCCACTCCCTCCTCTCCAGCACCGTCTACTACTCAGAGATCAACTCTCACCGGCTTGACTATAATAGCAAAAATGTAACCAATAATATTTTTACATAAAAAATGAATTTGAAAACTATGTTAAGCCATATATACTGTACAAAAATCCACTTCAAAAGGTTAATGTCTATTAATACCTAATTTCTATTCCCGATCATGGTTTATTATCTCAGAGTAAAAAGTAAAATTTAATGCTTTTTGCATAACTGCCAGCTATCAAATTTGAAAAATCTGGACGTTTTCATAAGCCTTTAGCCATGAAACTGAGTTTCTTGACAAGCCTACATGTGGAGCTGATGGATAGTGTAGATACTATACATGAACTAAGTTAGACAAGCATATGATGGCGTCACAATTTTCTTATGAGTGAAGAAAATATTCTAAACTTCAAGTAAACAATGCAGCTGCATGGTTGGCACAGATCAGAGAAAAATTGTGTTCAATGATGAATTATGTAACTAAACATTCAACATATATAACACCATCATCTTTAGGTTTCAAACTGAAATCTAGTTTCTGACTGACTTCTATGCACTTTACATTATTCTTTGTTTATACATGCTAAACAATATTTCATTAATTTCCTTTGTCAATTTGAAAAACAATTATTTAATTCTTTATATTATTACAGTCCATGGCCATGCTCTATCACTAAAAGAAATAAATAACTACACGTTGGGGGCGGCCTATCTCCAATCTTCACTCAAACAAAATTTCTCTTACCCTCCTCCCCCAGTCAGTGGCTTTCAGGTGCCTGCCACACCAAGAAGTTGGACAGCCCTAATATACATTAATGTTTTATTATCCTATGAAAATCTGTAAAATTGACTGATGGAGAAGATACATATTATACTATGTCCTTTGAAAAATTTATGAAGAACACAATTGTCTTTCTATTATCTTACTGAAAATGCCTACTTAATGTTTTGAAATGAGGTTACACAATATGATTAAAAATTTATACCATAAAAAATTCTGTGATAGAAAGACTGAGAAATCTTACTTGAAATGGTAGTTGATTGATGAAATTTTCTGGAATAGGAGCAACTTCATGAGACGAAACAGTGACTATGTCCCCATAGTCAACAAAGTACAGTTGATACTGCACCAATTCCTCCTTTTCTAATTCATTGGACTTTTCCGATTCTGTGCTACTACCTATCATTGTAGATGGTGCAGATTTTATCAGACTTATAACTCTTGCCCTATTCCAACTGTAATAAAAGGACCAATTAAATGTCTATAGATAAAAAAGTACATAAATGAAGTTACAGCCCACATATCGTGTACCAAAAAAGAAAAACTGTGAACACTGAAGACCTTATGTAATAATATTAATTTAGCTGTAAAACAAACCATAAGGCCATAACATTATGAATTCCATGCTTTACAGAATAGGAGATTACTTTCCTTAAAATCTTATCAAAAATCTACACGACTAGAAACAGAGTTTGTTTTGCTCCACAACTTTCATGTGGTATATTTCTTTCTCTACAAAACATTTGATATAGTTTGTTACTATTTCTATTCTTATTTAAGTAGCAGCAGCAGTAACCTAATGACATGAACTTAATAAGTCAGTTTTACCTCAAATTTTAGTGAAACTCTTTAATCACAAATGTCATTTATATATTACCTGCTTGCATTAAAGTACTTGATACATTTAAATTAATTACTATATATAAGATAGCTAAGCTGACCAATGCTAATGGCATTGACATAAGTAAGGCTGTGTGGACCCTGGTTCAAAAATTAATAATAGGCCCTCCATCTTGAACAATAAATAATGAATTAATAAAAAAATCTCATTAAACTATAATAAAGAAAGATTTTATAAATAATTATTACGAATTCATAAGTGTAGAGATGTGTTGCAGACAGCTTGTGCAAGCTGTTTGTTAGTAGCTTTTAAGCTTGATTGGCGAATATGCCTTCTCATTAGCTTTATTGTTAACATTTTGCAAACCCCTGACCAACACTCATGTTCTCTAAAATTCTGCAGTCAGTTACATAATGCCATTTAAAAGGATAAATCAGAATAAAATGTAAAAACAAGGGACACTCAACCCGTAGCACAAATTAAAACTATAGATGACTACCATATGAATGATAACAGCCAGAAACAACATTTTCAGTGTAAAAAAGTAAGAAGTAATCACACAGTAGATGGAAATTTATGGTCAGTAGTAAGGCTACATGGAATCATTCCAGTCTACTTATAACAATACCTATTATGTAATACACGTTTTTATTATTAAAATAAAGATGCTCCTATCACTCTAACAAGGAAGGGGTTCCTAGAATAATGGCAGTCAAGCTGGAAAGTCTGTTAAGGGAGAGCTGGCTAAGAGGGTCCACTGTATTTTCTAAATGGAAGTCGCTATCAAGCAAATAACTCTACAGAAAATTAATTATCTAACACAAACACTTTAAATTTATTTCATTACCAGTTATCCACTTTAAAAAACCCAAGGCAAAAGGAGTCAACACAATATTCTCTCAATTTATCAGCATTCTTTGATGATGAATTTTGCCAAACTTCAGATATCCATGACTGAATCTGTCCTGATAAATCTTTCAACCTAATAGAAAAGAATTAAAATCACTAAAACATAAGCATAATTATAATATCTATAACTATTAATGATATTTTGATTCAATTAAAGGCAAAGAATATCCAATTTTGATTAAAGTAAATATATAAGGAATATAAGAACCAAAATGTATGCAATAATCATATCTAACTTTCCCTGTAAATGATTTGACAGAATTAAAATTGCAATTACATCTTATAGCTGAAAAGAAAATTTCAAAATTCAAGTTACTGCCTAGCTTTTTAAAAACTTACTTATCAGAAGCAGCCACTTTCTGCACTCGGAAACAGGAAGGACTCTCTATGTCGACAACATTGACTTCAACAAACTTTTCCGAGTTCAATATTTCCCAGCCGGGAAGTACCACTTGATTCTCAAATTCCGATTTAGTTTGGATGTTTACAGGATCATTTATGTTCTCTACGAATTATGGAAAAAATTATAAAAACATACCATATTTACTCACATGATTGCATCTATTGCGTAATTGCCCCATTCAAATTTTGAGAAATAAATAAAAGATTTTCTTTGCAACTCTAGTTTCCTGTCTTACTTAGACAATGTTTCTTTTGGCTGTACAGGTTTCCCCTGCTTTACGAAGGGGTCAGGTTTCACAAAATCATTCGTATATCAAAAATTCATAAATCGGGAGGTAGTTTTCTATTAGTCTTATGGGAAAAATTCAGAATGTTAGTACCCAAAAGAAAAAAGAATCTATAAAAAACAAAGTAAAATACATACATGGAATTAGAATAATATGAAAAACTTTCAATAGAATAAAAAAATACAGCGAGTTGGTAGACAATTTACATCTAGTTGGTGGAAGAGGAAGGGGAGGTAACGGAGGCAGGAGAGTCAGCTGATTCGGGTGAGGTAACGTTTCAATAGAGGCAGGTGTCGAGGGATTAAAAAAACTGATGAGAAAGTTGTCATAAATTCTGCGGTTTTTCTTCATACATCTCCGTTACAGCAAATTTTTTCAATGCCACGGACAATATTTAAGCTCCATTCCATTTCGGGATCGTTTTAATTAATAACTGCATAAGCTTCCTCTATTTTACTAACGATTTCCTTTCGTGAGGCAGATGACAACGGTGGTGCTGGACGTTTGGATGCCATAATTATTTAAGTAGGGTTGCAAATTTCTGGTTATACTCGCGAGCCGACGCATGTGCAACATCGATATATTGATTGATTCTGGTGCAGGAACTACGAGTGTGAGTTCCGGGCACGGGAAATACGAAACTTGTGTTGCGGGAGCAACTCTCTACCTTCATTATAGCGAACGAAAACCTTTGGTAAGCAAATTATTTACCCAAATAATTACCTTCGTCGTAGCAAATTTTCGTAAATCGAATGTTTGTAAACTGGGGGATACCTGTATATACGTCCAAATGTCAAGCTTTTATCCCATTTTAAACAAATACAAAAATTATATCCTGACTCTTATCATGCATAAACAGGATTTTAATCACTCTGTAACAACTTTGCACCTCCTTTATACATACTGGTTATCATTGTTTATTCAACCTGCCTCACTTAAAGATATTGTCAAGTTATCATAAAATGAAGTTTTAGTAAACCAGTTCGTGTAGGTACAAAATACCAGTAAACGTTTTAAATTGCACTATAGGTATACTTCATTCTGAAAAGATCTCTTCCTTACTATAAGAGGAAAACTGTATTTGCCCCATCCTCGTTTTAGTGTAAAAAATCATGTGAAAAAGTGAAGTAATTACACAAGGAACTTCAGTAATTTAGAAAAAAAGAATTTTGAAAATATTTTCTAGAATTTTATGCTAATAATAGATTTGAAATGAGACAACAAACAATCTCATCCAAATTGTACATTATGGTTGAGAGAAAAATGTTATTTTTATAGGACGATAACTCATTTAAGTTCCTGAAAATTATAAATGTAATAATTAAAAACACTGCTTAGACCAGCAATTACCTAATTGTAGAATATGTTAAACCAACATTTATGAAGAGCAAAATCTAAGCAAACTACAGAAAAGTGGTCTTGTAATGCTACAAGTTTTCTATCTACAAATTACTGCAATAAGACAATGTTCTATACCCTGATGAAACTTATGGTAGTCCTAACAACTATCACTCAAATGAGCCACAAACAGATAAGAGATGAAATCCAAAAATATTAATTTGAAAAATGTAATAACATAATACATTTATATAATCTATATGAAATGAAGACAACTAATTTTAATAAGCAGTGATATCTTTTGGAGTACACGAGATAAAGTAGTAAATAAATTCATTAATCTACTAGGAATTCTTGAAACCTGCATAAAAATTAATGGAAGCTTATTCATATTAAAAAAATCGGTACAACATACGTTGTACAAACTTTCTCATATAATAATGCATTGTTTAGTTATCTTTAGAAGACGAAAATCATATCAGCTGGTTTTTAGAAAATCCAATTTTTGTTAAAGTTGCCCAAGAATAAACTAGCCTTATATTCATTTTTTTAGAAATATGAACAATTTGCTATTATTGAAGACGTAAACTCAAATAACTGTACGAAATTTGATCAAAATCGTTATAGCCGTTTTTGAGAAAATCCAATTGTTGTTAAAAATACATAGAATAAACTTCCCTTAATTACTGAGCAATGTCAACCATTTCTTCTTAGCCTCTGCTCAGTATGATAAATTACCTAAGTATGAGATTTCATTCATTTTCACTTTACTGTTTAGGCTCTAGAGCTAGTAACATACAGACAAGACGGCATTGCAAAAACCACTTTTTCAGATTCAGCGACATCTAAAACTTATATTTCTGTAAAAATCTTGAGGTCAAATTTTTTCGTGATTACAATACTTTCTCAATATACTTCGTATATGAGAAAGTAAAAAACAAAAATTAAGAGGAATTCTTTACCATAAGATGTCATTATTTCCTTATTAATGAGTGCATCCTTTGATGATGGAGATGGAAATGTGAGCCCTGCATTTCTACAAAGTTTTTCAAGGTTCTGAATGTGACTTGAGTTATCAATGGCTAAGCCAGCACGTAAAAGATCCAGACGTAGAGACAAGTGTATTACATTTGTTTTATGGTTCTTAAGCCACTCTCGACATTCCAGTGGGTCCACCCACAGAGTATTCCCAAGTGCCAATACCACCTGTAAAGATCAAAATACGATGTTATGTTATACTATGCTGAAATTGTATTTACATATAACACAAATTTTCAACCTTTTTCATAGAAAATTATAAAAGGTAAATTGATTGCATTATATCCTTTTTTCAACCTACTTTGCCAATAATGACCTTCCCATCAATCTCCCCTTTGGCCTCTTCTTCTAACCATTCTGCAACTTTTATACATGATGCCTTGCTCCAACTTTTGTCTAGATCTCTAGGTATCATTCGACACACTATTATCTCTTTGACTTGAGCAGGGTACTTCTTCAGATGGTCTGGCAAGTATAGCAGTTGATAAACCTGGAGGAAAAAGTTAACCAGCTTCGGTTTTAAGGGCCTTAGGATATTACAGATTCACACAATACCAAATAAGCACTTCTAGGAAACTGCAGAGTATTTTATTTCAGAACCAACTCTTGACAATAAAATTAAGCTAAGGTTACAATATCAAGCTGATGTGTGTTTTAACCTTCTCCTGCTCAAAGTGTCTGGAGTGAAATTGGGCTTTCAACCAAAGTTATCTGAAAGCATCCATATGCATTTTCAATAATTCGAGTCAATTCTTGGGGCAGGGCTGGCGAACCTTTTTTGAAATTGCGTGCCCAAATTGTCGATAATTTTTGGAGAAATTCTTTCAGGTGCCCATGGGAATTTTGAGCAGCAAAATAGTGTCTTGAAGTCTTTTTCATCATTATAATATAATTATTATTATAATATAATTATTATTATATAATATAATTATTATTATATATTATAATTATATAATATAATTACTATATATTATTATTGTTATTGTAAGAAATTATTACAGAAAGAGAGAACAAAATACATACTTGAAAGCATTCTTAGAGAACATGTTAAGGCAACAAATAATGCTTCTGAATTTTTTAAATGAGACAGGTTTAGAAATTACGTTATTTATAATTAGTACTTCATAAGACAAAATTAATGACTTTGTGACGATAATAAGGGACAGATAATAAATTTGGAAGAAATAAAAAATTATTAATTTATGTAATTTTGATGTTTTTATTTTAAAATTTTATCTACTTGTATTCATTTTGTTTTACTTATACAAATTATAACAGAGAGTGATTAAAATAAATGCAAGCATTTTAGGAAGCCTGTTTAAATAATCAATAACATATCTATATTGTTTTTAATTAGATAATTTAAAAATAACATTATTTATAAGTAATACCAGATAAGCTATGGAAGAAATGTCACTGTGACAGTAATTAAGTAACAATGATAAGCCTTGGTTCATATTATGAGGGAAAGTCAGAAAGTAAGGTTCCCTATTTTTTTATTTTGAATGTAAACAAGTTATAATGCGGAACACATGGAACAGATATAGGCACATATTCAGTCTATTTTTCGACATAGTCGCCTTGTCTGTTGAGGCACTTATCATAGCGGTAGATCAAGGAATTGAAGCCTTGGTGATAGAAAGATGCATCCTGCAGAGAATCAATGCATCTGGTTATCAGGCCACCCTCACGAAACTTAACGAGGCTGTTTGTCGCAAGAGGTCCGGCTTGTTGTTAAAGGGAGTGCTGCTGTTGCACCATAATGCCCGGCCGCACACTGCTCATGCCACAGTGAATCTCTTGAACACTTGGCACTGGGAAATTCTGCCATGCCCTGCCTATAGTCCTGATTTAGCGTCATCGGACTTCCACCTGCTCCCCAAACTGAAGAAGCACCTTCGAGGCCTACGCTTCCAGTCTGATGAAGATGCCCAAGAAGAGGTCAAACATTGGCTACGTCTGCAGGACGCATCTTTCTACCACCAAGGCTTTGATTCCTTGATCTACCGCTATGATAAGTGCCTCAACAGACAAGGCGACTATGTAGAAAAATAGACTGAATATGTGCCTATATCTGTTCCATGTGTTCTGCATTGTAAGTTGTTTACATTCAAAATAAAGAAATAGGGAACCTTACTTTCTGACTTTCCCTCGTATATCACATAAAAAATTATGGAAAAGAAAATAAACATTTTACTATCAATGATACTTTTGCTGCTGTACCAAGGAAGAAGATATTTTATAACAGGTTTGTACTTGGTTGTTTTGAGAGCTATTAATGCAGCACTAGCTTCTTCGTTAAGACTACTCCTAAAATTAGATTTGACAATGTTCATTACTGAAAACAATGACTCACATGAATATGCACATAGATGAAAATACTGATAGTACTGCCATTGCTACAATTTCAGAGCCAAAAGTTTCAGGAATGGAATTCCAGACTTTTAGAACTTCCTTTTCTGCAATTTTCAGTGTTGATTTGACCAACCGATCTCTTTCAATATTTTCTAGTTCAACTCTTAAATCAACAAACTTTTGCCTCCAAATTGAGCTGCTTTGTAAATCAATCAACTGCATCTCAAAACCATTCAAATCAATCCATTGCAATCTTTCCAAATTCAGTTTGTCTGCACATTTTATGAATTTTGCTGTTTCTTCAAATGACCTGAACTGAGTAAATCTCGAAGAGAATTGTTCGATAGTTGAATTACTAATGCTTGAAAATTGCATTTGAAGGCTATGAATGTCTGGTTTTTCATGATTTTCAATGTATTGCCATTCTTCTTGAGCATTCCATGTCACAGATGTTTTAATTTCAACCAACAAGTAACTTATTCTTGGAGAGCTTGAACCACTACATAAAGTTGCCTATAATTCGATTGATGTCAACGGTTAATGATACCATCGAAATGAACTATACCTAGTGATATCACAAATGTGTATCCCACGCACTTTTTTGCTCAAAATGTCGGTAAAAAAAGAGACTGCATCATACATGAAGATTTCTGACCAAGTTTTCAAAATTGTGAGTTTCGATAGTAAATTTACAGCAACATGCTTGTGTCTACATTTATACTCACAAAAGACAAAGAATTCTATGAAGTTTACATGTAGCTACATGACCAAGAAACGTTTAGGGTTTAAATGCACAGTTTATACTGTCGTCAGTGCATCTTCAACATTGAGATGATGTAATACTTTTATAATACTAAAGCTGTATCTTTTAATTGAGTTTTATGTTTATTATTGTAGCCTAAAAAAGCAGTTCTGTCAATAAAAATTTACTATCAGTTTCTGCATACACTTTTTGCTGGAATAAGTTGGCATCTGGTATCTGTATTCGCCGAATTCATCGTGAACTGCTGACGCTCCTTTAACCCTGGAGAGGACCATAGTTCCCTTTAATTTTTTTCATCCATGGGCTGAATGAATATCGTTATGCATGCCTACATGACAATAGTATGCGGATGTGCACCAGGGTTGATGCAGCCCTGTTCTGATATATTCTAAGATACACACAATAGTGTGCGCTTAAAAAATTTAGTGCATGGTACTTCAAAAACCGCTGTGCGGCCACGCAGCTTAGAAGAAACCATGGAGAGAACACATCTACAGGGAATCCCCACACTTTTTGATTTTTTTTCCTAATTTTCTGCCGCCGTAGACGTCAACTTATTAAAGCACGAATTTATTTTTTCTCCTCGAACTGTTCCAAAAATAGGGGTGTGCATGATACAAGAGGATGCAGATTACACGTGTAAATACAGTATTAAAATTAATTATTAGAAATCATCTAAAATAAATGTCATAAAATGTAAACATTGGAACAGCTGATTCAAAATAGTGATCACCTCCACAGAAAGATCAATGGTCTTCGTAAATATTGACGTTATTCATCTGTAATTTAAGGTTCACATTTTAAGTTCAGTTTATAAGTCAACCTTAAGTTTTAGGAAAATTTTGTTAGGCTTCAAAATTCAACTTATACGCCAGAATATATGGTAGGTAATTCTGAAAGTTGATTTGGTTTGAATGAGCCTGGGACAGGTCGCACAAACCAACCTGATGTAAGCAGGGATCTATTGGATCTTTATTTTAAATTAAACTATTATTTACTTCACTAATAATAATTATCTTTGTATATTTATTGTAATTTACTTGAAAAATTATTTGATCGATACAGTTGCTTGGCCTAGATTTAAAACATTTTTTCACCATATAAAAATACCTATATTTAAAATGAAAAAAATTGTTTTCAAACAAAGACATGAATTACAGCAAAAATTTTTATAAAAAGTAAACATATGCTATATACATGGTAAGACATAATAAAGGAACATATTATTTAATAAATTGCACATTGTTCATACACCAATTTTTCATTTCTGTACACAAACTTCTTGCATGCTGAACAGCTGAACAGGTTGACCTTGACTTACACAGAGGAAAAACATGCCATTTCCTCCGCTTGGGAATTGGACCAGGATCACTTTCTGCACCACCAATCCTCATCATTTACTTCATCATCTTCTTGCAATAACTCAAGAACTCTCACTTTTGTCAGAAAGCCAGAGATCAGAGATTTAGAATACTTTCCAAGATATACTATTCGCTTCTACACAGTAAAAAACACTATGATACATGCTTTTTTATATACCAGCGATCAAAATCTGTAAAAAGATACCTGGAGAACTCCTCCGAAAAACGTTTTCTGAGCAAACAAAATTGCCACCGATGAGAAATAATCTTGGCTTCAAGAAGGGCGTGAGTTAGGAAGCTAGTATGGTGGGAGAGCCATTAATGTTGTGAGGGAATTAAATAACAATGTTTGCTCTGTGGGGTCCATTGGACCCCAACATGACCTCTCACAAGTTAAATGATTCCGAAATGATTTTTATTGAAAATTTTCAATTTTTTTGGGCATTTGAATATTTATTTGCATATGTTTGAGAGAGCTTATATCTCTCTTTAAATAATAAAGAGATTTTACTCAAAGAGTATTTATTTCACAAATAAATATTTCTTTAGTACTATAGTTGAACCTCCATAATCTGGCATTCCGTAATCTGGCAACTCCCCTAACCTGGCATAGTTTCTGAGTTCGCCTTGTTTCCCATGAACCACAATGTTTAGAATCGTCTATCGCCAAGTCCAATGTATTATTTATTACCCCCTCAATGGAATATGATTTTCTTTATTGGTAACTTTTATATTAACTTTGCTAGTTATACATATACATGTTTTATATATTTTTAATCCCTCAGATAAAAAGAAAAAAATCTTCCTCGAACAGGTTGCATACCACTTCACCTCCTGCCAACTAACGCTTTAGTCCACTCGGCAAACGCATCGTCATTCGGACACCAATATATGCGTTAAACACTGATTTTCTCAGTTATTATCAACTATATCCATTTTATGCCAACTTCCAAAATTTTGAAAACACTCAATATGTACCAGTTTACCATAAAATACAACGCACTGAGTATCTTAATTTTTTTGTTTATTACCTTATTATTGTAATTTATGTTTAAATAACATTCTATGGTGTTAATTTAATATTTACTATATTACAACGTGTAATATCATGAAGAGGCCTAACTTTAGGATTAGGTACCTCCCGTAATCCGGCTTCGGTCAGGTCCCAAGGTTGCCGGATTAGGGAGGTTCAACTGTACAAATAAATTTCTCCAGCAAAAGCACCTAAACACCCAACAAAACAAAAATGTTTTATTAATACTTTAATAAAACTTTAAATAATTATATCAAGGTATTTTGCTGCAACGCTTATCCTAACATTTTTACTTGGGATACACGGCTCAGTGCAGTGGCACCACCATCCTACTTACGAGAAAGCTTGAATAGCATTCTTTACCTAGTAGCAGTAGTAATTAGGTTTTTAGGTGCGTCAACAGCTAAGGTTATTTTACACCGCCAAATTCTCTTAGAGAAAATCAACACATCACAACATCCATGCCTGAAGCGGGATTCGAACCCGTGACCTTTGGGTTAGAAGGTAGGCACACTGCCTACCAGTCTAACCTGGCCAGCTTCTTTACCTAGTAATACACATAAAATCTGACTCATTTTGTGTTACTTTGTAACTTTGTAATTTTAACAATTATATTGGTGATCCTTACCTTAGTTTTCCTCTTGATGCCTTTGTCAATTAGACTGATAGATACTGCAACTGGAATCTTGCCGCCACGCTTGGAATAAATCACTTCATCCACTCTTGCCCGATGAAATAGATTGTGTTCACTTTCAAAACCACATAAGTCTCCAACTTCTGGATTTCCATGAGAAATTCTATGTATTTGAAAGTTAAAGATTTTTTTACTGCTCTTGCAACTAATTAAATTTTAAAATTACATTTACGACCATTAAGAAAAATTTTGTAAGGAAAACATTAATGCATGGAGTGGAAAAAACAAATTCTATTTGAAGAGCTATTTGAGTTCCGATAACATGATAGATAGAGATCTGAAAATCTTACAACTATGGAAAAGTACACGAAATTAAATTCCACAAAAATTTCATTGAATTAGCTTAATTACGAACATAAAAACATACCAAGATATATTCTAGAAATTTTATATTTAAATTATGCTTATGAACAAAGTTACAGATATTTAAACTTTGAACTCAAAACAACAGAGTTTTGCAATGAGATATTAAATCTTAGATGGAAGAAGCAGACACTATCTAAACCAGAGCATCGAACAGGAACAAAACCGAAAACCTGAACAAAAAAAGCGATATTTTTGGCCAGAGTGGAATCAAACCAAAACTGAAAAAACTAAATATTTTGAACCCGAACCGAAACCAATATTTATTTCACTCCTTTTTTCGGTTCGCATAAATAGTGGAAGTGAAAGGTGGGATTTTCCCAATGCTCAGTAAACATCCATGTTTGGTACTGTCCCATTATGACCCTGAAAATTTGTTGTTTATTTATTTCTCCCTGCTACCATGACACAACAATGAAAATAAATAAAATCCATCAACAATGGCTTCATTGAGTTGGTGCATTTCTTGAAGGATGAAGAGAGCTATATATCTTTCCTTCAACAGCATAACATATTACTAGAGAAACGGATGTTCTAATTTAAAGCCTGCAAAGCCATGACTGATCGGCCTGTCGCGACATTTACAAACCCAATCACAGGACAACAGGGACGGATAGTTTGGTACCAGTGAGGCGAAGGGCACGGTAGCACCCGCAGACAACTAAAATAAAAACAAAGTGAGCCGAAGGCCCGCCAATATCCTCTCCATTTGCGGTGCAAGTCAAGCGAGATATAATTCCTCTGTAGACTACAGATATCTTGGTAGAAACCAATCCAACCTAACTCGATCTACAAATAAAATGTAGATCCCTCGAATGTTAATCGTGACCCTAGCTACATGATAATTTGTGGGGTCATAATGGGACAGTACCCCATGTTCAAATGCCGATCACCTCCCTCACATTCCCATACCATATTGCCATAGGGACCAAACCCTCAAGTCCCTTGGGTCATTTCTTGAATACGACCTGAAAGTGTTTTATAAGATAATATCTACCAACTTCCGGCAATTCCATGGAGGAATTTTTACTTTCTCCATACGTAGTACAGGTAAAGTATTGTGATCACGAAAAAATTGACTTCGAGATTTCAATGGAAATACACGTTTTGAGGTCCCTAGAACATGTTTATACTATTTTCGCAATGATGTATGCGTGTGTGTGTGGATGTATGTGATTGTGGGTGCTCTAACTCAAAAAGTACTTGTCATATTAATACCAAATTTCATATATAACACTTTAGCATGAGCACAAAGAACTGATTAGTTTTTAGACAATAACGGTTAACCGGAAGTCGAGGTTTATTCGAAACCCGATTCGGCTCTTGCAATATTTCTCCGTTAAAACACCATTATTGTATATACAAATTGATACAAAGGTTATAGGGAATGTGATTTCCTACAACTTTTATTTGAAACAATTTTCCATAGCAGTTATTGTTTAGGAATTATTTATAAAAAATAATTGGTTTTTTTGGTTTCCGTCAAATATCTCCTTAAAAACGTCGTTACTGGTAACCTTTGTTAGGACTAAAGTTGTAGAGAATAATATTTCTTCCAAGTTTTGTCTGAAACAAATTTTTGTAGAACCATCCACTTCGGAGATATTTACTTTTTCTTAAATTTCCAGTATACAGCACCACCAACTAGCAGTGAATTCTGTAAACGTATTCAACATATAATTTACGGCAATAAGGACAACTATTCTTCTACGATACAAAATAATAATTTTGGCTTATAATGCTATTCATAATAATTTAAATATCTATATCCCAAATATGGAGAAAGTCGTGTTGGCCACATAAGATTTTTTATATTGTTTTAAAAATCAGTATATTGTGAAAAAGCTTCTATTTGCTCCTCATTCTATAAACGTATATATACTAGTGCAATTACCCGTCAAATTGACATTAAGGAAATATCTGGGTTAATAAATTTGTAATCATGGTTCCCTCTAAGCTGTGCAACTGCATGGCAGTTTTTAAAGTGCTGCGCACTAAATTTTTCAAGCACACACAATTGTGTGCATCTGAGGATATATCAGAACAGGGCCACATCAACCTCGGTGCACATCCATGCATTAGCGTCATGTAGGCATGTATAGTGATATTCATTCCGCCCATAGATGAAAAAAATTAGAGGAAACTATGTTTGTAATATGTACTTAATTCTAATACAATCTTAAATAAATAAAATACATACTAAATATTTACATTTAAATAATTTATTTTCATTGTGATTATTAGTATTTTTAACAGCACTAATGTTATAGTGAAGATGTACATATTTGTATTAATTAAGAATTATGTGAATTAATAAATAAGTCCATGAAAATTTCCTAAAAATATTTAAGGTTGAAATGAAAAAATCAGTTTGAACTGGTTCACTAATGATTTCCTGAGCGAAACCAGAACCTAACCAAAATTTTGTGTTTTGAATGAACCGGAACGGAAACCGGAGCGAAAAAAATTATGGTTCGATGCCCTGATTTAAACTTATGAATGATATGGCCATTTTTATTGTCACATCATTTCTACTGGGGAATGGGAGCTTGAATTAGATATCTTGGTACTGCAGGGTGTATAAAAAATAATGTCACACTGTGGCATCGAGATGTGACAAAAGAATGTGTGCAACTACAACTTTACGAACTGCAATGGAACATCATGTTTCAACAAGATGGGATATCCCCCTTCCTTGTCTCTTGCTGTGTGGAATAGTCTTGTTAGAGAATTTCCTAGGTGATGGATTGATTGAGACAGGCCAATAACTTGACCACCATGGCTTCTATGTTTAACCCCACTGGACTTTTTCTTGTATGAGAATATGAAGACATTGTGTGCACTAATCTTGTTGTGAGTCTTCAGGACCTGCACAACAGAATCACAAATGCCATTTCCATGATCACATCAGATATGATTCAGTGTACATGGGCTGAAACTGATTATTGTTAAAACATCATCCACACAACTAAGAGTGCTTTAATGGAAATTGTATAAATTTGTAAATCAAAGCTGAATAAAAATGTCCATTAGTTCACAGGCTATTAATGTTTAATTTTGTGACTTTATTTTGTAAACATCCGGTATTTCCCAACATTCTTCAATGCAACTGAGTAGTTCTGCAATGTTGCCAAATAGCTACCTGCAACCCTTGCACACTTTTTCTTTGAGTGAATTCCAGAATAAGTAATCAAATGGACTGAGGTACAGAGAATTTGATGGCTAGTGTATCTTGCTGAGCTTATCGTCAAGATTGGTGATTTAAGTCGAGGCCCATTTATATATCCCAAATACATCCAGCCGACAGCCCTCACAATGGAAATTTAAATTTGTATGATAAAGGTTACAAATACTAGAGCTGCTTTTACCTAATGAGAAAATACCCCATCTTGGATGAAGCAGTAATTTCCATCAGAGTACAAAATACTGCATACCTGGAGAAGCTAACGAACTGTACATAATGACCAGTATTCAGTCTAACACCTTTGATAATAAAGATATACAACTTTTATCCGTTTTATGATACACAACAAGAGACCATTAGCTTTTCGAGAAATACAATCTTTCATGGTACTAGCATGATGATTCAATGTAATTCTCTTCTACTTAATATTCACTCTGTTATTTAGAAAACTGGCAGTTGTAATGATAATTCCTTCTGGTCCTGGAAACAAAGTTTCACATCATTTAAATAGTATTTGTGATGCGCGAATGGAGCCTGGTCAGCCATTTGCTATTGCTGGCTTCAGTGAGGCATGATGATTTCAAAATAAACCTTTATTCTTTTACACTTGACACTTCACTGCGCCATACATTTTGGTACTCCTAACTGCTCTACTATTCTTCTTAGAAAATTGTGACTATCTGGCCATTCTACTTAGGATAATGCCAATTCTTCAACATTCTTAAGTTTAAAGATCAGCAACTTTGTTCATAGCTACATTATTTAAATAGAAAGTTTGTGGAATTTAAAATACCATGTTTTTCATTGTTCATAAGATTTTCAGATCTCTCCCCATCATGATAACATGGAGCAGCGGCTCTTCTAATAGGATGCATAATTTTCTCATGCATCCAATATTAGATTTAAAAAATAAATAATATGAACTCCATTCCTCATATTTCTGATTAAATTACATAATCTATTATTACTTGCAGGGCCAAGATATAAAGTTATAATAAGAAAAATCAGTTAATACAATACATTAAATACCAAACTTGCCTGTTTCTTATATTTCCAAAATAACGTGCTAGGTCAGAAGCAATGTAATAATATTCATCAGGGAGTAGTGTTTTTGTGCCATCATGCCCAATATGCTTCAACAGACGAGCTGACATATGAGATGCATCTAATACATTCAAGATCTTCATATGAACTTCTCCACAACTGGAAAAAATATAAAAATTTACTGAAGAGACTGTAATTATAGAATTTAAAATAAAAAAGATTAGGCTATACTCTATTTACTCATATAATCTGTGCACCTTTTTTCCCAAAATGTCAGTAAAAAAAAGGGACTGCATGGCATACATGAGGATTTCTGAACAGGTTATGTAAATTGCAAGTTTCGATAGTAAAATTACTGCAAAACACTTGTGTCTACATTTATACTCGCAGAGGACAAACAATTCTATGAAGTATATGCATATCTATAAGACCAACCAAATGTTTAGGGTTTAAATGAGTGGTTTATACTGCCATTGGTGCATCTTCAAGATCATGATGGACATTTTGATGCTTGAGGTGAAATAATATTTTTATAATATTAAAGTTGTACCTTTTAAATGACTTTTAAGTTTATTATTGCTACGCAAAATAAGTAGTTCTGTCATTAAAAGTTTAGTATCGATTTCTACCTATATTTTTGCCTGAATAAGTTGGCATCTGGTATCTGTGTTTGCTGAATTCATGGTGAGCTGCTGATGCTCCTTTAACATAAGAGTGGTGACTATCAAGGAGAAGATTTCTGCTGGCATTGGCATAAAGAGATCACCCAATTGCACCATGCAGGTAGGAGGGAAAAGATGCTTAACTTGCATGGACCTTGTTTCAGGGAGGGAGAATCAGCGAAGAGGCTGACTTTTTAAAAATCCTAGGTGTCAACTTATTCTGGCACAAATTAATTTATTCCCTCCAAACTTACCCAAAAATAGGGGTGTGCATGGTACATAAGGGCATGGATCACATGAGTAAATATGGTAACTCTAAATTTTAAAGAAAAATTACGTTTCCCTATATTTTTTGGAAATGTACTGATAACAAAGTAAACGTACACTGGAATAACTAAGAAGTTGACTAGAAAGAATTACAATATTAACTGGGCTAATTATATCCTACTTTAAAATATAGTTGAGATTGTCTCCAATAACAAAAAAGAACTTTGACCAATATAGCCATCCCTTACTCAGCAAAGTTAATTTGTTCCAAGATAATGTGCTATTATACAAAATATTGTTATGTAAATGTTAAAAAGCCATAGTAACAATGTTATGGTGCTTCAACTGGTTCCTGCCCAAAGGACCATGAATTAATATTTTTAGTAGATTAACTTAAATGTAAAAATTCAAAAATTATAACAGACGAATTATGATTTGCATTGTGCAGAAGGCAAGGAACCAAAGATTGAAACCCAACAAATCACAAGTGTAGCGAATATTTGTATGTTGTGATTCATTAAGCGCTGTCGTAAAGTGTGAAGTGGGCAAAAAGTCGCTACACAAGCCAGAAAACAAATTAAAACAAATAATAATAAATCTGGCAACTTCAGACAGATCATTCCAAATTTTGAATATATCAGGATTTTGGGATACTGACTTTTTGAGAGAGACAGAGAGAAGACCTACAGATAAGTTGTCAATATGATCTAATGACAAGCCGTCAACATGATCTAATGACAAGCCGTCAACATGATCTAATGAACTCTAGGTCATTAAATGTAAATTAGACGATGAAGAATATTTCTGAGAAATCAATACTTTTTGCCACCAGGAAAAGGGAGCAAGAGTGGGAAAACAAATACATTCAGAGATTGGAAACAATCTCATTCCTGTAACATTATTTGATGAACACATGAAATCTCAATATAACGAGAATTTATAAAACTTTCATAAAATACTCATTCCACTTGAAAATGAAAATTTATGTTATATATATGAAGTAGACCGTCTGGTTTTCGGAGGAATCTGGATTTTGTGAAGTGAATTCGAAATGTCTGATTTGTTCTAATCCACAAATGCAATACATGACTGATCCAATACAAAGCCCGAAGTCTGTTCCCCAAGCTGAGAAGCCCAACTAATTGGCACAAAGCATAGTGTTAGTGTCATAGCCATAAAAGAGTCATGTAATAAGAGTGAAGAAGAGTTAATATGTGGTAACTGCAAATTGATGTCATTACCGGAGTTATAAGCATTAATGAAGTACTGATCCACATCACGAGATATTGAGTAATTTAAGCAAAATGTTTTAAGCATTATATATCTACTCATTATACATATAGTTTCAGTGATCTATACGTTTGTCTGATGTAACCTGCTCGCTATAATAACAAGTGGTAATATAAAAATGTATTTTTATAAATAACTTTTATATAGATAATAGCTTTATATGCATTAACTTCATTTGAATTAAATTAGCTTAGGTTACATTATTTATAATATTTACATAGAATTTTGTTGAATCTCGAAGTCTATTTAGTTCTGCCAAAGCACTTTGGTTACAGGCCTTATCCCGCATGACTTTCTTGCTCTCTAGTTCCGAAAACGCATATAAAAAGAGATATCACTCAAGAAAGCATGACATAGCCTTGGCCATGGTGAAGTTAATATAAAGCTTATAATCACATTTAAATAGAGTATTTTAATTCCATATTTATATATTCATATGTTGCTCAGAACCCTTAATATCGGTGGACATGGGTCTAAATTCATGAAATATTTCTCGTTTTTCATATAATCCAATGCATGCAATGTACGTAATTTTGATAAATTTGCAACTATGGGCTTTCCTTTCATGACGAAGAATATTTTCATAAATAAAAGTTATTGATAAAACTCATAAAATCTGTATAAGTTAAGAACTCTATAACAACCCAAAAGAAATGAATGAAGACAACCAAATAACTACATTTATGAGTGTCGGTATACTTAATTATATGCAAGAAATCGTTGCTCTATCCCTTACTGGTTCTCAGTTATTAATTATATTAGAAAAAGTGTCAAACTACAAAACAGTTTAATTTGTAGAAATATACGATATAATAAACAAACATTTCCTCAATGTTTTCATAGTTCAACTACACTGTGTGTACCACGCCATCTATCGCCCATCTGATGAAGCTCAGATTTTTTGATTCTCTGTAGATGTCAGACAAAGAGGAAAAGTAAAAATTACAAGTATTTTGTCATTTTAGTAGGATATATTACTGATTATGAGTTATTAAATTAATAAATAATTAATCCCTATCTCATTAGTCGCGTCGGAAGCATCACCGGATGTATTTGCACCGTTCCCGTGGGCTGGTAGGGTGATACAAGCCTAAGTGGTCACAAACCGCTATATATATATCAAGTGAGGTTAATATAAAAGTTATTAAAAATGTGAATAAATCAATAAAGGATCAAGATACATGTTCGAAATTTGGCAGGAATGCTCAATTCACATATTTTAAGGAAGGGGTGCCCATTACATCGTCTGCAGGTGACTGGTCATCCTTTAGGAATATTGGAGTCACCTGCAGAGGCAGCGAGGTGCTGGAAAAATTAAAAACTGAATTCGAGGAGGTTTTCTAGATTTTAAAGAACTCGAGCCCATTGTAGCTTTTTCACATTTCCTTTTGGCGAAACTGACATTGAAAAAACTTCTAGCAAAAGATATGTGAGAGAGATATGTTTTAATACGAATCTAATTAATTCAAAAACCAGAAATGCACTCACAAATGAATGCCTTGAAGATGGTTTATAGAGCTGTCAATAATCGATTTTTGAAAACCGATTCTACTTACCGATTTTCGACCGCCGTTTTAAAAGTCAAAAACCAAAAAATTGAAATCAATTTTTACCGAAAAGTCAAAATCAATTTTTTTTACCGAAATGTCGAAATCGATTTCTTTTTCACCGAAAAGCTGAAATCGATTTTTTTTTACCGAAAAGTCGAAATCGATTTTTTTCACCGAAAAGTTGAAATCGATTTTTTTACTGAAATGTTGAAATAGATTTCTACTGAACTATTGAAGTCGGTCTTCTGGATGTCTACATCGATTTTCTCAAAAAAGCCTACAGTATGTGACCGTGGAACGAAGTGACACCGCATCTTGTCCGTTGTCTATGGTAACCCGATGTGCTACGGATCTGAAATTTGGAATGTAGGTAGAACTCCGGGTGAAACAAGTCCGAAAAATAAAATTCTGAAATTCATACTCCAGAACAGACATATAATGTAATGGTGAAGGCTCACTTATAAAGACTGCTCCTACTATTTTATTTTGAGTAAGATTAAGTAATGATTAAGTTATAATTCAGTAAAATTAAGTAATGTATATGTATGATTGTAGCAGTAAATGTAAATCATCTTCTGTGTTTTTCATCCTATTATGAAAATATTACTGCTGTAATAATAAAATGCAGCTTACAAACAAGGATTACTGTAAAGTGCTTCCTTTTCAAATCCTACAAGAATTTGCCGTTTCTTATTTCACCGCCAAGATGAAAACGTCGCCTGCTGGGAAACAGTAAGGTCCGAAATAGCCTTGAATATCCACGAGTCCATCTGCAATTGTCTAATTTAATTATCCTTTATTTTTTATTTATAATGGTATTTGTCAGACCAAAGGGCAGTGGGGTATCAGCATCACACCGCCTTGATTGTTTTTGTGGAATGAGAAAATGAAAGAAAGGAAAATGGAAGAAATGCAAACCTCGATGCATCCTTTGTGTAGAGATTGCCATAATCAAATGATTTCCATAATAGTATGTTTTTTAATTATTATAAATCGAAAAAAATAGTTTTTTAATCATTTTAAATCGAGAAAAACAACATAGACATCCAAAAGACTGACTTCCCCAGTTCAGTAAAAAAAATCGATTTCGACTCCTCGGTAAAAAAAATGGATTTCGACTTTTCGGCAAAAAAATCTATTTCGACTTTTCGGTAAAAATCGATTTCGATTTTTGACTTTGACTTACTGACTTTTCGATTTTCGACGGTCGAGTTACTGATTTTCGAAAAAAATCGAAAAAATTGACAGCCCTAATGGTTTATGTCTTTTGGTTTCAAGTTATAAGCCCAATTACCAATCACTGGCTGAAGATATGCAGTGTAAATGCACCCATAATTGTTTAAATAAAAAATAAACTTTAATAAATTCATCAATATTAATTTTGACAATATTCATAAATAGTGTATAATAAATGATTTCTTTATGGTTATTTCTGTGGCTGACTTATAGTTGCAATATTCTATGTAAATCTTTAAAAAATTTAGTAGACCACAAGACAATTTACAGAATAAAAGTAGCCCTTGACATAAAAAAAGTTTGGGCACCTCTGTTTTAAGGTGATGAAAGAAAAATCTTGAAAAAGTCCTGGGTTCGGCTCCAAGGAAGACATTTCCATTTCCCAAAAAATAACACATAAAAATCGACTTTTCGACGTGGTCTTTTACTCTTTTTGAGATTAAAATTAGAAAGAATTAACCTACCATCTTCAAATCTGAACTATTTTGAAGAAAAAAATTATAAAGTCTCTTATTCTGATAATCTTTTTCTGCCTATAGTTCGAAATCGCTCATGTTAAATGTTTAATTCACATATTTTGTGGAAATCTTGGCATTTTAACAGGATGTAGCGTTGCCTACCAATTAAAATGTTAAGCCTCAAAATTCTGTTGTTTTTTCAATCCATATGGGAGTTAGTGTGCTTTGATAGGAAGGAGAGGGAAATGATTTTCATAGCAACAAGAGTAAACAACATTCATAAATTATTATATTGAATATACATTCATTCTATATGATGGAAGAATATATGCAACTATTTTAAGTTTAACTAAAGGTAGCCTGTCATATTTATACTATTTTATACTAGTGTACATATAATACTAAGAAAAGTAAGACTTACGTAGGGATCCCCTCACAAGGTTTATCTAAATCAGCCAATACAATATGTCGGAAATTGCATATGGAGTCACTACATTCTCCAAAGGATTTAATAGAAGGACAAAGTTCAACGTTCTTCTTTTTCATCATTTCTTTGTTTAAGAGAATTTTCTGAAAAGAAAAATGCATAAATTCTTAAATATTACCTCTGGAATCTAGATTACAAATGATAATTTGTAAGAACGATATTTCAAGCTTATTCAAAATGTTATTGCTAATATACAACTTATCTTCAACAAGAAACAATATTTTTTGGCATTTTCTAAAAAACTCCTAAATATGAAGGGGAAAGATATAAAATTTCTTACAGAAGCAGCTTCTTCCAATTCTGGAGGAATTGTCATTCCAAGGCGCTGTAGGAACTCAATGAGTCCAGAAATTTCCACTTCTGGCTTGGTTATGTCCACAACAATGTCAATAAAGCAATTTCTCCTTTCTCCCTTACCTTCAACAGGAACCTGCAATCCAGTGTGGTTAAACGAAATCTCAATTAAATCACCGAAAATTATAAATGCCCAGTTTTAAAAATTGTAATTAAATAAAAAGGTATTAACTAAAATTACGACAACAAAAATTATATTATATTCAAGCATTCGATATAATTTTTACTGAAAATGTAATTTGTCCCGGTTATGTCTCAGATTTTTAATCTCGCAACAAAAATATCCTGGTTTCTCTCTTTGTCTTCTCAAACATCTCACATTAGACTAATCCAGCACTTTTTTGTGATGGTACATGCCGGTATGCAGGGGCAGATGGGCTGCCGGGACACCGGGCAAAGTCCCGGTGGGCCGATGTTGCTCCTGGGCCAGGGCAACGCCACCTAGATAGAAGGCCTGACGACGAAAATGTGACGTCATAACCCGCAGGTTTACGGCAACGCATACGCGCATCGCAGCCGTAGTCTTTGTACCGTTTGAATCAGTTTCTTGCTTCTTATATTGGTTTACTAATTCTGTTTTTTGCTAAATTATATCAGCATCACGCTATTTTCCATTTATATGTACGTAGTACCAGTAAATTTTGGTAACAATTAGAAGAACGTTGAATATATAAAGAAACATTTGAACCATGAAAAATTCATTTAAAATTGTTATATTACTTAACTACAACAAGACATTAATTAATCGTTGAAAAATTTACAGCATATTTCATTGAGGGATGATAATAAATCCATGAAATTTTTCAAAGAAATTTTATTACAATAGAAAATACAATGGGAAAATCAATACATACAATCTTCAACAACATTTATCACAATCATTTCGTAAAAGTCAACAACTTTCTTTTTGACAGATTGCTATATTTGTCACGTTTCATGTTGCAATAATTTTTCAATAGAATATTGCATGCAACAAATACTATTTTTTTCATTCCCTCAACAAATGAATGATTTTCCTCACAAATAATTTCATTTAAATGGTCATCCCCATTCAAAAGATTTATTACGTGATTATGAAGAACTAGCCTATGATTAGGAACATCTAGAAATTTTTCCTCATCTACACCCCCTACTATTTTATTTAAGACCACATATGTATACCTATACCACAGCATTTACTGTAGCTTCCCTTAGAAACAATAATTTTCCTTGGCTTATACAGCTAATTAATTCATGGTCTTCATTAGTTTCCAAGATGTTTTCTTGTACATACCAATCCCTACAAGATGGACAATTTCTCTTCTTGAGCAACATGCGAGCACAATAGCCACCAATATATGTTAATACTGGTAAATATTCTTTAACACTTTCTAATTCTACATATTCAACATTAATATCTAATTTAAGTTCTGTTTCTTGTGTCTCTCCTACCTCAACTTCTATATCAACTTCACTTTCTTTGAAATCACTTATAGAAACAGCTCGATATTTCCTAGAATTTACACATAATGGTAAAACATTCTGCAGTCTTAACTTAGTCTCACTCTCATAAATCTGCCTAATTGATATATGATAGTTTGATCCAGATAACTGCCTATATTGGCCAAACCTTGCTTCCAAGTCATCAGTTTGTAATTTACCAGGGAGCACATAGTTCATTTTAAGTTCCTTCATACAATAATCATTAACTTCCATTAAAGCATGAGTAGTGTGTTTGAAAGCAAGAAGGATCTCTTTGGATAGCTTGCCAATTCTAACATCCACATCACTCCACACCTCTAACCAATCATAAACTTTTCCCAAATATTTGTATCCTTCTGATTCCATAGTCATTGGCATCTGAAAATAATTGTTTAATCTTACACCTTTGAAAGGGATACCTACATTTACTACTTTCCACCAGTCACTTACAATTCTAATAAATTCTGCAGTTTCTTCACAGAATTTAAAACCTCTTCACTCACCCAGCAGTTTCAGAGCCTGTACAATAGTTTCATTGAACACTTGTAAAACAAGTTTAACATTTTGCTTTTCAATGTTAGAGGGATACAGAGCCTTCATAGTTAAGGAGTACCCATACTTGATTAAATTTCCACATTCAAAGGAATAAAGTTTAATAGTATCGAATGAAGCAGTACCAACATTTTCAGGATGTTCAAATCTTGGGTAAACAAGAATCTGTCCACTTTTGGTGCTTAACCAGTTATTTCTTATGCATTTAATTATATGCACAGCATCAAATAAAAAGAACAGAGGTCTAGAGCTATCGCTTGGGTGGGGATACAATATATTTAATTTATTCTGGACAGAAAATTTAGAAACTGCTTTTCTATTAATTGCATTATTGTCAGAAACTACACAAACAACTCTGTATCCTATTGTCTCTAATTCAAGAACTATTTTTTTCAATATCTGAAAAACATCCTCAGCACTTAACATATTAACAGGTAGAATATGAATCACCTCTTTAAAACTTGACAACAAACTGGAAAGCATAAACACATATGCAGTTGTTGCCACAGAAATCGAATTAGGACAAAATCCTACTATATTACCATGTTTGTAATCCACAAATGGCTTCAAATGAATTTCGTCCATCATTAAAGTGACAAACTTTTCAGATTCACTTAAACTGCAAATCATACGTCTCGCATAAGAAAGGAAATGGTTTATTTCCTTCTGGGGACTAAAATTATAACTAGAGCACAGTTGACGAATGGTTGATGGATGAGGAAGAAGAAAGAGACTGGAACTTCTCACAAATTTGTATGCATGTGGTGAAATTGTATAAAACAAACATGAAAAAATCAAAAAATGACAAGAATATCTATAATTACTTAGATGGTAAGGCAGGAGTCTTAATTGTTCGACCAGGAACTTTATTTTGCTTGAATTCTGGGTTGATTCAAGAATTTTTAAGGTATCAACTAAAAGTTCAATTTTCATTTTATCAAAATTACTGTCTGGATGGCCTTCTTGATCAACCAAAACTTCAACCTGATTCACCAAATCAATGATCACACTGATACTGTCAACTTGAATGGGAAAACTGTATTTTCCAACCCTTTTTAAAGGTGACGATTTCACGTATACATTCAAAAATAAATTAATATCAATCACTATTGATGCACTTATGATAGGGACTGGATCCACAAGAAAGTCACATAATATAAGCCTGTCAGATTTTGCAAATAATGAGAATCTGTTTATACATACAGTCTTATTTTCTCTTCCAGTTCCTTCAGGTTACCGAACCTTCTGCTCTCCTCGTACTTTTTTCTGTCTTCTTGACTACTCTTAATACACCTTCGGAGTTGTTCCATCTCAATCCTGATCTTCTTCTTATCAGGGCTCTCATAAAATGCAGAAGACGATGAAGCATAGGAAGGGCAAGATGGGAAAATTGTTGGCACAGCACCAACTTTCAGTCTAGGATTTGGTAATTTTGCTGTAATCAGTCTCCAGATTTTTCATCGTACATTGAAGTCTCCCACAAAATATCTTCCTGTTGGAAGTGTTTTATGCATACCTGTTAGTAATAGATATTGAATAAAAGGGGAAAGGATGATGACAATATTCGAAATCTTTAGCACAATGAGTTGGTTAAACTCACAATGAGTCCACAAATCAAACAATTCCAATTTATGATATTATGTACTTGCTCTGGAACTTGCTGTTGGAGTAAACTTCGCTCTGGAAATACTCCTCACCCATTTTCTTCGCAAATCGGCCTCTTTCGGAAAACGGACACATTCTCGTTACCGGCATAATTACCTTTGCAACCAACTACTGAGCACTTGAAAACCATTCCGAAGAAATAGTTTATAAATAACCTAACCGTAAAGAATAAAAATTCACTAGAGAACACTAAAATAGCGTCAAAAGTCCACTCCTCGTTATTCACAAAACAAATCACCTCGTAGTCGAACTCGCTCTGATTCGTAAATGGCGGCCTGCTCACCGTGACGTCACGACTTAGAACCGAGTTCGCCGTCAGGCCTTCTATCTAGGTGGCGTTGGCCAGGGCCGCCTGAGTGGTTGCTGCCTCGGCCAGGAGCTGTTGCTTTTCCGTATTCTAAAGTAGTGTTTCTCAAACTATGGGCCGCGGCCTCCTAGGGGGCCGCAACATTATTTTAGTTGTTAGGTGAGCCGATATCCGAGTATTTGCCTGGGCCGATTTTTGCTCCCAATCTGCCCCTGCCGGTATGGCATACCAGCACCTTTTTTCAGAGCAATGTTGACCCAAGTCTAATTTCAGTAATTTTCTTTTTTTAATTCTTTAAAACTTAAAGTAATAAATGGCTTCTATAAATGTTAAATATTTTGACTTTTATTATCAACTTTGTTATCAAAAGTTCATCACAAATTCAATAGAGAAGGGGAAGAGGGTGCAGGAAGAGGTAGAGGGGGGGAGTACCAGCACCTATTTTTTTACAAAAAAAGCACTTGACTCATCAATTCCGTAGCACCATTGTGCAGTAAGATTTTGTTTCTTCCACATATGCTATCACTTAAAGTCCGCAGAATGATGTGTATGACCCATTATGGGATTATTTTTTTTTTAAAATGAAAAACTCGCCAAGGTAAATGACAAAAATTTACGCTTACAAAGGCATGAGGAAATGACGGTTGGCCTGGGGAATCCTAGGATAATGCACATACTAGAGACGGCTCAGGAGTGAATGTATCAAACATTCATTTCTTCCTATTCAATCATTGTGATTCTTTTTACATACATTTAAAGTAGACTGTTTACTTATACATTAATACACATATCTTGAGTTATAATGTAACTACAAGCACTAATGCATTGATTACTTTACTTTTTTGTTCATTCATTTTTAAGACCCGATTCTAAGCCAAGTGGCAATTTTTAAGGAGGTAAAAAAGTAAAACAGGTCAGCTTACAATCGATTATATAATTTCACAATCGCTACAGAGGCAGTGATAAATATGCCATAGTGTCTCCAATGCAACTTAATTATGACACTGCGACATGAAAATAATATATAATACATATCCAATTAAATGATGACCTCAAATTTAAGATGACTTCCAAAAAAAAATACACCAAAAAAAGCACATTTCAATGCAATAAATTGATTTTCATTTTTAGAAAATGGAATATTACGTAAGATTAACTACTAGTAGCCCATTGCAGCTACGCTTGCAAATAATCTAAATAGTTCGGCCCTGGTTAGACCTTTGTTCCCTATTCATTTGATGCATTTCCCTATTTCTTTGTCTTTCTTGTACTCTCCGCTCCACATCTTCACGGGCAATCCTGTGTGCCTCCGCGTCCCTCTCTCTTTCTTGTCTTCTCCTCTCCTCATCTTCATGGACAAAATGAGCGGCCGCATCCCTCTCTTTCCTGCATTCTCCGCTCCTCATCTTCACGGTCCATTCTGCATGCTTCCAAATTTTTGTTTTTCCTGGGTTCTCTGCTTCTCATCTTCACGGACAATCCTATGAGCTTCCGCATCTCTTTCCTACGATACTCTTCATTTGATCTGTCTCCTCTTCCTTTTTAGGCGCGTTTCGCTTACAGCGTGAGCGCCTATTATCGTCGGTCGGTCGGTCCGTCCGTCCGTCCGCATGTTCGTTCTCGGCTTCTACTGAACGGATTTTTATGAAATTTGATATTAAGGACTTTCAATCAAATATAATAAGAAAATCGCAAAAATGAATCACGTACGCCAATCAGGGGTACCACTTTACTGGTGACAAAAAATTAAATTTTCGTCATATCTCGTAAAATACTGCTCATATCAAAATATTTTTCAAATAAAAGTTGTAGAACTGGTAAAGTAGAGTATATCCTTTCCTATATATTTTCATCGTAGGAGTAGCCGTTATCGAGAAAATCAAACAAGAAGTCTTATATGGAGTTGAACTTAGAAAATTTCTTGCATGGTTACTTCATTGTTGCTAACATAAACAATCTCCCAAACAAACGTTTAATTTCCTTACGTGTGCATGTAATACTATTAGATAGGGAGAAAATGGATTATATATGATGAAGAAAAGGACTTTAAAACGCTATTTCCCTTACGTACAGGTATATAATTGCTTTCTAATACTCCATTGCACGAAACGCGCCCCATTTGTGATACGTTGTACGCTTTCCTAACTTGTTTCTGACAGCTGTAGCTGGGCTAATAGCTCTCCTTTTCACTGGTCTACCCCTTGGCATTTTTTAATTTTCTGGGATTTTACAGCAATATATTAGAGCAATTACATAATCACAATGTCACAGAGTTACTCAATCCTAGTTTAATATCATGGTATATTCAAAAGGGAAATTTTTTAAAATCTACCTTACCTTAGTTACAATGATTATTGTTGCACCCTTATACACGAACTCACAAACAGTTGTTTTACTTCAAGGGTCTATCAACGACTGCTTTTAACTTCTTACAGGACCTACTATAAAGGCGACATCAATGCAACCGTTTATTTAGATTATCAATGAAGAGAAGATAACCATATAATGTTTACAAAATAACGTGCGTCCCTATTCTCATCTAATTTTTAATTTATGTGTGAACCTATTTCTGTTAATAAGCATTATAGATGTGTGATATGATGGTTCTACTTACAAAAAGGTAAGATTCCAGCATTCAAACGATGAAATGAAGATTCAATTGCTTCAATTAAATCGATAGAAACGCTTCCCAATTATAATAATTATCCTTAAAATTTACGTTTCTATGCTTCATTAATTTCGATGCTCAAACAACAGTTCAAAGCGAATAACACTTTTATTTTGTCTATTTGAAGATTTAATTGGCACTAATTGAATCAGAGGCAATGATAAGATTCTCCTTGGCAACGCCAGGAATGAGTACGAAAAATCCGAAAAAGAATGCGTATTTCTGAAAACTTCGACCGTGTAACATGTAAACATCGCAAGTATAAAATGGTATAGAGTTTTACGTATTTTGGTGAACGACGGAAAAAAAACCTTGCACTCTGAAAAATCGAAAATCCCATGTAAACATGGGAAAATATAATTGTCTCCTGGATTGGAACCCTGGGCTTTATGAAAATGAATATATTTTTTTAGGGACCTCCTAGTTTGTAGAAACAAAATGCAGTTTACCGTATATCTCTACGACAAACAGTTCTCGAGATACAGGGGGAGGGATGGGACACAAATGCTGACAGACATCAAAGTAAAATTAATATATAGTGAGATGTAATACTTATTCAATATAACTGTATTATAAAAAAAAGATCAAATGTTTTCCAAAAAATACAGGAAATGGAAGAGGTGATGTTAGTTACAAACAGACAAGCAGCCATATGTACTTTTTATGCAAAATGCACATCACACAAGACCACTATGTCCAAAATTATTTAACTTGAAAACAAATCATCTTAGATTCAGGGAAATATGGTAATTACAAGTTTTGGTGATAAATTTTCTTTTGCAAATCAAAAAGAAACATCCTCGCAACAATTTAAACCATTGCAGTAACTCAATCGATAACTAAAACAAACAAATACACAATCTAAAATGAAAATCATGCTAATCACCTTGAACATTCATACATACAACCTCTTATTAAAACTTTCTTATGAACCCTCACCTTTTCAAAAATGTTACGATAGTTATCCATCATGGTTGAAAATCTAAGACCAAACTGAGTTTTAGAATTTGCTGGTATTCCAACGTGTATAAGGCATTCTGCATCTCCAATATTCACTTCTGGTAGAGCTTCATCCGATACCAGTAACACAGGCAAAGCACCAGATTGATGCAAGTGCCTCCATACATCGAGAGCCTCTATTTATAAAAAAAAATCAACTTCTTTATTATAATCCAAAGAGAGGGAAAATCCATTACAGTATTGTTGAATGCAAAACAACTTAATAATTAAACCAAATATTGTTTAAAAATCATAGAAAAGATGGTACAATATACATTGCACAATCTGTCTCATATACATATGCCCACTTGACACTTTCCTGACTGAAAGGAACTCCTGTTACAAAAACAACAAAGCTGCAAGAAATATCTTCTTCACATAATTTGTATTAATACATTGATAAACTCATGCCTCTCTATATTATAAAACCATAATGGTCATGATGCATAACACTAATTTTGTGAATAACTCAATTAGAAGTAAACTTAGAGGCCTGAAATTTCTCAGGATTTCAATGTATGTATGTATGTGTGTGTATATCAGGGGCATATATTCTGGATGTTTGTATGTATGTTTTTAGGTGTGTTTCACTTCCAGCGTGAGTACCTATTATCGTCGGTCTGTCCGTCCGCATGTTTGTTCTCGGCTTCTACCAAACAGATTTTCATGAAATTTGATATTAAGGACTTACTATCAAATATAATAAGAAAATCACAAAAATGAATCACGTACGCCAATCAGGGGTACAACTTTACTGGTGACAAAAAATTAAATCTTTGTCATATCTCGTTAAGTATTCCTCATATCAAAATATTTTTCAAATAAAAGTTTTAGAACTGGTAAAGAAGAGTATTTCCTTCCCTATACATTTTTATCGTAGGAGTAGCCGTTACCAAGAAAATCAAACAAGAATGTCTTAATTCGAGTTGAACTTCGAAAATTTCTTGCATGGTTACTTCTTCATTGTTGCTAACATAAACAATCTCACAAACGTTTAATTTACACCAGCCCCTCAACATCCGCGAGTTCAGCATTCGCGAGTTCAGGTATTCGCGAGTTCAGGTATTCGCGAGGTAGCCATAAAATTTAATTAGGTATTTCAAAAAGGCAACTGTTCTCAGGTTATAAAATTAAAATTAGACAGTCAACAATCCCATAAGCTGTGTAAGTAACTACCCAAAATATTACTAATCTTGTGATAAAAGCGCTTAGAATTGTTGTAATCAATAAGGTATTAATTGACGCAAGTAGAATCTAAGTAGTTGGTGTTAACCGTATAAATACTTGAGGACAGTAGATGTTAACCTTTCAAAAATGCAACTCATAAATAACATCCTACCTACAATAAGCTATAATTCCGAAAATTGGAATCATTCTGTTACATAGTATTCACTATGTATGTACATACAAAGTTACAAAACCGCGCCATGGAGTTGAACGCTACGCCACCACCATTCCCCACCCCCCGGGCATTTTCATTCTTGCCTGCATTTCGCTCAGACTGTGTCGCTCTTACATACTTTTCATCAGCTTTTGCGCTTTGATTTACATATACATGTACATATACATGTACATATACATATATTTTTCTTTTTATTCACGTTTTCATTTTGTTTTAACTGTTTTCTAGTTTTTTCGTGTTTATTTTTAGCCTACGAGCTTTAATTTTAGGTTTAGTGTTGAGCACAAAGCAGTGTGAATGTTGAATATTAAGTTTGGGTAGTATAATCAGAGCAAAATGCTTATTCGCGAATTTCAACATCTGCGAGGTTATTGGGAACGTATCCCTCATGAATGTTAAGGGGCTGGTGTACTTACGTGTGCATGCACTATTTTTAAATGGGAAGAAAATGGATTATTAATGATGAAGAAAGGAACTTTAAAACGCTATTTCCCTTATGTACAGGTATACAATTTCTTTCTAATACTCCACTGCACGAAATGCGCCCATTTGTGGTACGTTGTACACTTTCCTAACTTGTTTATAACTCAGCAACTACAGCACTTAGAAACAAGAGGAAGGTGTCATTTTAATCGGAATAACGAGTTAAGTGGTGTAGTCAGGTTTTTATATCGATTTAACCTTTATAATTAAAAATATATTTTCTTTATTCATTTACTCCATTTGAATAACATAGTGACGAGTGCAGCTTATTTTTCATTTGAATGTTAAAATTACTTAGAAATGGTACAAACTTTAGAATTGCAGGAAAGAACAAAATTTATTTTTATTGAAGCACAGAATTAGCATAAAAATTAGCATAGAATCAGAAAAATGTGATTTTATCAGTTTTATGACAATACCAATTACAGGTGACTCCCGAGTCTCGATTAATTCAAGAGTTCGATCCCGCCGATCGATAATATACGCGGAAAAACTTCGCGTAGTTATTGGTTCCGAACAAACGCGAGGTTTAATTATGGTGTAGATGTAGTTATATCTGCTCTAATTGTTTGAATTTGTGCTGATTTCACTCTTTTTTCTGTTAATCTTTTATTTAAATTTATTTATTTTATTGATTTATTTATAAATTTATCACTTGACATGGCATCTAAAAGGAAATTTAATAGTGATAATGTAAGTGAATCAAATAAAAGAGTGCATAAGACTTATAGTTATGAATTGAAATTAGAAATTTTAAAGCGTGTTGAGAAATGTAAAGGCCAAGCTGAAATCGCACGAACGTTGGGAATGTGTTGTTCAACTATTAGCACTTATGTGAAACAGAAGGAGAAAATTCTAGAAGATGTGATAAATTCACGTAATTTGATAAGAACAATAAACAGTCCTAGGTGCGGTGTTGTGATTCCTACAATGGAAAAACTTTTAAAACTTTGGGTAGATGATCAGTGTCAGAAACACATACTGAAAGCCATACTGAAATCGTACGATCGTTGGGAATGTGTCAACTATTAGCACTTATGTGAAACAGAAGGAAAAAATTCTAGAACGTGATAAACTCAGGTAATTTGATAACAACAATAAACAGTTCCCCACCCAATAGCTCTTCTTCTTCCAACTTCTAAATTAATCAAGTGCAGTAAGCACAGTTGAAAATGATTTCAGGTATGAAAATATTTTTAATTTTATTGTTTCTTTATTCTTAAGTTATTTTGTGCTTTTTAAGGTTTGTTATCCAGCTCGCCCAAGTCATTTGTAACAAACAACTCTCACGATCCGGACCGGGCTGTCTGCACAGCATATTGCATACATCTATCTTTGAAGTTTGAAACAAAAATTTATTTTTTCCTTTTTAGTGCAAAAAATAAGTTATACATTTAAAATATTTATTATATAATTTATTCATAATTTAATATTGTTGTATTAACATATTAGTAATGTTATTTTATCTTTATAGAACGTGAGGGGAGACTTTTTCCCGAGATGCGGGAATGTATCCCCCGACTATAACATGCAAGTACGAGGGTAGTTCAAAAAGTTATGCACTCTTTTTTTATCGCATCACTGGTCCAAGGCAGACTTATGAGAATTGGCAACATTGAAACTCATTATCTGACGTGCCCCCACACTGGTGGGCGTGACCTTGGACTCAGTGAGCTATGAGCAGTGGAGGTAAGAGCATGGCTGCACCGCTTTCGATTTGCACCAAGGAAGAGCAGAGAGGAGTCATTCATTTTCTGTGGGCAGAAGTTGTTAAAGGGGCTGACATTCATACACGTTTATGTGCTCAGTATGGGGATAATGTTTTACCTTGGCGGAGTGTGTATGAATGGATTGAAATGTTTAAGAAAGGCCGGACAAGTGTGGTAGATGCAGAGTGCTCAGGATAGCCGTCAACATCAACCAGTGATGAGAAACAGGAAGAAGCCAGAGCCATGATTCTCGCTGACAGAAGAATGAAAATAAGGGACATTTCATTAAAGTTAGACATCAGTCAAGGTTCAGCCTATTCGATAGTGCATGACATTCTTGAATTCCACAAGGTTTGCGCAAGGTGGGTGCCCAAAAATTTGACAGAAGAGTATAAGCGCAATCGTTTGGACACCACTCTTGTCTCTTGGAGCGATATCATAATGAATGAGAAAGTTTTTTGAATCACATCATTACTGGGGATGAAACGTGGATTCATCATTATGAACCTGAAAGCAAGCAGAAGAGTATGCAGTGGAAGCACACATCATCTCCTGTTTCCAAGAAATTCAAATCACAGCCATCAGCTGGAAAGGTTATGCTGACAGTGTTTTGGGATTCCCAAGGTCCTATCCTCGAACATTATCTGGAGCATGCAACAACGGTAACAAGTGCAGTGTATGCTGACATGTTGCGAAATGAACTGAAGCCGGCCATTCGCAGAAAATGGAGAGGAAGATTGTCGGAGGGTGTTCTTCTGTTGCACGACAATGCACACTCACATAGCGCTGCCCATACCAGGGAAATCCTTCAAGAAATGAAATTTGATGTTCTCGATCACCCAGTCTATAGTCCAGACTTGGCTCCTTCGGATTATCAACTTTTTGGACCACTGAAGGAAGCGCTGAGAGGTCGTCGATTTGCAGATGATAACGAGGTGAAAGAGGCGATGCATGACTGGCTGCACACACAACCAAAGAAATTTTTTTTATGGCATTAGAAAGCTTGTAGACTGCTGGAATAAGTGTATTACAAAGAAGGGAGACTATGTAGAGAAATGAACCATTTGTAATCTCTCAGACATAAATAAAGATGTAACAAAAAAAGTGTGGAAACTTTTTGAACTACCCTCGTATATGGAAAAAGAGCATTCGACAATTCAAGATTCGAACACGTTTTCAGGAACGCATCCCCAACGAAACTCGGGAGTCGCCTGTATTTCAATTTAAATCAACAAATATTTGGTTAAGTAAACAAAGCAAAATCGGACAAATTGAAAAACGATATTATATGTTACAATTTTTCTCATATAAATGCATTGGACTCTCAACTTCGGTGACAATGAGAGTTGTCATGGTAGCTTATAATTGATATTGTCATAAAACTGATAAAATCACATATTTTTCTGATTCTAAGCGCATTTTTATGCTAATTCTATGCTTCAATAAAAATAAATTTTGTTCTTTCCTGCATAGAACAATTCAATTCTAAAGTCTGTACCGTGTTTCGAAGTAATTTTAAATTTCAAATGAAAAATGCACTCATCTCTATGTTATTCAAATGGAGAAAATTAAAAAATAAAATATTTTTTAATTAGAAAGGTTAATCAAATTGGTATAAAAACCTGACTACCCCACTTAACTCTTTATTCAGATTAAAATGACACATTCCTCTTGTTTCTATCTGCTATTAGTTGCTGAGTTATAAAACACACACATACAAACACTTTATTTTATAGATATGGGTAACAAAGGACTGTTGTTAATAACATTCTGTAATATCTCTCACTAGTTTCACTGAAAAAAATTGCTCAAATGTAAAAGAATCACATACCTGCTCTATCAATATGATGCACATCTTCATGAACTGCAAGGACATCTGCATCACCAAGATCTCTTATCTTTGCACACAATCTTTTTACCTCTACCCCTGATTCACATGCCACAACAATTTTGTAGAGCCCTATTCTTTTTTTTAAAATGCCTAAAAAGAAAGTTATAGAAGTAAAAATAAATGATTTTATCATACAATTTTTAATTATAAACCAAATTGTAAGTAAAAATATAATTATTTCGTTTGACTAAATTAAACAAAGCACAGAAAACGGTTAACTTATCAAACTAACTGTATGGCTGAAAAAATTCAAGAACAAGCACTTAAAAATCAAAAGATTAAACAGTAATGAAAGAACTGATTAATTGTACATTAAGGCCAGGTTTTTCTATTGCACCCCTTCCCCTGGCATCTCCAAATTTCAACTGCAGGAAGAACTTATGAACAATCTCTCAAAAATTTGTTGCTCTAACTTGAAAGGTGTAGAAGAAGCTCACCAGACAAGGAAGTGTGTCAGATGGACTAATGGACAAATGATTACATTAGCAAGTTAAAAAAATAAAAACCTGCTAAAAAATAATTATCCTAGGTATTTCTAACATCCACAAAAAAAGTTATGAAAAACCAAATGCAAATTTTGGCAACAAAGCGGCCATCTTTAGTGGTAATTCACTAAAAGTAGATTCTAATTTTTTAATCTTTTGATTTTTAAGTGCTTGTTCTTTAACAGAAAATGATATTCAAAACAACTATTAAATGGAATTAAGGAACTATTATTTGGAAATAATGATACCAAACATAACTTTTATATTAATTTCACTACAATGATATTGTGAACAAACTTTCTAAACCCAAAGAATGCTGAATGGCTGAATCTGATTTAGTCTTAATGAGCCAAAATTTAAATCCCATGGTAGGCTCTCCTGACTGAGTTTTTACCGTTTTCCATGAGGTTAATAGTAGATGTTACTTTATTATTTTATTATAAAAAGTAATAACATTAGATTACTGAAATAAAAAATAACATGCAGTCAAATAGTACTTTTAAAAAATTATTATTTTTAGTATTTTTTCAATAAACATTATTAAAATTAAAACAATTAGATAAAGACCACTTTCAGTCTGACACCCTTGTAAGATAAGACTGGTTCAACCAATGGAAAAATCAAGACTGATGTTTGAACAAGAAACAAACACCTACTCAGTACACCAAAGACCATAATTGGTCATTAAAAAAATATCCCCCTCTGTGGAATCCCAAGCAAGCTAACATGAAGCAAGAAAGTAGTTCACCACTACAAACTCATTTTTCCATGCTTCTAATCATGGCTTGACATTAATATAGGCAATTTAGCAAAATACAAGTGCTCTAAAATAAATTAAATGCATAATTCAGCATTAGTCTGAACTTACGTAAAACAACATCATCAACTTCCATGGCTTTCTCCTCAGACAATTTTGCAATCTCAGTCTCACTTTCCTTCTTGTTGACACCAAATCCAACAAGGTGAAGTACAGGTTTCAAGCGTGCATAAACAGCTGCTTCCAGATATGAACCAATGCACAGCAAAGGCTTTTCCACAATACTTGTTACAAAGGCCTCCATTTCAGGGCACCAACTCTTGGCTGCTGCAACAAGCTTGACCATCGCATATGATGTTGCACCTCCAGATGGATTAGATTCAGAAGCAATGCGTGCCCTTCGTTGAAGAAGTAAGCGACATTCCCTTAGGATTTCCTTTACCTGATTATTAAAAGAAGGAAGGGTCTCTTAAATACTTACCTTCCAATATATGATACAATACCATAGGTGACAAAGCAGAATTTTATATAATACATTGACAGTTCCACCATATATTTATTTTTTTTCAGAATTTAAAAATTGGTCAAAATTTAAACCTTTTGCATAAAACGTTTTCTTAAAAAATAGAAAGGCTGTCAAATATTAAACATACTTTCAAGTTTTCATATGTTTGCAAAATATTTAGACTAACATTTTATATGTTTAAAATACAGCCACGCCTCATTTTATGTGACAGATAAGTTCCTCAAAATTTTGCAACAAATTAAATTCATACAAAACAGCCATTACATAAATGATGATGCATTCCATGGATGTAAAAACTAAAGTGTAATATTAACCCTCGGTTGGTCACGTTATGCATTGTCACACCATTTAACAAAAAACCGAATTAAAATAAAATTCTATTTGATAACATATTTACAAATAAGTAAAGGGAAAACATATTAATTTTTTAACCTCAGGCAAGAAGAGCTTCAAGAGAGTATCCGCCTCATCAAAAACCAAATGACACAGTCTATCTATGTTGGTTGTGAATCTATCTTTCCTCAGCAGTCGTATAAAGCACCGTGGTGTGGAGATGAGAACATGGCAACCATTTAACAGGGATAACTGAAATTAAAAATTAACATCCTAAACTCAAAACATATATAAAAATTTGAATTGGGAAAAATAAAATACATTCCATGCAGTAAAACAAGAAATATTTAAGATAAGGATTTTCAACAGAGCATAGCATAGATATTGTAATTTATACTGCTCTTCCAGTAAATATAAAAACCTCCAAACTGACAGGGAATTTGTGATTTACTGAAAGGCCACATATCAATGGTCTGCAGTAACACCAGTAGTTTCATAAATGCTTGTTTGATGCTGAAAGAATCATGGTTTGTGACATCTGCATTTGGAGTGTTCATACTCATTCTACGAACATTCAGACCAATGTTGTCTGGTATGTGCTTGGGCCACCAGATTGAGAGATTAACGAATATTTAGGAAAGTTTGAAATTCATCGCATAAGTAATATTTAAACAATGACAAAATACATTAGAACTCGGTTATAACAGCATTCAAGGGACTGGAAATTTATTGTCGTTATAACCGAGTGCCATTATAACCAAGGTGCATGGAAACAGAATAAGTTTCCAAATTCTAAATTTTACATTATCATCTAATAAGTACATTAAACATTATATTATATTATGACATAATACATAGTACATTATATTATGATATACCTAGCAGAATTTCCCATTGAATTTCAACAAATTTAGTCAAACTACTACAGCACAACATACAAACTCTTTAAAATATATTGTTGATACTTTTAAAATTACAACTAGCTTTTCTTAACAATTAATCATATTTGCTTGTAACAATGTTTCCGAGCCTACTGCATTCAAATATAATGATAATTTTATTTCCTATCATATTACTTTCACCAAATCCAGCTTCATTTCTTGTGTAATTATGTCTCGCTGAAATATTTACTTTTATGTCTTGTAAGCAAGAAACCCGTGAAAAAGTAATGTACAGTTGTCCATGAGTGAACACTGACTGGTAAATGTACAACAGATACGTGAGCTTATTTACGTTAATAAACATTACAATGTAGAATATAATGATGTTACTTACAAAAAATGTTAGAATCCAGTATTCAATAGACGAAAGAAGGTTCAAGTACTTTCATCAATCGCTATAAACGCTTCCTGAATAATAATCAATATCTATTTATGTTGCTATCCATAAACATCGATTGTTTTATTGCTTAAACAAAAGTGCGAATCGAATAACGCTAAACTTTTGTCTATTTATAAGATTCACTGAAGCTAATTGAATCGGAGGTAACAATAACGGCTGCCTTGGCAACGCCCGAAAAGAGTACGAAAAATCCACAAAATTTCAAAACAAATAGCATATTTCCGAAAAATTCGACCGTGTAACATGTAAACTTTGCAGGAATAAGATAGTATAAGAGTTATATTCGTCGAATAAAGCTTGAAGGAAGAATACCTTGCAAGTCAAGAAATGGATTCATACGTGTTATCTTATGGAAAAATGTTAATCCCCTATATTGGCAGCACTGATTAATCTCGGTTGACCAAACCTTGACCATTCACTAAGTTAGGATGTAAGGAAGAATCATACCAAATTTGGTTATTCTAGCTTTTATCGTTTAGGAGGAGTTCCATGAACAAACCAACAAACACACCCTTCAAAATATATTATAGTAGATAAGTACATTTAACACAGTGGTTCTCAACCAGTGTGCCGCGAGGAAGAGACTAGTGAGCTGCACACATATTTAATTTTTATGAATTATGTATGTATTTAATGTACAATAAAATTATACAATTATTGCTTTACCAATCGTAACAATCTAATATAACTGTGACTTTTACTTGTTACGCTAGTTATTATCTTTAAAAATGAGTATTTACGCAGTGAAATTATTTATGGGTGATTTGGTATGCCGCGATGTTCTTAAGCATGCATGAAGGTGTGCTGTGGAGCAAAAAAGGTTGAGAAGCACCGATTTAACAATAAAAATATTTTTAATGATTGGTAAAATAATCTGATATTTTTTGTCTTATGTGCCAACATGAAATGTTTTTCAAGTCCTCCTTAATGCAATGAATAATACTAAATGTCTTTTTATTAGTCTCCTTCAATTCATAAAACCGTAATATCGCTTTTATTGCTTGCAAAGCTTCATTAACTGTGGGAAAAGGTTCATCTTGATCCTCTACCGTTTCTTCACAGAACTTCAAAAATAAAAAAAAGCTTGTGAGAACCACACTGAGTAAAGAGTTTCCGTTGTTGTATCCCTCCTTTGGTCCTTCAACGTATTGGTGATCAGCAAAAATTAATAATGAAACCTGAATTATTTAATGATATTTATATGATATTAGTTCTCTTCTTCTCACCCACACATACAAAAATGTGTTGCGCTAACCCTGTGCTTATGCATACAAATATTTGTTACTTACTAACTTCCATTGTCACTATAACTGAGTGCATTAATAGGTGAATATATTATAATATTGTAGAAAGGAGGATGGGACCTGAAGAATATGTTGTTATATCCGAGTTGTCATATTAACCGAGGCCGTTATAACCGAGTTATACTGTATTAAAAACAATGCATTTTTCATTACTCAAGGTGAATTTAGGTATTGCACCTGAAGCAAACTTTCAGGAATTTAAATACTGGCTTGAGGGATCAAAACAAATCCTAGCAGTGTCAAAGTATTATACAAGAAAATTAACATACTAAGCTTAAAATATAGTAGAGCGCCAATTATCCGTGGTAACTGGGGGGAACCAGGGTCTGGATAATCAAAAAACATGGATAATCAAAAAACATGGATAATCAAAAAACATGGATAATCCAAATTGAATGTATTTATTGGAATTAGTTACATTAATAGAAAAAATAATTAAAACAAAATGTGAATATAAGGTCAGACTCCAACAATGTAAACCTTTAAACACCTTGACAAAGAATGGCAACAAACTAAAGTTAAAATGTAATTTTAACTCATCCACTTCTATTCACGTTGATTTCTTTTAGTCAAGGAATAAAATATTCAAACAATGTAAATGTTTAAATACATCGCCAAAGAACGACGACAAATTAAACTTAAAATGTAATGGGACTGAGAATAAAAGACCAGACTCCAACAATGTAAACGTTGAAATAATTCGACTCCCTGCGCAAGACCATGGATAATCCACCCTCACAGATAATTGGGCCCCTGATATTTGGTGCTCTGCTGTTTATGCAAGTTATTACTGAAATACTCATAAACTACAATATTAAATAGAATTAGTTAAATCTCACAATAAATGCCAAATGATATACTCACAATTTGGTCAGTTTCAGTACCAGCATAAGTTGGGATTATTTTTACACTACAATTGATTTCAGCTATCAGGCACTGGCAGAATTCATAAATCTGTGAAACACTTTTCCATGATGAACAAAGAATCAGCAATAACGGTCCATTTCCAGGTGGTAACTAGAAATGCAATTTATTAAAACACTACAAAAATGGGATGCAGTAAAAACAACTAATCTACTCTTGACAAAATGATTCTTTAGAATCTAGTGCTGTGCTTGCATATCCTTTTAACAAAATCGAATAATACAAGCATGCACAAGACAGGTTAAAATTATTCATCTGGATTCTTTACATCAGGGACGGCAAATGATTTTTGTGTCACATGCCAAGTAAGTAATATGAATCATCAGAATTTTTTTTCGCAGGTCAGTAGTTTACTCCTTCTCGAGGAAACTTCATATTTTATACAGAAAATACATGGTTATGGGTGCTAAGTAAAATTGTATATGATCTACCTATTTGCCACCTATGCTTTACATGGAGGCCAATGCTTAAAGCTTCACAAAAGTCCATACAGTAAAACCTCTACCTTACGAACTCCCTTATAACAGAGAACTCCATATAACAAAAATTATTGCCGGTCCCAAAAAATTCATTAATAAAAGTATATAGAAAACCTCTATATTACGAATTTCCGATAATTACAAAACCTCCCAATTACGAAATAAAAATCGCACCTGTTCCACTAAAAACAAACCTCCATATAGTGAAATTTAAAAAAAAATATTGTACGCACTGTTGTAAAGCAGAAATCAATGCCATCTATGCAGGTGTTAACACTGTTATTACGACCTCACCTGAATGATTTGAAGAGTAGTATTTGTCGTAGGGTTGGCCAACTGGTCAATTGACCATTCAAAAATTGGTCAATTGACCAGGTCAAAAATACATGCAAGTTTCTTATTGCCATTCTGGACCTGTTAAGGCAAAACTTGAAGTAGCACTAACAAATATGGTGGATATTAAACACATACTATGGACTTGGGATATTTTCCGGTTAGGTATCAAAACATTCCTCCGTCTGCATAACAACCATTAAGTAATACTTAATTGAAAAATGGTTTAGGGATAAGTGGATAACACATGCACACACAAACAATCCCTGCTTAATATGTATATAGGATATTTTTACGCTGAACTATTGCAATCTCAGCACAACAAAGCTTCATAAAAATACAAGTTTATGTAAATACTTGTATGTCTGGTCATCAGCGGACATCCCCCCTCCCCGTGGTGTGGGGCCCAGGCCCAATATCGAGGAATTGGGGGCCCATTGTTTTACTTGGTGGGGGGGAATTTTTTTTCTTGGTGGGGAGGCCTTGAACGATTCCACTATGCCACTCATTTTACTGATACAGCAGTTACTGCCAGTGCTGCCAAAAGAAATTTGAAAATGTCACTAAATCCACCGTCAAAAGTAGCTAAAAATAAATAAGTGCAGAAATACTTTTAAATATTTCTTATTACATCTAATTAGTATTATAATAATCTTCTTGAAGATAAATCACAATTAAATTAGTACTTGAATAATTAGAATAAAATAATGCAGAATTTTTACAAAATGGAAAGGATAAAAGCATTTATAGTCCAAGCTTATAAAATAAGTAGAAAAGTGAAAGATATAAAAAATGTGCAATAAAAATACTAAAGTAATTCTTCAAATACAAACAAATCACATTGGGGTAATTCTTCTACACTTAAATTACCAACCTTTTGCTTTCTCTTCAACTGAATACCTATATGCACCAGTGGAACCAGTTTTATTATTTACAACACTCTTGGGCAGATCGTAATCGTAACAACAATTACCATGTCTTCTTAAACCATATTTAATAGCCAAAATTGCATTTAAGTCTTGACACTCATTCTTTTCTGTAATTTCGACTTTATAATGTTCATGTTACTAAATTGACGTTCAACGTTACATCATTTGAGTGGAGTAATGTGAGTACTATTAATGCCAGATTTTAAATGTCCTCAAAAGGATTTTCACCAATTGCATCTCGGTAGCTAGCAATTTCCAGCCCAAGTTTTAACGGTTCTGAGTTTTCTGTCCACATAACTGTATGTAAGTTTTTACACAGAAAATCAATACGAGCCAGCAATGCTGAATCTTCGACAAACATTTTAGCTATATTAAGTATTCCTGTAGTATGTATTGGGGAAATTACAGTAAAAAGTATTTTAAGATTTACCAAATACTTATATTGATTTTAATAAAGCTATATAAAAGTAATTACATTAGTTTATTTTGAATATTGTATGTATTCCTTTCCAAATACAGAAGACGCTAAATTTGTCGTCATATTAGGAGAAAATCGCTAAATTAGCGACATGTCACTAAACCCAAAAAAAAAAGGTCTTTAAGTAAACTCTCACTAAATCTAGTGACAAAGGTCGCTAAACTGGCAACACTGTATACCTGCCAATTCATCTTTGGCAAGTGATGTGGGCCTCACAGCAACAGTTTCCAGCCATTCTTCTTAACTGAGTTATACTTCAAAAAAGAAACCAGAATTATTAGGATTTTTGGAGAGAATGAGTCCACAAGAGAAGACTGAACTTGCCAGGGTGTTTGCTAAAGCCATGTATGCAAGTAATTTGCTGTTTCATGTTATAGAAAACCCTTATATTGTAGATTTTTTTGGTAAATTGCACCCAATTTATACTCTTACAGGAAGAAAACACTTGGCTGGACATCTTCTTGATAGGCTTATGACGAAATATAACAAAAAATTGGTAGTATTATTGAAGAGGCATCTCATCTATATATTGTCTCAGATGGTTGGAGCAATGTCCAAAATGAAGGGCTGCATAAAATGCTCCCACGGGTTGGATGTGTCCCGTGGGCTGTAGGTTCCTATAGATTGTGTTTATAGTACCAATAACTCCATAAGATAAGGTAATATAAAATTTTTATCTGCTTTTTGGGTTTTCAGGAATGAATTATACATTTATAACATTGCGTCTACGGGAAAAGAGCCCTCGATATTCGTCTTTTCGCAGAACCAATTAAGGATGAATATCAAGGGATACCTGTACATACTAGAATAATTAATTAAATAAAAATATTTCAATTTGCTTATTCTATGTTTTTTTGTTTTCAATTCGTGCTCTGCAGGAAGTCTACCTAGCGATTTTGCAACAACTATAGCAATCAGCTGATGAGCTAATGAAATACGGAATTTTTTGGAGGGTGGAATTATACCTGTATAGAAATATTTAAGTGTTCCATATGTATAATTAATATATATATATAACCTGGATTATCGATAATTATTGTGGTTTTCCCCTTAATTCACCCCAAAAGTAAGAATCTGGTGCGAGGTAGGTTTACTTTAATTTCTGATTTTAAGTGCACAAAAGTGTTACCTATGCATAACGCACACCCCTACTTTATGACATAAAAATTTGACCTTCAAACTGCGTTAAACGTGAGTATATACGGTAAATAAAAGACAAAAATATTTTTTCATTAATATTTTTTGTGCTATACAGGCGAATCCCAAGATTCGACAGGGATGAGTTCCTGAAAATGTGGTCGAATCAGCACAAATTCAAACAATTAGAGCAGAAATAACGATGTCTAGACTGAAATTAAACCTCTCATGGTCGGGTGGACCAAAAATTACTTCGCGTAAATTAGTTTCTAATTCGAACGATCGATCGGCTGGGTCGATTCAACTGGTTGAATTCTCGAGTTGATCGAATCTCGGGAGTCGTCTGTATTTTCATTTACTTTTATTTGGCTACTTATTGATATACTTTCGTCTCTAATGTACATAGTGTTAAAAATAGCAAAATTTGCCATTTAAATATTTTGAATACTGAAAAAGTAAATTTAGTATAAAGCAATCTAAGTTTGATCAATAATAATGATATAGCTAAGTAGCCAAGAGATGCCTTACATCAAGGGTTCCCAAACTTTCTGAAGCCACAGAACCCTTATATTCAAATATTTTTTCTTGTGGTACCCTAAGAGGTGGTAAGCCTAATCGCAACAAAATTAACTTTAAATTAATTATAATGCTTATTTATAGAGTTTGTGTATCTTACAGTGTACAGTTTACAGGTGAGGCTCATGTTTCCTGCCACAAATAAGAGATGGAAGAGCGCATCAGGTCTCTTCCTCTGTTGACCGTGGAACCCTTGGGTTCTGCAGAACAGTTTGGGAAACCCTGCCCTACATCATAAAGTGCCACATCATATAAACTGTTTTTACTATGAAAATTGATCAATGTCACAGGAATGAAAAAATATTATATTGTTTTTACCATAAAGTGAATCTTTTGGAAACATTATTTAACAAAAATGTTAGTGTTGAAATAAATTACAACCAACAATTACATGCTAATATGCATGCATGATGAATCTGAAAAAAACCTCCATACAAAGAATCTCCTTACAATAAAGTGCCAAAAATTGGGTCCCTTCAATTTCGTTATAAAGAGGTTTTACTAAAAAATATCACCTCATAAAATATTTGCAATAATTACCTCTGCATATAGGTCTGGTGAAAGCATGAAACTTATCAGTGGAACTAGATACCCAATAGTCTTCCCAGAACGTGGAGGGTTCACCATCACAATGTCATGACCTCTCATTAAAGCTGGCCATGCATAGGATTGTATCCGCATTGGATCTCTAAATCCCATTCTGGAAAGAGCCTAAAAAATAATGCCAAATCACTCTGAGGTAACTCTTAAATTACACCGGTCCTGATTTACCTTTTCCCCATGAGATTTAATTTTTGTACATTCAATTAAAGATAACACAAAATTCAAGTATTGGGCAACCATGTTGGTCAGAACTACATCAGATTTAATTATTTAAAAAAATTATAAGGTATACAATAAACAAAGAGGAATTTTTATTAAACTGTTGTCTGGGGGAAAGCTATTTTATATCTTTGAATTCCTTTCAATTAGGGTGGGGTAAATATGTGGTTTCCCCTATCAAACAGAACTGGTCATACCAGAAAAAATAATCTTTTATTTCCTCTTCATAATTCAGGTGTGGCAATTATATGATTTTGGCAATTACATGAGTTATGGTAGTTTGTATATAAGTAAAAAAAGATTAGGAATCTCCATTACCATATGTAATGATTTAGAAAATGTTGCCTGAGCTATTGATGAAATCTGCTGAGCCAGAAAGTGTCCACGAACAAGGACACGACACATCTTTATGCGGCGATTCGTAAACAGGCAATCATCATCCATGGCTGGTCCAGACAGCCAAGAATTCCTTAACAGTGAGGGCAGATTTGATGGAATAACTGGTGCTGGGGATACCGCTTCAGGCTCTAGACTAAATATGAGAAAGGAAAGTCACTTTAGACTGAACTTATCAAGTGCCATTTTTTTCTTAATTCAATCACGTGAACAACTACAATAGATTACCATTATCTGCATTATTTTTAAGGAGCATTTTGTAATACTACACAACTGTGACATAAATGATAATAACAATGATAAAATTGAAGACAAAATCAAACATATAAGATGGGTTCTTTGAGTGATAAAAGTCACCAATAAAATAGTCATTTAAAGATAAAATACTCAGTTATACTCACGTTTTCTGCTTCAGTACCTCAAAAGAGTTAGTTTTCACGGAGGTTGAAGACTGGCTGTTAGCTTTTGATGAAGAACAGCTTGAATTCAAAGATAAAGTGGAACCTTTCCTTTTCACAATATCTTGTCCTACAGTGAGTGGTAAACGGGCACTAAGGTTGACTATTGATATTCCTTCCTCTTTAATGGCATTATATGTTTTATTTTTCTCTATTGCTTCAATTCTTGATAAAATTTTTGCAAATGAACCAATTCTTTTGGAAACAAATTCGTCATCAAGAAGAGATTGATTTTCTGGCATTGGGATGTTGCTTAAATACTTTTCTTTGGAGTTCAAATCACTTTTTCCATCAAATCCAATGTCACCTTCAACATTCAAATCACTAAAAGAACTCTGACCACCCTTTTTTTGTCCAGTTAATTCAATTACCATATCAGGTTCTTCACTCAGGTGTATGTCACTTTTGTCACAAACCATTTCATTTTCATCCACAGGTTTGGCATCTGCAATTATCTCTCCCTTTTCTCTTGTTTCTGAAGCTTCACTTTTTGATTCCTCTTCAAGTTCAACTGGTGAAGGAGATTTGGTATTATTTGCACTTATTTGACATACTTCATCACTTTCTTCGTTGGATTCATTCACACTTTTGACAAAATCAACAACAATACCATTATTCTCATCTTTCAAATGTTTACTCCGTGAAAACATCCTCAAAAGTTCAAATGTACGTGGTGCTACTGGTTTTGGCATTGATTGAAAACTTTCTGTTGAACTTGCACACAAATCTGCAGTTGATGAAAGTTCATCTGGAGGTATTTCTAATTTTTTATTTGAAAAATCTTGCATTTTCTCAGAGTTTGCCTTCCTGATATTCACTATACCACTATGAGTTATGCTGTCTGAATATTTTGTAGATGTATTTTCCGGAATTAGAGGACACTCTGAAATTGCACTAATACTTGATTGGTGTTCCATAATATCTAAAAACATATCTGAATTCTCTGTATTAACATTTTCTTGAATGCCAACAATTCTTTCCGAGGATATTTTACTAACGTCAAAATCAATTGATGCTGTATCTTTCTGAACTACTGTAGACATTGCTAGACTTTGCTGACAAGATTTTCTGTGAACAGAATTAACTACTTCATCAAAAAGGTCATTAGCTTCTTTAATAGGGCTTTCATGAGTTGTGGCTGAATCACTTGCTGATTTCTGTTGTCCATTCTTACATTCACTGGAAAATGGTTTCTCATCCTTGACGAGAGATGGTTTGTTCCATGACTAAAATAGAAAAAAGTATAAGATAGTGAAAAAAAACATTACACATTGTACAACACAAAAAGCATTTGTTGCGAAGAATTTCTTAATACAACAAACATCCTAGTTCTAGAGATAGATAGCTTCAAAGTAACTTGTTGGATCAAATAACTATAAAACAAAGGATTTTAAAAAATCAATATTTTTGAAAATGATTCACCTGTTCTAGAATTTTCTGATTAAAATCATCTAATCCTTTCTTTAAGCTTGTGAGGTCCATAAGAGATTTGTCACTGTTTCTTAGTTCCATTTCTCTCAATGCTTCAGTAAAGATATGATATGCAGCCTTTAACTTCTCAGGAGTTGAAGCAGTATCTAAATGATCATCCTTTGCAACCTTTTTGTCAACTCTTGCCACACTATCACCAGCCTCACTACTAGGGCACATTTCCAGCATACTATTCCTTTTAGCATCTTTCTGTAAAACGTCATGATATTTCCCAAGCTTTTCTTCGTTAATCCATTTGTCAGACCTATGGCTCAAAACTGTAGCTTCCCGATGGTGAAAACTTTCGGAAATTAAAGTGCTACTTTTATTGGAATTTAAATTGGAATATGATGGGTAATTTGAAGCCTCAGATCTCTCCAAGTCCAGCAACCTACCAGCTACCTTCTCATCAAAACTATTCCCTGATTTTACTTTGGAGGTTTCATTTGCTGAATCCAAAGTTTGCAGGTTATCATCATCCTTTTTTTCCACATCACTTTTGGCACTAGGTTTGTTTTTCTTCTTTAGAATATCCAAAAGGGAGAGGAGAGGATTCATATTTTTCCCTTTCCTTGATTTATTTGCATCACCTACGGACTCCCTATTGCCATCAGAAGGTCTTAAACATTGAACTGTTATCTTTTTTTCCTCAGGATATGGCTGAACAGGCTGACTTTTCATACTCATCAAGTTGTGTTGTTTTTCAATGGAGATTGAAGTATGGTTGGCAGATTTTCTCCCATTAAGCTCAAACTTTGAACTATAACCAATCTGCTCCTTGTCTGATCGTGCATTACTTGCTCCTAAACTTGGAGTCTCACTGGATGTTTTGGAATGATTTCTGATCATTTTCATGATTTTGTTCTCATGAAATGCACCATCAGGATCACTAGCTTGATTGGTACTTTTAGAACTTGTCCTTGCAGAGAGAATTTCGGTTTTCTTCCTTTCAAATTCAGATTTTAAACAAAAATTCAACATTTTTTCACTCGATTCTTTCTGAAATTTTGTATTCAAGATACTACTTTCTGGATTAGATACATGTCTTACATTTTCAACTTGCATTATTGCAACCTCATCAGAATTTGTTTCCTTTTCTTCTTGCAGTTGATATGCGGCATATTTGTCATCCTGGACAGCATTAAAGGTGACTTTATTAATTTTTGACCCTTCATTTTGGTGACTCAAGCTCATTCCTCTATCAATAACTTTTGCATCTTGAGATAAATTTACATTCTTCCCTGAGTTTTCCTTAATTTTTTTTCTAATCACACCCCTCATTTTCTTTGGACTAATAGAGGACTCTTGCAAATTTAGGGGGTAACCGGCAGGTATACGGCCCAGAGATAATACTGAATTGTCTGTTGTGTCACCTCCCCCTTGTGATTCTTGCTGGTTTTCTGTATTCTTTACATGTTTGTCACTAATCATGTTCAACAAACTTAAAAACGAACAATTAGTTTTTTTATGAAAATCTTGTGAACATGAGTTGGCAGGTTTCTTTTCTTCTTCTGTCAAGCACAAACCTCTTCCTTTTGGAAGACTAACAGTATTATCCTTCAAATTTTTAAGGCTGATTCCTCTGCCATAAACTTCGGGAGGTAATGACAAAATTGAACTTTTTAGTTCCAATCTTCTTTTCTGAAAATAAAATTAAGAAAATATATAATAGTATCCAAATGTGGTAACACAATGAACAAGTAAACTGTATCATCACTATTACTTTTGGTTTGATCAAGAATTCTCCTGAGTTGTTCTGTTAAAAACATACACAAGAAAACAATATACAGAATGGTTATTATGAAGAAAACATTTAAGTAAAATGTTAAAAATAAGTTTAGAAACATTTATCAGGATGGTTATAATCTGTACTTTGGATTATCAATTAATATTTCTAAAATTATTTTTTATTTTACTTTGATTGTTCTCATTTTTGTACATATAATAAATAAACTTGGACTTATGGGCAACTCTGTAAATAGGATTATGCTGCAACTTTACTGAGATATCAATTATATAGTACCTAAGTTTCGAAAGTTTCATATTTTGGCAGTTTTCAATGAGTTGTTCCTGTTACATAAACCAAGTTCACATTAGCTAAGTCTCAAACTATAAAAGTGTACAATAAAAAAGACCAATTTCCACCATGTAAAAAAAAACATTATTTCCTGATAGAAATTTTTAAAAGATGGATTTCACAATACATTGTCAACACATGTAATTTGAGAAAATAAAAATTTTCAGCATCCCTAATACCAAATAATTATTTCCTCAAAATGGATACTTTCGTATTAAATGTAAAAACGCATGCAGATTATATACGCAGTACCACAAGGTAACATGAACAACCCAAAAGGAATATTTTTACTAAAACATTTTCAATGGTTCCATATAAGAGCAGACAACAGGTTGATAAAAATATAGTTCAAGAGTTCTACACTTAAAGCTTCTAAAAAGAAAACAGGACCACTAGAACAGGTCAGCAATAGCTAATGAAAGAATCTGCAAAAGTTTAACTAGTTGTCTACAACTTTTTGGGGCTTCAAATGCATAGCAGTCGGCTGACAGAGAAATATCATTTTCTGCCGGAGTAACTTATGAAATGAAGCAAATTATCTTAGGGGGAAATCTGCAATAATATGCTGAGGTGCCATTCATCGTATACAAAAAGTAACAATTACCTGAGGCAGACAAACTGCTAAATGTAGTGGACGCTCCGGACCCGATATAGGTTCGTCAAATTCGTTTTTTAAAAGATTATGTGCATACATTGGTCTCTCCCGGTAATGGTTTATTCGATAAAATGAGTAATATGGTAGTTACCAACGATAATATCTGCAAACACTGACAAAATTCTGTCGTTTCACACATAAATTCCAACGCAACTTAAGCCATCAAATATTTCTTTTTATTATATATAAACGTGTCATATTAAGAGTAAAAGGCGAATCCACATCACTAAAGAGGCCGCTCTAACAATGTGAATGCCATAACATACCAGAAAGAAGTCGCAATCTTCCGGCCGGCCCCTCAGAATATACTATGTATGCATTGTGCCTTCTCAACTATGACGCTGTGTAACATTGTATACAACTGCGAAGTTATAAAGAAACGGTTACCAATCGACTTTAAATCGCAAACTGTTACAATTAAAGCACTTCAAAAAGAATGAGAACAATTAGCTCTTCAAAGCGAACAATGGAGCAATCACCAAACAAAACATCTTTAAAACTTCTATTTCGGATAATCGCCGTGCTGAAAATGCATACATTCTTAACAAGGGGAAAAAGTGATACATTGTTGTGAGTCTACGGTACTTATTATTTCTTTAAAAGGGAAAAGTGGCCCATATGAATGGCGAGCACGATAACGATCACCCTGCACTTACCTCCGTAATTTAACGCATTGTGAAAAATCAAGCATTAAATGTAATGAGTTTGAATCTATGCGTCTTTTTGCTTCTTTCGTTTGTTCCGGGGTAGCTTAAAGTCGCCTCACCATCGGAAGGCTCTTGGCCTACTTAGAGCAAGTAGCCGATCACGAACGTTTCCCCTTCCATCGTCCCTCTCAACTTTCGTGCGGGAGAGCAGATATCGGTGCGCGTTACCAGCTCTTGCGGATTTTCGCCTTCAGCTGATATACTACGCAATTTCTAATGGCAACGCATCCGGATGTGATCTCTTCGAGAGCAGGAGTGAGACTGGTTTCCTCCCCACTACCTCCCCGAACAAACAGTCTCCTATTGGCTGCTGCTAACTGGTGTACGCCCCGTTTTCAAGGCCAGGAGTCTTTAGATGTTGGAGCGACTATAACAATCTATCATAAAAGCGTAATGTTTCCTGCTTCCTTGCTATAGTTACTCTTTACAATTTATATCCTTGAGTGAGTAGGAGTTACCAGGGGTTACTATGCACCGAACTGCCAATGCCCTCAATGCTTTCGATCTTTTTTTGAGATCTCCAATTATCCTACGAAACTAAGAACCTTACCATTATAACGACAACATTTGTACATACTCTAATCGATTGCTGCTTTTGGGGTACATCTGGAAGAGAGCTTTGCCTTTTTAATCCTTCCGTATTTCACTTAAAATTTTATGCAAACGGTCCATTCGATAGAAAAATTTATCTATTGATTAAAAAATTCCACACAAATATTTATAATAATTGACTTCATTGTACTTAAAAATTATGGAAAAACTGTCAATACAAAAAATTAATAAAATACGCCAATTTTATTATTACTAGCAGCCCGTTGCAGCTACGCTTGCAAATAATCTACATAAACAGTTCGGCCCTAGGTTAGATCTTATTTGTTCCCTATTCATTTGACGCGTTTCCCTATTTCTTTGTCTTTCTTGTACTTTCCACTCATCTTCACGGGCAATCCTGTGTGCCTGCGCATCCCTCTCTCTTTCTTGCCTTCTCCTCACTTCATCTTCACGGGCAATCCTGTGTGCCTGCGCATCCCTCTCTCTTTCTTGCCTTCTCCTCACTTCATCTTCACGGACAATATGAGCGGCCGCAATCCCCCTCTTTCCTGCTTTCTCCTCTTCTCATCCTCACGGACAATCCTATGAGCTTCCGCATCTCTTCCCTACGATACTCTTCGTTTGATCTGTCTCCTCTTCTTTTCTCTGGCAGCTGTATCTGGGCTAATACATAGTTCTCCTTTTCACTGGTCTACCCCTTGGCATTTTTTAACTTTCTGCGATTTTACAGCAATATATTACAGCAATTACGTGAACACAATGTCACAGAGTTACTCAATGCTAGTTTAATATCGCGGTATATTCATATCATCTAATTTTTAATTTACGCGTGAGCCTATTTGCGTTAATAAGCATTACAGATGTGTAATATGATGGTTCTACTTACAAAAAGGTAAGATTCCAGCATTCAAACGATGAAATGAAGATTCAACTGCTTCAATTAAATCGATAGAAACGTTTCCCATACGCAGTCAACTGAATAATTATCCTTAAAATTTACGTTTCTATGCTTCATTAATTTCGATGCTCAAACAACAGTTCGAAGCGAATAACGCTTTTATTTCGTCTATTTGAAGGTTTAATTGGCACTAATTGAATCGGAGGCAACGATAAGTTGCCTTGACAACGCCGGGAATGAGTACGAAAAATCCGAAAAAAATGCGTATTTCTGAAAACTTCGACCGTGTAAAACGTAAACATCGCAAGAATAAGATGGCGTCCAATAAAGTAAAAACGAAGAAAATCGGTCGATATTTACGTATTTTGGTGATTGAAGGAAAAAAACCTTGCACTCTGAAAAATCGAAAATCCCGTGTAAACTTATGGGAAAATATAATTGTCTCCTGGATTCGAACCCGGGACCTTATGAAAACGAAAATATTTTTCCTGGGACCTCCTAGTTTGTAGAAACAAAACGCAGTTTACCACATAACTCTACGACGAACAGCTTTTGAGATACAGGGGAAGGGAACACGCGGACACTTGAGAAATATTATATACTGGCATAATTGCCCGTTGAATTTCAACAGCTTTATGAATCTAAACTTCCGTCAATGCAACATGTAAAAATCGCAAGAATAAAACTGTGCACTGTTTTAACCATCGAATATTTGTATATTATAAGTCTGTTTTTAGTAATTGACTAAAATCTCACAGAAATTCCTTGTGAATAAAATAGTACCTTTCTTTCTACTAAAATAGCCATTGTTATTAGTTTTAAATTGATTATAGCATTAGGATTTCAATTTCATTAAATAAATAATGTTCCGGTTCCAAAAAATTGGTTCAATCTTCAATTGCCTCTGATAATACTTTAAATAATTTTGGAATATAATGTATGTACCTCAATATCGTTTATCATCTGCTCAGCACTCTTGCCTTCTCGTTTTCCGAAACAACCACTTTCACCAATTTTAAATGGATTTCAAACTTACAATTAGAAGAGAACTTGCTTCAATTCAGTTAAAATAACCACATAATAAACTTCTTATTCCAGAGAAAATCCTTTTATAATATGCAATGTTAACCTAGAATTCATTCATTCTGAAAAGTGAATAAAAGTACCTACCATGTACATATATTTCTTTCAACTAAAATAGCCACTCTTAACAGATTTTAATGGATTCATGCATTAGCATTTCAATTTCATGAAATAAGCAGAATTCCGGTAACAACAAAATTTGTTCAATCTTTAATTGCCTCTGATAATACTTGAAATAGATTTTGGAATAAAATGTACCTTAATATCGTTTAGCGTCCGCTCACCACTCTGGACTTCTCAGTTTCCAAAACTTTCAATAGTTTTAAATTGATTTTCGCTTTGAAATATACTTGAGTCAATTCAGTACAACTTCCACTTTACATACTGTAAATTCCAAAGTAACTCCTTTTATAATAGGCAATGCTAGACTAAAATTAATTCATTCTGTAAAGTGAATAAATAAAGTTCTTTCTTTAAACTATAATAGTCACTGTTATTAGATTTAAATGGATTATAAGCCTTAGAACGTACTGTGTATGAAATAAGCACCAAATTTCCTTTTATAAAAACAAATCAATTCATTAAAAGATCCATTGTTGTTTCTTCGAAAATTGCGTTAACAGTTTTAAATGTTCTTTTAATTTTTATTGAATTTTAATTTATATTCGTTTCCAAACTTTGGCCATTGTTACGATATTAATTCGAGGAATAACAATATAAATTCGTAGGCACGTATGGTTTACAAAGAATTTAATTTAAGAATGCTTTTTATTTCCAATTTTCCTAAAATGACACTGTTGATACTTAAATTTTTTTATATTTACGTTAATATACTTATTTTCCACAAAACATGCCAATCTCTCCCCTTCTTTCCTCTGTCTCTCGTATTGAAGCACTCAAGGCATGCTTATTCGCAGAAGGACGTATACAATAACAGTAATTTGAGGTGTAACAATGATAATGGTCGACAAAGCAACATCACGTTAAAATGGCGAGATTTCCACAAAATATGCAAATTAAACGTTTAACATGGAATATTTTGAAATGTGGGCGAAAAAAGACGAACGGAATAAGAAACTTTATAACTTTTCCTTCAAAATGGTTCAAATCCAAAGGTCGTCTGTTAATTTCTTCTAATTTTAATTTCCAAATGAATAAAAGCCTGCACGTCAAAAAATCGCGTTTTACATGTAAAGTAATGGGAAATGGAAATGCCTCTCTTGGAGGCGAACCAAGGAATTTTTTCGCAATTTAAATTCGTCATTCTCTGAATAAGTGTTGATCAAGCATCCCTACCAAATTTCGAGTTTCTATCATTATTATTTCTCGAGTTATTAGCGTTTGCATAGCGTGACCAACCAACGAACAGACGACGGCTTTTATTATATTAAATTAGTGTAATGCCCGCTGAAATATCAACGGAAGAATTATAGATAGATTATTATTATTTTTATTTAAAATAATTAATATCCCACTTTCACATATGAAATATTTTGTCATATACAACATATCTAGTGAATATTCTGTTGTTGACGGGCTATCTTTAGTTAAACTTAAAATAGTTGCCTCTCTTTTCCTCCCTTTCACACCCTCTCTCCCTCTATCTCCCTCCCCCTCCCTCTTTCCCCCTCCCCCCTCTACTTCCCTCTCTCCTGCTCTCTCTCGCTCCCACCTCTACCTCTCTCTCCCCCTTCTCTTTCTCGTATTAAAAGCATACAAAGCATGCTTACACCCATAAGGATTGATACAACAATAGGATTTTGAGGTCTAACAATATAATTGGTAGCCAAGGCAATATTCCGTTAAAATGGCAATATTACCATAAAATATACGAATTTAACTTATAACATGAGCGATTTTGAATTGTATGTGGAAAAAGATGAACAGAATATGAATCTTTGTAATTTTTTCTTCAAAATGGTTCAGATCCGAAGATCATAGGTTAATTCCTTCTAATTTTAATTTTCAAAACAATAAAAGCCTGCATATCAAAAAATTGATTTTTACGTTACCCTACAGAAAATGGAAATGTCTTCCTTGGAGTCGAACCCAGGACTTTTTTGGAATTTATTTTCGTCATTACCTTAAAATATGTTAACCCTAGAATGGTAGACTACGTAATTTTTACGTACAATGTTGCAAGAAACGCTCCCCACTCCTCTCCCTCGAGTGGTATCACCTCCTACTCCCAGCAGTGCTTTCCTCATTTAGTTTGTGACTAATTTCTGTGCTTGCGATGTCGCTGCATCTCCAGGGCTCTCCGTACTTCGGCGATTTCCAACATCATATACGTAATATTTACATATGTCTACCAACAAGTGACTATTGTTTTACGTCAGATTTACGCATATCTACCAACAAGTGACTCTTTTAGTAAGTAATATTTACGTATAGCTACCATCTTGAGATAATTATTTATACAAAACATTGCCATATATCAACTATCATATTATAATAATTCCTCTACCTATTATTTTGCTCATAATAATCTATTTTTGTCAAGATGATTCTTGTCACTTTTTCACTTTCTGACGAAGACTGTTACGATAAATTGATACATATAAGTATACAAGTTTTCAGGAGTTGTATGAGGAAAGATTAATTTATTTATGATTTGTTTTTAGAAACATGGAGTCATACAGTGACCCCAAAATGATCCTATTGATTATAAGAGAAATGGACTCTGATGATGAGGGAGAAGACGAATTATTGGAAGTTGATGAAATTGACGACGAACTCTACGCAGATTGTGACAGTGACGAGGATCCAGAACACGTTCCTGAAAGTGATGTAGAAGAGGAATTGAATAATACGATCAGGCAATTTGAACGAGAAGAACGAGTCAAGAAAAGGAAGTTCTCAAAAAATAGAAATCGAAAAAACCAGGTCAATGAGGGAAGTCACCTGGTAGCAGTCGAAGAATCCACTCTATTAGGAAAAAACGGGTTTTCCTGGAATACCCATTGTCCCCCCTTGACAGGGAAAGTTCCTGGAAGGAACGTAGTTCAGATAAAGCCAGGACCAACTGCGAATTCCAGTAACTCGTGCGAACCTATTGAGTGTTTCCAAATATTTCTCACTGAAAACATTATGAATAATATTCTCTGCCATAGCAATGAGTAGATTAGTCGTCAGCGAAAACATTATTCACGTTATAAAGACCCTACCTTTCAAGATTTGCAATCCGAAAAACTGATTTGGCTGCAGGTCTAAAAAATAATCACCTCACAGCTGAGTTGTTGTTCGACAATTCGTTTTGTGATGACCGTTTTCTTGCTTCCATGTCTGAAGGGAGATTCAAGTTTTTGATATGTTGCCTGCGTTTCAACGATAAACAAAGAAGAGACCTTCGAAAGCTGACTGACAAACTATCCCAGAGTTTTGAAAGTGCAACTGCCCTTATTATATTAACATAAATTTAAAAATTTATTTTCTCATTGTTGTAACTATACTACCACTACTATAATTTTTTAGTATTCTTTTAACTTTTGCTTAAAGTTCCTGTCCGTAAATTGCTATTAAAAAGATTTTTTATCTACAGTATATTCGATGTTTTATAGATATTTCATTTTATTGTTCCTAAAGTATATATAGTGGACATTATTAAACAAGTTTGTAATACTTTTCACCTATTTGCTTTCATAATGCTATTTACTTAAGAATAATACAGAAATTTTACAATCTAAGTATGCTTTCAAGACTAAAATACCTTGTACGTAAAATTTACGTATGTCTACCAATAAGATATAAACGACTAAGTCTACCGTTCTAGGGTTAATCAAGCATCTTTGCCAAATTTCAATCTTCTACCTTTCGGGAAGTTTGTTAAAATGCTCTATATCGGCCATCGTGAAAGCGTGACCAACCAACCAACAGACCTGGGCTATTATAGTATTAAATTAGCAGAATTTCCCGTTGAATTTCAACGGATTTAGTCAAGCTACTACAGCACAACATACAAACTCTTTAAAATATATTGTAGATACTTTTTAAATTACAACTAGCTTTTCTTAACAATTAATCATATTTGCTTGTAACAATCCGTTTCCGAGCCTATTGCATTCAAATATAACAATAATTTTATTTCCTATCATATTACGTTCACCAAATCCAGCTTCATTTCTTGTGTAATTATGCCTCGCTGAAATATTTACTTTTATGTCTTGTAAGCAAGAAACCCGTGAAAAAGCAATGTACAGTTGTCCATGATTGAACACTGACTGGTAAATGTACAACAGATATGTGAGCTTATTTACGTTAATAAACATTACAATGTAGAATATAATGATGTTACTTACAAAAAATGTTAGAATCCAGTATTCAATAGACAAAAGAAGGTTCAAGTACTTTCATCAATTGCTATAAACGCTTCCTGAATAATAATCAATATCCATTTACGTTGCTATCCATAAACATCGATTGTTTCATTGCTTAAACAAAAGTGCGAATCAAATAACGCTAAACTTTCGTCTATTTATAAGATTCACTGAAGCTAACTGAATCGGAGGTAACAATGACGGCCGCCTTGGCAACGCCCGAAAAGAGTACGAAAAATCCACAAAATTTCAAAACAAATAGCATATTTCCGAAAACTTCGACCGTGTAACATGTAAACTTTGCAGGAATAAGATAGTATAGAGTTATATTCGTCGAATAAAGCAAAAACGAAATATATTTTTATGCTCGAAAGAAGAATACCTTGCAAGTCAAGAAATGGATTCATACGTGTTATCTTATGGAAAAATGTTAATCCCCTATATTGGCAGCACTGATTAATCCTAGTTGACCAAACATTGACCATTCACTAAGCTAGGATGTAAGGAAGAATTGTACCAAATTTGGTTATTCTAGCTTTTACCGTTTTGGAGGAGTTCCATGAACAAACCAACAAACACACCCTTCAAAATATATTATAGTAGACTAGCTATCCTCCTCTGTAAGAAGCGTCTATATACTATAATGACTGGTAATATGTGCTTGCATTCTGCAAATGCAAATAAATTTTAAACGCAAAAGTTCCCTGCACCAATTTCAATGCTTTTCTTATGGGAAATAATCTCAAATTTAAGGCTGCCTCGAGTCGAACCCATGACACCTAAGCAGAGTTCTCAAATAATACGGAGATATTCTCATGACATCTACAAACCCTGACAATATTAGCTCTTTATTCCTCTTAGTTTCGTCTATATGCAGGAATTAATCTTTTCCATGCTTTCTTATGCGAGATACACCGGGTCGTCTGGAGTCGAACCCAGGTCACTTGTGGTAAAAGTGATAAGAATTCCCAATAGATCTCGTGGACATCTAACAACCATCCAAGTTTCAATTCTCTATCTTATCGGAAAGTCCGTGAAATTAATTTTCAAAAATGCTACAATGCTTTTCTTATGGGAAAAAACACAACTTTCGGTATTTCTGGAGTCAAACCTATGACCCTTAGGTAGAAGATTCAATTTTTCTGGCCGTTTCTCTATGCCATCTACAATTTCTAAAAATTTCAGCTCTCCATCTATTGTATTTTGGGCAAGACATTAGTATCCTCCTATATCCTCCTCTGTAAGAAGCATCTATATATAACGATAGGATACTAATGCGTGCTTGCATTCTGCAAGCATTTTCTCTCACCTTAATATAAAGAGTAAGAGCAGACAAATAATTTTTAAATGCAGCACCTCTGCGCCAATTTACGTGTTTTTCTTTACGGACAATATTGGAATAAAAACAACCCATAAGATTTATAATTATAAAAATTTTATAGGTTTTCATCATTTGTTACGAATACCCCACATTTCTGCTAAATTTCGTCGATGTAGCACCTCTAGAAGTGCATTTATATAAATTAAATTGTTTAAACTTTATGAATTTTTAACAGCCACAATAATAAACCATATTATAATTTTCAATGTTATTTAATGCTGGAACACTATTCCCTAATTTTAACAAAATTTTCAGCTCCCTAGCTCTACTGAAAGTGCACAAACATTAGTCAATTTAACATTTATGAATTTTTAACGGCCGAATAAATAAATATTTTCAAATTTCTATAATCCCGTTTTCGTTATTTGGTAAATTCTACCGTTAGAAAAAATTTCAGCATTGTAGCACATTTTGAAGTACCTAAACCATGAAATGTTTGTTCAAATGTTTACAATTTTTAACGGCCAAGAAAATAAACGTAATTTTTGATTTTTTCTGTCGGTTTCTCCGTGCCATCTACAATTTCTGAAAATTTATTATCTTGTGCCACATAACTTTTACAAAAGTTCTTAACAACGTTTAATAAATCAACATTGTTGAGCAAGAAGGAATTTATTCCACTGAAATTGTTGTCAATTTTGTTCCTCCTTACCAGCCGAACTGACGATCAATAAATAAATAAAAATTTATTTTTTCCTTTTTAGGGCATAATATAAAAGTTATTTTTTAAAAACCTTTTCTAAGTAATTAATTTTTTCTTTTTAGTCTCAAGCAATGAAATTTCACATTCTTTCATGGTTTCTATAAGTAAGGCTGAAGTAAAAATAAAAGTTATTGATAACAACACAATGAAAATAACAACAAACTGAAACAAACGAAAACAAGACAAATTGATCATAAACCCATAGTGTAAAACTCAAACAATCTGTGAAAGAATATTTTGTAAACAATATTTCAAGTTATATTTTTCGAAAAATCTACCTAATTACAAGTTGATGTGAAACGCCGTTGCAAGTACTTTCAAGGCTTTTAAACTACAAATTTTATCTCTAACTAATTTATGATTTGACTAAAAATGTTAACATTCACCATCCCTCAACACCAGTATGACTTAGAATAATTAAAAGCGTAAGAAAGTTAAAACCTCTATAACAAACTGAAACAAATAACTCAAGACAACCAAGTAACTACTTTTACGAGTGTCAATATACTTAATTATATGTAAGAAATAGTTACTCTATCCCTTACTGATTCTCAGTTATTAATTATTATAGAAAATGTTTCAAACTACGAAATATTTTACTTTGTAGAGATATACGATGTAATAAGCAAACATTTCTTCAGTTTCTTGTAGTTCAAATTTGTGTGTGTACCTCGCCATCTTTCATCCAACAGAGTCAGCTCTGATTTTTCGATCATCCGCTAAGGGTCAGGCAAAGAGGAAACGCTAAAAATTGCCTATATTTGGCATTTTAATAGGATACATTAGTGATTCTCCGTTATAAAAATAAAAATTAAATTAATGCCAAACTCATTGCTTCGGTGGCAACACCGGATGTATTTCCACTGTTCCTGTGGGCTGCTACCTGTCTTGCTACAGGTGATACAAACCTCCATATATACCTACATATATATATATACTAAAGTACCTGCCCATCCTAGGATGGGAAAATTTTTTTTAATGCATGCGTAGGTTATGTTTAGAATTAAAAACAAAACTGCCCAAAAATTGCCTTGTGAACTTTTTTCACCATATCAACAAAAATTTGCATACGAAAAAGACTGTGGCGAAACCATTAAAATGTGATAAAAATTTTATCAGGAACACAGTAAAAAAGCTAATAAAAACAAATATGTATCACTTTCTCAAAGTAAAATTTGCATTGACTTTATTTAATTTCAATTAAGATCTTATTTTAGTCATTATTACACAAACATCACAATTTTTACACAAATAATACTTTTCTATATAAAATTAAATTTTAATTTAAAATTGGCTTCTTAAAATTTGTTAAGCTGCAGTGGAACATGCAAAAAAAATTGTTTTAATGTGTTCGAACAGTCATGACTTTTTTACGAAAGAAGTGAGCTTTTTCCTAATTCTGTTGCATTCATCTTACCAATGCCAAAACAAGTTAGTAAAGTGTACAACATATCACAAATGGGTGCGTTTCGTGCAATGGAGTATTAGAAAGAAATTATATACCTGTAGGTAAGGGAAATTGCGTTTTCAAGTTCTTTTCTTCATCATAAATAATCCATTTTCTTCCTATTTAATATTACATGCACACGTAAGGAAATAAAACGTTTGTTTGTGAGATTGTTTATGTTAGCAACAATGAATGCAAGAAATTTTTGAAGTATTCAACTCGAATTAAGACCTTTGATTTTCTTGATAATGGCTACTCCTACGATAAAAATGTATAGGGAAGGAAATACTCTTCTTTACCAGTTCTACAACTTTTATTTGAAAAATATTTTGATATGAGGAATACTTAACGAGATATGACGAAGATTTAATTTTTTGTCACCAGTAAAGTTGTACCCCTGATTGGCGTACGTGATTCATTTTTGCGATTTTCTTATTATATTTGATAGTAAGTCCTTAATATCAAATTTCATGAAAATCTGTTTGGTAGAAGCCGAGAACAAACATGCGGACGGACAGACCAACGATAATAGGCGCTCACGCTGGAAGCGAAACGTGCCTAAAAATAAAAACAGAGAGAATTGACCGTACCCTATGTAATTTTTCTAATCTAACGGAAAAACTTAAATTTCGTCCACTTACTTTATAACTCCTTTAAACTTATATATGTATCCGCTCACTTTAATTAAACAGTTTACGTAACAAAGGTAAACATGATTTATGATTTCTCAACAATAAATGATTCATCGCAACGTTATAAATTAATATTCATATTTCAAAACATAACATAGCTGTTAATAAATTAAGAAAATAAATTTAATTTAAAGATTTAATGTTAATGTTTAACTAATGTGATTTCATTGTAAAGGGAACTGACCGTATATAATTTTGCAAATATAAGGGAAATGAATAAAATTTCATGCACTTACTTTTTAATGTATCCGCTTGCGTTAAACAGTTTACATAACAAAGGTAAACATATTCCTCGATAATGATATCCCAAACCCTGATTGTCTTGCCATTCAACCAATGAAAATGCTCCAAAACTGTAGAAACATTCACCCAGAAATTGGCTATTATATGATATATATTTATATATATATATTAGTTAATGTTAAAAAATGCTAAACTTTAAAAATGCTTGCAGAGCATTTTTACAATTTCGAATAATTCCCAAATGATTTTTTACAAAATCATAAAGCTGTGTAAAATTTCAAGTTTATAGCTCATTTAGAAGTGCCTTATAATTTTAAACGTCGTATGGTGAAGTAATAGGGCAAAACAGCCCCAAAGATTTCGAATTTTTACAATAACGGATTTCTTCCTAATTAAAAACCCATAATTCTGCCAAATTTCATGTTTGTATCTCATTAAGAAGTGCCTTATAGTTTTCACTCTTATGGGGCTGAAATGGGGCAAAACCGCCCCTAAAAATTGGAATTTTTGCAATATTTTATTTTATCTTCAGTAGCAATGAACTTTCCATAATCGTACCAAATTTCAAGTCTCTAGGTCATATGGAGCTGCTTCATCCTTTCTGTTCTTTTATGGAGCAATACTGGGGCAGAACAGCCCCAAAAATGAGGATCATATGAATATCGGACTGCTTCATTAGGCATAGTTTAACATTAATGGCATTAAAATATAAGCCTCTGATTCCCATTAAAAGCTTACCCATATGAAAGCATTAAGCCTGCTGCCTAGGCAGCCGACTGTTGGACACAGAAAAATTACCACTTTTTTCTGATAAAAATTATAAATTTCAGATTTCTGCCTTCTGTTGTAACTAAAAATCCATAATTCTGCCAAATTTCAAGTTTGTATCTCATTAAGAAGAGCCTTATAATTTCCCACTCGTATGGGGCAGAAATGGGTCAAAAAATTGGAATTTTTACAATATTTTATTTTATCTTCGGTTGCAACGAAATTTCTATAATTGTGCCAAATTTAAAGTCTCTGGGTCATATTGAGCCGTCTAATCTTTTTTGTTCTTGTAATCAGCAATACTGGGGGAAAACAGCCTCAAAAATGGGAATTATATCAATATCGGATTTCCTTCATTAGTCGTAGTTTAACATTACTGGCATTAAAATATAAGCCTTTGATTCCCATTAAAAGCTTACCCATATGAAAGCATTAAGCCTGTTTCCTAGAGACTTGAAATTTGGTACGATTATAGAAATTTCTTTGCAATCGAAGATATAATAAAATATTGCAAAAATTCCAATTTTTATGGGCGGTTTTGCCCCATTTCTGCCCCATACGAGTGTGAAATTATAAGGCACTTCTTAATGAGCTACAAACATGAAATTTGGCAGAATTATGGCTTTTCAGTTAAAACAGAAGGAAGAAATCCGATATTGTAAAAATTCAAAATCTTAGGGGCCCCATTATTACCCCATACGAGAATTAAAATTATAAGACACCTCTAAATGAGTTACAAAATTGAAATTTGGTACAGTTATATGATTTTGTACAAAATCTGTTGGCATAATTCGAAATTGTAAAAATGCTAAAAATTAAAAAATGCTTGCAGAATGCAAGCAGACATTAACTAGTATATACGATATATATATCATGTGTAAGAAGCGTCTATATATTATAGATTGAGCGAGGTTAATATAAAAGTTATTAAAAATACTGATACCTGGTTTATATCACAAGTTTTCTAAAGTTTTCATACTAATTTATTTCATAACAAATTCAGAGGTTTACCATAATAATTTAATTTTTCATCTACACTACTATATTTTAGTAAGTCTGTCTGTCTGTTCCTTTATGCAAGCCCAGATTTGGCACAATTGTAGGAGGCATCAATGGGAAGGTTAATGCGTGGTCTTAGTGCCATTTGTCCGTTTGTTTCAAAATGGTGGCAAATTTTCTCTCTGTTCCTTTATCAACACCCATAATCTACAGTTTCCAACCAAATTTGGAACAATTGTAGAGGGCACTAAGGGAAAGGTCAACCTGCCTGTCCGTCCACTTGATTAAAAATTATGGCCAATTGTCTATCTCTTCCTTTATGCACGCACACTTTTCTCAACCGATTCTGACCAAATCTGGCACGATTACAGGAGACAGCAAGAGGAAGGTCAGCACAGGATTTTGTTTCTTTCTGTCTGCCTGTTTGATTCAAACTGGCGGCCGATTTAAACATTAAACTATATGTATTTTCTGAGTCCTGTTATTGATTTGAATCAAATTTGGTATGATTTTGGAGGGCTATCTGGAATAATTCATAAGCTGTTTTTGTATCTCTCTGCCCGTTTTATTCAAAACTGCGGCTGACTGAATTATTAAATACCATGTATCATCTAGAATTCCTATCGGATTTTAACAAAATTTCCCAGGGCAATGCCAGATATTTCTGCTATTATAAATATTGAATACTTACAGCATCATTTTCTTTGTGGATATTCATTTCTGAGTTACACCGTAATGTATTTACAAAATGTGCAGTGTTTTCTTGTCTTTCTAACTTCTTACTGGCATATTCCCTCAAGAAGTCCTAAAGTAAAATAGAAAATTATGAAAATTAGATAAATTACATTACACAGCCTTCACTTTTCATAGCAGAAAATTTTCACCTTCATTAAAACATGTTTAATGTTAATTATATCTTCTTTTGGTCTTATACATTTCTCTTCTATGTCATCTAAATTGCTTAGTGAAGCTTTCCTTTTAGTCATTTCACTTTCCAAAACAGATTCACGTTCTATAACTGAAAAACAATTAGCATATTTAGCCACAAAATCATATATTCTTCAAAGATTATTCCTAATATGAAAATTGTGAATGCATCAGTAATGAAAACATACAGGCCATAACAAATACTCTATTAATTTAGGAGATGATAAATGGTGGCATTTCCCCATAACATCTGAAGAGTTTTTTAATGAAGTAAATACCAAGTTGTTATACTTTACAATATAATGGAAATTTAAAATTGTTTTTCAAATACTTTCCTTGTACAATAAACTCTCTGTCATCTGGCACTCAAGAAACTGGAATTCTCAATCAACATCTCCTGCCTCTCAATTATTACATTACATCTAGTTATTATTATTATTACATTACATCTAATTCGAAATGTTACCGATAAATTGGCGTTTTTGGCAATTTTTTGTTTATATCTAATTCGGAATGTTATCACAAAAATTGGCGCTTTCGATAGTTTTTTGTTTACATCTAATTTGGAACGTTACTGCTAAAATTGGTGTTTTCAGCAGTAGTAATATGTACACATTTGTGGATGGTTCTTGAACTCGGTGTTTGTGTTAAATAAAATATTTCTTGCACCCTTTTTAAATGCCTCCTAAAATTCCAATATGTGCTAAATGCAATAAAAGGAAAAGAGTTGTGCTAACCTTAACCCAGAAACTTGATATAATAAAATGTTTAGAGAAAAGTGAGAACCACAATGTTTTAATGAAAGAGTTCAATTTCGGTTCTTTCACTATTTCACATAAGGCACAGAAATCACAGTTACTGAAATTCGTTATTTCTTCTAACACACCTAGAAGGGTCGGTGGACTCTTCATAAGCCAAAACTTAAACAATTGGATATTGGTATTTATGAATGGTTTTCTATCAAGTGTTCTGAGGAAGCCCCTATTTCTGGACCAATGTTGATTGAAAAGGCCAAAGATTTTTATAAACAAATGGAGATTAGTGAACCATGTGCATTTTCAGATGGATGGCTAACACGTTTTAAGATCAGATGTCTAGATGTTTCGGGTGATAAAAAATTGGCCGACCAAGAAGCTGCCGATAAATTTTGTGAATTTTTTTAAACATTAGTTAAGCAATATATGTATGACTATCCAACACATTTCAATGCATTATTTTTATCTTTACTAACTGCACTGTATGTAATGGTGTCATGATTGCGTGTCACTATTTGCTTCTCTTTTGTTTAATATCAATTTGCCTCAAGAATTTCTGCTAATATATTGTATTGTGTGAGGATAATTTCTCTCCTTTTCTCAGACAAGGAAAAAATTTGGTACTTTCCTGTTAACGGGAATACCTTAAAAATGAACATGTATTGTTATGATTGTTTGAGAGGATATAACATTGAAAGGATATATTGACGTATTGTTGGAGTTATGATATTTTATTTTAAAAACAACATTAACAGAAACTGATTGGCCGGTCTCGACATTTACAAACCCAATCTCCGGACAATGTGGAGGGTTTCTTTGGTTCCAGGTGAGGCGAAGGGTGCGGTAGTGCCCGGAGACGAGTACCCATTACAACAAAGTGAGCCAAAGGCTCATCGATATATCTTCTCAATTTGCGGCACAACAGCCAAGAGGATATAACATTGAAAGGATATATTGACGAGCCTTCGGCTCGCTTTGTTGTAATGGGTAGTAGTCTCTGGGCGCTACCATGCCCTTCGCCTCGCCCGGAACCAAAGAAACCCTCCACATTGTCGGGTGATTGGGTTTGTAAATGTCGAGACCAGCCAATCAGTTTCTGTTAATGTTGTACGTAAGTATGGCATGGGGATAATATGTAAGTACCAGGTCCTGCAAAGGGTCCAGGAGGTATTCCCGTTAACAGGAAAGTGGTATTCCCGTTAACAGGAAAGTACCAAAAATTTTTTTGTTGGAAAATTCTAAAGGTTGGACGAAGTTAACCATTACCTTGCAGTTATTAGAACAAAAGAGAGCTAGTAGTGACAGTCATACGAGAAACTCAGTTGGATGTAATGCAGTTATGAAATATTAAAATATTGCAATTAAACATGTTGAATACTTGTATATTTGAGTTTCATTACTTCCTTGAATGTCACGGAATTATTTAAGAACAATTGTGAGTAGAATACCTAGTCTACAGGTTAGCAATTCCAAGGTGAATTCATCAGTTCTGCATCTGTTCCTTATTTTGGTGTCCAAATGCTTTATTGAAGCCTATCCAATAAAACTCTCAAGCAACTGGAATATTCACTTAACCGAAAAACCCAATTCCCCGGGCATTCCGGATATCTGGGAGTTTACTGTATATAGTGACTGGCAATGCCATAAATATGAGAGCTGCTATATCTAATTGTAAGACAAGGTGGACCTTAGTACCTTGCCTTGCTCATACAATGCAACTGGCAATAAATGATGCCAAAAAAGCAACTCCTGGATTCAGTGAACTGTGTCGTAAAGGAAGGGTAATTGGTGGACATTATAGACATAGTGTTCAAGTAAGGTAAGGTGACCAACTTTTCATGAAGCTAAGGAGGGGCATTTTCAAATAGCCTATAGCTACTTTAGATATCATCATAATAGGCAGTCTGTCCATAGACAGGTAGGTCCATGATTATTCATGGTTAAATCTGGTTCACCATATGCTCCTATTTTCTGCAGTTCTCTTCATGTCTTGATAGCTCTCTTTCCCTTTCAAGCTGTCTACCAGATGAAACCTCTTTCTACTTCTTTCTTTTTTTCCATCCAGTTTTCCTTCTAATGCATCTTTAATCATGCTCTCTCTCCTCAGGTAATGTCCAATCCAGTTCACCTTCCTCTTCCTGATAGTCTGTATAATCGTTCACTTCTCTCCTATTCTTCGTAGTACTTCCTCATTTTTCACCCTATTTGTCCATTTTATCTTCAGCATTTTTCTGCATGTCCACATTTCGAAGCTTTCCAAGTACTTAATATAATTTTTCCTTAGCATCCATTTTTCTGCCCCATACAAAGCTATACTCCACACATAGCATTTTATCAACCTCTTGCGGATTTCCTGCTTTATATTTCCCATTGGTAGGAGTTTCTTTCTTAAGCGACTTTTGCTTTTGTTATTCTAGTCCTGATTTCCTCGGTAAATTTTTCTTCTCTCGTTATGATGCTTCCAAGGTATTTATAATCTGAAGCTTGTTCTAATGGCTTTCCTCCAATACTTATGTTCAAATTTTCTTCTTCTTTACTTGATATTCGCATAACCTTGGATTTTTCTGTATTAATTTCCATACCGTATTTTCTACCTGTTATCACTAGTCTATTTATCATTTTCTGTAATTCCTTTTCCTTTGTTGCTAGAAGTACTTGATCATCCACATATCTCACTGTTCTTATAATCCTTCCTCCAATTTTGAAATCTCCCATTCCTTCTAATACTTATTGCATTAGCCTCTCTCCATATTGAATAGGATCGGCGATAGGCAGCAGCCCTGTCTTACTCCTATACCGATATTTACAACACTGGTGTCAGCATTCTCCAACCTGACCTTTACAACTTCATTCACATATATTTTCCTAATCAGTCTCCTGTCTTTCCAGTCTACACCTATATCCTTTAATATCTTCATCAACATTATTAAATTTATTCTATCAAAGGCCTTCTGCCAATCGACGAAACATATGCAGCAATCTTGGCTGCACTCTACTGTCCTTTCTGATATGATTCTCACTACATCGATGGCATCTCTGGTTCCTTCTCCTTTTCTGAAGCCAAATTAATCATCGCCTAGCATTTCTTCAGCTTTTTTCTGTAGCCTTTTATTAAGAACTAGCATAAGTGCCTGTTGAATTTCAACGGGTTTAATGAATCTATATTTTCGTCAATGCAACATGTAAATATCGCAATAAAATTGTGCACTGTTTTAACCATCGTATATTTGTATATTATAAGTCTGTTTTTAGTAATTGACTAAAATCTCACAGAAATTCCTTGTGAATAAAATAGTACCTTTCTTTCTACTAACATAGCCATTGTTATTAGTTTTAAATTGATTATAGCATTACGATTTCAATTTCATTAAATAAATAAGGTTCCGGTTCCAAAAAATTGGTTCAATCTTCAATTGCCTCTGATAATACTTTAAATAATTTTGGAATATAATGTATGTACCTCAATATCGTTTATCATCTGCTCAGCACTCTTGCCTTCTCATTTTCCGAAACAACCACTTTCACCAATTTTAAATGGATTTCAAACTTACAATTAGAAGAGAACTTGCTTCAATTCAGTTAAAATAACCACATAATAAACTTCTTATTCCAAAGAAAATCCTTTTATAATATGCAATGTTAACCTAGAATTCATTCATTCTGAAAAGTGAATAAAAGTACCTACCATGTACATATATTTCTTTCAACTAAAATAGCCACTCTTAACAGATTTTAATGGATTCATGCATTAGCATTTCAATTTCATGAAATAAGCAGAATTCCGGTAACAACAAAATTTGTTCAATCTTCAATTGCCTCTGATAATACTTTAAATAGATTTTGGAATAAAATGTACCTTAATATCGTTTAGCGTCCGTTCACCACTCTCGACTTCTCAGTTTCCGAAACAACAACTTTCAATAGTTTTAAATTGATTTTTGCTTTGAATTGGTACTTTCCTGTTAACGGGAATACCTCAAAAAATAAACATGTATTGTTGTGATATGTTGTTTGTTAACAATGCGTAACAAATCTCGTTAAGATATTTACGTTGATCCCTTAATGATGAATTTGTGGAGCTTGCCGAGGAGTGAAGAAGAAGCTGTACCTTTGCTTCAAGACCACGGTATTTTATCTAAAGGGCGAATATGCAAGAAGGATCATATTATGAAACTTTACTTCTGTGACAGAATATTTTGGAAATGCAACGCGAAAACCTGTCAGCAGAAGATTTCATGTGGCGACAACATAACAAAGAAATCGACAGATTTTCAGCTATTTTAAACGCCATAAAGACATACTGGCTCCCTAGTAACATAAATTTAGATTGTATTAGTAATTATGTTGCTTTTATTAATAAATAAGTTTCAAAAAAGTGTGATTTTTAAGTAATTCCCCCGTTGTTATGCTTTTGTTAACAAACAAATACGTCGCAACATATCACAACAATACGTTTATTTTTTGAGGTATTCCCGTTAACAGGAAAGTACACAAAATACTTGAGTCAATTCAGTACAACTTCTACTTTACATACTGTAAATTCCAAAGTAACTCCTTTTATAATAGGCAATGCTAGGCTAAAATTAATTCATTCTGTAAAGTAAATAAATAAAGTTCTTTCTTTAAACTACAATAGCACTGTTATTTATTTAAATGGATTATAAGCCTTAGACCTTACTCTGTATTAAATAAGCACCAAAATTCCTTTTATAAAAACAAATCCATTCATTAAAAGATCCACTGTTGTTTCTTCGGAAATTGCCTGTTAACAATTTTAAATGTCCTTTTAATTTTAATTGAATTTTAATTTATATTCGTTTCAAACTTCAGCCATTGTTACGAAATTAATTCGAGGAATAACAATATAAATTCGTAAGCACGTATGGTTTAAAAGAATTTAATTTAAGAATGCTTTTTATTTCCAATTTTTCGAAAATGACACTATTGATACTTAAAATTTTTTATATTTACATTAATATACTTATTTTCTACAAAACACGCCAATCTCTCCCCTTCCTTCCTCTCTCTCGCATTGAATCTAACAATGGAAATGGTTGACATAGCAACATCAAGTTAAAATGGCGAGATTTCCACAAAATATGCAAATTAAATGTTTAACATGGAATATTTCGAACTGTGGGTGAAAAAAGACGAACGGAATAAGAAACTTTATAACTTTTTCTTCAAAATGGTTCAAATCCGAAGGTTGTCTGTTAATTTCTTCTAATTTTAATTTCCCAATGAATAAAAGCCTGCATGTCGAAAAATCGCGTTTTACATGTTAAGTAATGGGAAATGGAAATGCCTCTCTTGGAGACGAACCAAGGAATTTTTTTGCGATTTAAATTCGTCATCACCTGAAAAAGTGTTAATCAAGCATCTCTACCAAATTTCGAGTTTCTATCATTATTATTTCTCGAGTTATTAGCGTTTGCATAGCATGATCAACCAACCAACGGATGACGGCTATTATTATATAAAATCCTCGTGATGATCTTTGAAGTATGTGACAGTAGATATCGTTCTGTATTCTTTACACTGCATTGCCTTTGGCTTCTTATTTAGAGGGATCATTTCTACTTCTAGGAAATCCTGAGGCCACTCTCCCAAGTCGTAAATCTTTTTAATTAATTTCGTAATCACTTTTAGCCCTTCCGATCCTATGACTTTAAGTATCTCTGCCGGAATTCCATCACTGCCTGTAGCTTTTCATTTTTTCAGTTCCAGTATTGCCTTTTCTACTTCACTTTCCATAATAATAGGTCACAAGTTGTCCTCTTCAATGTTATCCTCTTCTTCCAGTTCTATTTGTGCTGATCCTGCCTGCTTCTTGTACAGTCCCTTCATGTATTTAGATATATCATTCCTCTATTACTCCTTACCTCATGTGACATTCTTTTCAAACAAGTCATATATATAATATCTCAAATTTCTGTTCACCCTCCTCGGTATCTCAGGAGTTGTGTGTCATAAAGAAATGCTGTAAATGACAATTTGTTCTTAACAGCTAGAACAGTGTTTCTCAACCTTTAGTAGACCGGGGAGCACGTAGAGGTATTCATTAAATTAGGAGGAGCACTAGAACAAACTTTTAAGGAAAACATTTGTTACCTACCAGCTGGAATGCCCATCATAGTAAACTTCTCAGTACAAAAACGATCTAGGAAAAAATGAATGAATGAATCGATTTGAAATTAAAGACGATCTCACACATATTACATATTAGGTATTTTATTAAAAAATAAAACCATAAAAAATGATGATGGATTAAAAAGTTGAGGAGCACCTACCTAATGGTTACGGAGCATCAGTGCTCCGCAGAGCACCGGTTGAGAAATGCTGAGCTAGGAGACCTCCAGAAAACTATTATCATTTTCATCCACCATCTTCAGCAAAAATCCTAGTAAGTCATTTTTCAGCTTTGTTAGTGCTAACATCACCTCTTGCCTCCTTATTGATTTCCATGGTTTTTGCTTAATTTAACCCCTCAAAAAGTGTTATAATGTCAACAAAGAAAGGTTGTGATTTTCTGCCAAAGATTAGTATGCAAATGATAAAATAGAAATCCTAGATAATTTGAAAGGATGGGAATAATTTGAAATCAGAAGAAAAGTTCTTCTATGACCAATGAATCAAACCTGGGTCTTCCAATCTCCTTTTCTCTTTGTTTTAATAAGCATAATTTGTGGGTAAATACCATGAACTACTTAATTTTGTTTATTCTTTATTACAACATAAGATTATTGAATCTTATCCCTATCTCTCTATTTTCTAAAGTCATAATGCCTCAATTTAAGCGGTTTCCATTTACATGGATTTTTCCAAGAACGTATTCTCCGTATAACTCAAGTTCTAACTGTATATAAAGACAATAATTTAACATAACAGAAAATTACAATCACCTTACTGAATACTTTATTTGAATGTAAGAAATTTTAAACACTTCACTTTCTGAGTGAACTGAAATACGACCCTCCCATTGATTTTGATGGCCAAATCTCTTGTATTTTTAATTTCACTGATGTACATACATGTTAAACACTCAAACAAATAATTCTAATTAAAATTAACATATATAAAAATAACCTTAAATTCTTTTAACATGTGTTTATAAGTTTTAAAAAATATTGATAAGGTGGCATTTCTGGATCCACTTACCCTTTTGATATTTCTCTTCAGAATATTCTGCAAAATTATTCCTAATAAGCTCTTCATTGATTGATACTAAACCTTCTCCTGGGATATTTAGGAATATCTCCCCATGAACTACATGCCCTTGACAAATGATACCCTTCAGTAGAGCACCGGTAGAATCCTCAAGCAAGTCCTGCACAAAAGTCTCACTGGCAGGAGTCCATGTTGCACTTTCCCTGTCATAAAAAATAAAATGCATAATTATAGTGAAAATGAATATATTAACTGAACTACATTATATTTTGACGAATTAAGAGTTTGATCTCTAATGGATTTACACTTGCATTACTATCCTGCAAGCCACCAAATATATGTGACAGTCAGTGTTGAAGTAACACAAAGATTCTTATTAAAAAAATAATGGAGTAGTAATTTTAATTTGACGTTAAGTTAAATAAACTTAAAAATCTCAAAAAAAAATAACGTTGTGTTAGTTTATAGCCAATACATCAAAGAAACATGAATAAGCATGTAAACATGCAGTGAAAGTTGTGGGTGAAAAGCAAAAATTACTTGAACTATTCTTCCTACATAGAAATTTTTAGTTAAGACATCATGAAAGGTTAGGAAAACATCAGTTTATCTATTAGCAAAACGGGGAATAATAGTCAGATTTCAAAAATTTACCTACTCGTAATGCATTTTATCATGTACATCTTCAAGGTGAACATTAATAGCAAGTGGGTTGAGACCATAAAGGCAAGTCACAAATGCTTGGTGAGGTAATTCATGCATTTCTTTTGGTAGAATTTGCAAATCCTTTGCCTTAACATCTACTAAGAATGCTCCATGGTCAACCAAAAACACTCGAACAAGGTAAGAAGAATCTGTTGGACGTGGCGAGAGAAGTTCCCCTCTATGCCAACGTCCAGTTTCAGCATTCTTTACAGCAATCAACTAAAAAAGTCAAAGTTATGGATTCAGCATCTTAACATGATAAGGCACTGCTTCAAATATTACATAAAAACTTAAATGACTGAGGAATTTTATTCTATGGTTGAAGAATATGTCTCGTTCAAATTTTTTTCTACAAAACTATGAAAAATAACTATGATGATATCTAATTGCTTTTATGACAACGAAAACAGTATCATAAATTAAAATAAAAACCATGAATGACTAAATTAACTAGAAACGTTATCTTTCTTCACCATCCAAACAAACGCATTTGAAGTAACGTTTGGCAACGGACACAAATGCTTTCATTTAAAAATACTAAATCTACAATAACTTAAATATGAAAGACTTTTAAGGTGATCATATTGAGTTCCAAAATTCAAGATTATTACATTTTGGCCGAAATTGTACAAAACTCTTAGCAATAACAATAAATTTCGGCGGTGTGATTTTATCTCACCTTGTTTACAGGAAGATTAGAAGGCATTTCAAAGGAATCGCATAAAAGATTCGTAAGCCTTTCTTCTAATTTCTGCAACTTCACCCTTTGCTCAGACATATCTAGTGCAGGGGGTTCGCAAACCCAAAATTTTCCCGCATTAACTACGTGCATAACGGCAACATTCACCAAGCCAGCCATTGTTACTCCTCCGCGGTTTTCTTTTCCTGCCATTGTTAGGTTCTGATAAAAAAAATGCCACACTAAATAAATAAAGTTTAATAACAGAAAATTCCTAGTTAATATGACCAAAAAATATTTCACTGACATCCTGCGATTTAATAACGAAAGGCATATATTATTCTGATTGTTAACTAGGAGAAATATAAATATATTTTATCTAATAAAACAGAAATGTAATTTAATTTCATTAATAAACAATTTATTTAACATGGATCAAATGCACATGGTATTGACTAGAAAAACCTATTTCTAATTGGCCTTACTCTATGACCACGAAAAAGTAGTTATCTCTCTTGTAACTTACATCTAGCTTCAAGGTAAATTACTAATTCAAGATGTCAAACGATAACCTAAGTAATGATAAATTAATTCCATTGTCACAACAATGAAAATACTTCAAACATCCTCGATCTCAATGGTCACATGTACAAAAGAATAACGCTAATGCGAATTTCCCATACCAATTGTTATGACATAAGCTCGAGTTCGTATTGGTGTGTGCAGGTGTGTATACGAGGATAAAGTGTGAAAATGGATTTTAGAAGTAATAATAAAAGAAAACTTTCGAAAAACATTCTGGAGATGAAGGTATTGTATAACGTGTACATTAAAAAAATATAATAATAATATAATGTATTTCACCGTTGGCAAATACATTTGCATGGTTTCGTCACTGAATATTAAATATTTACAAAACAAGACAAGAAGAGAGAAAATATAGATAATTTTAAAGATCGTTGTGTTTCCTTCTATAATTTCAAAATGTTTCATGCTGATAGTTTATGAAAAGGAGCAAACAGAAGGCTGAAAAAGAAAAAGAAGATGAGGATCGGCAAATAATGTTCTCCCACGAAATAACACCGGGAATGAAAGAGTAAGATAAAGTGATAATTACCGGTGACTGTGAAAGCACCGATGATTTATCTAATTAAAATTGTTTATTAGATCAAATGCTTAATAAAACTTTTTCGCTTTCCTGGCTTGGTAAAGGAGCAAGTATGTACTGGAGCCAAGTTATGTTCCATGTGAGGATTTGATCACGGGTCGATTGTCTTTCCATGGCTTCAATCCCGCTGTAGAACGTATGATGCAGGCTGAGATTGAAGAAGAGGAGGCTAAAGCTCGTTTGGAGCAGGAAGCTGCTGAGCGTCGTGCTGAAAAAGATATTTCTGACGAGGAAATGGCATGGAAATACGGCACTCTAGCTGGAACGATATCTCGAAAGTTTAAAGGGAGAGTTGTTACTCCGGAGGAATTGATAAATCCTCCAAAACGAAGAAAAGAGAAAGACTCAAAGTATACGTGGACAAAAAGTGACAACATTGAGGCTCCGCAGGACGGGGCGTATTTAGATAAACCAAAAAAGTTTCTCAAACCTGAATAATAAACGGACCATTCAGCGACGTGTTTACCCAATCTTTCAACGAATTGCTTTTGTTTTGCTGCATCTTATAGTTAAAACTTATAACAATAAATTGCATTTAAATCGCTGAACTCCACCTAAATGTCGGATGACAGGGTATAATGCACCAAAATATCTCATAAAGTCTCTGTACTCTGTAAAAATCCCTATAATCATAGGAAAAACGCACCTGTATTGCTTTGTGAATGAGTCTATTTCATTATTCGATGTGCTTTCTATTTTATGTAAAAGTTTCAGCATTTCCTGAAGCATCTTCAGCTAGTCCCTCTGACCTATGCTTAGGTGAAAGCTTCAGTCTTGAATTCATTCTTGTGCTTGTTAAAAAATTTCAAGTAGATATAATGATGGTGTAACATGTCGCCTTCCACCATAAGTTTTGTAAGTCTAGCCAAAAAGAAATTAAAAATTCTTACAATTGTCATTGTATATGAAATTGGTTAAGTTGCTTAAAAACTCCTTATCTGAATTGGGATATTACGTATAAAAATGCAGTAGTTTTTTTCACAATGACCAGGAATAGATTTCATATGTTGAAGAACTATATCCATTTTCAAGATATTATTCTAGGTTAAAGATTTACAAAAAATTAAATACATTTTTTTAAATGAAAACTTATGAAAAAGTAATTGTACTATTCTAGCAATATAAGCCAGATAAAATATTGATATGCAATCTCCTCAAGTGGAGGACAGTAAAAATATTAACAAGAAGGGCTGCTTTCTTCTACTTTGGTGTAAAACCAAACGAGGAGAGCCACAGTAGAGGTGAATTCTTGTTACAAAGTTTCTATTCTTGTTTCAGAACATTTTTTTTAAATTGCACACTTTTGGCAATTGAAGTTGCAAGTGACTCAAGTGTTATAGTTGCTTAATGTGGGAATTAGTTTACGGAGCTGCATGCAGAGTCAACTTTAGGACAAATGTGGTACCGGGTGAAGTAGGTTTTTGGTGCCCCCTTGAAGGTTATAATTTATATCACAATTTTTCTGATTTTTATTACCCATTACATAAATATTCAAATCATTAAATAATAATAGCCAATAAAATAAAAATATAAACGATTACTAGAAAAAGATGAAAAAAAATGTAAAAATTAACGGTTCGTTTCTTTTATATCCCCTCCTCTAATTGTTTACTGATTACGTTATAGTTGTTAAAAGGGGTTTATTTATTCCTCCCTGCTACCATGGCACAACAATAATGGCTTCATTGAGTTAATTTAAAGCTTGCTAACCCATGACTGATTGACCCATTGCGACATTTACAAACCCGATCACTGGACAACAGGGAGGGATAGTTTGGTTCCAGCGAGGCGAAGGGTGCAGCAGCACCCGGAGACGACAACTAAATTAAAAACAAAGCGAGCCGAAGGCTCGCCAATATCCTCTCCATTTGTGGCATAACAGTCAAGCAAGATATAATTCCTCTATAGGCTACAGATATCTTGGTAGAAACCAATCCAACCTTGTTCTTTCCACCAAAACGTGGTAAAAATAAATAAATAAATTATAATTTAGAATGTTATAATCATTATTTGATTGTTTATTACTAATCTCGTTATCCAATATCCTTAGTTACTAGGCAAATTAAAAACAATTAGAGGGGGGGTGTAAAGGAAAAGAACCAACTTAACTTTCTCATTTCAATTACAGTGAACTTTCTAATAGAATCTGTCAGGTCCATGTTTTTTTACTATGTACTTTGTTTTCTATTGCTAATACGGCAGGGGATGAAAGCCTCGATTGTGCCATATTGGATCTTAAGTAGGTTTTTATCAACTTCAGCTTACTGTAACTTCTCTGTCTGCTGGCTACATAGACAGGAATTGTCAAAAGTATATGCATATTAATCCAGATGTTTGGAAACATATTGTGCATTATTTTAACTAATAAATTGAAGCACTTGTATTGGTGTAGTTACCTCTAGATCACAGATAAATTTTATATGAAGTAATTCACACAATTTCGATCCAGTGATATCACGTGATTCTCCATCCTTTAATTCCTCTTCCAAATCTGTACAGTATTTTAAGAGCAATTCCCACGTAGGAAGAGTTTTGATGTTATATAAAAAGCTACATACATTGTTGTGAGCTTTTAACTGCTCAAAAGATCTTTAATTGCACATTGCTGCATCAATGATGGGAAGGAAGACAACAGTCTTAAACATTGTCTCTGGATCATTTGTTAAATTGTCTTGTCCCTCGTACTCATAAAAACATTTTTTCAAGAGCAATAAGAGACAAAAATTGGTTGAATTTCTAGCTGATTGGCTATTTAAAAAGAATCATTTTTGCTGTTTGGAGACCAGTTTTTCTATATTCACTAAAAAATTTTGTACACCCTTCTATTAGATTTACAGCTTCAGCAATATTTGAATCTTTAGACTGCATTGATTTGCTTATTAAATTTACTTGAAAAAGAGCTTCGTACCTTGCTACTAGAGTAACAATAAAAGAAAAATCTGTTATATGGTTGAGCAATGATTTTGCTTCAGAGTTTAGTTTTGGATCTTCTACTTCTTCTGCGATGTTACTTAAGGCATCACATATGTACTTCAACAAACTGTATCAAATTGCTTTAACATTTTGAATTCAGCATTCCCAATGTATTTAACACTTCTTTTATAGACAAATTTTGTAGGTTGTCTTTTAAAATAACCCAACGCTTAGTGGATGCACTAAATAGAACATACAAACGCTGCAAAATTCCAACCAAGGAAACAATTTATCTGCATCTCCTACAACCAAAGTAAATGAGTGACATCCACATTGATTAAAAAATGCCTTAGGATAAGAGTTGTTGATTCTAATCCTAACTCCGTTATTTTTACCAATCAAGTTTGAACTATTGTTGTAAACTTGACCACAGCAATTATTCATATCTAGATTTCATATTTCCTTTTCTTCTAAAATAATGGTAAAGCCTCTCCTGTAGATGACAGGGCTTGGCAATATGACAGAGTGTTATCTTATTGATGTATCATTCAAATCAACAAAATGAAGAGTAATGAACATTAGTTCAATGTGGCTTGCATCTGGCATACAATCTAAAATAATCGCAAAATATTTTGCTTGTTGAGCTCTTTGAATAATATATTTTTTACTTCACCACCAGACAAATTTATTATTTCATTTTGAATATTTTTCCTGCAGTAGTGGTCAAGGACTTCATTTGAGCGAACTCTTTTAGGTGTACTATCATGACTGGATCAAACTGACCAAGTAATTCAAAAAGACCAAAGAAAATTATCACGCTAAGCTATATTTTGAGAGGAATAAAATTATTGCCATAAGACGTTCAAGAACTAACCTGCATTGAATATTTTCTTTCTTTAATTGCTCTTGTAAGTTATGATCAATACCACATGTTTTTTGAGAATTTTTTCTGCTAAAAGCCAATTTTTATAAGCTTCAAAATGATCTGCAGATGTTTCATGCGAGTTTAAATATTCACTGATGTGCTTCCAATTATTGAGGTCTTTTCTATCTAAATTGGAAGAATATAATGGATCGAATAGCTTACAACAAAAAAACGTGAGTAGGGGGTTCCTTTGGTGCCCCAGGCGACCATTCGCTTTGCCCTTAAAGAGACTCAGATTGCCAAGCCCTGCCCTAGTGTATACTTCTAGATTTTCAATGTAGTATACAATAAAATTGGACACTGCAGATGGAAAAAGACATGCAGAAAAGTTCTCAAACATATCTTAGGATTCACAAATGCAGCAAAAATTTATCTTTGAAAATTTACTTAAGGGTACAACAGTAAGTTTGCAATTTGAAACAATTTTCTTACTTTTTTTGGTCAGTCCAAATTTTAATATAAATTTCAAACTTATAGTGATTGATATATGATTAATTTATTTAAAATATTGTAACAAGTTTCGGGCAAAAAGTCCTGCTTTTCTTTATTCTTTTCAAGTTAAAACCAGCAAACTTTTCTCTCTTTTTGAGTTTAGTCTTGAATTGTCTAACTTCACAGCATTACATACTACAAATTATTTTATGTGGATTAGAATTTTATACTACCTCAACTTTCGTTCAGTCTTATGATTTCTTATTGGTAATACTCAAGTCATAACATCAAGCACGTAAAATAAATTGATGTGTCCAACACATGACTTTCTCCATACATATGTTGCCAACTAAAATCAAATAAATACAGCAATGGGAACAGTTCAACTTACAAGCTTCAACGCTAGCGATTCAATTGTTGTCATTACCATGTGTGTGAGCTGCCCACTAACGGTCAATTTCAAAGAAAATTGAATATCTCTTGAAATATTCCTCATATGAAAATTTAGTTCAAACAGAAGTTGTAGAAAAAAATAATATCTACAACTTTTTTTTTATTTATACGAGGTGCTACCCAAAAGTTCCCGAAAGTTTGCTGGCCGCGTGGGAACCGGGTGTGAAACGGACTAGTGGCGCTCGGTAGCGCTGCATGTATCCTTTGTGAAGCAGTGTGCGACATGGCTTCCCGCTGAGTGTATGCATTCCTTTGTTCTATGCGTTTTTATAACGTCTTGTTTGTGTCATTTTGCGATTTTTTTTCGTTGAAATGGTGGACGTGAAGGAGCAGCGTGTGTGCATCAAGTTTTGCTTCATACTTGGCAAGAGTGCTGCGGAAACACAAAATGCTTAAACAAGCATTTGGTGATGACGCTTTGGGTCAGACACAAACCTACGACTGGTTTAACCGGTTTAAAAATGGCCCAACGTCAGTTGATGATGACACACGTTCTGGACGACCTTCAACCGGCACAACACCGGAAAATGTTGAAAAAGTGCATGATGCTATCCTCGAGGACCGTAGGCGAATGATCCATGACGTTTGCAACATTGTGGGACAGTCATACGGGACATGCCAGCGCATTTTGTCGGACGAACTCAACATGAGGCTGATTGCTGCAAAATTCGTGCCAAGGCTGCTGTCTGACGACCAGAAGCAACATCGGCTGGAAGTCTGCATGGAACTTCAGGAGCAGGTCAGAAATGACCCAGACTTCCTTTCTAAGGTCGTAACTGGTGACGAAAGTTGGGTTTATGGGTACGACCCTGAAACAAAACAGCAATCGTCCCAGTGCACTGTGATCTAGAAATCGAAAAAAACTGGCAAAAATCTCATACTCTGTATAATACCTCAAATCTTTGTCAGGAACTCGTATTTAACAATTTTAACGACATTGTACCAATTTCTACCCCTAATAATATTAGATTCTTAATTATTAATTCAACTTTAAGTATCTTTCGGTCATTGCTGAAAAGCACTATTATCGTCGTGATGTCCGTCTATTAGTCTGCATACATCAGGGAAAAATTGGCCAAAGCGATTTCAACCAAATTTTATACAAAAAATTTAAAACTAAAAACAAGGCCAAAATAACATATTTGGACTGCATCAATTCATCAGGAGTTCCAATACTGCAAAATAATATTTTTAAGATTTAATGGTTTTTGAAGGTGTCGTCACAACTAATTTTAATTATATTTCAGTATATATGAAATCTTTACATATACATCAAATCAAGGGATCATATTCGGACATATTAAGCAGGGGTGCCAATATTGCAAAATAGAAGTTATAGATTTTTATGAATTTGGGAGATATTAGTTAGATCGACGAAATTTAGTATGAAAAAAGTTTACAACATAGAAAAACAAACTCAAGATGTTTAATATAAATATAAAAAGCAGGGTTGCCACAATAAAAATAATAAAATTTATATTACAGGTATTCCTGCTTAATTTTCCGCATACATTTACCCAAATTTAACATTTACAACTTATACATAAACAACACAATATTAATAAATGTGGAAAGAATAGGCCAAGCATGGCATAAATTTTTTTAAACGGATCTCAACAAAATTTCCTATTTAAGATTTGCATAACATGAAATCAAGGTGTTTAATGCGGAAATTAAGATCAGAGCAACAAGAGTAGAAGGTAAAAAAATAAATAAAAATCTAACCTCAATCATCAGATTTGTCATCTCCATTCCACGACTCTTCACTACATTCGGTATCTGTAGAACCTTCTGCCCATACTCGAACCCGAGGCGTTTCTGGTGGACAGATTGGTGCCTTTATGAGACTAATTACTTCAATAGAAGGGGATCCTTTGACCTTTCCCGGAAGTTTCCGAATGGATGAAATCAGAGGATCAGATGAAAGCAATAGTCTTCGAAATATATCCTCATTTGTTGCAGATCTCGAGTACTTCCGGGCGTGGTGTTCTCTAAAAGACTTCAGGTCTTCATTTCTCACTTCTTGTGCTTCCTCGGACATTTGTCCTATGGGCAACAGGGCCATAGAGATGACCGCTGCTCCATGGAGAAGGATTTTGTGCACTGATATGGGCATATAATACCACGAGTATAGTTCCACGTAGATCTTGGCGGTCTTTAAGGCAAACTCTTCTAAGGCTACCTCACACACATCATAACCACATGATAGAGCTTGCAGGATGGTGGCAAACCGTCTTATTAGGCCTTCATCAACACCAGTAATCGCAGCAGCTAGAGATGGATTTCGAAAGAATCTTTGCGCTGTGTTACCATCGTTACTGGTACCGCTTCCCCCTACTTTTGGCTGGTCAACAAGCAAGCCCATTTGTGCTCTTATATTTTCCTTTATTTGTGCTTTCTTGGCCTGAAACTTCTTTTTATCTTCCGGGTCCCGCACTTGCCACTTTTTCACGTCCAATCGATAAGATAGATGGAGGACACACTCCAAGAACCGAATCCATGCATATAGCGTGGAGAGACCGAACTGAAAAATACTTATATCAACTTGCCTTTTGACTGCCTCGTTTAAATTGTTCATTTCTTTCGGCGTGGCTCCACAAATGTAACAGGTCTGCATTGAAGAAGTTTTTGTGACTGCGCTGCATATCTTCCCGTCTATCATGTTCATATTAAGCTGATGTGTAACACTGATTTCTTGCCCTGCACTCGTAATAATGCCAGTTGGCTGAAGAGATGCAATTTGGTCTTCTACGTAGGACTTTTCTTCAAGTGACAACGCAGTTGTTTCCTTTTTCCATAGCATCCTAATAGGCCTACAATATGTTGGGGACGATGGACGTGGATTATTCCAGATAACTATTTTGTCTTTTGAAAAAACTTCCTGCTGATAACTCAACTGTATGGGCACAAGAGAAGATAGATATATGTGACTGTCATGTAAATTAGGATCAGAAAAGTTTTGTTTGTATTCTGATTGCCCACTACTACCATCGCAACCCCATTTCCACAGCAACGCAAAGTTTTTGGGTTGGGAAATGTCCAAGGATGCTAACACGGAATCTTGTAAATAACCAGTACGGCATGTAGTATGGTCCAATAAACCCTGTAACTGTACCTCGGCAGAGGTTTCTGTGAAGTGCATTAAGTCCTTTATAGGATAACAGCGCTCTTTAGCCTTAAGTAACCGTTCATAAGATGGATATATATTGGCATGTCTTTCTTTGGCCTGCACTCGAATTAATTTATATTGCCTTTGGCTTAAATTTGCTTCCAGAATCAAAGAAATAGCCTCGTCCTCAGAATACGGTTTAATTTCAATGCGTGACTTGGAAGACTTCCATGCTCGGACCATTTTCTCAGCTCTTGTTGGAGTAGTGAATATAACTTCATTCACTAATTTAGGTTTATCCTCTCCTTCATCCCTAAGGTTCATTTTTGCAGCGAAGGCCAATTGAGAGGAAGTATTTTCGCGGCGAAGTTCTTCGGTTTTTCAGATCTTGCTTCTTTGGCTACTCTTCAAAACTCACACTAGGTCGTCCCCTATTCACTTGAGGATCTGATTTTTCTGGAGGTGTACCACCAACTGAATAACTTTCTCCTCAAGTCAACTAGCATTATTTTTAAAAATACAGTTTCTTTTCTGTGGCACTTTTCTAGCTTTTTAAACACTTTGCTACAAAATCTTGACACTTCATCGCATCTTCTTCTCGTCATCTTTGGAGAGTTGATCGTTATTGAAGGAAATGATGATGTGATTTAGCAAATGATTTTTTTGCTGATCCCTTCCTTGCCCAGACTTTTGGTGGAAGACTTCATATAATTCTCTTCGTGTTTTGCAGATTTCCATACCGCAGCGTCGGTAATTACTTGCACATGGAATGCTTTCCTCACGTTAATACTATAACTATATTTATAAAATAAATGAATATAATACCACTTGAATATTACAACTATAATAATACACGAAAACGGTGACAAACTAGTATTAAACACACGAATATACGTCAAACACGTCAGAGTGCCACACTGCTAATAAAGGGAAGGTTCAAATACTGATCGTGAACAGTTATCTTACAATTAGTCATACGAGTCATACTAGTCGCCCGCCTGCATGTATGCTTGAAGTACATTTGCATTGGTTGCCGCCCAGGCGCACCCGCTAGGCGACAGGGTTCACAAGATACCGACTTTTTGCCTACATCTGCAGTCTTCCGCAAAACATTGTAATTGTGTTATGTTAACAACACTTCTATCTATGTACTCCTCCAAAAAACTTCGCAGGGGGAGACGGCGAAAGGTTTGTAGCTCAAGTTATATATGGAAGTTGACCTGTTCAAATAATACCGTATTTTTATAGCCATATTTAATCTGTGCATGTGTTTAATTATATTTGCTGGATACTGGATAGTATATATTTCCCTACGTCAGTGATTATTTTTGAAAATACTGTAATAATTATTTCGAAAAAATTAGTCAAATTTTACCGTAAAAAGTAAGTTGGAACATAAGTTTCACTTTCCGGTCCCAAAAAAGGTATTAAGAAAGCACTTAGAAAGCCACCTATATGACAGTTTGGTGATCCAATTAGTTGTACTCATGATCATGTACGTTTTTTTCCGGTCTTTAAAAGTTGAAATTTTGATTTTTGGCGGCATTTTTCAGATTCTAGATCACTGTGCAGTGGGAGAGTCCATCTTCACCCCGACCGAAGAAAGCGCGGCAAGTCAAAAGCAATGTTAAGTCAATGCTGATCTGCTTTTTCGACATTGACGGGATTATCCCTGTGACTTCTTCCTCTTCCCCAAGATGAAAATCAAGTTGAAGGGGCGAAGATTTGACACCATGGAGGAGATCCAGGCCGAATCGCAGGAGGTGCTGAAGATGCTGACAAAAAAGGACTTCCAGGACAGCTTCCGATCTTGGCAGAAACATTGGGATCGTTGTGTATGCTCCCAAGGGGACTACTTTGAAGGGGACAGTGGCGATTAGGACTTTGGACAAGTCTACTTTTTTTCAGATACATTTCGGGAACTTTTGGGTAGCACCTCGTATATGTGTTACCAAAAATTCATTTTTAAGCGAAATATTTAAGAAAAACTAAAATTTTACAAGAGTAAACCACTACTTCCGGTCGACCGATTGTTATCAAAATCTTTTCAAATCTTAAGAATGTATATAAAATCACAAATACAGAATTTCATGCTGATCTGATGAATAGTTTTTTAGTTAGAGTGCACGCAAAATTTCTGTCACACACATCATCGAGAAAGTCAAAACGTGTTCAGGAGACCTCAAAACGTGTATTTCCATTGAAATCTCGAATTCGATTTTTTTCATGAAAACAATCCTCTATACTACGTATATGGAGAAAGTAAAAAAGAAACATACCTTAGGTTTGGGTGAGTTTTATAGTACTGCATTCTTTATTGTAATCCATATTTTGCTGGAATATCATACAGGAGGTCCTCACTTTCTGAACAATCCATTTATCTGATGTCTATAAAATAGGACCTATGGGTAGGGTTGCAAGATGTACTGATTTAGGAAGTACAGTACTGATTTTCTATTGCCTTGCTTGACATGTACTTCTTTTCAATAATTTGCAAAGAAGTATCACAATGTACTTCTTTTTGTCAAAAATGAAAAATTCTCTGATGAAGACGTTAATGAAAATCCACTGGAAAGAATCAAATCAAATACAATGTTAATTAATTAAAGTAATACAATTCAGCTAATATCATCAATATCAATGAGTAATTAAATTTAATTGACTTAAATGCAATCGGTTAGAAGTAATTCATTTATTCTTTCATTAAATACTCATTATTGGGCTTACAAATTAAAATGAGGACATCTTCACTAAAATTGGAAGAAGAAACCGTCCGTTTGGTAACTAGGTGTGTGTCGTACGATTATGCCGTTTTCTGCGTAAATTTATCTTTTCTCCATGGATTCTTTTCCAATTCAACCACCTTTACATACTATTACGTTTTCACAATATCAAAACGGAGTTTTTTAATGGAACAAGGTGAGAAATCTTATTTTATCCTTTTTTTATTTTAATCTTTTGTTTATCTTTTTGTTATTGATTTTATGAAAGTTATTTGAATTTTAACTAATTAATTATTGAATTAATATGCTAATTATGGAAATTGTATACCTTATTAGTTTTTTTAAGAAAAATATGAAGTAAAAATCTATTTTAAATTTAAAGGGCCCCAGTTTAAAATGGAAACAACACCGATAGTAGAAAATCTTTCTGAAGAAGAGTATAATACAGAAGACGAGCACCAAAGTTGAAATCAAGAGTCGAGAATAAAGAAAAGAAGAAGAGGAACTAATCACTTTAACAAAGAATGGAAAAAACAATGTTCTTGGATTGCAGCCGGGAAGGATGGATATGCAAAATGTATTCACTAGCACAGAATTCAGTATTAAAAAAGCTGAGATTTCAGAGGTAAAACGACACCTAAAAACGGTAAAACACCAAAAACTTGGGAAAACAGTAGCAAGTACCGGAAGTTTGTTCTTTTTTTTCGGCATTTTTTTAAAAAAATGGCAGCTGCAGAAGCAACTTTTATTTTTCATACTATACAGCATGCACATAGTTTTAATTCTGTTAATTGTACCAGTGCCTTGTTTCCTGTAATATTTTCGGATTCTAAAATTGTGTCCAGATTTACTTGTGGATGGACAAAAAGTTCCAAGATAACGAATGTTTTAGCAAAAGAATCCCAATGTAAAATCATTACTGATATTAAAAACAATAATCTTCTGTTTTTGATAGCAACGGATGCATCGAACAAAGGTGCGATATTTCTTGAAAGATGGAGTGCAAACAAAAATTTTTAATTTTTTTGAATGTTCAACAGAAACATCTCAAGTGATTGCTAATTGTTTAATTTCTAAAATTGAAAAAGTGGGCTTGGATTTGAAAAACATTATTAGTTATTGCGGAGATAATGCAAACGTAAATTTTGGATGTCATCAAAGTGTATTGAATTAAAAAAAGTAAGCCCTGATATTATAGATATCGGATGCCTCTGTCACATGATTGCTAATTCGATTATAAAGGTTTCCAATTGCTTAAAGTTTGATCTAGAATACACTGTCATAAAAATATTTAACGAATTTAGTTCCCATACAAAAAGGAAACGAACTTTGATAGAATTTTATGAATACTGTGATCTGGAGTATTCTGAAATGTTGCGGCATGTTTCGACTAGGTGGCTCTCTCTGCTACCGGCTATAGACCGTCTATACAAAAATTTGAGCCAATTGAATCTCTTTTAATTCAAAGACTTCTGCACCAGCTTTATTGTTAGATTTTTAAAATAATGAACTAGCAGAGGCATATTTAGGGTTAGTTTCAAATGTAGGGGCGCTTTTACAAAATGTAATTTTAAAGTTGGAGCAAGAGGGTCCTATTGTTATTGAAATTTTTTAATTACTAAAAAATCTGCGAGTTGCACTAAAATCTCGAATAGAAGAAAAGTTCTGCCTCCGCCACCATCCCCGCATCCCTCCTTAAATCAAAGGGAAAGTCTCTGCCAAGAACCCCAGAGGTAGCCCCCATGGAAAAACAAATGGGGTGGCTTATCCAATTGGGAATCCTGGGAAAGGAAAAGGACTCAGCATTCGAGGAGATAGTCGCGGAGATGACGGAAGAAGCGGCCGCACATACTCCGTTCCGGAGCCGCGTACGCCAGCAAAGAGAGACGCATATCCCGGATAAGGAGAGGCTCCAGTTTTTATACGAAGTAAACAAAGGAGGCCTTCTGGAAAATTGCAGCAGCGGCGCCGGAGAAGTGCGACATCGCAGTCGTGGAGGTGACGCGACACTTTTCCAAAGACTCCCCCCTATGCAATTAAACCAGCCGCCGGCCTCAATCCCAGAGATGAGACACGAAATCACGGAAAGAGAGGCTGACACACTCTGCCGCCCCATCTCCGCCAGGGAAGTCCTTCATCGCCTAAACAAGGCGAGAAGGGCGGCGCCGGGGCCGGATGGCGTCCCATGAGTCCTGGATGAAGGTGGACCCAGACGGGTGTGTGCTAGCCGGTCTAGGACAACTGGCCACGGCCGACTGGCCACGGCCGGCTGGCCGCGGGGCCAACTGGCCGCGAATAAGTTTCTCGAAAATGGTCTGCGATTAATGAAATACTGTGCAATGGTTGTGAACCCGATAACATTGAAATGGGTTTATTTAATTATTATTAAAATTACAAACAATATTGTACAAAATATGAGAATAGAAATTGATTACAAAACATTATAATTATTTGTAACATTTGGTAAGTTTTTTGTTCATTACATGTGAAAAGAGTATGAATAATAGACTGCGGCAGAAAATAAAAATAGCAAAGGCAAGGTTACATATCAATGAAATTTATTATAAAATATCAAAACGTAGGAATTAATAATAATATAGAAAAAATTAAAATATAGGTAATATCGTAATACAGATAATAAAAAAATGTTAGGCGTCCATTTCAAAATTATGAGCAATACCCCTTAAATATTCGATTTTGTCTCTATTTCCCTAATCTGCAACAATTGCTAAAATTCTAGCATCCTCAGCTCTATACTTTTTCAATTTTACGGGAGGATTTTGCCCTGCAATTAACTGCTCATAATAAAAACCTCTACAACGCTGAACTTTACTTAATCCGTCGATAAATTTCCAGATGTTATGGTGATCCATCCCCAGTTCAGTTTGGAGACGTCTGTGGGCGGCCTCTGCATAGTTGTTTGTCCGATTCTCTCCATTCAATACACGGTTGTACATTTCGTGAGGAAATATGGGAGGACGTCGACCATGTCCTCGCCTATTCATTCTGCCGATGTAATTAAACTACAAAAATTTCTCATTTTAGCTATTGGTTCAAAAGACGGGTTGAGTATTTTTGTTAGAGTGATTTTTTGGTTGTTTCTGAAGTAACCAGTTGACTGTGGAGAAGAGATATATATATTTCAATGTTATCGGGTTAACAACCATTGCACAGTATTTCAGTAGTCGCAGACCATTTCCGAGAAACTTATTCGCGGCCAGTTGTCTCGCGGCGAGTTGGCCCCGCGGCCAGTTGTCTCGCGGCCAGTCGGCCGCGGTCAGTCGGCCGTGGCCAGTTGTCCCATTCCGTGTGCTAGCGGACATCTTCAATCGGTGTCTCTCTTTGGGAAGGATCCTAAGGGAGTAGAAGGCCTCACGCACCGTCCTTCTGCTCAAGGGAGGGGAGAGAAAGGATATAAACAACTGGAGGCCAATCGCCCTGGGGCCAACCGTGTGTAAAATCCTTACAGGAATATTGGCAGAGAGGATATCAGCATGGGCGCTCCGGGACAAACGTCTCTTCTTCCCAGTGCATAAGGGTTCATGCCCGCAACGGAGGGATGTTTTGAACACAACTTTATCCTACAGGCCGCATTGGAGGATGCACGGAGGAACCAGAAGGAGATAGCCGTCGCATGGCTAGACCTCACGGACGCCTTCGGATCGGTGCCTCACCATCACATCCTCAGGGTCCTGCGAGGGACGGCGATGCCGGGGAGGATGCTCCGCCTCATACAGAATATGTATGAAGGGGCGGCCACGGAGGTGACGGTGAAAGAGGAGAATTCCGAGCGAATTCTCCTCAAGTGAGGAGTGAGGCAGGGGGATCCCGTCTTCCCACTACTTTTCAACCTCTCCGTGGAGCCGCTGCTCATCAAACGGGCGACGGCGGGCTACTCCTTTGGCCCTACCTCCATGTGTGTCCTTGCCTATGCCGACGACCTTGTCCTCATCGCCAGGGGCGCCGGGATGCTGCGGCGACTTCTGTTCGCCGCCAGCAGCGCAGCGGACTGGTGCGGGCTCTCGTTTAAAGCGAGGAAATGCGCGAGCCTGCACCTGGATTTCCGCAGGGGAAGGAAGAGAGTGCAAGAGACGTCCTTTGCGGTCCAGGGGGAGGCAATGCGCTGTCTGAGAGAGGGGGAGTCCTACCCGTATCTAGGTAGCCCTACGGGGTTTAAGGTGGAGACGACCCCAACGGCAACATTGGAAGCGCTACGGTGGAACCTGGACTCCCTCTCGGGCAGTGGCCTCCTACCTTGGCAGAAGATAGACGCACTCTGAATCTTTCTCCTGCCGAGAATGACGTTTCCCTTGCGGATGTCGGCGGTCCCTGTGAAGGCGCTCGCGGGACCGACGCGGTCATCCAGAAGGCGGTGAGGACCTGGCTCATGCTTCCGTTGTGGGCGAGCAGGGAGATGGTGAACCTTCCAACGTGCCTCGGCGGCGGGGGATACATGCCGCTCCCCGTGGAGATCAGCATCCTCGCTGTGGTCCACGCCTTTCGCATGCTGACTTGCAAGGATCCTTTCGTCCGCGATGCCGCATGGCACGGCCTCCGGGACGCCGTCCACAAAGATTTGGGAAGAACGACGGCGCCGCCGGATAGGGGGATCCTCTGCAGGTATCTCTCGGGATCTTCGGAGGGAGATCTCGGGAAAGCTGCGCGAGGCCTGGCATCCACATGGAGCAGGGCGAGGAGAGCCACGAAATCCCTCGGCCCTCATTGCGGTCTCCAGTGGGAGTGGAGCAAGGCCAGGAGGGAGATCTCTCTGCGGATGCGGCACTCAACTCCGAAGATGGCATGCATCATCGTTCCCGCATCGGCACGCAATCGTCTCACGAAGACACTCCACGACGCAGTGTGGGAGGGTACAAGACGGCGCCTCACCGTGAAACCGGACCAAGGGAAGGTGATGGAGGCTGTCACAGTCAGCAATGTGAGCAGCCACTTCCTGCGGTTCGGAGAATTCACGAGGCTGTGCGACTGGTATATTATCCACCGGGCACGACTGAACGTCTTCATCCTTTTCGGAGTCATGCGAGGAAGTGCACGGAGGGAGGACGTGTCGTGCAGGAGGTGTGGAGAAGCGGACGAGACGCTCTCCCACATCCTGAACACTTGCCAGTCGCACCGCCAGGAGAGGATAAGGAGGCACAACGCCGTCCAGAACCTCCTCATCGAGGCCCTCCCACCGTCGTTGGAAGTGACAGTCGACAGGCGGGTCCCAGGCGACGACTCTCTCCTGCGGCCAGAGTTAAGGTGGATTCACACCAGACGGTGAGGGCAGGGGTAATTTTGTAGCGAGTATTCACACCAGGCGGTGAGGGCACGGGCAATGCGAGGGTCCACTGCGGGCTGTCAGCTAGAAATGACATTAGTATTTCCAGTTGCTTTCCTGCAGGTGTTTACATAACATGCTCAGGAACCACTAAGAGAGTGTTGTAGTGATCAGCACTATGTCAGGCAGTTTGGACACCGAAATGTTTATTGTCGCTGCCTTATTGGAACAAGCAGAAAAAAAGAGAAGGAAGAGAAGAAGACATATCTGGGTAAACAAGATATTCGAAGTAAGGCCAATTGAGGGAGAATTTCACACGTTGTTCAGCCGACTGCAGGACGATCCTGAGAAACAGCACCAGTATTTTCGCATGAGTCATGAGAAGTTCAATGAGCTACTCATATATCTTCGACCGCATTTGGAGAAGAATAATACAGCCTTCTGAAGAAACATCAGTGCCGAAGAACGATTAGTGGTATGCTTGAGGTGAGAATTGAAAATTAAATGAACCATTTATTTATTTTTAGAATTTATTTCAAATTAGTGACAAATGCACCTGTTACCTCTAATTGGATTGTTGAATTATGGGTGAAATCGTACCGTGTTTCACACGATGCCTGATATGTAGCCTGCAGTAGAGGTGTAAGTTGAGTTGGGGGCGGTGTAGAATTATAATTGAGATTAATGGTGGAGTAGAGGATAAACTTTTCAGCTCTGCATCATGTACAATGGAAAAAAGTTTGGTCTCGATTTCTTTTTGGGCAGAGACAGGGAGTTTTTTTACCCGGTGGGCCATGTTAAATCTATTAAAGTATCTTCATTTTTCGGAGTATTCTGCAATTTCTCTCGTAAACAATGCTTTAGAACGTCCACAGCAGATTCTTCCGGCGAATTAGAATATCTAAGTTTTTTCTTCAGTCCATTACCGTGCGAATAATTTGCCTTGAATGAAGATGCACTTTCTTTGGATAATGCGCTAGGTGGATGCGATGGTGACACATCGATATCCACAATACTTTCACTGCCATCCGAATTATATTCAGCTGAAAGTCTCGGAATGTTAGAGCAGGTCCTGGAACAATATATTTGAAACATATTTTGTTGGATAGATAACGTTGCAGTAATAAAATGCTTGCTGAATTTCTTTTTGTTCTAATTGAAATAATGTGAATAAATTAGTCTTGTGATGATATTATCTGGACGTAAAACAACTTACTCTTCATCTGCCATGAATGGAATCAGAAACTCCATCTCTTTCTGATACCTCCATGGCTTCATCTTCTCGGCGGCCTGACCACTCGTCTGTTTCTGTTGTCTCAAAGCCCATCGATGGGCATTCCTCAATGAGGACCACCGTACTTTGCACAGTTCATCTGAAAAGCAACAATGGCAGTTGAAAATATACATACCTTATTGTATAGAAATATTTTTAATGCTGAAAATGTATTTTCTAATTAAAATATTTTTGTGTAGCCCTAATGGTATCGTAGTCTAGCCCACATTTTTTTCAACTTTAAAAGCTGCCTAATATTCTGCCTTGCATTTAAAGGTATCTTGCAACGGGAGACTCCTTCAGGACAATAAGCTTCAGCTACTGCCTGGGGCATTCTACAGTTCATAAAATTGTTTTGGATACATGTGAAAGCTTTGGGAGATGCTACAACCATTGGTAATGCCAACTCCCATGAAAGACTTCTGGTTAGCAAGAGAGGAGGAATTTCGTGCCCTGTGGAATTTCCCAAATTGTATTGCAGCATGTTATCATTCAGGCCCCTAAGTGAAGTGGAAGTTTGTATTGTAACTACAAGAAGACTTTTTCTATTGTTCTAATGGCAGCTGTAGACGCTAATTATCGTTTTGTCATGGTCGATGTAAGAGCATATGGAAAAAATAGCGATAGTTCTATTTTTTCTCAATCAAATATGGGGCAACTCCTGAAAGCGAATAAGCTAAGCATACCGCCTCCCAAAGTCCTTCCAGGTACGGAGAAAGAACTTCCCCTAGTATTTGTTGCAGATGAAGCATTTCCCCTAAGTGAGAACTTGATGCGACCATATCCTGGTTCCAATTGAAAGAAGAAGCAAAACAAATATTTAACTATCGACTATCTTGAACTAGAAGGACATCGGAAAACGCTTTCGGGATTTCAGTGCAAAGATTTCGTTTTTTCCAATGTAAGTTGCAATTAATGCCAGAAAATGCAGAGAAGGTGGTATTGGCCACCGTCGTGTTGCACAACTTTCTTTGCCCAGAGCCTCTACCAAGAGAAGAAAGCATAAATCAACATTCAAATAATTGAAGGGAATTACGCAATGTCGGTGCCAATGCACCGACTAGGGCATTGCATGTGAGAAATGTGTTTACGGAGTATTTTGTGAGCATAAAAAGATCTTTACCTTGGCAGTATGACTCTATACACTCAGGTTGTAGATGCAAAAGCAACTAATACATATTTTGTAGTGTCATTCCGGTTGGCCAATAAAAATGTTTACATCAAAATGAGTTTCGAGAAACAACAAAATTTTCATACCTGTGGAATTAATCTGTGCTGCTACTTCTTTCCAAATGTTAGCCTTCCTCTCCTGGTTGGAATAATTTCTGCACCCCATGTTGTAGAGCTCTTTGTAAGAAGACACTGCTAAAATCAGCCTTTCATCATCCATGGTGACACCGGTCAACTCAGCTATCACGTATCTACACCGTCTTCACTGCTCGAATGCTCCACGTGGTCGAAAAAATATTCCCTCACCCAATCAGTGGCGGAGGGGAAGGGAGGGGAAGCGATGGGCACCAACGGGCAGGCGGGCAAAATATTCTCGGGTGGGTGACTGCGCCCGCCCGTCCCCTGCCCTCACCGTCACTGTACTCTCTGGTGTGAATATAACATATGATACCAATGTAATGTATTTCAGGCAGGCATGCCTGCGTCTGCCCTCACCACACGCTCACCGTTCAGTGTGAATCCACCTTTAGTCATCCGGGAGGTTTCGGGAGGGACGGTGCATATCATAGATATTATCATCCCTTTTGAGAACAAATAGGTGGCCCTACGAGTCTCAAGGGCCGTAAAAATGGAGAAGTACTGGGATCTGGCGGAGAGATTACGCATCCGAGGCAGATATAAGATAGAAGTCAGGCTGGGGGCCATCATCGTTGGATCCTTGGGATAGTGGGATCCGAGGAACGACATGGTCCTCACCCGGCTCTGCAGCCACAAGGGCAAGGTAGGAGCGCTGAGGAAAAAGATGACCTTGGCCGCAATTCATTGGTCGAGGGACATATACATCAAGCATGTGAAAAGATGGTGAAAGTGACCGTGTATGTGGATTTCTTAATTAAGGTGAAACTTGGACCAAATTTAGACTGCAGAATGTTGTGTGCAAGTGTTGAAGAATGAATATGTGTGTGTGACTATTTTTTTATATATAGAAAGACATTTAGGGAACATCCTGCTACCAGGATGCTGTGCATCCTAGGTAACGGATTTGATACAAGTATTATGACATGTATTTTATAATATAAAGAATAATAAAACAAGGTATGATTGCAAAACAAAAGCTGGATAGCTATGATAAAACTAGTGTAATGCCCGTTGAAATATCAACGGAAAAGTTATAGATAGATAATTATTATTTTTATTTAAAATAATTAATATCCCACCTTCACATATGAAATATTTTGTCATATACAACATATCTAGTGAATATTCTGTTGTTGACGGGCTATCTTTAGTTAAACTTAAAATAGTTGCCTCTCTTTCCCTCCCTTTCCCCCACTCTGACACCCTCTCTCCTTCTATCTCCCTGCCCCTCCTCATTTCTCCCCATCTCTCTTCTCCCCCTCTTTCCTCTCCCCCCTCTACTTCCCTCTCTCCCCCCCTCCTCTCTCATATTAAAAGCATACAAAGCACTCTTATACCCATAAGGATTGATACAACAATAGGATTTTGAGGTCTAACAATATACATTCCGTTAAAATGCAATATTTCCACAAAATATGTGAATTAAACGTATAACATGAGCGATTTTGAATTGTATACGGAAAAAGATGAACAGAATAAGAAACTTTGTAATTTTTTCTTCAAAATGGTTCAGATCGTAGGTTAATTCTTTCTAATTTTAATTTTCAAAACAATAAAAGCCTGCACATCAAAAAATTGATTTTTACGGAAAATGGAAATGTCTTCCTTGGAATCGAACCCAGGACTTTTTTGGAGATTTCTTTTTGTCATTACCTTAAAATATGTTAATCAAGCATCCTTGCCAAATTTCAATCTTCTACCTATTCGGGAAGTTTGTTAATACGCTCTATATTGGCCATACTGAAAGTGTGACCAACCAACCAACAGACCTGGGCTATTATTATAGTAAATGACAAAAAAAACATTTATTGAAAGCTCAACTAGGTTTTTAGAAAAAATACTTGAGTACATTGAATGTAGATTTCTTTTTTCTGGAAATAAATTTGAGTCTTAGTTTTTTAAAATTAGATGAAACTCTACATTTTGAAGAACTCTTGAATGTAATAAAATTATTTCCAATGTCGAATCTTGCTATTGATTTTGATGTTTTGTTTGATGAATTTTCTCATTTAAAAGAGATGGTGCCATCTTAAAAAATTTTCATATGAAGAAAGATGGACTACTTTTTTAAATACATGCAATTCTCCAAACGCAAAGAATTTCATGAATTTGTTTTGCAGAATGATAATTTATTGAAACAAATTAAATCAAGTGAAAAGTCAAATAAGAATATTAACTCTATTTATTTTGGTGAGTTGCCCAATAAGATTTGTTTCTAGTTTTCAACACCTACTTATTGTTAATAATATAATTTGCCAAAAGTGATTGAATGTGAAGTCATACAGCTTATACTTTTCACTCTCTCCATTTTAACTGTATCAAATTGTAAGAATTTATTGAAATTGTTTAGTATTAAGAAATTAATGATACCGTAAAAAATTGTCAAATATTTAATAATACAAACATTGTAAATTTTCAGTTTATGTATATTACATGGAATCTTTGAGTATATTTTAATTAATATAAAAATCTTAAGTTTTTCAGTTGTATGTTTTAAAAAAATTGATGAATTTGATCTCATTTTTGTTATTTAAATACTCTTTTAAATAAAGTATTTTTCTGTAACTAAAAACATCTATTTTTAGCAGAATTAATACTTTTTTAACAAAACCTCTCTTACTCCTATGTACTAATTTTTTAAGAAGTTTTACCTCACAAGGCATGTACTGATTTTTAGAAATTTTCATCTGGCAACCCTACCTATGGGCAATCATCAGCCCAGTTTTCCAATGTAATGCTGAACACATTTGAACAATGCAGGTTCCAGATCATCAGTCAGTCAGTTTTCTGACATGGCCTGGTGAACTTCGAACTGATTTTCTTTGTTTTTTTACTGAATTCAAAGATTTGTAGCACTTAATCATGGCAGAAAAGGGAAAAATTGAGTTGTTAAGTTCTTCTTCTATGAAATACCATAGAAAGGCTGTGACAATAGAAATTAAATTAAAAGCGAGTCTGACCCAATATCAGAGAGCGTTTTATTTAAAATTGGAAATTCTAAATTCTTCATAAATTTAGATATTTATTCAATAATTAATAAATTTTAATTTTTTATCTACAGTAAACTCCCCATTATCTTGCATTCATGCAACTGGAATTCTTAAGCAACCGGCATCTCTTACATCTTGATTTTTTCTATTACCTCTAGTTGGGAATGTTCCCTCTAAAATTGGTGCTTTCTGCAATTTTTTGTTTATATCTAATTCAGAACGTTACCGCTAAAATTCGTGTTTTCGGCAGTCGCCATATGCAATTGTGGATGTTTCTTGAACTCAGTGTTTGTGTTAAATAAAATATTTTGCACGCCATTTTTAAATGCCTCCTAAAACTCCAATATGTGCTATAAGCAATAAAATGAAATGGGTTGTGCTAACCTTAACCCAGAAACTTGATATAATAAAATGTTTAGAGAAAGTTGAGAATTGCAATGTTCTAATGAAAGAGTTCAATGTCGGTTCTTCCACTGTTTATGACATTAAGACACAGAAATCACAGTTAATGAAATTCATTACGTCTTCTGAGACAACTAGAGGAAATGAATATCGGCACACTCTTTGTAAGCTGAAACTTGAGCAGTTGGATATTGCTATTTATGAATGGCTTTCTATTTATGAACCAATGTTGATTGAAAAGGCCCAAGATTTTTATAAACAAATGGAGATTAGTGAACCGTGTACATTTTCAGATGGATGGCTAACACATTTTAAGTTTCGTGTGATAAAAAATTGGCTGACCAAGGAGCTGCTGACAAATTTTGTGACTTTCTTGAAACATTAATTAAGGAACATGGCCTAACCTCTGATATAATGCCGACAAGACCGGTTTATTTTGTCGATGTTTACCACATTCAACTCTGGCTAGTTTAAGTGAGACTCACGCTGAAGGTTTTAAAGAAAATAAAGACTGCTTAACTGTGTTTATCTTTGTATCAATTTGCCTTAAGAATTTCTGTTAATACATTGTGTTGGGTGTGGATAATTTCTCTCCTTTTCTCGGACAAATAAACAATTATTTTTGTCGTAAAATCCTAATGGTTGGACGAAGGTAACCCTTACCTCGCATTGTTATTAGAACAAAAAAGAAGTTAATAGCGATAGGCATATGAGAAATTCCATAGGATGTAATGCAGTTATGAAATATTAAAATATTGCAATTAAACATGTTGAATACTTGTATATTTGAGTTTCATTACTTCCTTGAATGTCAAGGAATTATTTAAGAACAATTGTGAGTAGAATACCTAGTCTACAGGTTAGCAATTCCAAGGTGAATTCATCAGTTCTGCATCTGTTCCTTATTTTGGTGTCCAAATGCTTTATTGAGTTCTATCCAATACAACTCTCAAGCAACCAGAATATTCACTTAACCAGAAAACCCAATTCCCTGAGCATTCCAGATAACTGGGAGTTTACTGTATAACCATTTTCTCATAATCTTAATTTGAAAATTTTAAAGGCACTTATCAATTTCCTCAAAAATATTTTTTGGCAGCATAATAAATGTCATCATAGAACACAAAAAGCCTGCAAATTTCAGTGTTTTCTCTCTTACTGCTTACTTGCAATTTTAATTTAATTGATTGCTTAGGTGGACAAACAGAGCAACAACATAAGCCTGTTTACAAAATAAAATATGCTGAAATACATTCAAGTTTGGAAATGCATAATGGTATCCAGTATCTGACTTTGTGACGACATTTTCAAAATAAACAAGGTGCTTGTAAATCTACAGACATGATCCGGAATTCCAATTTCATTTGGATTATCTGCATTAAAAAACATAAAATCCTTTAGTGTTAGCAGGGATTGATTGTAACTTCAAATTATACCATATATTAAATTATCCAACACTGAACTACTGAAGTTTTAATATACATTACCTTTCCAACTGAATCAAGCAAGGCTACTTTCTTATTGGTCATATGTTACCAGGCCTGTCTTATGGGGGGAGGGAGGGCTGGGTGGGCAGCCGCTCCGGGCCCCGTGCCTGTGGGGGCCCCATGCCTTACCCTTATTAAGTGACAGGGGACTTGTGGCAGTTGTCTCACCTGGGGCCCCATGGACAGGCCTATATGTTACCATGATTTAATAATAGGTTCACATTTTCATTAGAATCATAACAATCTTCTCATATTGACTTGTTTATAAATTCAAAAATCTCTTCAATTATTTTACATGCATTTAAGGTCCAGACTATTGCTATGTCAAAATTCTCGCCAAAGATATCTATACAGAAATAAAAATGCATATCTAAACATCCTGCTTTATGTTATTAATTATTCAATAAAAATTCATGAACCCCAACGTCAATGAACTTGCCGTTCCAGAGCATAGTACATACTACTATTGTTATATTTAACAAAAGAGGTGCAACCTCAAGGCAGACTAGGCAGTTGCCAAGAGTAGTAAAATTTGGGGACAGGAGGTTTTTAGTTTGTACTAATTACAATATTCATTTTGGAAAGATGGGGTAGGCATCCCTTGCACAAGTATTATTTAAATCACTCCATTACTGAATCATGAAAATTATATTCAAATAATATACAAAAATATTACATTATATTAAATTAAGGCAACATATTTGAAATTCAGATCCTATGAATATGAGATTTCCCTTTGTTTTAATAACAAAGTCGTCAATAGAGTTAACCAATTTCTTCCAGATGATTTAACTACACATTAAATGCATAAGAAATAATCATGGTTTGCATTGGTATAAAAAGCATACAGAGAAACATTATAAGGAAGATCAATGAAACACTTTTAACTTTCAGCATATATTATAAAAACTAACCAACACTTCTAATAACTTTCATATACCGAAAGATTAATTGACATATGACATTCAAAACAACTTTGAAATGTTTAGAATGTCAATTAAGAGATGGCAGCATGTGTCAATGAATGTTATAATTAATTACAACACAGTGTTTTGGTGAGATTCCAGGCAAGTTAGATTAGGTACCGGTTTTATTTTATGGTTATATTTCTGCTCTCTTTCATTGATTCACTAATCCATCTTTATTAACAAATTGTTGTAAAAGATTTAAATCCCAGGCCCTTTAATCTAACACCCTCCCAATGAATGCAAATGAAAGGTTGAGATTATCTATTTTTTTATAAAATAAATTCACCTTTATACAAGTATTCCTAAACTCTTATTCAACAGTACAAAAGCATGAGTCAGCAATAAAGGCCAACTCAATTAGCATACTTTATTGACTTGATTACATAAAAATCAAAGGGGTACACATTTTCATTGGCACTGCCTAGCAATTTCACTAAAAGCTGAAATGAACTATGATTTTTATGACTATTGAAATATCCATAATGGGGAGTCTTAAATAAAGATACGTTTTAAAATGTTCTAACAAAATACAATAAATTCATTTTATAAATAAATGAACATTCTACACTGTAAAATATTCTTTATACCAGGGCTGCCACCAATTTTTTTCTAAATCCTGTTACCGACATCAAAATATCCCGTAAGATCCTGTAATATGTAATATCTTGGTTTTTTGATGCAAAGTGTACAAATTTCTGCTTTCAATATTTTCAGCACCTGCATAGTATATTTTATGTAAAATTATTTACAAATGTTTATGCATAGCACTGGAACTTAAATGTAATCATACTTTTATGAAATTTATTCTGCATTACAAATCAATTGTATTGGCGTAGAAAGTTTTAAAAAATGTATTCAAGTTTTAAATATACAGTAAATAGCACAAATGCATTGAAAGCAATAAGTAACCATAGGCCTAGTTTACAGGACAGACCTTAGATTAAGAAATCTATTAAAATAATTTTCACTTTTAATGATATCAATATAATGGTGCAACAAAATTAGACAAAATGAAAAAACTTTCTACTTCTTTTGCAGTTTCGCTTCAGATAGATTATTCAACCGATGTTGCCGTAAATATCAAAATCGAAATTACAGAATTCCATTTTTTCTGAATATTTAGCTGTAAAAATGGGGTTGGGGGCATTACTCAAGTAAATACGGTAATACCGCGCGTAACATGAAACAAAATAATTTCTGAATTTATCATAAATAGAGAAGAAAAAATGCAGAATTTTTCACATCGCAACATCACAGTTACATACAAAACTGTGGAGATCGTGTTACCCGAAACTGTTCCGTATGACTTAGTTTCTCTAAGAAGTAACTATGTTGTAGCTTCAAGTAACAAAAACAGTAACAAATTCGGCCATAAAGTATCGCTGTTTATTAAAAAGGTATTTTCTGCGATCGTAGCTGGAGGATAATAAAACAGTAATATCCTTCCCTTGCTTATAACGTAAAATATACCGTGGCACATCAAGGACTTTATCTCGGCACACCGGTTGTGGAACTCTGCTATATCAGCGCGATATGAGAAGCACACATACGAATCTCAACACAACATTTTAATAAGGTAAAATAATTACATGAATCAATTTGTCAGTACTTTTTCTTCAAAATGTTTTAATTTGAAGTTTTTGTCATGTATAGTTTATGAGATATTTGAAGGTTAACTTTGTCTTAGCAAGGTGAACCACTGTGTCTGCTGAGGGAAATGCATACCGCGACTTAGCGAAATCGCATCTTGTGATTTTGCATTATGTTAGGTTTTACTGTATAAATATGCTGTAGGTTGCTGATCCATTTCAACAGCTAGTTTTTGCGTTCAGTCTCACAATAAGTTCTAGATTTCACACTTCACCCAAAGTATTTTACGATATGTACGTACTTACGGAACAATTTCATCGAATGTATTCGTATTATTCGTATAAGAATATTAATAATCTCGAAATTTCTTAGTAGTCTACGTATTTTTTACGTGAACATCTCAGATAACTATCGAATCTTTCCTTATAAATATCCGTGAAAAAAAAAATCCGTGGCAGCCCTAAACTTTATACCACTCTACTGGTGAAACATAAAACAATCACACCTAAATTGGCAGAATCCAATAAAGGAGACAAATAAGGGGTCACATTATAGCTTCCACAATAAATCTCTTCACATTTAGCATATTATTTAAAAATATACCTGTAAATAATTGAAACATATGAAGTTTACTGAAATGATTGGGATGACACGTAAGCAACTGAAGTAAAGCGCATTAATTAGGCCATATATAAATACTGTTACTTAGTGAACTCCTGAGATAGAAAGAAATAATGCAAATATTTTCCAGCCACTACTGTGCAAACTTTCAACAACTGTAGACATTTTCCATTTTACTCAACTCAACCAAAGCCTTCTCTCAAACAACAAGGGTTAATATAACAAGATGCGCTTTTCAACAGATTTTCGACAGATTGGACATTCAGACATGCGGTCACCACACATTTGGCATGTTCCATGACCGCAAAGGAAAATCATATTCTTCAGGCGGTCCAAACAAACTGGACACATGGTCTGAAAGTAACAATAAAGCAGTAAAATGAAATAAAAAATTTTAATTAAAACTCATATTAATAAATATACCATGGCATACATGATTAAAAAACTAAATTAAATATGTAGCTTATAAGAAAATACACATTACTAGTAGACTCAAATTTATTTTAAAAGTCATTAATTTTAAAAATTAATTAGATACAAGAGTAACAATATAACTATCAAAATATCAACCCATTTATGTTGAAATTAAAAGGATTTCATACAATTTCTAAGTAACAGATTAAACTAAATAATTTTTATCCAAACTAGTACAGAACCTGCGGTGCTACTGTGGAGAATTATGAAAAATGTTAAAACAATTGCATACATATAACAATATTTATGTAACAATGTAATTAATAAATGGAGTTAATTTGGGAGATTTCAAACTATGTAAATGCAATCCTTATTTCATTATCATCTTGTAAATCATTGGAATGGCCTATGGACACAAAATTTTAATCATGGAGCTTTGGAGAGATGGAGAATTTTAATGAATGTTGTGAATTTTGAATTTTATTTTTTTAAATGCTCATAAGCGAGATTTGTTTTTGGTTGCTCATTATATTTAACCTATTATCAGGATTAAAAAGTCAATTGTTGTATGATTTTGTTTTTTAAACCTCAAATGCGCTCAAAATTTCATCATTTACATAAAGTATAAAAGCCTTCTTTGTTTTAATGTCCCTTGTCATTTATTTACATGCCTACTGTTACCATCTGTCGTGTTAAGTTTGAGCCTTTTGCACATAAAGCTTCTTTTATGTGATTTAATACAGTGGGCAATAATTGGGTTGCTGAGGCAACAATAAAATTTCTCTTCAAAAAGCTTAAAATTTCAGATGAATTTGGCTGGTATTTGAAATTCGACAATAGGAAAATGAAATTTCATTCTTTTAGGTATTTTTCAATACAAGTCTCAAGTTTGTATGTTGATTCTGTGTAATTTTAAATTACAAATGAAAAATATGCTATGCTCATCCCCAAGTTAATCAAATGGAGAAAATGAAATTAGAGAAAATTTTTAAAATTCTTTTTATTATCGGGGCGGTTGGGATAAATGACATACCTAGAATACAATCCATGATTAAATATATATAAATAAATAGTGATCTCCCAGACATAGTGACTATGTATAACGACTACATTAGGTGGATTTCGCTGGACGTAGCCACTACGTATAATGGTGTTGAAGTGTTATCAACAAGCGGTTAATAGGAATTTGTGGACATATCTGATAGCCACCCACTAGAACACTTTTAACTTTGTGGAATATTCCACTACCACCAAAAAAAGGGTTAATTCTGAATGCAGGATCTAGCTTAATACCTAAGTGATGATGACGACAGTTGCAAAAATATATAAATTTTAATATTTCTTTTACATAAAATCAATTAACATAAAACTTTATTTTTCTTCACATATGAATATTTGTCATAATCAGACCTACATTTCATTAATATATAAATTAAGTTTGTTACTGCCCAGTTGTGTGAAATTTGGTTTTAGCCATTTGCGAAATTTTCTGCATCTGCATGTGCCAAATTGCTAGACAAAACTGTGAGGACATTATTGTCAGAAATTTCAATTAGTGCATCATATTCAAGAACAGGCACTTATAAAAGTACCTGTCTCAGGTATCTCCTATAGTCACAAGGTTATAAAAAAACCATATGAGTATTTCATCTACAAATCAGCCATCTTAAGTGGTAATTTACCAAAATTGGATTCTAGAAGTACACACCAACCAAAAAAAAATCAATCCTTTCTTCATCTCTTTCCTCATACACATAAAAAATAGTAGCACACCTGTTCTCTTATAATCTACTTTCGGTGAATTAATACAATGTGCAACTGCTTATTTATAACCTTGTGACTACCTGATACAAGTATATTTTTGTGCTTGTTCCTGACTCTGATGCACTTATCAAAATTTCTGTGCTGCCTTTTACCCAAACATGTTGCATGTGGAAAGCTATGAAAAATCTCAACAACTTTTAAAACAAAAGAAACACTATCTAAATGTCTTTCATGACAGCATTATCAAAAAATGAGACTGTGATGATGCCTCGATATTGCAAAACCTGACATTTGTAATTCTGTCATCAATAATAATAATATTTCTTTCCCATTTTTATTTTTTGCAGTGATTATGTAAAGATTTTACAGGTCATATTCTGTGCATGGCATCACACAGCTCATTAGCAAATTCCTAGTGAGTTTCAATGGTTATCTCACATTTTTGGATTTTTCTGATTTTTTTCCTTGAATACAAAGGAAAACAAGAAGAGAAAGACAGACTTGGGACCTAGAAAAATTGAAAGAAAGGCAGGATGCAAGCAGCACGAAGTTGGAAGATTGATTTAGAAATTAGGAAAACAAACCAAAGACCATGAATACAGAATGAGAGAAAATTAAACTCATTATCAAAGATAGTTTGAATAAAGAGATTGGAAAATGAGATGAAAATCAGAAAACCATGGATCACTAAGGAAATGCTGGAGAAAATGGATGAGAGAAGAAAATGGAGAAACGTTAACAGTGAAGAAGGTAGAGCCAACTATAGACACATAAACAATGAGTTGAGAAGGGTAACAGATAAAGCTAGGGAAAACTGGATAAAAGAAAAATGTCCTGAAATACAACAGATGGAGAAGTTAGGACGATACAATATGTACACTAGGGCATTGGAGTTAGAAGATAAGAAGCCTAATGGGATTCGTGGTAAAGGAATTATGAATACAGATGGAAAAATAGTCGCACAGTTATGGGAAGAATACATTAACGAACTATACAGCAAACTGGCAGGACTAGTGACTAGGTCACTTACCATAAGCCATTCAACTTGGTAAAGATTTCTATCCTAACATTCACAGATAATTCTGCGGAAATCAGTCCTTTCTGCTCTAAAAGTCTGGCTAACATGTTGTATTCACTATTCCACCGAGTTTCAATATCCTGAATAAGAATAAGTTCCTTTGTAAAACCCTTAGTCTTTTCCTTACTTTAAGGTGACCAACCATCCCGAATTTGGAGGGACAGTTCCTCTTTTTCATCATTCGTCCCTCTTTGTTACTTGTCCCAAATTTTCTCTCTTTTTGAAAAATTCTTTATTGAAATCCAAAATTCTCATTTAAATTGACCCAGAACACAATTACTGGTCATACCAATTTACAATCTGGACAAGTCATCTGTATATGGCAAGATCCTTTGCTTGGATTTCAATGAGGAGGGAGATAGATTGGAACGGTGTTCATGAAACTTTTCTGATGTGTCAAAAAAACTATCCATCTGTTAAAATTGAAGATAACTTACCGATTGATGAAATAAGGAGAATTAACAGGTTTATTACTGAAGAAAAACTGCAAGAATGGAAGGAAAACAAAACTAAAATAGACAAAAAATGGGTCAAAATATTTAAGCATTTTCTGGATCAACATATTGATATTAGTAATGTAAAAAAAATCATTGAATTCTCTCGAGTCTTCCAGGGACAAATGCTTGTGTGGAACAAGTATTTTCATTAATGAATCGGTTGTTGACATCAGAGAAAACACAATTTAAAGTGGAAATATTACAAGCAATAAAAGTGAAATTCAATTTTGAATGTAGTTGTGAGGAGTTTTATCAATATTTATTAAAAAATCCTGATGCAATGAAAAAAATAAATTCTGTAGAAAAGTATAACTTTAAGAATTAAATGAATTTTATTTTATTAATAAGTAAATATTTTTTCTTTGGAAAATGTCTTCTTTCAGCTTCTTCAGAATTTTGTTGATAACAGAAATAACAGGCTAAAATCATATATGAATAAAAAATATATGCCACTATAAAATGTCTCTCCTTACTATCATGTTGTCCCTCCTTACATTTGAAAATGCCCCTCCTTAGCTTCATGAAAAGTTGGTCACCTTACCTTACTTGAACACTATGTCTATAATGTCCACCAATTACCCTTCCAATACGACACAGTTCACTGAATCCAGGAGTTGCTTTTTTGGCATCATTTATTGCCAGTTGCATTGTATGAGCAAGGCAAGGTACTAAGGTCCACCTTGTCTTACAATTAGATATAGCAGCTCTCATATTTATGGCATTGCCAGTCACTATATACAGTAAACTCCCAGATATCCGGAATGCCCGGGGAATTGGGTTTTTCGGTTAAGTGAATATTCCAGTTGCTTGAGAGTTTTATTGGATAGGCTTCAATAAAGCATTTGGACACCAAAATAAGGAACAGATGCAGAACTGATGAATTCACCTTGGAATTGCTAACCTGTAGACTAGGTAATCTACTCACAATTGTTCTTAAATAATTCCTTGACATTCAAGGAAGTAATGAAACTCAAATATACAAGTATTCAACATGTTTAATTGCAATATTTTAATATTTCATAACTGCATTACATACTATGGAATTTCTCATATGCCTATCGCTATTAACTTCTTTTTTGTTCTAATAACAATGCGAGGTAAGGGTTACCTTCGTCCAACCTTTAGGATTTTACGACAAAAATAATTGTTTCTTTGTCTGAGAAAAGGAGAGAAATTATCCACACCCAACACATTGTATTAGCAGAAACTGTTGAGGCAAATTGATATTAAACAAAAGAGAAGCGAATAGTGGCACGCAATCATGACACCATGACATACAGTGCAGTTAGTAAATATAAAAATAATGCAATTGAATATGATGGATAGTTATATATTCCTTAACTAATGTTTCAAAAAAGTCACAAAATGAATCAGCAGCTTCTTGGTCGGTTGATTTTTTATCACTCGAAACATCTAGATGTGTTAGCAATCCATCTGAAAATACACACAGTTCACTAATCTCCACTTTATTATAAAAATCTTTGGCCTTTTTAATCAATATTGAACCAGAAATAGGGACTCCCTCGGAACGCTTTATACAAAACCATTCATAAATAGCAACATCCAATTGCTCTCAAGTTTCAGTTTACGAACTCTTCTAGTTGTCTCAGAAGACGTAACAAATTTCATTAACTGTGATTTCTGTGCCTTAATGTCATAAATAGTGAAAGAATCGACATTGAACTCTTTCATTAAAACATTGCGGTTCTCACTTTTCTCTAAACGTTTTATTATATCAAGTTTCTGGGTTAAGATTAGCACAACCCTTTTCCTTTTATTGCATTTAGCACATATTGGAATTTTAGGAGGCATTTAAAAAGGGTGCAAGAAATATTTTATTTAACACAAACACCGAGAAACATACACAATTGTGTATTGCAACTGCTGAAAATGCAAATTTAGAGGTAACATTCCGAACTAGATGTAATACAAAATTGAGAGGCAGGAGATGCTGGGTGCTTGAGAATTCCGGTTGCATGAGTGCCAGATAACTGGGAGTTTACTGTACATTGGAACTGAGCAATTCCCTAAATTATACTTCTCCAGAGAGAATTAAATTTGCTAACAATGCAGACTCTGAATGATGATTAGGAGAGTATGAATTAGCAAGAACATAGCGTTCCATTGAAAAACCTTTTTCATAAAATCGTAGGTAAGAGAAATGTCTTGTGCTAGTGATGTCCAGATGACAATGACTCAAAGTGTATTGAATTCTTGTCCAATCTCTTGCCTAATTTGCCATTTCCGTACCTCATATATATATGGAATAACTTTACTAGAAAAAAGTTCTGGATGGCATTTGATATCATGGTTCCAGTGCACATAGTTTTTTAAGTATCTGCTTACCTAAGCAAATGAGCTGTGTCCAGTTGCATGAGTTGATTCAGTGAATTCTAATTGGTTTCATTTTGATTTTGATGCACAAACTTGCATCATTTTTTGGGCAGTCAGCAATAAGTTGTCAATGGGATATGTAATGCATAATATTGTTTGCATTTGAAGTTTCAGCTATTCTATTTTGTATAATTTTTCAGTTAAATATCTTACATATAAAGGTGTACCATAAAAAATGGTTCTGAGGTCATTCAGTTCATATTTACAGTTTGTCTATAACTCAGGTACTTTTTAGGACTCCCAGAACCCATGTTATAAAGTTTCTACTGTATTATCCATGCTTCTGATAAAAACATAATTCTCACTTTAAAAGGTTTAACTTACAAATAAAGGTTTACAGTGACTTTCATCAATGCACTCAATTTTTAATGCATATTCAGTATAAAGTAAACACTTTTCAATTTCATGTCAAACATTACCAAAACTGAGAATCTTGGTGGAAGAGAAGAGGGTAACAGACAAATTCGTCGAAAGCTAATTAGTCGAAAATCAGTTTGTCATTATTTCAAAGGAGAAATTTTAATAAAAAACAATTGGTGTTCAGACTGATTCATACGATCGTGTTTAAATGAAGGGAAATTACTTGAGATTTATGACCGCTAGTATGTGTTCTCTCGATGATAAATGCATAAATTCTTTTAAAATAGTACTACAATTATTACAATTTTACAAATTGTTTTATAAACTTTATTCTAAAAGTAGGCCTTATACTGCTGTTTATTGCTTTTAATATATAATTATATAATATTAATTCTTTTGTTTTCAATGAATTTACTTTTGAAGAATTTGTTTTCAATGAATTAATCTAGAAACAGAGAAGAGTTATATTGATTGGTAAAAATCTAAATGATTAGAGTTAAATTTCTGTAATATTTTTTAATCAACCTACTTGTTCTTTGATGTCCTGTAACTGCTGCTGTAGTTTCTGAATGTCTGAGTTCGACGTGTCGCGGCTTCCATTGTTCATTAGCTGAGGCTGAGAACATGTACCAAGTTGAGGCCCATGATTATTCTTTGAGTCTGTACTTGGCACTAAATAGGATAAAAAAATCTTTCATGAGTAATTATTGTATTTACTCGACTGTAAGCTGACCTTTTCTTTACCTTTATCAACCATTAAAAATCACTCCTTGGCTTACAATCGAGTTCATTTAAAAATCAAAATAAAAATAATACAACCCTAAAACTGAAATTACGATATAAATTGGGATGGGAAAGAGATTTCTATGAAAAACATAACATAGTATCCATTAAACTTTAATGATAATTAAAAAGTTATACTAAATTGTGCTTTGCCTTTGCACACTTTGCTCGTTCTGATCTCGCACATTCAAGGGATGTTTCCTTTCTCCATTTACCTTACTAGGACTATCCCATTATTAGGAATAAGGTTGCCACCCATTCGGCTTTACTGCAAAGAGATCACTAAATGAAGAAATCTGTAGATGTTTGGTATTGATATTGATTCAAACAGAATGATTGATAATTTATTGTTTTCATTATCGAATGTAACAATCAGAGCTGGCCGATGGCTGAGGTGATGAGGTGGCTGCCTCAGGGCACCGCTTGTGAAAGGCGCCGAACATCTTAACAGAAATTAATGAGTCAATTTATTATCATTAGTTAATTAGAGGGGTGCCTTATTCATATCTCCCCTCAGTGCACCAAAATGTCTAGGCTCAGTGCTGGTAACAATGTTGAAAATTTTTTACATGATTTGCCAAATTTAAGCTGTTACTCAATACATCAATCATATTCATTTCAAAAGTATCTTACAGTGCATCAGAAAAATCAATTTCAAGGTACCTAAATATAAAGTTTACTGTGTACTTTCATATACAGTGAACCCTCGTTCTAACATTTTCTGCATCTTAAGTCGAAATTTAAAAGTTCCACTCAGAAGTCCATTGATGTCGTGTTATTTTTTCCCACATCTAACGTTATCCGTTTGTAACATTTTCCCACATCTACAGTTTAGAGTTTCAAACCTGCAGCTAGAATTTTATCCGTTTCCAACATCCTTAAAAAATGTAAATAAAATTTACACTTATCGATTCTACAGGCAAATGTGTGGACCTTGCTACAATGGATCACTGGAAGACAGAAGAGCTTCTGGAACTAATACAGAAATACGCGCTGTGCGATACATTCAACACGGAAGAAACAGGTTTATTTATTAATGTGCTACTGGATAGAACCCTAACTTTTCTAGAAAAAGCTTGCCATGGGGAAAAGAAAAGCAAGGAGCAGCTTACGGTCTTGATATGCTGCAATTCAGATGGCAGTGAGAAACTTCTGCCTCTTGTGATTGGCAAATTGGTGAAACCGCGATGTTTCAAGAAGGTGCGGATGGTGCCATACAAATATAAAAACAACTCCAAGGCATGGATGACATCAAAGTTATTCATGGAGTATCTTCAAGATTTGGATGCAAAAATGGGGTTTGCACCGAGAAAGTATTGCTGTTTGTGTATTGCTGCACAGTTCATCCGCGTGATACATCCATCTTATGGTATGTTAAGGTTGTACTTTTTCCGGTCAACAGCACAAGTCATTTGCAACAATTAGATTTAGGTTCATACACTGCTGGGTTCTTCAGTGAGATTTCTGTTGAAGTTGAAGACCAAAATGACCCTTAAGCAATTGCTATCGAAGAATGGGAGCTATTGAACTTGAATTAAGTGGCATTTGATGAGTTTGTTGCCTTTGACGACAATGTTCCTATGTGTGGTATCTTATCAGTTGATGAAATCTGTGATTTGCAACATGACAATGTTGATAATTGTGCTGAAAGTGGTGATGATGAATATAATGAAGTAGGTACTACAGAGTGAAATGCCAAGTTTTAATCACACACTGGAGGGTTTGCTTACCCTCAAGAGATACCTACGATCTATTAATGCAGTGCTCTCCAACCTTTTTTGCTCCACGGCACATCTTCATGCATGCTTAAAAACATCGCGACACACCAAACCACCCCTAATTAATTACATTTTTAAAGAAAAACTAGCATAAAACAAATAAAAGTTGCAATTATATTATATTGTTATGATTGGTAAAGTAATATTCAAATAACTGTAAAATTTTATTGTAAATTAAGAACACACAATTCAACGTGTAAAAATGTTATGCTCTTTGACGGAAAATTTGGGCTTGCCTTTTTGGTACAAAGATGCTTTATATTTGGCTCACTAATATAATGAGCTACAAGAACTTCCTCATCTAGGTTCTTTAAACATGCCCTTTTAATATTTTTAATATGGGTTGAAGAACAACTACATTTGCATAAATACGAGTACGTTGTTGAATTTGGAATGCCATATCGATGGGATATTCAGATATTGAATGATATTCACCTTTAGCTTTTAGCCAAAATACATCTAAAGGTAGCATAATAATTTTAAGTGTTATGATCGTTACTAAGGTTTACCAATTCCTCTTGTAGTTTCAGAATAAATTATTTGAATGATAAAATGTATGTGAATTTGTTTGTTCCAAACGCTTTTGTGAAAATTAAATATACTCATATTGTGCGGCACACTAGTGCCTTCCTCGTGGAACACTAATATGCCGCAGCACACCGGTTGGAGAGCACTGTATTAATGGGACAGATCACTTTCTTAAAGGGACAGATGAACTTGAAAGAGGACTTTATGATATTTGGTCAAAAGAAAAACAATGCCAAAAAATATCTGATTTAAAAAAATAAATAAAAATCTGTCATTATATCTGTAGTATTTTATGTATATTTTTTTATTCGCACATTTCTTTTTCAGTTTCTTTTAAATACTGTATTTCTGATTTTGAATTGCTCTATTTATTTTATTACAGAAATTTTTATATTGTGTAGTGACTGCAATATATCACACAGTGTTTCATGAATTTTCTGTTTATAATATATCAACTATGAAAACTTTGATGTGTGTATGTCATTATCTCCATTTTTGGCTTCTTACGTTTTTCTGCATTTAAAGTTGATTTTACTCGGTCACTTCAAGAATGTTAGATCGAGAGTTCACTGTATAGTTATTATTGGCAGTAATTAAATTACTACTGTTATGCTATTTTTATAAAATGCCAATTAATTTTATCAGTGTTCAGTATCATTTGTTAAATATGCAGTAGCTTTATTGAAATGTTCGGGAATTGTCTTAGCAAAAGGTGGCAACCATAACTAGGAACCCCCCAGTCCTTTTCTTGTTTGTTTTTGAGTGGCAGTGCATAGACATATCAAGTGATGTTATTGTTTGTGCATTCAAAAAGTACTCCATTTTGAACTCGTGTGATGGCATGGAAAATGATATGGGAAGAGGAAAGCAATAAAGAAATGTAAATGGAAGAAGTGTTGTCAGAGGATGTTTGTTGATTCTCTAAGGTTTGTTATTAGACTTATCAAGGTGCTCACACATGCCATGCAAAAGTCCCATTGATCTGGCAAAGTAAGTATGGTCAATTGGTGAGAGTGATTTTTTTTAAAATGGGGGCAAGCTTACTATCTAGTAAATACACTAATCCTAAAATGGTGTAATTTTAAAGAAGTAGAAATTACCTAAAATAAACTTCTTAAACATATAACTTATAAATAAGTAATAGGCTATGGTCAAATCATATATTTAGGAATGAGAATTGCTTATCATTTCAAACGAAAGTTCACTCCTACAACATGGGTGAAACATAGTGTAAAAAATGCTCACAATGCAGGCTCTCATGAAAATGCCTTCTAACAGTGCTATGGAAACCTACAAAGGAAGAATGCAGCAGATGCAAGGCACCTGGGCCCCCAAATAATCAGAGCCCCAGAAGTTCTCAATTATTCAAGTATTGAGTGTAAATTTTGCAAACACTTGGACTAAAAACACTTCCAATTTCTTTATTTTTTATCACCCCAAGATAATCTAATAAAATGATAAGTGCCTATTTTAAAATGAGTATTTAACTAAAATAAACAATCGTTTCTTTACAGATTTATATTTTGGGCTTTATTTGCAGCAAAAATATTGATTATGTCATTGGAATCTATATTTTTAGCAGTGTCATATTCAATAGAGAAGATGGCTAAACTAGAAAGTCTCTCTTGATTCACTGATGACTGTAGGTCATTTCTGGTCAATTTCAGTTTACTAAAAGAATGCTCTTCACTTGAAATTGATGTTGCGAATGTCAAGAAATTCTCAGCAAAATTTCCACACTGAGAAAAGAACTTAAAACACCATATTCATGAAGAAATTCCAATATTTCTTTCTGTATAATTTTTACACCTTTTATTGGAGGCAGGTGGTGTTTCAAACTGGGAACTTCTTCGATTGACTCGCGTTAATCCACATTGATTTTATACATGTACACAGCATTGTTACAGGAATTTATCATTTCATCTTCAGTCGTATTATACAATATATAAAGCACAACTTAAAAATTTAAAATCATTATTAATTTCGTATAAAGATGTAAATCATGCCTACAGTTGCATTTGAAGAGAATTTGTTGCCTAATGCACTGCATCTTAAATAGTATTTTGTTGTTTCAGGTACTGAGGGTGCTACAGTTCCCATCGTGTCATTAAATTCCTTTTTCTTCCTCTTATTTTCGGGATTCCTTTTTCATTGTAAAATGCCTTTGCCTCTTCCATATACTCTTCCAGTCGTGACTTTGAACTTTTTGCATAAAGTTCCAATTTTTAGATTATTTCTGACGTGATCTCGTCTCCCTTTTAGTTTCTCATATACGAAGTATATTGAGAAAGTATTGTAATCGCAAAAAAATTCGATCTTGAGATATTGATGGAAATATATGTTATGAGTCCGAAAAATTGTTGTTTTCACAATGCCATCTGCTTGTCTGTGGGTCTGTCTCTGTCTGTTCGTGGCTCTAGAGTGTAAACGGTAAAATGAAAATGAATGAAATCTCGAACTTAAGCAATTTATCATACAGAATAAAAGCCATGAAGAAATGGTTGAAAGTGCTCAATAATTAAGGGCAGCTTATTCTAGGCAATTTTAACAACAATTTGATTTTCTCAAAAATGACTCCGATTTTGATCAAATTTTGTACATATATTTGAGTTTACAATAATACTACATAGTTCACATTTCTCAAAAATGAACATAAGGCTAGTTTATTCTAGGCAACTTTAACAACAATTTGATTTTATCAAAAATGGCTAATACGATTTTCATCAAATTCCGTTTAGATACTTGAGTTGATGTCTGCAATAATACTACATAGTTGTGGGTGGCCCAACTAGCTAATGCATCACATTAGTGAGCGAGCGCCTGTGAACTGAAACTTAAAAAATCGGTGTTCACGTGATGACGTTATTGCAACTTTCATGAAGTACGTATCAGATTAGGACATTTAAGGTGGACTGACAAAACATCATGACTAAATATTAATTCTTTTGAGTTTATTTAATGTAGTAACAATGCCAGTATGTTTTGTGCCATTGATGGTTAGATTGAATTAATATATTACATCACCAAATGAAATATTCTCGAGTCACGGTGTAAACGCACCTGAAATCGAGGCTATGCCCTACAAGGGACCAGAATTAATTAATTAATAATTGCGGGCAATTCACAAAATTGAGAAACACTAAATCGGGTGATACAATACATTATTTATATGGAGCTTTGGTCGGGGCCACAAGAAAACCACCTTAAATGCAGGTAAACCTTAAATGGGAGAACATTAAATCAGGATTTGCATGTACACACACACACGCACACATGCATGCATGCACGCACACAGAGAGAGAGAGGCGACTCCCGAGATTTGACAGTTCGAGATTCGACAAATTCGAGATTTCGACGCAGCCGATCGAATGATCGAATTGGGAGCTAGTTTACGGGAAGTAATTTTCATCCCGACAAAGTTTCAGTGTAGACAGTTTTTTTTGCTCTAATTGTTTGAATGTGTGCTGATTTCACTCTTTTTTCTGTTAATCTTTTATTTAAATTTATTTATTTTATTGATTTATTTATAAATTTATCACTTGACATGATATCTAAAAGGAAATGTAATAGTGATAAAGCAAGTGAATCAAATAAGTGTGTCGTTCAACTATTAGCACTTATGTGAAACAGGAGGAGGAAATTCTACAACGTGATAAATTCACGTTATTTGATGGCTGGTTTGACAGATTTAAGAGAAGGGCAGGTTTGCATAACCTGCAAGTTATTTTGTGTTTTTTAATAACTTTTATATTAATTTTGCTGAGATATATAGTTGTATGTATAGATAGATGTATGCAGGGATGTGCTGCAGACAGTGCGGTCTGACTCGCGTGAGCCAAGATGCGGGAACATATCCCTCGATTATAACATGCAAGTCTATGGAAAAATGGCATTCGACAATTCGAGATTCGACCACGTTTTCAGGAACGCATCCCTGTCGAATCTCGGGAGTCGCCTGTATTTCTGTAAGAAAAAGACTTCAAAAATATTTTTATGAAACTTTTCAGATGTCAATAGGTGAATTAACAGTTGATAGATGTTCAGAATATATTCATAATAATGTCAGTGCTGTAATTAAAACAAGCAATTCCCCAAAAGCCTTTTGCACAAATGAAAAATTGCTGTTTTCCGCACCATGCTCCAGCAAACTTTACTTGTACGCTTTAGAACATCAGCACTTGCGTTAGATGCTTTTGATTGCCGCGATGAATGTGTTAAATGAAAATTACAACATAAAAAATACGAAAAATTCTTTTTATTTGAAGGACAATCAAAAGTTATGTAAAACAACACCAGGCTTGTAAATAGTAAGAATAAGGTCACAATAAAACGTGAATATGTCTGAATGAAGGAAAAAACACTGATATTCTTAACGTGAACTGGCATACTATCTGAACTCAAGAAATAAAAGCAAGAAACTAAGAATTTTTACTGGAAAAGGCTAAAAACACAGGCCATTCCAGCTACTGAAAAGGAAGGGTCATAAAGGACAATAGGAAAGGAACATTGCCATAAAATGTATGCTAGGGTGGCCACAGCACCCTGCACAAGTACTGCTGGGTTAAACATTCCCTAGAATGGCATCCTGAGTGTCTTTTGGTTTCTCTCTTCTACTTATCTGTATGAACATGCTGCAAAACTAAATAATTAAAATTATTTCTGTCATTACACTCCTCAAATTGAGGTATGTTTCTTTCCAGCCATGAGAGATAGTTTCAGGAATATATTAAATATAAAAAAGCTTATAAAGCCAAATATTACATTGTTGGGCCTCACCCAACAGAAGAATGAAGTTGAAAAATTGCAATTTTGAGATTTCACTGACATACAAGTGGAAAGGGTTAAATTTCTCTAAAACTCATCCTAAAATTCCATTTCCTTTCATGCAAATTCCACTGTCATCAAAAAAGTGCATTAGTTGAATCATATGCATTTTTCATGATAAAATTGTTTTACCAACCAGAAAGCTTTTTAAATAAAAACTACAATGAAATTTTGAAAGAACACAGAAAAAAATAAATCATAGAATGAACCTATAGAAAAATAATCTCTTACAATGAAATACTTACAAATTGAACATGCAAGATCCTCTTCATTGTCTCCGCTAACTTCAGAAATAGTGCCTGCATAGTAAGAACGAAACTCATATCATTTGTACACCTGTACGTACACTGAACATTTATACATAAGAATACCATAAATAACAATCATTTTTATAGTTTATCTCTTCTACGTCGCAACATAACCTGAAGCTTGAAATGCTGCCTTGAATTATTGAATTATGATTTGAATTATTCCTGATCAAAATAAAATGCTTCAATCTTTAAAAAGATGATAAATACTGTACTTTACAAAGATTTACTACAACAAAGTGTCATAATATCAATGTTAACAATGAACAACATGGCTTTTGATGCAATACGTTAAGGAAGTTAAACAAATCCAATCTACAGTGTAATCACAAAACATCCATGGCTGTTATTAAATGAACAGTTTAGTAGTTCAGAAGTCATTGTAGAATTATCTATTTCTAAGTCTCATGCAGATAAAAAGGATAAATTCATGCAATTCCAGGGGAGAATCTTTTTTAAGGCTAAACTGAAATAAGACATCAGCATTTTAATAAATGATGTAAAGAATAGGATATTATATCAAAACAAACAAAAATTAATGACAAAACAAGAAGTTTCTTATTAATACTCACAAGGAGAGGCTACGGAGTGTAACTCTCAGATTTGATTCATCTTATACCAGTGGAAAGTTTAGGTTAAAAAAAATACCATTTCAACGCCTTTTAGTTTAAGAGAAATAATTAATTAAAAAGTACAAAAATTGGCCAATCTAAATAAATTACAGTAACTTTGCGCTTACGTTCATTAGCGACCGTAGCATAGGGGATAATGAGTAGGGTTTTCGATGCATGGTCTTGGGGTTCGAGACCAGCGTTGTTCAGCTTTTTTTCTCGTGTAAAATTTCATTTTTCGTGCTAGTTTTTCTCCAATTTTTCGGAAAATACTTATTCATTGCAGTTTTTATTTTTTTCACGCAGGATAATTGTTTTTAATCACAGACCACTATTTTCCCCCATTTTTCAGAAAATATTTCTACACCGCTATTTGCGTATTTTATTCCCAACTTACACCCTCAAAAATCCCCTGAATTTATTATCGTAAGTTTTAATCATTTTTCCTGAGTGAAGACGATTATTGCGAGAGCTAAAGATAAAGAATATATTTGCGGATAATAATAAAGTAACCCATCTTTTTAGTTATTATTGGTACAGGCATATAGTATCAGAAGGTATGATCGCGAAGAATAATTTCTGCGAGCTCCTCACTCTGCATCTGCCCGTCGCTGGGTTGTCATCCTCCACCTTTCAGAATTAGTATGAATTTCCAGCGCATTCCTTTGGATGATAATCGTCGAAGAAACACGGAAAACATAAATATTCATGGCACCAGCAGCAACATATAAATGAACGCCTGCCACAGTTGCAGCGATTTATTTTAATTTTGTCTGTGAACAAAACTTCATTTACATTAAGAAATAATTCGTGCCACTCGCAGCTATTTATATGCTGCCCCTATTGCCATGAATATTTATATTATCGTTTTTTTCGACGATTACTATCCAAAGGAATGCGCGGGAAACGCAAACTAGATGTAAAGGGTGGAAGTGCAATTACGGCGGAATATCACAGCTTAAAGAATACGCCAATGTCTACGGAGAGCGTCAATATAGTGATGGACAGACGCGGCTAATTTTTTTGAGGGAGTAGGTTGGGGATAAAATACGCAAATAGCGGTGTATAAATATTTTCTGAAAAATGGGGGAAAATAGTGGTCTAGTGATTAAAAACAATTATCCTGCGTGAAAAAAATAAAAACTGCGGTGAATAAGTATTTTCCAAAAAATTGGAGAAAAACTAGCACGAAAAATGAAATTTTACACGAGAAAAAAAGTTGAACAACGCTGGTCTCGAACCCCAAGACCATGCATCGAAAGCCCTACTCATTATCCCCTATGCTACGGTCGCTAATGAACGTAAGCGCAAAGTTACTGTAATTTATTTAGATTGGCCAATTTTTGTACTTTTTAATTAATTATTTCTCTTAAACTAAAAGGCGTTGAAATGGTATTTTTTTTAACCTAAACTTTCCACTGGTATAAGATGAATCAAATCTGAGAGTTACACTCCGTAGCCTCTCCTTGTCAGTACTAAAAATATATTATACATCTCTTTATGGGAGATAATATTTTCTCATTTCAAATTTTTTGAAAGTTCTTTTGAAGCTATACATTGTACTATTAAGATAGAAATATTTTTCATGAAAGAAAATAAGCCACAAAAAGATGAATGAGCTAATCAATAAAAAATGTTATTTTTAAATCAGTAAAGGAAATGCTATATTTCTACTGCTTCTCAAATCTATCATTCGTAATGCCATTAAATGCTTCTGAAACCAAATCACCACGATAAAAGCTGTAGTGATACCACACACAATTCACAGGTATAAAAATTGCATTCAAATTACTGTAAAGTTAGGCATGGGATGGCTATTTTCAGATATAGGACTATTTGCTAAATTTTATTTTTTAGCAGTAATTCAGTTCTGAAAGTTTCAAAGAGGAACTTGTTACCGCTTTCTGATATTTGCATACTATAATTATAATGTATGTAAAACAATCAAGTTAATATTAATGATCTATATACAGTAAACTCCCAGTTATCTGGAATGCCAGAAGAATTGGGTTTTCCGGTTAAGTGAATATCCCGGTTGCTTGAGAGTTTTATTGGATAGGCCTCAACAGGGGCGTACCTAAAGTATTTGGCACCTGGGGAGTATCCTTCCTTTGGCACTCCCCATAAATAATTTTAAAATTTAGACACAGAAAAATATATTATGTTTGCAAGTAGATTTTTAAACAGTACAGTACTGTCATAAGCAGATTGGAAAAAAGAAAAATGCAGGGCATTAAAAATTCAGTGAACAGGTAAAACTGCATTTTATTTTATACAAAAAACATAGGAAATCCAGTCTCAATGCTCAGCCTATTCTTCAAAGGTAAATAGAGAGAATTCATAGTCTCTGTTTTCGAACCTTAATTTCGGCAAATTGATCAATGACCTCATCAAAATTCATCATCTTTGCATATTTATTTATTTATTGATTAGCAAGACTTCAGAGACAGCACAAGGCCAATTATACTGAATATCATAACAAGAATAACAAGTTACAACAATAACAAGGACGAACACACACGACCATGTCCTCGGCAGGATTCGAACCTACAACCCTAGCAGTGGGAGCTAGACACGCTAACCACTGAACTGAAAGTAAAGCCAGATTTGTCAATCTTGTCTGACTCATGGTCGAGCGAAAGAAATTTTTTATCAATTTCAATTTGAAAAAACTTCTTTCATATGAAGCAACAGACACACAGACAGTCAAAAAGAATCTCAAACACAGTGACAAGCTTGGCAGAGATTCACAAAAATCCCATTTCACAATAAACTCCAGAAATTGCAATGCTGTCCATTTCTTTGCCTCTTCAATGCTGATTTTAGCAGCTTCCAAATGCCTCAGAAGTCGTCCAATTCCCACACTGATATCTTCATCAGAGAATTCATTGAAAATCTGAGTCAAAGTTGAAATATACTTCCCAAGTTCTTCTTCTGCTGCAACAACCAAAGTGTTTGGCTGAATAACAGTGAAGATTGACAGAATTTGATCCATTGCCTTAGAACGAATCTCCAATTCTTGATGAAAGTGATCAAGACATTCAAACATAGCCCTTTTTACTTCCTCTGGCAATGTGAGACCAGCATCCTTTGCCATCTCTCCTGGCATCCTTTTTCGGAGCTTTACTCTCCCTCTTTTCTTCATAGAAATGTCCATTTCCTCACACTTTGTAGTTGCATAATGAATGGCCCTCTCCGCAGTTTCATTGCGCTGATCTTCAAGAAACAGTTTTAGAATTTGGAGCTTCACAATGCACTTTTCAAGGCTGATTCCAACTGACTGCAAATACTTTTGTGTGAGATTAATTTCTTCCAGGATTTCACATCAGAAAGAAAGGTAACTCAAAAAAGAGAAATCACATACAGCAGGCAGCAAAATCTGAGCTGACCCTCTTGTGTCAACATTTTCTTTGGGATTGCACAGTACTTCAAGGGTTGAGGTCAGCTTTTCAAAATTTGCCTTCACTGGGTTCACAGCGTCATAATGAGCACTCCATCTTGCCTGAGAAAGTCTTTTGACTGTCATGCCTACATTCTCCATCAGCATTTCTCATCGATGAGGTGGGACTGAAAAGAAGGAATAGACTCTCTCCAAGGTTCCAAAAAAAGTCACACATGAAGAAATGCTTCCAAATGAGTGCACTCCGCAAAGGTTCAGAGAATGATTTGCACAAGGCACAAACAAAGCCTTGGGATTAATCTCTCTGATCTTTGACTGAACACCACCATGAATCCCAGCCATAGTTGCAGCGTTGTCATATCCTTGACCACGGCACAGGTTTATGTCTAGTCCATCTCTCTCCAGATGTTTTAGGATATCCTCTGTGAGCTCAGCAGCAATCTTTCCAGCAATAGGGAAGAAGCCCAAGAATGATTCCTTTACTTCAACTTTGTCACATTCAATATGGACGTATCTGATCACTTCACACATCTGATCAGTGTGGGACACATCAGGAGTGGTGTCAAAAAGAATCCCAAAATACTTTGCTTTCTTGATATCAGCCACTATTTTCTCTTTGACATAATTCCCCAAAAGGCAAATGAACTCATTCTGAATCTTTGGAGATAAATACGAAGCCACTCTTCCCAGATGGAAAAGAATGCTTAATCCTTACAAAATGTTCTTTCAAGACTGGATCATAATTTGACAGCAACTCTACCAATTCCATGAAGTTTCCTTTGTTTGCTGATGACATGTTCTCTTTGTGACCACGAAAAGAAAGATTTTGGTAAGCCAGACTTCATCAATGGTTTTTTGAAGCTACAACCCTGCTCCCAAGGTCTTCCATTTCTCCAGGCATGAGAGATGCTGCTCAGAAGCCTTGTGGTCAGACACCTTTGGGTTTAGCTTCCACCATGCTTGAAACCCAGTGACAAAGCTGGATGTTCCAATTCCTTTGTCATCAAGAGCAAACAGTGTGCAGCAAAAACAAAACAAACTTTCTTTTGATTGAGAGTAAACCACCCATGTTCTCAGAACTTTCTCGCCATTTGGCAGAGCCTTATAGAACCATGCAGTGGTCAACTGTCGACTCTTCCCTTTGGATTTCTCTCCTTGTCTTTGAACTGCACTGAAAGGTCCATCCCTATTTTGGAAGGGTTCACTTCCTCTCTTAATAAGATCAACTCTCAAGACATTTGGAACCGGGATTGGCCAAGCAGTGACATCAGAATAAATTGAAAATCTATCCGTCTCCTCTTCTTCATCAGAGTCTTCCTCCTGTTGGTGTGGACTTCTGCTGGCATCTCCTTCCTCTTCATCACTTTCACTGCTTTTAGAAAATGAATTGCCATCCTCCATCCATCTGATATTGATATAATCCCCATTTTTGGGGCTGTTTTGCACCATTATTGCTCCATACGAGAACAAAAATGATGAGCCAGCTCAATATGAGCTAGAGACTTGAAATATGGGACGAATATAGGAATTTCATCAAAACCAAAGGCAAAATCAGATATTGTAAAAATTCCTATTTTTAGGGGCTGTTTTGCCCCATTTATGCCCTATACCAGTGCAAAAATTATTAAGAACTTCATAACAAGCTACAAACTTGAAATTTGGAAGAATCATAGGTTCTCGGTTAAAACAAGCAAAAAATCCAATATTGTAAAAATCCTAAATCTTAGGGCGATTTTGACCAAATTTTGTATAATTATAGGAAACAGCAAGAGGAAAGTCAGCGCGGGATTTCGTTTCCGTCTGCCCGTTTGATTAAAAATGGCGGCCGATTTAAAAATCAAACTACGTGTATTTTCCGGAGTCCTGCTATTGATTTGGATCAAATTTGGTACAAGGGCTTCCAGGAATAATTCTTAAGCGGTTTTTATTTCTCTGCCTGTTTTACTCGTAACGGGTGCCAATTGAATTCTTAAATACCATGTGTCATCCAGAATTCTGATCGGATTTGAACCATATTTTCCCGGGCAATGCCAGGTATTTCTGCTAGTGTGTGTGTGTGTATATATAATCCAAAGCCTCTTTCCTCTGAACAGAGGGTATGCAATATCGGCAGGGCTCCTATAAATATTATTGCAAACACAAGCAGTAATTTTTCAGGAGTACTTACGGAGAAAGGTATACACACTCGTACACATATATACATTAAAAACTTCTGTGTTCTAGATTCACCCTTCACAAACTCTCTCCACCTGTCCTGATCTCTCGCTTCTTCTTTCGCCCACGTCAAATTTTGGAATGTCAGTTGCAACCAGCTATGCTCAACACACTGATGACTAAAACATCATTTCAGTGTGGCAACGCTACTTTTCGTCAGACAATTACTAGACTTTGTGTATTCCTTCAGTAGCATTTTGACTACAAATTGAGAAAGGTTTCACAATTCCAAGAGCTGTCATAGTGTTTAAAATTGGAACGAAAGAAGCAGTGGTCATCCCTGGCATACTGAATACGCCGTGAGCCCGGTCTTGTAAGTCAATATGGGTTTGTCTTCCTTTTTCGATCAGATGCGGCTGTTTTTAAAATATATCGAGTTTATTAGTGAAAACTCTCTAGCTTGTATTTCATGAAGGTGGAAATAGGCAGTTTTCTTCACACTAACGAATTTAGCGGGGATAAATGCCCAAGTCCTATATTTTTCTAATCCTAACAACCCAAGACAGCCAAGAAGAAGGGATCTGAAGGAATTATCATTTTCATTAATGAAACCGTCTCAGTGAAAGTGCTGAAATAAAGTCTCTGCCGATAGATGCGAAACTGTTCCTTTCAAAATATCGGGACCGCATTGAAAGAGAAATTACACACCAGAACTCACCAAGATGTGCATTGTGCGGTAGAGGAGAAAATATAGACACAACCATTAAATGTGATTCTTATATTCAAATTTCTTGCAAGAGACATCATAGCGATGTTTTTTGTGATAAATGTAATTCTGACGACAGTACCTCGATTAATAATGGTAATTTTTTAACGGATAATAAAAAATGCTTGTTATAATAATGAATTATGTTTAATCGGAATTCAATGCATGTTTAATAAAGAATTACCACTGTGAGTCATCGTTAAAGAAAATAAAACATCATTTTGAAAAAATCGAACCAATAATTCTTTCAAACACAAGAGTTATATTCTGAAAAATGCGTCGTGGATAAAATACACTGCGCACCCGGTCATGTTACAAAAAGGGCATGCCGGCTCGAGGGTTAAATTTTTTTTTTACTTTGGCGAATTTTCCATTTGGTTTGAAAACTTGTACTGGTATTTCAACTCTCCCGATGGCACCCCCCTCCTGGCTATCACCCGGGGTGGACCGCCCCCTCGCACCCCTCTAAGTACGCCACTGGGCCTCAATAAAGCATCTGGATACCAAAATAAGAAACAGATGCAGAATTGATGATTTTACCTTGGAATTGCTAACCTGTAGAATAGGTACTCTACTCAATTGTTCTTCAATAATTCGTTGACATTCAAGGAAGTAATGAAACTCAAATATACAAGTATTCAACATGTTTAATTGCAATATTTTAATATTCAATAACTGAATTACATCCTATGGAATCTCTCGTATGCCTATTGCTATTATTAATTTCTCTTTTGTTCTACGATTTTACAACAAAAAAATTGTTTCCTTGTGCGAGAAAAGGAGAGAAATTATCTTCACACAACACAATGTATTAGTGGAAATTCTTGAGGCAAATTGATATTAAACAAAAGAGAAGTGAATAGTGACAAGCAATCATGACACCATTACATACAGTGCAGTTAGTAAATATAAAAATAATGTAATTAAACATGTTGGATAGTTATACATATATTCCTTAATTAATGTTTAAAAAATTCACAAAATTTATCGGCAGCTTCTTGGTCGGCTGATTTTTTATCACCCAAAACATCTACACGTTGGATCTTAAAACGTGTTAGCCATCCATCTGAAAATGCACACGGCTCACTAATCTCCATTTGTTCATAAAAATCTTTGGCCTTTTCAATCAAAATTGGTCCAGAAATAGGGGCACCCTTGGAACGCTATATAGAAAACCATAAATACCAATATATAATTGCTCAAGTTTCGGCTTAAGAATATTGCACCGATATTCTACTCTTCTAGTTATCTCAGAAGACGTAATGGATTTCATTAACTGTGTTTTCTGTGCCTTAATGTCATAAATAGTGAAAGAACCGACATTGAACTCTTTCATTAAAACATTGCGGTTCCCACTTTTCTGTAAATGTTTTATTATACCAAGTTTCTGGGTTAACCTGTTTCCTTTTATTACCTTTAGCACATACTGGAGTTTTAGGAGGCATTTATAAAGCGTGTGCAAAATATTTTATTTAACACAAACACAAGAGTTCAAGAAACATACACAATTGTGTATTGCGACTGTTGAAAACGCAAATTTTAGTGGTAACATTCTGAATTAGAGGTAAACAAAAAAATGCCGAAAATGCCAATTTTATTGGTAACATTCTCAACTAGATGTAATAAAAAATCGAGATGCAGATGCCGGTTGCTTGACAATTCCAGTTGCATGAGTGCCTGATAACTGGGAGTTTACTGTACAAGCATATTTTTGGTAGAAGTATTTGTTTATTAATTTAAAAATTCTGATAATTCTTATAACTTGGAAAATAATAGGGAATACTCAAACAAAATGAATATTATTAGAAGATAATTGCCTAAAAGAACAAGTTTCCTTTCTATTTGATTCAAAATTATATCCTGCCATATCAAATAATAAATCAAGTAATAAATTGCTCAATCTCTCGACATGTTTAGGAGAAAGCATTTTGTTACTTGTGTAACAAGTTCACAACATTATTTGTGCATATATCCACAGTATAAAATTCTGATCAAGATTTCCAGATATCCTTAGTTACATTTAGTTGTCATTGCAATCATATTTTATGGCACAAAAACTTAAAATACAAGTAATATCAAGTAATAAATTGCTCAATCTCTCGACATGTTTAGGAGAAAGCATTTTGTTACTTGTGTAACAAGTTCACAACATTATTTGTGCATATATCCACAGTATAAAATTCTGATCAAGATTTCCAGATATCCTTAGTTACATTTAGTTGTCATTGCAATCATATTTTATGGCACAAAAACTTAAAATACAATACGTCAACAATCGACAGTAAAATCTCGATACAACGTGTCTCTATGGAGCATGAATTTTTATACTTTAAACTGAAAGTATGGTATACTGAAAATACCCATAAGGATTACAGTATTTTCTCTGGAAGTATCTCCGTAGGGGTTAGGCATTCTTGCAAGTCTGGCTCAAACCGAAACCGATGAGAATGAGAGTCTAACAAAAGAGATAATTCTTAGAACTTAAGATTATATCTCAATGCTATTGTGAAAATATGATAGGGATAACTGATGATCGGTTCTAAATTTTTTCAGTTCGGATAATCTCTCCTTTTGGGATTTTGGCAGAGTTCCGTAGATCTTTTCGTGCTAAAGACTAAAGATGCCTTCAAAGTTGGTGTGAACGACTTGGAAGTGCAAGAATACATTATAGTTGAGTCATTTATGGATGAAAGCATACATTAAAACCACAATATTTTTTCGGGACCTCTGAATTTAATACATAGTATTGAAAAGTGCGTTAAGTTGAAGTACTTAATTTTGAAATATTTATACAGTATTTATATGGGAAAATTGACGGGGATTTAAAAAAAGTACGTTAATTTGAAACATACGAAACTGTGAAGTACGCTGTAACGAGATTTCACTGTATTATGAATAAATCTTGTGCTGAATAAATAACTTCCAAAAGACAAAAAATAATATAAAATACTTCACTCCTTCATCAATAACAAAATGGCATGCTCTGTACCAAACCATTTCACCTTTTAAGAATAGATATTTAATTCTCTATAGTTAAATTTCACTGAATATCCTATTTAATCGATTGTAAGCCGACCCCCACTTTTCACAAGGGTACGCGGGGAGAATTCCATGTTGGGTGTACAGGATTTGTCATGGAAAAAATACCGAAATGCATGAATGCCCCTGTTTTTTCAATTCGTAATTAAATAAAAAAGGTAACAACTAAAATTACGACAGCACAAATTATGTTATATTAAATCATTTAATACAATTTTTACTGAAAAAGTAATTTGTCTTGGTTTCTCTCTTTGTCTTCTCCAATGTCTCACATTCGACTCATCAATCCCGTAGCGCCATTGTCCAGCAAGATTTAATTTATTTCTGCATATGCTATCACTTGTCTCTAAAAGTCTGCAGAATAATGCATTCATCCCATTATGGGATTATTAAAAAAAACTGAAAAACTTGCCAAAGTAAATGACAAAAATTTACACTTGCAAAGGCACGAGGAAATGATGACTCAATGAGTCCTAGGATTACACGCACACGCATACTAGAGATTGCTCGGAAGTGAATGTATCAAAAAATTTACTTCTTCCTATTCAATTATTGTGATTCTTTTTACATACATTTAAAGTAAATTGTTTAATTATATATTAATACACATATCTAGAGTTATAATGTAACTACAAGCACTAATGCATTGATTACTCTTTCGTTCACTGATTTTTAAGACCCGATTCTAAGTCGAGTGGCAATTTTTAAGGAGGTAAAAAAGTAAAAATCGGTTCGCTTACAATCGATTAAATACAGTAATTGCATTGGTTGTCATATTGTTATAAAAATATATTATTTATACAAATATTTCTTAAGAAATCAAAGCCTCACTAACATTTGTAAGGAATAAGATTCACGCAATATTTTACAAGAAGATGACTTGTACTTAAAGTGAAGATAAAAATATTTTTGCCAAAGCTTTCACGCTTATGATCTTTCTTGATTAATTATAAGAAGAGGTTGATTTTCTGGCTCTTTAGAGAAGATCTAATTCACTGCAGTATCTTTCAAGACACCAGTTCCTTGTAAGAATCTGCTAAATTTCTGCTGTTCTTCCATAAAATTTTATTCAATCATTGTATAAATTTTCTATAAACAATTTTCTATAGCCAACTATATGAATCTTCCACATAGTGTTCTTTACTGCTGAAAATACTTTTTCTAAAGTTATTAAAAACATGCATGGTGCTGAGAATTAAACATAAATATATCGATAGAAATATACATAATACCACATTTGTAGTTTATCATAATAAAATAAGAGCAATCTATACATATCGCAGAAATCTTTAAGTAGTCACTTTAAGGTTATTTTCAATGATTAGAGCCATCCCAATTAGCACAATTAGATGTTAATACTGGAATTTTATTAGCAAGAAATGTTATTTATAGCAGCATTCCTTTTCAACTAAATTAACTTATTTCATAAGGCACAACAACTAAAAAGTAAGATATCTGGGACAGGTTAATGTTACATTAACTTTTAAGTGAAGACCTATTAAGACAAAATTATCATCTGATATTAAAGTGATTACATAGTACCTAATTATATGATAATGCTAATGCATTAAAAAGGTGACCGAATTCTTTTTGAATATGGAAGTATGTACATGAAACCATGAGTATATTTAAGAATTGATCTGATACAAGTAGGCAAACCCCTATTTCAGGAAATAATAGAACAAATCATCTTTTTTCAAGCATACAGTTTTCAAATAAAAATGTCAAAAATGTTTCACTAAAAAAAAATACAATACTAACTTAGAAGAGATAAATAGTTTCTATGGAGTATTTACAAACAATTTTGAACCTATATGCTACAATAACAAATGCTTCTGAAAGTCTTCAAAAGGGTAGTTATGAGAAGAGAACAATTAAATAAACCCACAAATAAATAAGATTACTATATTGGTAAAGAAAATTAATCAACAACAAAAATTATGATAACTGTAGCATAAAATATTCCATTTCAAGCATTTGATAAGCTTATAGAATCTTATACTCACCACTGCCTCCACAACATACAGAAAATGGGAGCATTCTGTCTATTTGAGCTCTGCACTGTACACATTTCTTCATAAGAGCAGCACATGCTTCACAGGCACACATATGACCACATGGCATGAACATCACTGATGCTTTTTTGTCAGAGCAAACAACGCATTCTTCAATCTGTGGCCAAAAGATTGCAGGATAAAAAAATAAGAACATGCTTCATCAAAAGCAGTTTTTCAAAATTGCTACAAATCTAAAACCTTCATTACGCCTCCATGTAGTATTTAGGACTGTCATTGTACATGTTGATTTATTTATCAAAAGATTACCAGCAACGTCTACATGAAACTACAGCAAATTACAAATAAGACCTTCAAAGGACTGAATTTAAAACTTTGCCATTAACTAGTCTGTAGACTTCCAGAGTGAGAGATAAAGAATTCAGAAGAAGGGTAGGTTACATATATGGATGGTATGTGGTAAGGATTCTTAAATGCTGACATTGACTTTCAGGAAAAATATCTTTAGGAATAAGGTGAAAGCACAATTCTTTAGGCTTTCATCATTTCACCAAAAATGAACTACATTGCTGTCAAATGATGCACATTATTTCACACAGGTGAGTTTATGCCAGAAGCAATCTGACCTGAGAATTCCAAATTTATAATGCACTTGAATAGTTGACTAAGAAATACTAGTAGTAAAGGAATAAATTCATAGAAGGGGCAATGAGTACACAAATAATCTAAATATTAGATCACTGCACAAATTAATGATTCACATGAGAAAATTTAAGAAATTATAAATACCTTCTAAAACAGTGAATAACAGGAACCATGGATTAAGGCACAGCTAGTGATATAATCCAATTACACTGCCCGAAAATAACAAGGGATATGCACCAATAATATTTCTTTCGTCATGAAAATTTGTAAAGAATATATTAATATAATTATTTTAACACAACAATTTTGTTGTTCTGTTTAAATTTGAGAAACTTCTTGTTTTCAACTTGGAATGGTACTATAAATAACCACATCAATGGTATTTGAACATAACAAATCTTCCAGATAAGTTATAACATCAAACTCAAAAAAGCAATGAGTAAAAGGTATAAAAGTGTAAAAGGTCACTTTTATATAAGTAATGAACAAATTTATAATTGCCGTATTCAAATGACTAAAAGAAATACTTCCAGCTTTACGTAACCATTAAAGATTTTGCAAAATCATTTTACAATTTCCTAAACCAAAATTAATGCTTAAAATTTGAATTAATTACCTTAGACCGGCCAGTGACAGACTCGCGACAAACAAGGCACTTTTTGACCCTATGGGCACAGGCATTGCAGCAGGCTACGTGACTACATGGCCTGAAAATTGTGTCACGTTTGGCATCTGAGCAGACAAGGCATTCATCAGGCGCAACACCGGAGAGTAGGAGTGGTGGAGGTGGTGGCTGCTGCTGAGGAGGCGGAGGAGCTTGGCGGTTTGGGGGCTGTGTGTGAGCAACCGGTCCTGGCTGAGGTGTGAGATTGATGTGCCTCGTACCTCCCATATTTCCTGAGAGATTAGATGACTGGGAGGAATGATGATGGTGGGAAATATTTTCTGATCCACTTTCAACGCCACCTGAAGCCTCATCCCCAGAGCCAGCAGCTCCTCCACTGCTCACACTGCCACCTCCGATCGCTCCAAGGCCAGCTCCAGAGCCAACTGAACCAGGACGTGAATTGGAATCCTGGCCATCGCTGTTTTGAATGAATTTCAAAATACCTCTTACTGTTGGCATTATATTGCAAATGAATCCTTCAAAAGTGTCATAAGATGGATATTCCTCTATGCGCTGAGATTAAATTTTGCAGAACTAATGAAATGTGTTGCAATTTTTATTTCTATTGATTTAGTACAAATAAAAACAAAAATAAATACTATTTACAAAATATTATTAATAGTACAGTATTCATAAAAAATAAAGTCATACACAAGTTAGTGGATAACAAATGTTCATATATAGCATTCTTTGGAGGTAAAAGATATTACTGTATGAACAACCATTTTTAGACTTTAATGTAATTGAAATTTTTACTTTACAAAACTTAAAAAGAAGGTATCTCAAATATTAGTTCAAAGATTTCAAATGGGTGAAGTGCATGATTTACTTACACTGCTTTTTCATGGTGACACTTTGCAAGGGCTTTACATAGGTTGGGGTCTGGGCACAGATCAAGAGGAGTCTGACCCTTCTTGTTACGTGCTGACAGGTCAGCTCCATTAGCTGCCAGGAAACAAGCAATAGAAGCTGATGACTTCTTATCAGCTCCTTGGCATCCAAGACCCATTAGAAGCTAAAATAAGACAGGATTTTTTTATAGGTTTCGGACAATTATTTAATTATTAAATTATAAACTTACTTTCAGTACTTGTTACTTTTTCATTATTAATAGGTATTTTTAGATCATGGGTGTCCAGGTATGGATGCTCATGTAGTCCTATAGTGCTCAGAAAACATCTTGAATGGCCGTGCTGGAAGGGAGGTCTCTGGGATTTATTTATTTGCTAAGACAATTATTAATTTTTATTATATTTTTGTATTACATATTTCTTTAATTAAGTTTAATTTTTGAAAGTAATTTAAATTTACTGAATTAAAAAGATCATAAATTTGTAAATCCTTAAATTTTGTGGATGATAATCTGAGCTGATGGGCCAGATTTTCATCGGTCAAATTATAACGGTATTGATATTTTGTGAATTTCACTTGGGTGAAAAGTTGTTCACAAAGGTAAGTACAGTAAAACCTCGATTAACCGACTTTCGGTTCAACCGACCAAAAATTAGATGAGCTGTCTAATGATGGTCAGAAAGGATACGTTAGTTGCATCCATCAAAAGTCGGTTCATGCAAAAGATCGCCCGACAGATGATTCATGCAGGAAATCATTACCACTAATTATTTAATATAGTAAAATAAAATTATGATTAAATATTCATTACATTCCTTCAGATTCTGAATTTCATTTTAATATTTTCGTTTATAATATTTTACAATATCATTTTTTGTTTTAAATTTCTCTGTAAAATGGCCTGAGCTGTAGGTGAAATACAGGCGACTCCTGAGATTCGACAGTATGAGATTCGACAAATTCGAGATTTCGACGCAGCCGATCAAATTGGGAGCTAGTTTATGCGAAGTAATTTTTGTCCCAACCAACCACACGAGGTTTAGTTTCAGTGTAGACATAGTTATTTCTGCTCTAATTGTTTGAATTTGTGCTGATTTCACTCTTTTTTCTGTTAATCTTTTATTTAAATTTATTTATTTTATTGATTTATTTATAAATTTATCACTTGACATGATATCTAAAAGGAAATGTAATAGTGATAAAGCAAGTGAATCAAATAAAAGTGTGTCGTTCAACTATTAGCACTTATGTGAAACAGAAGGAGGAAATTCTACAACATGTGATAAACTCACGTAATTTGATGGCTGGTTTGACAGATTTAAGAGAAGGGCAGGTTTGCATAACCTTAAATTAACTGGCGAGGCTGCAAGTTATTTTGTGCTTTTTAATAACTTTTATATTAATTTCACTGTGATATATAGTTGAATGTATAGAGAGATGTATGCAGGAATGTGCTGCAGACGACCCGGTCTGACTCGCGCGAGCCGAGATGCGGGAACGTATCCCCCGCTTATAACATGCAAGTCTATTGAAAAACGGCGTTCAACATTCGACAATTCGAGATTCAACCATGAATTCAGGAACCTATCCCTGTCAAATCTCGGGAGTCGCCTGTACTTAAATAAATTATGTTCCTAAATGAACATTGTTTCCATTATTTATAGATTATCCAACTTTATGGCTTATTCGATGATCCTTCCCTAGGCATAGGTCGGATAATCGAGGTTTTACTGTACTTCCAAAAAGTGATGTAAATTTTAAGGCATGGTCTCTGAGAGAATGTCATATTTTTCTCATGTAATATAAATATTAGAGTATATTATTATAGTTATTTAAATTTAAATAAAGAAAATATCATTACCTTTTTGACATTTTGTTAGCACTATAATATTAAAATTTTGTTTTAAAAATATTAAAATATTTTTTCAAAACAAATCCTAACCACTATATGAGTACTTTTGAAACAAAAATTATTTAGAACTCTTATTGTTTCAACTTTCAAAAAACTCTTATAAGCAATCTTGAAAACGGGTCGTGTGCACATTAAAAATTAAAATCATTCAGTGGGCTGCACGAAATTGTGAAAGTGGCCACAGTTTGGACACCCATGTTTTAGATGAATGGTGAATGAATAATTTTTACTCTGACAGTTAATCCAAGCACAAAGGAGAATAATTATAATGAATGACTTTGGAAAATATTCTTTTATTTCTTTCACTATACCTTTCCAACATCTTGCACATCTTGAAGCTGACGTAATTGAGACAGTGTGTGATGGCGCAGCGCTTCGTGCAAAGGTGTGTCCCCATCCTTATCTGGAATATTAAGATTGGCTCCCTCGCGCACTAAGAGCTAAAAGATGTAAAGAATAAAATAAATACATGAATAAAAACTATAGTCAGTGAACAATCTTCCTAATAACCATAAAATTATTTAAAAAGGAAGGTATTCACATAGGGGAATTTACTCCATGCCAGGAACCAAACACACACACAAAATCATGCAGTCTGGGTTTAGGGGGAATTACTCCTGCACCAGGGACCCTCTTTTTGTGCACACACTCATAAACACACACAAGCCAAAAACCACATGAGTACTTCCTTTCTACTTGTGTGTGGTTTTTGGCCTGTGTGTATTTGTGTGTGAGCAAAAAAAGGGTCCCTGGTGCAGGAGTAATTCCCCCTAAACCCGGAGTGTGTGAGATTGCGTGTATTTGGTCTCTGGCATAATAAATTCCCCTAAACCAGTGTGTGAATACTTTCCTTTTTAAATAATTTAATGGTTATTAGGGGAGTTGCTCACTGATTATAGTTAAACCATAGGGCTCTTATTTATATTTTTTGCTTACAAATAAAACCGATTGTTACTCCTCTCATGAGGTCATTTCAATAACTTGATCAGTTTATAACTGTAACTGTGAAACTTTTATAAACTGCAGTCATACTACACAAAATTAAATAGATAAAATAACACTAGTCCCAATTAAGTAAAGTGAAATATAATCTATTTATGTTATAGTACCAAATCATTAATAAAAACTAAATTATATGATGACGTTCATTTACCCTGACTATCTGTGTATGCTGTCTTTCCACAGCCAAATGTAGAGCAGTTTGAAGATTGATGTTCTGAAGATCCATGTTTGCCCTTCCTGCATGTACAAGGAGTTCTGCCACCTCCACATGGTTATTGAGAGCTGCAAGGTGCAAGGCTGTGTAGCCATCATCCTTCTTTTCATCCACAATCCATGGACGAGGCAATTTCTGCAGAAGTATTCTCATGGCACTGAAAGATCATGAAGAAAGCATTTGATAAAAATAGTAAGGGTAAACATTAACTTATTTCATTAACATTAATTTGCTTACATCAATGAAGAAGAACAGGCAATATTTCAGAATCTACTGACCTAATGGTTCTTAACGCAAAACACTAAAGTACTTCTATATGGAAGAGAACTCATTATGAGGAAAATTTCCTGAGTGTTTCAAATAATTTAGAAGAGATTGCCTTCACTGAATAAAGGGATTTCCAGTAATAATTGTTGGTTTTCGCTCACTGTTAGACAAGAGGTCATGAAATTCAATATTTCCAAATATTTAGCAATCTCAGATGACAGCATACTATGAAAAGAAGTATGCTTTGAAAGACACTGAATAATTTTAATTGTAAGAATAAATTTAAAATATCCTTTTATCTTAATATTACAAAAAATAGAAGTCTTCATTTGTGAGTAAAGCAGTGAACTCATCAAGCTTTGTTGGTTATGGCTATAGTGAAATATGTTTTTTTAAATGAAGCAGTGAGGAGCAACAAGATGACGCTTTTTAAAAAGAAATAATAAAATATCTCAAATAATTATAACTGATATCAGGAATGATAAAAAATGATTATTTTATGAGAAAAGTCCACCAGATAACTATGTTAAGAATATGCTAAGGCAGAAGTTTTAAAACTGTGAACTGTGGACCACCACACACATTATGTGATGAAAAATGAAGATACATCCTAGAAACAACAATAATGTAGGTAAAACTGTGCAAGCTATTCAAAGGGATTGATAGGTGAAATTTGATGATAGACCCAACTACTAAAATACGTTTTATGTAAGCCCATGATCGTATTATGCTCAGGTGCAGGGATGGCAAATATTTGGCACACATAAGTCTATATTTTCTGTAAAAAACATTGTTTCTCAGAGAAAAAGTAAATTAGTGGCATATGAAAAAAGTTCTGACAATTCACATTACTGATAGGCCCCGTAACTCCTGAAATGTGGGGAGGCCCTGAGATTTAGGGCCCCCATAATCATTCAAACCGTACTGATGAAGGCGTTCACAGGGGGATCCTGTATTATTTGCTGCCTCGACAAGCAAAAAACCAACAAGAAAACTAATCTAGTGCATATTTATATTTTCCGAAACACCAGACCAGTAAACAACAGTTAAGAATCTTTACAACATTTCCTAGGGCTAATTGTATTGAGAGCATCTCTTTCCATTCACGGACCTAGCACATTAAAGCTAGTACCAACCCTAGCCGCTAAGTTGAAAATTAATTCATAACTTTCTTTAATTAAAAGTAAACTGAGCGGGATGTCGCGCGGGTCTTCAACGAGATGTGAAAAAAAAAAAACAAAAAAGAGACAAAAGAGCCCTCTCTCTTTCTTCTATGTGCGTTTGAGGCATCTCGGCAGTAATGGGGGTGACCCTCGAAACGGCTGAAGAGAGCGGTCGAAATTAACAAAGGAAAGGGATGGGAACGCAGAAGATGCGAACGAGAAAAGCGGCGAAAGGTTGAGAGGAGAAAAGTGAGAGAGATCACAAAGAAAGGCCATAAAAAAAAAACAAGCGGCAAGACGGGTGAGGGGATTCTCCTTCTACTCGGAGAATGATGCGCGAGGTAGAACGCGTGACATAATTGTACGTGATTTAAAAATAAAAGGCTTAATGATCTCAAAAGTTGCGACGCCAAAGGAGGCACGCTAAAATATCGAAAATTCCCTCTTAGGGAGGAAGGGAAAAAAATAATTACACATTCCCCGAACTGCCCGGTTTCATTTCTCACGTTTTCGGTTTAAAATGGTTCTGATATAGAGGACTATCCGGAATTGCAGGGTCATAAATTTCGTTTTAGCACTTTTTTAAAACCATCTCCGAGGATTAACAAGCATATAATATTTAATTTCGAGAGAGAGAGAGAGAGTTTATAAGAAAGGGTACTGCATACTAAATTATTGCACAGTGAGCTCAAGACGGAGCTCAAGCGCACGGTAGGTTTTTCCCACGAACGCATATTCAGTGCAAAGCGAGGGATGGGTGTACGACGAAAAAGAAAAAGAAATTATCTAAGAAGACCAAGGCAGTGAAGCTCACACGATTGGCGGGGGGGTCCACCCTCCCTTGGAAAATTGTGATTTTTCTAAACTGTGGAAACGTATAGTTAATTTAAATTTGGGTTCACGGGCGCCGTCAGAGGGGAATGGGAGACGGTTTGCCCCTTCGTTTTTAGCATAAACATAATTAATAATGCAATACGCGACACTGATATAACTTGCCAAAAATTTCGGACCCCCTCCCTTGAGAGAATCCTGCGTGCGCCATTGGACCAAAGGCGATACCGACGATAAAGGATTCCGAACGATATTCCTCCCTCCACTTTGACAGCTGAATTTAATTTCCACCCCTCAAGTATTACCGGAGGAGATATAATCATATATTCTTTCCTAAGTTCCATTTAGACCACGGGCTGGGTTATATTTACTCATTTTTTTCTGAATCGGACTCAGGGGAAAAAAACTTGACGCGTACAAATCCGTTCTCTTTCAACTACTTCAACGACCAAATTAAGTCCTGGCTAGCTTCCCATTAAACCGGAAGTACGGTGAGCGACGGAGGGACGGAGTGAGACGTAAGAGGGTCCTATGGAATTAGAAGAGTTAGCGAGCAAATATGTTAGCCAAGAGGAACTTCGCAGAAATGCCACACTTGCGAGGGGGCCAAAGAATGTCACAAACGTCGGAGGGCATCCACAGGGGGATGCTCGATGGGAAAATTTAAAGAGAGGAATTTCCGAGAGGGAGGAAGGAACGAGAGGGCGATGAGGGAGGAGGAGGTGGTAGACGGAGGAGTGAGGGAGTCTCGCGCAGATACTGTGACGAATACGGTCGTGACAACGGTGGAAGAACCAGCCTATCCCAAAATTAGACGTTTTTCTTGTGAAATGCCCTGGAAGTTATTAGATGCGTTGAAGATAAAAATAAATAAAAGAAAAAGTGTGTATTAACTCTCGGCGAAAAATGTGTATTTGGTCATATCTTTTAAACGATTTCAACGCCTGCTTTGCTCGGTTGCCTACGTTTTTTTTTACCAGCGGACAAAACGATTTCTTTTCCGATTTCGAATTTATTGCCAAATCTTTTTCGTCGGCGAATCCAATTTGCGAAGCGATTTTGATGAAAGTAGTACTGTATCTCTCTGAACTACAAAAATATAATTTATGGTGGTCCGTGGCTACATTCTGTGAAATAATTATATTCTTATTAGAAGTTTGCAGAAAGGTGCGTGGTTATAGGTGAAATCGCGTTCTCCAAATCATCCTGTCCAAACAAAAAGGATCGTTCGGTATAGCTGGTAATACAAATGAAAAATTATCACTGCATTATAACCATCGTTCAAAATTAGAGCATCTAAGTAAAATCATAAATATTATCGATAATTTTACACGGGCTAAAATAAAACGATACACGGTCTCTTTAATTACATCGTCCGTTGTTTCAGCCTTTATCACTCGTTGAATCCAGCAATAAATATATCAAGATTTACATTTTCATAAAAACTGCCAGAAGGGGGTGCTACAAAATACCTTTCCTGCCAACATATGTATGCATACGGACATGAATAGTTTCAGAATAACGTTCAAGTCCCAAAATATTCATGCCTTTATTACAGTGCAATTTCTAATGTGCAATTGAGGGGGCCCCATTTAGATAACAAAATATTAAAGCCGAAAAACTAGCGATAGATTGGGAGCGGCCGGTGACGATGATGATACGTACGCATGCGGGTTCTTTTTCCGGGATTAAAAAAGTGGAAACTTTTGGCATGATTTTTCTGCCCATCCACTTCCAGGTAAGTGTTACATCTACGGAGCAAAAGGGTTGGTTACGTACACTAGGGCGAAACTTATTAAAAGCGCTTTAAGAGGATCCGAATCGTTCAAACGAAAATTTAGCCAATCAAGGCATCCCCCTCGAGAAAGTTGATTGAGATTGTTCATGCAAAAACCACGTTCGTTGAAACGAGGTATATTTGGGTCCACAGACTTTATTTAGTCCCAAACATATTCAACGTGATTATTTCTAGGAAATATACAATTTGCGAACATAGCACAAATGAATATATAATGTATTCTACCGCAAAGTAGTTATCTTTAGCGCGTTTTATTTCATAAACGAGTTTCGCTGTCTGTGCAATCGATTAAATAAAAAATAGCAAATAAACCGTAAGAGATATGAAACTGAAAATTTCAGTGTGTAGATGATCTATGATACCATTTATTACGCTTCCAAAGAATTTTTATTTAATCGGAGAGGAGGGGGAGGCGGGGGGGGGGGGTTTGAATGTTTCAAATTAAGATTCTGAGTAAATGGTTAAAGATAGAAAGTTACAAATTTTCACTATTTGTGCGATCTTTAATGTCATCTTTAACAGAAGAAGCAGAAATATTTTTGTCAAATCGGGGAGCGCCAGGGGTGCCCTTTCTTGTGGATAAATCGGAGAGCGCCAGAATAGCCCTTTTAAGTAATGAAACAAGAAAAAATTCATAAAATTGATGTGGATATATTAAATTAGAATAAATTGATATCGTTAGCAAATCGTGTATGAGAGATAAATAATTTTTGAAATTATAAACATTTTAAAAAATAACTTACAATTAGATATTTGCACACTATGATTTAATCGTGAGGATTTTATTGTTGTGCATTTATAGTGATTTTCTATTACGTTAATAGAAACATATGAAAATGACCTAGATCGTAAATCTGAACTTTGTTAACAAGTTTCGAAAAACGGTGATAAATTAATAATTCTACCATTTTCAGAAGTCAGGCAATTCTTTTAAGAAACTTTAAATTTTCTTCATTATTTCATCGCTACTTTACAAATTAATCTTTTTCGCATATTGAAAATAAAATTTTATATACGCTAAAAACATATTAGGTTACAACTAATAATTACTAGACAACCTGTAAGTTTTCACAAGAAGTAAGAAAATTCGACAGTTTACATTCAACGACTAAAGAATACATTTAACCATTGAGTATACCTTAAATAGTAAATTTAATCATAGTTGTTTTCAGTTCTTTTTTTTCAAATTTAAATAATTCATCGTTTCATATTACTTTAGAAAATGAAGCGCCATTTTTTAAAATCATCATTAATAGTTTGACAAAATATATATCACAAAAAGTCGTTTTATTGACATGTACTGGAAATTTCAGAGCTCCTATTCGCTATAATAAAGGGTAAAAGTTTAAATGAGCAGTGAACGTTGTTCTCAAGTAAGAATTTAAGGATTAGATAACACAATACAATCTCAATTATTTGCAAAACAAGACAACTGCGTCAGCACTAATCGTTTGGCATGGTATCAAATTCGATCAAAAAACTCTACAAATGAAGTAACGAGAGAAAGAATCTCTGTAGATGCATGACTTAATTGTTAATAACAATGCACAATTTTTATTGGAGGATGGAACATTCATTTGCTTAAAAGAATCCACAAATATAGGCTGGATCGAAAGATAAGGTATCCACAACTTACAGACAGATACTTCTTTCGACATTCTTCGCTGGATAAGGCATCGAGGGGAACGTCTTCAAAATAAATTCTAAAGAATTACAGAGGGTTGTGATAGGTAAATATTTATAAATGAAAATTCTCCGTTGTAAGAACTGCACCCTCATGGTGAAAATTTCAAATTTTAAGTATGATCATTAATACGGCGTTTTAGAGGAAGGATTAGCGGTTATCAGAAGTAAATATAAGTATCAAATTCATCCGTCAAATGGTAAAAACACTAACATTTGAGGCATTTTTGTCGAGTTTCAAAGTCACCATAGGAATCTGCTCCATCTAGAAAAAGAATAACGACCGTCTAACCGCCTCCTGCCAATAATTCACACATCTCGATGCCCCGCGAGACGCCCTGCATGAATCTCCTCGTAAACCGACCATGGACTTAAGGACAATTAACGGCGGGGGGAGGATCTTGAAGGGGGAGATGGAGATAGCAGAGAGAGAGAGAGAGAACCCCCTCACCTCCCCCTCTCCAACCCTGGAGGCGGAGAAGGGAGTGAGAGTTTGGGAAGACGGGACGAAAATAGAGAAGTCCAGGGAGTGAAAAGGGAAGGAGGGCGCGAGTCTATTCCCGTCTATCTCCGTAGCCTCGAAAGTTGGATTGGCGGAGAGAGGGCGAGGATCTCATATTGAGGGAGAGAGAAGGTGGAAAACGGAGGAAATATAAGGAGGAAGAGGTGAGGCTGACGGATGAAAACGGGAGGTGGAAAAGCACGGACTTTAAAAGGGGGGAGGGCGGAAAGGAGATGAAAAGGACATCTAAATACTACGTAGCTTATGGGTGAGGCACTCAGGGAACACCGGCACCAAACTAGAGCTTTTCGGAAAGGCTGGGGGGGAGGGGGGGGGGGAAATATACAGCCGTGTAAGGTAGGAGAGAGGGTGGGTGTTGCGTGAAGGGGAGGAGAAAGATAGAAGTGGAGGGAGGGCGGGGGAAGGGAGAGAGGCAGGAAAGGAGTTGTCCATTTGAAGGGGGCTATAATTGGAGAATTCCGCCCCCGTGGCCCCTCGAGAACTCCACAAGCGCTAACGACGTGCGCCAAGACGAGGGATCTCCTCCTTTCCTCCCTCCCACTCCCCCTCTCCAAACTCCCCTATTCCACCCCTCCCAAAATCCTCTACTCGCTCTCGAGTCTGGTATGCAAGAGGAGGGGGGGGGGGGGGGAGAGAGAGAGAGATGGGGAGGGCGAACGGATTGGGGCGGGAGAGATGCAAAGAAAAGCGATGGAAGAAGGGGTGAAGGGGAGAGGATGGGTGGGGGAAAGGGAGAAAGAGGGAGAAAGGGCGAGAGAAGGTTTTTAGACGGAAATAGTCCACTGGAATTACCGCCACGTCCACCCTTTAGCCCCCTACCTCCGAATCTCACCCCTCTTTCCTTTCTCCGACCCCTCTTCCCCCACCCCCCTTCCACACTCACTCGTGCCAACATGTATTCCCCTCTGACTCCCTCCTCCGTCATCTAGTTTTTTCTTATCCGGACTATTTCAACACGGCCATCCCCTCTTCTGTCCCTCTTTCTCCCCTCACTCTCACTCCAAATATCGTTCCATGTCGCTTTTGTGTTCCCTAAGGGTAGCTTAATCCGCCATCTCTTCGGAAATGTTCCCTGGACGAAGTAACTCAACTTAACTCAATGTAAAAGAATATTAGGTATTGATTTTATCGCACGACCTGAGAGCGTTTAAAGTTCCGAGTTCTATTATTGGAATTCCAGCGAGGATTTTTTTAAGCATTCGTTTTCGTCGCCTTGAACGAATTACATTCGCACTGACAGATAAATTTTGCAGCTTTTCAAACTCAAAAGTTTCTTATCTGGGAAGCAAATAAAATATAAATGCGCTCGTATTCAATCTAAATAGGCGCGGTACCGTCTGACTTAATCACATTTACAAACGAGAGCATTGTATTTATACATTAATTTTTAAAAAGCTGAAAATTATGAACTCGCTAAGAACCCTTTGGTTGTGCCTTGTGCCTGTGTGATATTATGTAATAGGATTTTTGATAGAAAGTGGAATCTATTCAAGGTGAAAAAAGGAAGTACCAAACATGAAATATATTTCAATTTTCTATTGTTTGGCACAAATAGTCGAAATAAGGTATTTTTAATATTCCCATTAACACATAAATTCCATTTCATGTTTTCACTGTTAATTCTTCCAGACACATTCTTCGTCAAAATTCTCCGTGGAATATATTCTAGAACGGTTTCCTCCAAACACATCACCCGAATACGCAGAAATAAACAACTCTTAAATGCTTTCACGGAGTGAAAGATAACAGAAATCCACTTCTCGCCATCTTGAAGCAACGTGTGATTTAGAGTAAATCATTCTATTCTCTCTCTCGTGTATCTCATCTTCTCTTTAACAACGTCAACGGCTTCTACGCTCAGTCGTCTCCGTCTCTTTCCAAACCAATGAATTCTTTTACACTCATGGATTTATAGGCAAACCTTGTCCATCGACGCATTTAATTTGCTACGCTGGAGCAGAAACTTCCGAAAGAAAACTCGAGGGTGTGAAACAGAACAAGGGCATCCACGTGATAAGAACATAGTCGAGAAAATCGAACGTGCGTGTGGAGAAAAACTCGCTTCGACAAGAAAACTTGAGTCCGCAGAAGGACGAGGAAACGACCGTTGTCACAGGAGAGCCGTATGGCGAACTTTTCATCGAAAGCGAAGTCGCGGACGTCATCGGAACGCTGCGGCACCGATACCACTTCGAATCGCCATCCATGTCTTGCGGAAACACGAAAGACTCGAGCTCATCCAGAAGGGAACGCATCGCAGAGGGATCGAGATGGGGGAGTTACGGAGACGCGGGGAAATCCTTCCTTCACCTCCTTCCCGAGTATCCCCCCCTTAACCCCCCCGTCTTGGGCGAAGGAGACACCCCGCAAAGTGCGCGCGCAACCTCCGTCCTCGTCAGATCCGCCCTCCCGCGTGAGTACCACACGCCGGCTGGATCCAATCCGTTCCAAACGCGGATATTCACTCACCCAATTCTATATCTCTCTCTTCCCATTTGAAGACCATAACCGAGGAGCTTATCCGACTTACACGCGATGGGCTGAGGAGGACACGGAGGGATACCAAAAGTGAACGCGAAACATCTCTTATGAAATGGAGAAACGTGGGAGGCTGTTCTATATATGGAACGAGGAACTTAGGAGTGAGAGATAGATAGTTAAAGTACCATTAATATGTTTGAAAATTTTATTTTAAGGACATTCGTGATGAAGGCTTGTCTTCTAGATTATCGGGTTTTACCTCCTGGGCAGGCGGGAAAGTAAGGGTATGCTATCTTCAGCGTTCTAATATCCTAAGCATACCTATATATCAGGACGCATTAAAAACTCGATTCTGAGCCATATTCCTATATTTAAATTAATATATTGTTAAGGATTACGAGTTGAATTCTAGTTTTTAAACGTGAATGGTTGGATTGCATTACAATATCCACAATACGTATGTACTTGACAAAAATCCTTAAAAACGTCTTTAAATAGGAAACTATAGTGACTACTCGTTCCGAAAATGAACTGGATTTTTAAATACGGCGACACCGAACATTATCAAAAGTTGCAAGTGTTGATCCGTCAACGAGAAGATTTATACTCTTCCCATCAGCTCGCTAAAAATTTTAATAATCTTCACCGATTCGCTTCCGGGTGATTCCAACGCCCGGTTACCTCATCTCGGCAAATTATGACCCCCCGACATACATCTGACCCAAACCTAGTGACACTAATTGCAAAGAACAGATAAAAGACACCCCGGTAAACATTTTCTTTCAGTCTATTAAAGGTTTCGGCGCTAGGAAGTGCAAGGATTTGCGCGAGAATAGCTTCGCGGGAGGAAGTCGCAAGACACGGCGCGTGTCGGAAAAGAAGTAGAAGAGTAGGGAGAGACTGGAGGGGAGAAAGAGGGAAGAGAAAGGAGAGAGAGAGAGAGGAGAAAAAAGAGAGAGGGGGAAGGAGTGGATGAGAGAGGCTGCTGTGAGTGTGGGGGTGCGGGAATTCACCCAAAAAAGGAGCCCTCAGACTCCGAGCCAAGAGGGGATCGTTTGCCTCCGACATATAACCTCCGTCTGCCAAAGGGGCGGGTGGGGAGGGAGCGAAAGGGGAGAGAGGGTAGGGAGAAGGCTGAAAAATCAACTACAGAGCCTCTCTCCTCCCCCTCTTAGCTCTCTCAAACTCATCCTCAAACACCTCCCTTCCTCCACAAACCTTCCTCGCAGGAGCATTGCGGCGGCTATTTCCGGCTCCCGCTCTTCCTCAAGGCGGCCCCCAGAGGAGGAGGAGGAGGAGGCGGCGGCGGCGAAAGGGAGGCAGGGGGGATGGAGAGATTAAAGAAAGAAGGGTAGGCGAGACGCAAAGCGTGCGTGCTACGAGAGCTGGAAAGAAAGGATAGGAGAGACGGGAGTCGTGAATTATGGAATAAAGAGGGCGACAAATTAATGGGATGGGTGGAAGAGATGATGGGACGGAGGAAGGTGGATGGAGGAGACGAAGGGGCGGAGGATGGTGGGTGGCCAGATACATTGTGATCATTTAGGGCAAGGGTGGAGGAAAGAAAAGTTGCGAGTGCTCCGGTGGGCCGGATGAGTTAACATCAAAAGTTAATTTGAGATACTGTGGCACGGTATATTTTAAATTCAAATATTGCCAATCTTTTTTAGCATCCAAGTTAGGCCGAGGTAGGCCAGATAATTTTTTTCCCGTGGGTCGTAAATTTCATCCCCAAAAATACGATCAACAAGCGGTCTCTACTACAGCAAGAGGAGCTGTGGCGGTAATGAATGAATCAATGTAAACGAATACTAGCATTTTTGTCACTGGAAGTAGAACTCGCGAATTATTTGACGAAAGACTTAATTCGATACATAAGATTAAAGGGAGAAAAAATTGTCCAAATTGAAGACTTCGATGTCGTTCAAAACTACTTTTACAGTTACTCCGGAATCATTAGAAGTAATAGAATATTACATAGGCATACCGAACTCAAAGCTGCATTAGCAAGGTCAGCTTATTGTATTTATCAAATAAATGAGGCATAAATATTTCCTAGGGCCAGAAAAGGGTTTGGAAAATCGCATGCACATTTCGAATGCACAGTATTCGTCGCCAGTGATAAATTAACAGTTGCGATTAAGCGTTCATTGGATCAGCGGATCCAACAAAACATTCACGAAACGTTTATATTGTGAGGATATTTCGCTTTCATCGCAACACTCCAGGCAGATTTGGTGTATTCCAAGGGTAACTAATGCCCTAAATAATAGATAACTTTCTTATTAAATCTAATGGATTGATGAGAAAGAGATACGATAATAACCTCGAATCTTGGACAGCATCGCAATGATAGAAGTTATGACGGGGATATTCAAAGATGAAGGCGATAATGGAAAAGCCCACGCCCTATATCCCCGTCGGGCTTCGAACCACAAACCTTATTCAACTGCTGAAGGGAGGAGGGTGACGCAGAGAAAAGGGTGGAGGGTGGAGGGAGGAGCTAGACGGGCGGCGGCTGTGCTCCGAAGGAAGCGGGGGGATGATGGCGGCGGAATGGGAGCAGAAATGAGGAATGGGATGAAAGTGAGGGGGAGACTCATTAACAAACTCCTCCAGGTATTTGAAGCAGAAGGGTACTCAAGAGGGGAAAGGTATCCAGAGATAAGTAAAAAAGAACTTAGGATCCAGAAATTAATAAATTCCAGAATAAGTCATTTCCGATTCCAATCAACATTCAACAACAATTAAATGGCAACGTGCAAGCAGCCCATGGGAACGGTGCAAATACATCCGGTGACTCTTCCGACGCGACTAATGAGATGGCGATTAATTATTTATTATTTTTAATAATTCAGAATCAGTAATATATCCTATTAAAATGACAATTACTTGTAATTTTTACTTTTTGTCTGGCATCTAGCGGATAATCGAAAAATCTGAACTTGCTCAGATGGGCGATAGATGGCGAGGTACACACAGCGTAGCTCAACTATGAAAACATTGAGGAAATGTTTGTTTATTCTCTTTGAAGTATGCAATGGAACCTCGTAAGATCACACACTTTTCTCATATGTTTGAGTACTGGAAACCCTACGAAAGCTAAGTAGGAACGACAAAGAATAACCTATTTTAACAGTGACAGATACACCAAGTAAATCGGAAAATTAGAGGATACTAAAAAGAGTATTATTTCACCAGACAAAAACGATAGTAGGAGCATACAATACCATAACAATTAGAAATTTTCACAGTAATTACATAAAAAATCAATTTAAAATAAATAAAGATAGATAGGTGAACTTTTAAAAATTATAGTTGTCTATAAATTTCGTTTACAAAGTAAATGAAGAAAACGTGAAACAAACTTAAGCAGTGAGTTTGTTATATTGCGCAGACAAATTCATTGAATCGAGTAACCGAAAAATGTTAGACATGAATCCAAGTGCATCTAAATTATTCGCTATGTCACAGTTAAAATAAATATTTTCTATGATAAGATAATTTAAAGCCGTACATCATGTTTGAATAGAGGACGTAGCTTACGGTTTTAGAAAGTGGAGACGTAAAAAAAACGCTCAACTCGGTTTCAAGTTTCACAGTAAGTCGGGTAAAACCACAATGTGTCAATGCTTAAGTTAAAGTTATCAATTGCTTGGACTCGATCCGACTCATAATCGAAGAAAGAATAAACCGACCTTATCGAAGCAAAAATCACATGTTTCCGTCAAAAATCCTAGAAAAGTTACCGCATAACAAGTAACATACATTTTTAACACAAGAAGGTAAAAGTAGTACAAGCTTTAAAAAAAATGGTTGGATTTTACAACCCCGAAAAATACCAAAGCTCGGAAATAGCTTAGCCGTTAAACGTTATCTCACGGAAGATTAAAGCAGGAATATCGATTACATCTCATCGACATTTCTTCCTCCGGCAAAAAAAGAAAAAGTGCGTCCTTCGCCGGAGGAAACTTACACGGTCCAATTCCGAGGGCCCTTTTCAATCCTTTCAGCCAAATTAAAGGCTCAAGAGTTCGCGCTTTCCTTACACGTAATCCGGAAACTCCGAGCATCTCCTCCGACAGAGCTACCGTACACGAGTGATCACGGTGTATTTCTTAATTTTTCAACGTCATCCTTCTTACACGCTCACATTCGCAATGTTGGGTAGAAAAGAGGATTACGTAGGCGGAGCAGGATGGGAGGAAAAAAAGATTTAATTGCTTTCCGCTTTACCCAGACAATTTAAAACCTCACTTGGCAAACTTATAAAAACTTCTTCTTTCTCCTAATAGAAAGCTTCCTTTTTTAGCCTAAAAACCATTCTCTTTGTCTCCATCATTTTTTTCTCAACTTCAAAAAAAAAAAAAAAAATACTTTCGGGGTCTTTGCCCGACTTGCTCCAGCCCTTCCCAGCAGTCTATACTGGGAGAAAGAGAAACGAGATAAAGGAAAGAGAGCGGGAAGAAGAAAGCAAGGGAGAGAAAAAAGAAGAACGTAACCCTTCCGCAAGTACGCTGCTTCTCCTTTGAGAGAGAGAGAGAGAGGGCAGATGGGTGCCGAGCAAGATTTCGAGTGACTTCCTAAGTTTCAGTATTTATTTGTGGCATTCCCATCGTAACGTCTGTGTGTGTGTGCACGCGCAGTACGGGTCTCTTGACGGTTAAGATAGAAGTTACCCCACCGCTAACCCGATCTCCCCTTCTGTTAAAAGTCCAAGACTTCCTCGGACTTGCCTCATCCACACACAAACAACACACACACACACGTACACCAAGCACGTACTAGAGGATAGGCAACCGCAAAGTACAGTCACCAACACGCGAGTTGATGGGGGTTGGCTGAGTGGGAGTAAGGCGATGGAGAAGGGGATGAGGATTCTCTTCTACCATCCACTTAAGGAGTTCGAGAGTTTTGGAAACTAGATAGATAGAGGGGGGAGAAAGGGGGAGGGGAGTAATTGGGGCAAAGGGAGGCGGGTAAAAGTACAGAGAACGGGAGGGAATAACATCACTCCACTCGCTCATACGTAACGAAATAAATCAAGGCGTGTAGTACGTGCGGCGTAGGAGCCATAAGAGAATTGGAGATCACGGGGGTAAAATTATTTGCGAGAAACGTTATAGGAATGCAATTGAAATCAGGAGCTAAATCATTAGTCAACCAATGCTTCAAATAATGAGAACGTTACATCTAGGTGTACAACAAGATCGATGAGAAATTTAGCTAATTACTTTGAAATAATTTCCAGATCTGCAAAGTTTAACAAACGGAACTAATTTATAAGCTTAATCGTTGTTCCAGAAGATTGCGAAACCTACTAAAGAACTAAATATACTCTGATAATTTTTTTCGTTAGGCTTGAGAATGGGTTTAGGCATATGTTAAATATAATCAATATGCTTCATGCATATCAATAAGCCAACTTAACACTCCTCAGTGCGACACATTATGGGGTACTTAGTGAAATCACACGCGAAGTAACTCTATAATAGAGGGCGAGGAAAAGGTCATGGAGAGTTGTAGATAAAGTCGCAATAGACACTTTAATGTTGGCACATATTGAATTATGACTAGTTATTTATCCTCGGTGACGAAAACAATAGCGTTGTAGTTTAGCATTAGGGTTTTCTTACTTGATTTCACCATTTGATCGTACTGAAAAACAAAAAAAGATTCAAAATATTCCCGCAGCTCCCTAAGAAAAAAATCATGTATCCTCGTAGTTACAGCCTTATGTTTTATTAACTTTAACCCCTATGACGCAGCCTCGATAATTTTTACGTTTCTCGGGTGCTAAATTAAAACAAGAGGAAGAGGAAATTAGACGAGACATTAACGGAGCAATTGAAAAGTGAGAGAGAAATGGCACGGACGAAAAACGGAGAGAAAGGGTTAGAAAGAGGAAGTAGTAGAGAGTGAGAGAGAGACGGTAAGGACTGAAGTGAAAGATGCGTGTGTGGAGTGACGCGAGAGGGAGGAGGTAAGGGAGGGGAATAGAGAGAGAGAGAGGATGGGGGAGGAGAGATGAAACCGTAGTTCTTTGGAGAGGAAGGCTGCAAGGAATGCGCTGTCGCTATATAGACGGAGAGGGAGGGGAATTGAAAGGAAGGGAGGAGAAGGAGGAGGAGGAGGGGAAGTGGAGAGGGAGGGGGAGAGGGACGCTAGACAGCTGTTCCCACTCTGAGCTCAGCATCGCCTTATTTGGAAGTGGGAAGAAGTAGTGAGAGGAAAGCGTGGAATTAAAAGGAATATAAAATCGAGAGGGGAAGAGAGAAAGAGAGAGAGAGTGAAAGACGTAGAGGAGGCAAGAATGAAAACGTAAAATTTAAAGAAAGAAAGCAATACAAACACGAACTAAAAAAATGCTCAAGGGGCTGTTATCGAAGACAAAACGTTAAATCATGCGGAGTTAATCGTTTCTGGCAAATCTAAGCAAAGAACGGAAATATATTTTTTTATGGAAAGACGAGCTAAAATTAATTCGCGCATACTTTTAGCTAGAAAGGGTCAAGGTAGATAATTTTACGCTGCAACTAAGAATTTATTTAAACTATCAGAAGTTTACTTAAAACAACCATAAATAAAGAGCCTTTTATGAAATGCAAATCACTGGAATGGAATTTATTTCCCAATTCGCAAGTTTTCTGCCTAAAATATCCGGATGGCTTGGCATCACACTATTCCTACGCTCCCTTTCCTTACTGTGCAGATCAACCGACCAAAGCTAAATATCATTGACCGACTCTAACAAAATCGGCCGTCAAACCTCAATTAGGCCAGCGGACTGCAAATTTATCAGCCGGCAAGAGCGTTAGATTTGCAAAGAGGCATTTGACTTGCAGATCTGTCTGCCGTTGAGCAATCTACAATTCCGCCAGTGTGGCGAAAAGTCGTCGTCCGCACCATTTCGGAGTTACGCATACCTAATGGCGGCGGCTTATGACGTTGACAGCAATTTCTGGCCAAGTCCAGATAACATTTCCATTGAATTTGTCACACACACACCCTCCGGGAGTGAAATTCAGGGACGGCGGACCAATTGTGGCCATAGCGCTACATTCAATTTGGCCGCCTTCTTTTTAGTCGAGTTACGACAAGGGAGATATGGAGAGCGAATTAATATGGTATGGGGTTGGCGAACACCATGCAACGGTGTTTGGAGTCGGTGAGGAATGTAATATAATTCGAAAGGGACCTTCTAAGCAATATAGCAACATTTTTGGAATAAAAATGTTATTCTTAAATGTGACATGAAGTTAGCGGGAAGAAAATAATTCATAACATAAATAAAATTAAGCAAAAAATTTTTTTTGTGTATACACACTTTTACTTAAATTGCACTCAAAGGTAGAAAATAAACTTTTCTGGACAAAAAATATTATTCAAAACTTGTACGCTTCGTAAAAGTGGGTGGCATTAATTTGAGTACATGTTACGTTAGTGGTCAACAATAACTAATTTATGAGGAAGATGAAATATAAGAATTAGAAGAGAAAAAGGTCACACTATACACTAAAAACATTTTTGCTTTATTTTCTTTTTCTTTTTCGTCTTATAACTATTATTAATAACTATAAAAATAATTCTATGGCGGACAATTAAAAAACCATATTACCCTCACCCATTACCTTATATGATCTGTGAGGTATATTTTTTAAAAATATTCCGATGGAGGACAACATTTGCCAAAAAAAAAGTCCGCGAGAGCACATAATTAAGGCTAACGTTTTCGGAGATAAAACATCGAGAACGTCCCGCGAGATCCTTTCCATGCATTTCTTATGGGCGATAAGTAGTGGTGAAAAAACTACCACAAAAATTAAAATATTTAAAGTTATCGGTATAAATTAGTATCATTGAAGAGAGAAAAATTTTATTTATTTTTTACAAATTCAAAGTTAGATGGATAAAACTCCATGAGTGGCAAAACTCTTTTCTAAGTGAATTTTGGTCGAACTGTTGATGTGTGACAAATAAAGAAATAAAGTTGACAAGAAGTCAAGTGAACGTGTGTAATAATAATAAGACAAACTCGACGCGTTAACTACACGACAGGCCCCTTTATATCAGACTGTTCAAAAAGGAGATGCAATGATGCCTTTGACAAGTTTAAAATAATTTAAAATATACTCTAGCGAAATTTTAACGTATCATACATATCGTTAGAATACAACATTATCTTCATGTTCGTGATTATATGTCAAACAAGCTTCTCCGCTTGGACCTGTCGTCAACCTTCGTCACTTCTTCAAGTCTTCTAATAAAATAATCACTTTCCTCCCTCTTATGCTTTAAAATTTATCTACAAACGCATATTTAACCGTGCTGTCTCTTCTCCCTAACCATCCGCGTTTACTCCCCGTACAAGATGGAGAGAATTCACGAACAACAAGAAGAAATTATTTCGTACTGTCAAAAAATAACAAGAGATGGAATTCGACGAAAAGCAACCGCGACTTTACATCTGAAGGAAATTATCGCGAATGTGGCGACGATCAGTTTAAAGATACCCTAAAGCTTCGGAAGATTGCACTTCAATGAAAGATACAATTAAGGCGCGAATGATTCTCCTCGGACGCATAAGCTTACAGCGTGCAGCTGCTGAGGGGCACGAAGGCGAGACCAAGGACGGTGTTGGGAGAGCTGAGAGAGTGAGAGAGAGAGAGAGGGAGAGAGGAGGGAAGGAGAGGAGAGAGGGAAAGGAAGAAGGGAGACAAGAGATGTGGGGTAAGGGGTGAGTGACCACGAGTTTGGAAGATACGTGGGGCAAAAGAGGAGGCGCTTTTTTTTCTCCTCCCTCGCTCGCCCCTCCCTCCTCCCCCAAATTCTTCCTTTTTTATGCAGAGCCACTCAACTGCCAATGAAGAGCGAGGCCATACAAACTTCCGAGGCGAAGAAAAAAAAGGGGTGGAAAAATTAAAATAATGCGAGAAGGATAACAGACGCCTTAGACCGCAAGGCTCGATTATTTCGGTTGCGATTATGTGTGCCATCGCGCGCCTGCGAATGGAATGGCTGAAGAAACAGGGAAGAGATAAAGCGAAAGAATCGATGGAGGTTGGCTTTTGAAAGAGGAAGCGTCGAAGGGAATTTCGCTAGACTAGATATCAGTGCATGGGTATGTAGTATGCGTATACCGTAGTATACGATCATTACTACGGACGGCAACGGCAGTTAAAGAGTTGATCTTTACACGCATTTTAAAGAGATGTCTAGGTCTTGATTAAAAAAGCGATTAATCACTCCCTCAAAAGATAGTATCCTGAAATTGTGTTTAATTAATTAAAGGTCAGATTGTGAGCAAAGATCTCAGCAGTGATTCCAAATTAAATCATTTTAAGTTGAAATTGTTGAATGTGAAACCTTTCGAATTGTGAATTTATGTTATTACGAGATATTCGAGTAGCATTTCACACAATATTTAAAAAAATATCTCAAATGCCATCGGAAAAAAATCTTAGTCATCCGCTCTTGGTAACTGATTAAAACTGAACGTAAAACTCACCACTTCAAAGCTTAATTTTTTAATATTCATCCACAATGACATTACGCTAAACGAAAGAGGTAATTACGAAGTTTTTCACGTCTCGAATAAATTTTAGAAACAATTTCTTAAATTCCTTGAAAATAACAACGCTCCAACGACAGCGGCTATTTCCCAAACGCTCGTAATTTGTAAAGGCGCTAATGCGAAAGAAAATTTCGTTTAATACTTTCCCCACGCCTGAGAAAGAGATAAAGAGAGAGAGAGAGGGAGAAATGAATGAATCCGCGATGGGCAACGAGCTACGTACACATTTGGCTCGCGAAGCGAAGACGCGAGATTAAATCGGGTTTGACTTGTAGGTAAGAGAGTCAGGGAGAGGGGGAGAGAGGAACAGAGACTACTAGGGCTCCACTCCTCCCATCTCTTGAAGCAGGATAGAGAAAGATAGTTTCCGAGTGAAGGTTGAATTCCTTTGCCGAGGCTACGGCGAAGTTTTGGGCGTGAATGCACACAAAGGATGCCCAACGCGGAAGTAATACACAAGTCGGTGCGGGATTTTGAGTTTGCGAACGTGCGAGAGAGGGCCCTCTCTCTCTCTCTCTCCCTCCCTCTCCCCCTCCCCCACCACTACCACTCCCTCCGCCTCCAAAGAAGAAACGGGAGCCTCGATTACCTCACGGCGGTTTAACCCAAAAACTCTTTAGCCGTCTAAAACGCAAGGGGTGCGCTTCCTCACGATTCCAATGAGGATGGGAGTTAAAAACGGAGGAAGCGGCGCAGTCTCCTTTCGCGATTTCCACCCGAAAAAGGAAAATAAATAAGGAAAAAAACCGTTAGAGATAATAAAAACTTTAGCGCTAACGAGGGTAAGAGAACTTTAATTTTTTTCTTTCATCCTTAAAGAGAGCGAGTAGAGAGAAAGAAGACAGCTCCGACGTTCGCGAAAGCGATTTCGAGCACTTTCGACAATGGAACGGGTAATTAAGTGGATTCGCATTTATTTATGCGCGGTGGGAAAGACTTGAAATTTCCACGAAACTGCTGAGCAAGAGACGGTGAGCGCCGTTTAAAAACTCACCTCAAGATTCCCTGGGTTTTAAGTTCCGTCCGAGACGCCGGAGGTACTTAAATAAGTCCTTTAAAAGTTTGGAGGGTTTATTAAATCCGCATATATTAATGTCGGCTGATAAAAGTTACGGTGGAATTAAATGAGTTGGAGAAGGAAAAATTATGGAAACACCGCGAGGTTAGTAAGAAAAGGTAAATCGCTTAAAACAATCTTAATTTAAAGGACATTAAACTTACGAGTTTGGCCATGGGATGTTACTCCATGTATGTGGATGTTTTTTTTTCAACTTGATCTGAGGCACGAATAAAAAGTGGTCGGCTGAATAACTCATCTCTTCAGACGTTACGAACGGATTACGCGAAATTCCAAAATAGAATAAAGAGCCACTTTCTTATTGGCATGAGAAATAATCTGGGTGATAAACAAGCGAGGAGGAAATGCACACAGAAATCTAAATTATAATATGAATACACCAAGTCTCGAAGATATCTTTTAATAGTGGAAATGAAATAAGTTCGGCTTGATGATACTGGCAGATGTCCTGACTGCTGTCATCTGGTAATGTTTTCCATATTACAACTAAAACAACAAAAACTAATTCACATACACAGAGCGGCATACATTTTAAAAATTTAACACAACGAGGCTTCGAAAAATTAAGACAAAATAACGAGTTTTCTACATCTACACCTAAAATACGAGAAAGCGACAAACTATACATTCCTCTTTACTGAATATCCCCGAATACGAGACAGGAAAAAAAACAAAACTCGAGCTACATTAACTCGCCCTCGTCCGAGAAATTTAGTAATTACACTCGAATACTGCACGAAAGAGAGAGAGAGAGACTACAATAACGAAATGCTGCCGGGCGGACACGCAAAAAGAGAACAAAACATGGAAATGATCCTCTCGGCGTGGACCGCATGTCGTAGAGAGAAACGCGATCCGTTCCGCGTTTCATCGCCTTAATTACTTGCTAATCTTTCAGATGGAAAGCGTCGAAAAGTAATGAGTGGCCCGCGAGAGGGAGAGAGAGAGAGAAAGAAGACCTAAGAGTTCGCAGGGACTTTGGCAGGATGCTTCGTATAACGGAACGAGCGATGGAGTGTGTTGGAGGGGAGGGAGAGGTGGGGGAGGCAAAAAAAGGGTCGAAAAAGGCGTTCCTGAATTAAGGAATGGAAATGGCAGAGGCAGAAACGAGAGAGGATCACGGAACGAGGGGTAAAGGAGAGAAAAAATAGAGCCAGGAGTGAGTGTGAGAGAGAGATATGGTAAGGGTGAGAGGAAGTTCGAAGAGAGAAAGAGAGAGAAAAAAGGGAGAATGTCTCCTGCAACGGCTAGCGACGGTCACCATTAAGAAAAAGGCAACATCTGGTTCACGAGGGAGTGAGGGGAAGGAGGGAAAAAGGATCCCTCCCTCTTGCGTTTCTCCAGTCCCTCCCCCATCGACATTACTTTCCGAAAGAGCGGCTCTATACTCGACTTTGGAGGACTTTCACGCACATAAAGACGATTAAAAGGCGCCAATTTCCATTCCTTTCTCACTTTTTAATCCTGGAGAACGCTCGAAAAAAAAAAGAATGGACGGAATTAGACCGTCGAGCGAGTTTTTTTTCTGTTATTTAAAGGGATCTTGTACATTTGCTTAACAATTAGGATAATGCGGGGGATTTTAGTCTTCTCTCGTTTTTATTTTATTTTTTTAAATCTTGACTCGTAATTAAGTAAAGATATTTCCAGAGATAGATCTACGTCGAAAAGTAACGGTAACGACGAGGGATGTGAAAAATTACAGCTGCTTATAAGATAGATAAAACTAAATGCTCGACAATCCCACGAAATACACCCATCGATATGCTTCTGAATAATCGTATAAAAATAAAGAAAAGAATTGTCATTTTCCCATTAAAACTATCACCGAATGCATCGGAAAAAGTTCTCATGCAGGAATTAATGGCTAATTTAAACAGATGCGTATTTTGATACAAAATCACCTTCCTCAGTGGAATTTCACCGCTCGTTTACTTGATTAACTAATCATCGGTTGACTCTGTAATTATATAAAAGTATATAAAATTAATAAACAACAGTAGTCGCCGAGAGCTCCCTTCAGTATATTACGGTCTAAAAAATATTGCCCTATAACGAAATTCGATAAAACAAACCCTTTCCTGTTATCAAAATCCGGTATTATATCATACTAGCGTAATTGCCCGTCAAATATGATGGGTAGGCGTGAATGAAGTATTACGTTAAAATTAAATTAAAATTAACGACACCAACTTTTATGTGCACTAAAACGTAAAAAAATAATATAAAATCCATATAATCGAATGCACCAGAAAGTAATAATAGTCATGGACATATAAAATGATGTTTTAACATGATTTTATCACAATTTTTGTACATTTCTTACGCTTTATAATCGAGCCAACAATAGACTTTAACAATTGCAGTTGTCATGGGGATGAATTGAATAAATGCGTAAAATTCACGAAAAATAGTATTAAACCTATTTTTCGGCTTTTTTCGAATGAGATTTGAATGTCTACGATAGAAAAATTCAATTCCATAGCTTTCTCGGCCTAACTGTGAAAATCCCGCGTCGATATTTTTAAGATATTTTAAAATGCTAAAGAAAAAAGGACTACTATGTACATACATACACAGCGAGCAGTTTCAAATTGAAAATTTGAACTGCCATATGATTCCTGAAAGTTTGATCGAAAAAGGTTGAAAAGCCTTTTAGTTATGAGCGATTTTCCTTTTCTCCCATCTAACACCATATAGCAACTAAGCGTTACGCCGTCCGCACACACACACTTACCAAGAGAATTACATATGTTTCGACTAGCAAAAAAACGTACTTACGTACTTAAAGAGAGAAGTTAACGAAACTTTTTTTTGTCGCCTGTACGCGCAACACTTTCACTATGATGCTAACCTTCAATGGCGGTGTGGGGGGCTTGGCTTTGTTGGCGTGGGGTAGGCGCAGTTTTCTTTTCCGAGGGAGGGAAAGGATGAGCGGAGTGTGTGACCGAAACGAGGGACCCCTTCGAAATGCAGTGTGAATGGCAGGCGCCATCTTGAGAGGACGACACGAAAAGACGGGGAGGGGGGGGGGGGGGTAGTAAAAAGTCGGTTTTATTGCGAGCGCAGTGACGAGGACGCTTCCATTCGGCGCTTAAGGAGAGACAGCGATTCATCCCCATTCATTCCGAACGAACGAGTCGGAAATACAAATTTACGAGCTGATAAGAAGTATGCGGAATGCGACTCAACTTTATTTTCAAAATCTCAAACGATTTCGCCGGTCTCGCGAGGACTTGCAAAAAAATTCTTTTCGACGTTTAAATTGTAATTACATTTAAAACGACGTGGGTGGAAGATTACAGTTCAAGGTTTTAGGGAGGCGACTCTATTATATTAGCTGGAGAGTATTCCATCACACAACTATAGCTTTTTAGGCTACCTATATTAAAAACGTGATCGCTCAACGTGAAAATTCCCTTCAGCGTTTCCTGCATTCATTTCTAGACGATGACACGCAGCCTTTGGCTCGTCATCCTCAAAAATCTATACTCTTCCGTCGTTTAATCTATTGTAAGTACTTCTTATTACTAGAACGTTCCACACGAAAGAGTTGATGCTTTCCCTCTTTATGTTTTCAATCAAGTTCCTGAATGAAATATAACATAATCGTTGGGAGGAGGTTCCATTTCGGGTCTCTCTCCGTCTCTCGATACAAATCCACCGAACTTTCTCACGGCGCGATTACGTCGAAGACAATGCGAGCGCCCATCCTCACCATCGCCGTCGGGAACAATGACCCAATGAATGGTGTGAGACGAAGTTGGATGAAGTTTGAAGTGGAGAGAGCGATCCTCGAAGTGGATTGGAAATCTTATTTAAACGGTTTCGACACGCTGCGCTGCACATGCTTGTCACACAACTTACAATATTATTTATTTATATTTTCATCGAAAAGATGACTGGAAATCCTTTCGAAACGATGAGAACACGGTAACACAATTAGGGGCGCGTAACAAATCTCGTATGGAACTGTAAGCGTATCACGTATTTGAACTATATTCTTGAGGAGAAATATTACTTGAAAGCTCGATTTCCACGTCAAGATCAAAATCTTAATCTCATAAACAACAGGTAGATGGCTAGGGCAAATAAATAAGTATAAAATAGATCTCGGTAGCTCTAAACCATCTCATTTTAATTTCAAACCGGAAGAAATTAAATACCCTGAGAAATATTAAGGCCATTTATCATTATAAGACTTTAAAGGTGACATTCTCGAGGCAAAGGAAAAACTACCACGCCTTCTATTTTCGAGAGATTAACAAGAGACTAGGCCAGATGAGAGACGCGACAAGCATTTCCCTTAAACGCGCCTGCATACGACCATACGGAACCGAAGATTCGGAAAACATCGAAGAGCTCCCCCGAGTTGACATAGCGGAGTATAGAGAGAGGCGTTGGATCACGACTTAATGGAGTCTTTAAGCGAAGACGTCGGAAATGGGAGGACGGCAGAATGGCGGCTGTCGGAGGTCTATAATAATAGATTAGGTGGCGCGGTCCATTGTCCGTCATGTAAACGTTTGACGCGGGTGGGCCTCAGCTTGAAGAAGAAAGGTAGAGAGAGAGAGAGAAAGAGACGAGAGACAAATTGAAGAGGATAAGAGGGAAGAGGAGGAGACGAAGGCCGCTGGGGAGGCGGAGAGAGAAAGAGGAAGCCACCCAACGACATTGGCGTCAAGATAGGAGTCTACAGAGTCCACGAGAAGACTGGTAGCGCGTATGTCGGTAGAGATGAAGGGGCGGGACGGGACTTTAAGTGATGTATATGATGGGATGAGGGGAATGGGTGGGTGGGAGGGAGAGAGAGAGAGGAGTCGGACGGAGTGAACGGAGGGGAGGCGGAGGAGGGAAACACAGACCGAGGGAATCATGTATGCTCCCTCATTTCACTTTCCACGGATGGGTCTGTGTGACACGGGGTGACCCCACTTCCCCTCTCGTCTCTCCTTCTGGCCCTCCCTCTTTCTCTTTCAGTTCCACCCCGCCACCAGGCGTCTCACTCTACTGAAGCAGGCAAGGGAGGAGGGGGTGGGATGGGGGGGGTGGGGGGGGTAGGAAGCTTTTAATCGCCTAGATCAAGGAGTAGACGGGTAGAAACCCGCCTATGACACAGTCACCACGCTAATTAGGAATTCATTCATCACCAAGGCCGTTGTCACCCAAATGACCATCGAGAAGTTTTTTGTGGCTGGTATGGGAACATGTAAATACGAAGCATAGATTGATTTTTGTCATCCTAGAAGGATAAACTTGATAATTACTTCAACGAGGTTGAAATTTTTTTTCTTCATTCGCGTAGTTATATATAACTCGCGGGAAAATAGAATGTCAGAGATGAACGAATCTCAAGATGACGCAAAAAAGATTTACTTTCTATATTCGACGTAACGAACATAATATTATGAACAGCGTCGCTGATGACTATTCGGGGAAATGTATAGTTCAAATGCTAATTTCTTCGTAGATGTTATTTTTTCAAAAATAAATTATTTATTATTTAGAAAGCACCAACGTCGAAATTGAAAATTTATTCCAGGGCATAATCTAGTAATATTTATAGTATTCTGTGACGCTTGAATGCATAAAATGATAGATGCTTCCTTCGCTACAACAGAGGGGGCAGACATGAGCCACGATGACGCGTCGGGGTAATTGAATGAATTGAGGGTCGACGTTGCGTTGCGAACCCGAATTTTCTTAAATGAGAATGAATCTTTTGGTGTTGAACTATCGTTTTTGATTGCCGATTTAAAACATATGACAATTCTGGGCTCGTTCCAACATATATCTTAGGAGGTGAAGAGAGAAACAAGCAAAATTTAAATTTAATCGGCAGTTGTAAAAAATTAATAACCAACTTCAGCTTATGGTCTGCATCATATAAATGACCTATCTGAAATACAAGCCTTCTTAACCAACCCTCTCTAAATTTCAAAGATTTGTTTAACCAAATTCCTTTCTTGTATGGTCCCATAACCATACAACTCCTCCCTTGATTCTTCTTATCTTATTCCACAATGGAGAGTCTTCTTTTGTAGACATATCCTTCGATTTATTTTTATCACTGTTATTTTGTTTTTATCCATGATATTATTTTTGTCATCTCTTGTTATTAAATTCATTTTTATTGGGTAGTTATTTTTCCTGTTTTTGGATCAATGTTCAATAAATAAATATACAACTCATGGGTTTCCTGAGTAAATAAGTCAAATCACTAATTTCCTGAAAGTGTGCGATTAAAGTTTACCGTAGTGTACTCAAACAAGGTCAAGGACGACTGACACAACTAGAGTCGCAATTGAAGTCTGGAAACGGGCATGCGGCGGGTACTGTAGCATGATTGGCCTGGATGCCACCGTCCGAGGTTTGCCAAGCGGCTGGCTAGTGTGTCTATTAGCCGCCAGTTATGCCGGAATGCACGCCGAGTATGGCGATTTCAGGGAAAGAACGTGAAATCGACGTCATTCCGAGAAGCAGGCGAGAATTCTCACGAATGCCGCTATCAAGAAATGACTACAATGCAACAGATATATGGAATTTAAATCGAGTGTTGGCCGAACTTAAATGAGGACATTCCTCCTCAAGTTATTTTAATAACCAAGTACGCGTAATAAAAATATAATCGATTCCAGAAGAACCCAACTGTAATAAATAAAGGGTAACAACGTTCCAGTTTGAAATTAAACCGAATGGGCGGAGAAAGAACGCAAATCGCAAAATCGTGACTTTAAAGAGAGAAAGAGACTGCTATTCTTGGGTAAAACCGTAACTGTATAAACTCGTGCAATTTTCGACGGAATGGAGTACCATAGTTTTCCCTGAAAATACAAAAAAAAAAAGAAACCTTTAAGCCAAGGATTATGGAATGGGCTTAAAAAAATCACCCATTGCGATCAATTTTTCTTCCACTATAGCACTATCTTCCGGGAAAACTAAAAAGCGATATAGGATGAATAGGCAACGAAGTTCCTCATGGGTATTCATACTCGTTGGAACGTTACCCCATTATCCCCTCCAAGACAACAACGCGAATATACCACGGCTACCTTATCTGTGCGCATGAATCATATACGTATACACGCATACCGCGAGCTAGAGGACGGAGTTTGAATCACGCTGACCGCAAAGAGCCTTTAAGATCATCAAAAGCTGAAGGGGCGAATGGTGAAGAAGGCATACAGAATTCAGAGAGAGAGAGAGAGAGGATGTGGGGGATGAGACATTATGAGAATGGTCATTTAAGAGGGGAAAAAAGGAAATGAGGCAAAGAGAAAACTGAAATAATACAAGAGAGGGAACTCGTGGGTTGTGGAAAAAAAGGCTGAATGGTACGAAGAGGCTTTAGGAGGGCGAAAAAGAGAAACCGAGAGACAGAAAGAGCCTTTGGATGGATCAAGGGGAAGCAAGTAATGTGCGCCGGAGGGGAGGGGGGGGGGGGGCACAGTGGAGGCATACGGGCAAATGGGGGGAGGAGAGGAGACTTCGAGAATTAACAGTGTGTGTTTGTTTCGTTCTATCACGGCGCCACGTCACCGTAATATGGGCGAGAGAGAGAGAGAGAGAGAGGGAGTGAGCGAGCGAATTGAGAGAGGGATGAGAGGAGGGAATGAAAGAAGGAGGGAGGTCGATGATGAGAGTGATACTATGGGAAAAAGAGATGGAGTGAGCGAGGTTCAGTGACTGACAGAGCGCGGTTGAGAGGGCATGGTGTGTTTGGAAGTCCGTCCGCGGGCCGTGCGAGAGAGGATTGGAAGAGCAATGGTGGGGAGGGAGGTACCAAGGCCTCCTGCCCCCCCCCCCCCCCCCCACCGTTCTTCCCCTCTCCATCTCGGACGGTCCATAGCCTCCGGTCATTCGGTGGGCGAATCTGGGACGATCGCGGCAGAAAAGGAGAGCGCGTCCCGTCCAGTCATCCCCAAAGTCCTTCCTTTCCGATCTTCGGGCCGTCGGACAAAGTGAGTGCGAGAGGAGTGGCGGTACACCGAGAGAGAGAGAGAGGAAGAAAGAAGCCTGGGAGTGATCGAGGGAAATGGGGTACCCAACGGAGAAGCTACGCGTATGCTTCAATTTTTTTTTTTTACTCTTTAAAGTTTTTCAACAGGAGGGAGTTTTCGACGTGGCCGAATACCCTAGTCGGAATTTGTGACGCGGCTTGTGGGGAGGGGTGTGGGTGGTTGTGGAGGGGTGGGGTGGGGGGTGGAGGGGGAGAGGATGGAGCGGGAACAACGCTGCTGGATTCGGAGGAAAAAATCCGAGACCAAAGTGGATGGCGGCTGCTTCTCTGCAATGGACCACTGACGGATCTAATCATTCCGAGGCCATTGGCAGTTTCGATTTTTACGACTCCGCTTATCGGCCCCGGCAATAAACTCTCTTGGATTGGTTTTTCGGCCATTTGAGGAAGCGTGCTGCAGCGTGCTTGCGTTGCTATCGCGGGAGAGATCCTCGAACTTTTGACACCGCGGAATTTAATCCAATCGGCGGGTGGTGTCACAATATCATGAACGAGATCGCCTGGATTATTAGATAATTACAACGACGTGGAAAAAAGACACCGCAAAAATATTCCTCAACTAAAAATACCGCCTTTTCGACAAGGAAGAGGGAACGAGTAAAAATTTTGAACGAAGAACGGACTAGAGCAGGCAGAGAAAGGAAGTAAGGAGGAGGAGGAAAAAAGGGAGGGAGACAGAGGAAGAGAGTGGTAGTGGGGGTGACGCATCTCCTCTCGAGTCAACGGAGGGATGAGGTGAGGAAGTGAGCAGCAGGAGAGGTTGGGCATGTGAAGGGGATTGCGGGGGGGGGAAATCGTGTGAGTGCTGTTGGAAAGTGTCGAAGAGGAGAGAGAGAGAGAGAGAGGGTAAGAGAGGGAGAGGAGGGAGGCAGAGAAGGTCGAATAGGCTGAACGGGAAAGCATGGAGGGATGTGCATGACCCATGTGCTGCTGCTTCTGCTTCGGGTTGTGGGACGGAGAGAGGGGAGGGGGAGGGGAAGGAAGGCAGTGTAGGAAAGGAGGGAGGAGGAAGCACTGAGAGAGGGGGAGAAAAAAGAGGGAGGGGGTTGAGGAAAGCTAGTGCGGTAAGCGGGAGAATGCGGGCAAAGCACAGAAGGCACGGACGGAGCGAGTGGGAGCGGGGCGGCAGTCTGTGGTGGGCGGAGGGATAGAAAGGGGTGGGGGAGAGTGGAGAAAAGGATGAAAAGATGAGGGGAGAGGGAGGAGAGTGCGTGGGGTGGGCAAGCGGAGGATGAGGTCCGCTTCTTGCGAAGGCGAGGCAGGAAACGTGAAAAATTAATGCTTGAATATGGTTACAACACTACAACACTGGAGATGCGAGGCCGACTGATGATGCGCGACTCATTGGCTTCCTTTTCTCTAGTCCTTAATGGACTTGAAGTGCAGCCGAGAGACTTGAGCCTGCACCACGCGCGCTTACGGGATTTCGCCGCGCTTCAAAACTTTTGAGGAGATCCGCTGTATTTTTAAGAATCGGAGACCGATTAATCATTAGCGCACATCATGTGGTCAACCTAAACGAACTCGCCGCTTCATTTAGTAGGATATTTCAAATGGGTCGCATGCTATGCTTCAAAATCAATTACATTCCAAATTGAAAAAGCAATTGGAATAAATGGATCGGCATTTTTCTTTCGAGTAGGCGACCTTGCAGAGATTGCATGCCAAATTTCGCAACAAACGCCAATAAAATGTAAAGCGGAGATGCACCGACTGAAATTTTGAAAATAGTCGATGATAAAAAAAACCGTAATGATAAACTCCGGCCTAGAAAAGTATAAAGGATTTCTGTAGAGATCGATCGAGAAATTTACATTTCGGCGTTAATTGAACAAGTTTCGAGAGAATACCCCTCCTCGTCATTTATGCTTAACTTTTATCTATCTAGAGAGAGAGAGAGAGAGAGTGGTTGTAACACCAATATTTTCCTGATATCACTCAAGCGGAGCTCAAAAGACAAACAATGCGAACTTCTTGTGTGTGCTCTAGGGAGATAAGCGAAGGAAACTTCTGAGTGATTCGGGAGAGAAAGACTGTGGGGAGGAATGAAAACGAGCCACGAAATCATGCGAGAGAGAGCGAGAGAAGTATTTAGGAGTCTAGGAAGGATGAGGAGAAAGAGAGAGAGAGTGAAGAAAAAACGCCAAGGCATCTCCCCTCTTTTTTTTTATAACGCTAACGGCGCCGAAAGATCCTTCCCCTCGCTGAAAAGGCGGGAAAATGATTCAGAGTGTGAAAGTGTTATGCTGCAAGGGGGATATGAGATGGAGTGGGTGGATGAGGAGAGAGAAGAGACTTGTAAGTGACCCTGTGGGCAGCCAACATTTCGACTTGGGATGCTGAGTAGCTCTCTTGACACGCGGCAACTGAGGCGATAGACGGGCTCGAATTGGTAGCAGGTGAAGGGAGATTCAGCAGTGTGAACGAAGGAATTCCAAACCTTTAAGTCATATAAGACCGCCACGCCATCCCTTTTTCACGCCCACCTCCCCCCCAACCACTTCTGGGAGTTGATCTTTGTTTGAACGCACGTGGGAGACGATGACCGAAGGCTGAATCAAGATGGCGGATCAAGATGGCGCCGGCCTCATTAATCGGGCGAGACGACAAGTTGACGAATAAGTAAGTGTAGATTGTAATTCCAAACTTTGTATTAGCCGATGAATAGATAATATTGCTCGATATTCCGTGGATATGCATTTCAATAGTATGCATTCCCATAGTAAAATCGCCGTTCGAAGTAAAGCAAACATGAGCGATTCGAGAAATTAATCAAGCATTTTGTTGGTAAAGGACAAAAAACATTAAATAATTACTAATATACTCTAACTTGGGGGCGCTAGGTGGGACTAAAACGCAAGAAACAATGCTAAGGTATTAAAATTTTTCTTCATTTCTTGAGTCTTTCAATCGAATAATCACCGTTTAAAATTTTTCATGCCACCTGAATTTTCCGTAGTTTTAGATGTTATAAGAATAAAATAATTTCCTACAAACAGATACTTAAAGTCTCTTCTATAAAGATTGAATATTCTATTTTTTTAGGGCTGAACCATCATACAAACCCCATGATATATTCTCTCTACTTTATTCATAATTAGGTTAAAATTACACCCAAATATATGTTTGAATTTGAATAGAAAAATATTTCCAATTAAATTTTATCAGACAAAATTCGTCAAACGCTAAGCAATTTGTCAAAAATAAAATTTTTCCAAAATAAATTCTATTCGAAAAAAGAACCGATTATTTATCAAGTAGAGCTTTAAAGTATATTAAGTATGTAACATTTATACGTGGTAAATATTTTGTTAACTTACTGGATTCAATTTATATGAACGGGGGCAGAAACGGAACAGAAACTTCAAATGGGGCGGGGATGGGAGGGGGAGTAGGAAAGACTGCATTCCCACTTGGATCCGTCACTTCCGACGACTCTTCCAAACCTAGTATATCTCCCGCTTTATGGGTCTTCACTTTATTCTTGGGACAACATTTTCGACACCAAATCGAGGGATTTTGAACGGAACGGTTTTAAAAACTCCTCCAAGGAGAGGGGGGCGCCATATAATAGATTCGCTACTGTATCTTTGAGATTCTTGAGAACCAGATATCCAAGCATCCGGCCAAGTCATGTTTTAACACCGTCATGCATCCGAATATTTTCTGCCCGAAATAAAAATTTAAAAACCGCTTTGAAGTGAAGCTGCACATACTCAATTTCTCCTAACACAAACTAAACATACTCCATATAAGCGAAGTCAATTTGAATTTTTTTGCACTAATTATCGACAAAAGTCTGCAAAAAGAAACTGTCACGCTCCAATTTCTGCGTTAACTACCAAGCCACAAGTTGGCAGTTGTGGGTTCGAAGAAGAGTGCAGACGCTATGCAGGAATTGGTGGGGTGGTCGAGAGGGTGGGCGGGGAATTGGACGGGGATTCGAGGGGAGCGGAGAGGAGAATTGACACAGAGAATGGGGGAGGGAGGGAGAGTCAAGCCATCTCCATTTAATGAAGACGTAGGTCGAGGAGAAATTATACGAATCCTTCGGGGAATGGCCAGGACAAACAATGGGACGAATTGGGACACGAGTGCATTGTGTACGTATTAGGGGCGTGAAATCCTACGGCGGCGACATTTGAGTTATCGACCGACCAAAGGAGGGAAAAAAAAACCTCCCGCGGACATGGATGCATCTCGATGCATGCATTCCGCTTCCTCGGCGAACGAAAACGAGAAAAGCAATCGAATGGAAGAAAGGGACGTTTTGGAGAGCCAGCGTAGAACGATTTACGGATAGAAAAGTAAACTTTAGAAATAATTCTCTTCCTATGCATTAAAACTCGTTCAATATTTTAAAATAAAATTAAGAACCGGCATGTCGTACCTATTCCGAAACAAAGAATCAACTACTCAGTTCCTACAAACTATTTATGTCGTAATTTCTCCAATCATATATTAAGTCTGAATTCGTTCTACAAAAAAAATAATCAAATTGCCAGATATATAACATTTTTATTTACATGTGTAATACCAGATATAGAGTGTAGGAATGTATAAGAAGATGGATTAAAATGGACCACTGGAGGCTGACATTAAAGTAAGCCAGAAAAAAAAATCAACCGCAGCACTAAATTCAACAGAGAGACAGCTACTTTAGAAAATAGTGAAAGATCATCTCGCGATCGAGGAAATTGAGATCCTACCGATACCGGGATTTTCAACGCCTTCCAACGCCATCGCATGCAGCCTTTGCAAATCATAAAATTCACGTTTATAATCATTTATAAAACATTTAAGCCTCGATATTTTAATTCTACGTTCACCTGTTCAGTGATTTACTTTAGGACTGAAGGCGCTACATGGATTTCCAAAAACCATTCCATCAACGAAACACTTAAGATACTGCAGCTGCATAAAATTAGAAGGAATAAAGAATTTCTTTGAGACGGAGAGCAAAAAAATAACAGAGTTAGCGTCTGGCGGAAGTAATCGCATGCGACGGTAATAAGGAACGAGAGACGAGGAGATAAAGAGTGGCATGAAAGAAAATAGAATGAGAGGGAATTTCATTATGCTCCATTATCTCCTTTGTTGAACTTGGCCAAGTATTCGTCATCGAGGGACGACCGTCAGCCTTGTCATGATTATTATTAGCACAGCGATAGCGAAAGAAAAACGAAAGCAAGTCCACTAACCGACCTACGGAAGTGACCGTGCCCTGCTTTGTTACTTGATATGCGCTGGAGATATTTTTAAATGATTTTGAGAGAGACCGGGAGAAAGACATAACTGGAACGATGTACTCTTTCAAATTAACTCTTTACCGCCCATTCATTAATGAATGATTCTGAGGTTAATGACCTTATGTCAAGGGCGTAGATTAACACAAGAAATAATTCACTCTCAAAGCTAGGACTTACGCGCAACTTTGAAATGAGGCATGCTCATCGCTCATAATGCAATAACGCGTGCCATAAATAAACGCCACTAACGAGGAGGTGACTCTAGAGGACATGGTAATATAGAAATGTCTGAATTTTTATTTTTTAACTATGCCATTGATTTCACAATTATAGCTATCAGCTACAACTGTGAAACAGATCGCACAACAAAAAACATTTGCAAATTAAAAATAAGTTGAATTTATTTGTTTGAAAGACCCAAGAAAGAGACAGAACTAACAAAATTAACGAAAACCACGAGTAATACGAAAATATGAACATGACGCACAAAAATGCATTTACATAAGGCCAGTAAAATGATCTACATATGAGTCGAGTTGAAAAAGGATATTCCATGCTAAAAAAAGCTTGATGATAAAGCACAATTAAGAATGAAAATCTACAGGTTTAATGCTTTAGTTAGATGGCACAATCCTCACACATTCAGAAAGGCCTCGTTCCCCAACAAAGAATAAATTGTTAAAGGTGGTCATTCATTTCAAACGGCAATGCAGATAGTCAAAACTTCGTAGAAAACTCAGCAGTGTTTCAGAACAGGTTAAAAAAAAAAAAACGGGGAACTCATAGTCAGATAACGCGAAAGGAGATAGAGGCTGAAGGAGCACGTGTCAGATATGCAGGCCACGATTTAAGAGGTAGGGATGAAATGAGAATGCAGGGGAAAGTAGGGGAAAGCAGCAAGGAAAAAGGAGAGACGAGAGGGAGATAGAAAGAGAAGGAAAAAGGTGAGGGCATGATGAAAAGGAATGAAGAAGGCGGAAGAGAGAAAGAAAGTGGGAGAGAGTGCGAGTCAAGTGTCGAGTGGTCACCGCTGAGAGAGTAAAAAGGCCGCCGAGATGAAGAAGGAAAGCGATTAGGAAAGAGAGAGAGAATGGACGCAGGAAGTGAAAGGGGAAGAGCCCGAGCTTAAAATAGGCAGACCCGACGGAGAAAACAGAAAACGTGGCTTAACATTCACATAAATTGATTCCTAAAATCGGAAGAAGGGGGAAAAATGAATTATAAATGAACGGAACGTGACTAAAAAAATGGAGCCGGTGACCCACAATACCCTTCCGCCTCGAACAACAAGTCATTCGAATTCGAAAAGAACTCTCGGCAAGTAAACCCCTTAATATTGCGTTATACTATTTCCAAAAATTTAGTTGCGAAAGGAAAAAAAAAAATTCACGATCTCGCCGACAACTCCAAACCGTGTCCGATTTCGCGCAAAATACTAGGTGACCAAATCATTAAAAGACATCCCGAAGGAGAGCCATCGCCGTAGCAAGAGAGCCACACTAAAGGGGAAAATTAACTTAAAAAGAGAGACGGGAACCCATAAGGTTTCGCACCCCGGTAATTGATGCGAACAAAAACGTTTACTACGGACGATTAAAAGAGGAATGGAATGAGGGACGGACGAGCAGAAAAGACGACGGGAAGATGTTACAGACTAAAGGGAGACGACGAAATGAGAGAGAGAGAAAGAGAGACGATGAGAAATCCCCCCTTTCCTCAGTCCTCCCGCGCGCGGGCCGACTGCCGGGGCTCATTGCTGCCGGATGTGACGTAAGGGGCAAGGGAGGCAATATGGCTTCCGGGGAGGCCTGGATGGGGAGACGCAGGCGGAGTAGGGAGGGAGGGAGGGAGGAAGGGAGAGAGAGAGAGAGAGAGTTGGCGGGGCGGCTGCTTCATACACTCTTTGACTGTAGGAGGCGAGCGAGGCGTAGAGGGAGAGAGAAAAACAAGTGTGAAGGAGAAATGGAAATGAAGGGCAAAGTAGGAAAATAAAAACGTCCGAGTGAGAGATAATGGGAATTCTCGCAAATTTCCCTTCTTAATACTATACGTCGACGGCGAGAGATGAATTAGTTTAAAGAAATGACTCGGAATTTGAAACGAAGAGATAAGAGGGGAAGATGGGTATAAGGGCTGTGGAAGAAGTGATGCGAATACAAAAGAAATAAATTAATTTAAAAAAGGTTTTTTAAAAAATGACTTTTATATTATGCACTAAAAAGGAAAAAATAAATTTTTATTTATTTATCGATCGTGAGTTCGGCTGGTAAGGAGGACAAAATTTACAACAATTTCAGTGGAATAAATTCCTTCTTGCTCAACAATATTGATTTACTAAACTTTATTTAGAACTTTTGTACAAGTTATATGGCGCCTTACAGGTTTTATTATCTTACGCCATATAACTTTTTAAAAAGTTTTAAACAAAGTTTAGTAAATTAACACTGTTGAGCAAGAAGGAATTTATTCCACTGAAATTGTTGTAAATTTTGTTCATCCTAACCAGCCGAACTCACGATCGATAAATAAATAAAAATTTATTTTTTCCTTTTTAGTGCATAATATAAAAGTTATTTTTTAAAAAACCTTTTTTTAATTAATTTTTTTTTCTTTTTAGTCTCAAGCAATGAAATTTCACATTCTTCCATGGTTTCTATAGGTAAGGGTGTTAAATTACAAATGTTATCTCTAACTAATTGTTGATGTAACTAAAAATGTTAACATTCACCATTCAAGACCTCTAAACCAGTATGACGTAGCATAATTAAAAGTGTAAGTATGTTAAAAGCTCTATAACAACCCGAAACAAGCAGAAATGAAATATGCCCGAGTGTCTACATCCATACCTACTATAAATATATGATGGACTCAAACAACAAATCCTAAAATTCCAATTGCTACTATGGCATAAATTATTCCTAAAACACCAAATGTTTCCTTTTTCCCTCTTTCCATAACAAAAGCCGGAATAGCGGATGTGTTGCTTTATTCAGAGCCTTTCGAGGCGTTCTCTTTTCCATTCTTTCCAGTGGGAAACTTCGGAAAGAGAATGAAGAGTGCCGAGAGATTAAGCGTTTCCTTCTCCATGTGCTTATTTGATAAGCGACGATTTTAATAAGATGGATTTATTGTCATGAACGAGTGAAAATCAATCGTGTCCATCATTGATTAAAAATTTCAACTTCTGCACAGCTCTGATACATTCCGATGTTAAATTCCATTTATATTAACTTAGGCACATCGAATAATTTCACTTAAAAATTATTGAATGCTAAGAAAAAATCACACATCTTAATTCCCTTCGTTTTAACTTGGATAACATAAATAAAACGTGAAATTGTGATTTTAAAAATCCAATGCACGCCATCGACATCCCCAACCTACTTAACAAGGACGGCTGAAACAATACGTTAAAGAGTATCTTTATCCATACGCCTTGAATTCCACGGCAGATAACTTCATCGGGAAAATAAAACGTTTCAATACCACACGACTAAAAGTTCCGACCAAAAGAAATAAAAACATAACCCTTACGAAATTAAGAAAACGCCGAGAACGACTCTTTGCCGAACCTTCCAGACTGCGAGCGATGAGGAACGAAGAAAAAAAAAACAAAAGCAAAACAAGTTACGGTCCCAAATTCTAAGGTAGGAAACGAAGTTTGTCGGGCACGTCTTTGGCAAGAATTTCCTCTTAACCCGTGCTTCCACATACAGCCTTCGACGACACGCTGATAATTCATTAACCTATTCATCCGGTTCAGTTCGATGTGGGACGAACGGTCGTATTTTCCCAGAGCACATACTTTTTTCCTGCCCTTATTCCCCTAATATTTCATCAAATGCAAACAATCTGAGACGGGCGGTGTTTCGTCCCTTCCACCCCCTCGTCTCCTCCTCCTTCCTCTGCTCGCCCCGCAGGACCAAGGCGCCGTGCCCAACAGATTTCGTCCATAGCTCTCTCCAATCCGACCCCCTCCCACTCTTGTCCTACCCAAAGGAATTATTCACTCTGCTCGATACGCAATTAAGAAGCCTCGAGGTCCGCGAACCGTGAGAGACGAGGGAACTGTTTAAAGAGAAGATAAGGACAGATAAAACAGTGGTGTGGATAGGGGAAAAGGGCGTGAGGAGGAGGAGGAGCATGTGTTTTTTTTAAAGGAAAGAAAATGAAGGAGGGATAGAAAACTCGACTTCAAACCTGTGTTAAGTATTCAAAGGTTCGAAAGGATAACACCCTCTCACTCCACTCGCGACCTCTTCATTTCCCTCCCCTCCTGGTAAGACAATCCCTACAGCACATTAATATATCCATAGTAGGCTATCTCGGGGTCAAGGCTGTCCGTGGAATGACACGATGACATTCCGGGCCTGCGCAGCGACAAGATGCGCGGAAATTAGACTCTAGAGGTTGGGAATGGAATGGATGAGAATTGTCGACTGCGAACGAGCCTTGGGGGACATTACTCCAAGCGGCTTTGACCCAGGATGGGGTTTTACGTAATGCTCTTTGGGAATCAGCATTGATTTTTCTCATCTCAAACACAAACACGGCGATACTGTGTTGACAATCAAATAAAATGATAATATTTCATTTAACGAAAATAATGAATCAAGTTCATTAAAGCTAATAGCGTGGAATTTAAAAAAAATTGTCTCGAATTGTATGCGCGCGTGCAGACACAAATACCTATCATTCATACATAACTATGCACATTTACCAGAAATAGGAAGGTCAACTATAATGATCAAGCAGTGAGGACTTACGTTAATTACTACTAGACAGTAAATGAACATTGCTTTACATAAGAACAGGGTAAAAATTCCTACTGGTATCAAAAGATATTTTCCCGAATTTAAATTTAATAAAAGCAGATGAATTACAAATGTATCTATTTAATAAATTATTAGCTTTTTAGTAAACCTATCGCTGAAGTCACACAAAGGTGTCAACTGCAAGATTTCAATCCGCGAACCCCATACGTGTCGATCGGTGTGGCATGAATATAAAGGGTTTAACATTACAAAAATTGCATCTTCTGTCAATGATAAACGTTCACGAAAGGAAATAAATTAGCCGTTTTAAACGCGTGAGGTTGGCTGAAGATAACGGAACATTTGGAGAACAGACGCGGCCTCAAAGTTTTTTTCCCCACGACCATTTCATACGAAAACCTCCTGCCACGCGACGGGGTATACCGCAGACGGAGAGAAAAAGGATACCGGAAGGATTCAACTTAAAGATGAGTAAGTCGACCGGGTTAGATTGGTAGGTAGTGTGCCTGCCTTCTAATCCAAAGGTCGCGGGTTCGAATCCCGCTTCGGGCATGGATGTTGTGATTCGTCTTGGGGTTTTTCCCCTACCTGCAGACAAGCCTAAAAAAATTGGCTTTGCGGGGAAGGCATCATTAAAAAAAATTACGAACGGATCCCACCTTTCTAATATCACTGTTTTCCTCAACTAAATAGTCACCTTACGTAGTAGACGGATTCGTATATTTCAAACGAGGTACTAATATTCCTTTCGATAATATAAAACATACCTAAAGATGAGATTCCTTTCAATGTAATAAGTAAGTTTCTTCAGACATATTACCTTCAAATGATCCAAACATAATTTTGTTCTCCACTATGATGACATTAAATTTTTAAAGCAATAGTCGACCACAAAAACAATAATGTCAAAGACAATGATGCATTTGACACAGATTTCGCCGAGGTGGAAAAATATGCCTTCTAATGTATCTATAATATATTGACGATTCTGACAGAGGATATAGGGGGAGGATACATATTATGAGGCACTTCCAGATGAGCTAGAATCTTGACATTTGGTATGTATGTAAGTCTAGTGGAAAAACAGACGAGAAAAATCGAAAATTACAAAAAAGTTTATTTTTTGACCGTTAAAAAATTCAAAAATGTAAACACGTATTTATTTGTTTAGGTATTTCTAAATGTGCTACAACGCTGAAATATTTTCTAACGGTAGAATTCGCCAAATACCTAAAACGGGATTATATAAATTTAAATATATGTATTCATTTGGCAGTCAAAAATTCATTAAAGTTAAACAAATAGACACATTTTTATGTACTTTCGGTGGAGCTAGGGAGCTGAAAAATTTCAGAAAGTTAGAACTTGGTGTTCTAGCGGCAATTAACATTGAAAATTACGATGAAGTTTACGAGTGGCCGTTAAAATTCATAGTTTAAACAATTAAATCAATATAAATGCATCTATAGAGGTGCTGCATCATTAAAGTTAGGAAGAAATGCGTGAAATTTGTAACAAACATTGAAAAACATAGAAAATTCCTAAAATTGCAACTTTTAGTGAATGTTTCGTCCCACTGTTGCCCCAAACGAGGATAAAAATTATGACGCAGTTCCAAATGACCTAGAGACACGATTATAAGTTTTCAGTCACAACCAATGGGAAAAATCCGACAGCGTTAAAATTCTAATTTTTAGGGGTTGTTTTTACCCCATTATTGAAAGTAGGCTGAAATGCTTGCTACTACTAGTCTACTAGTAGATAACATGAATTGTATGGTCGGCAAACACAAATGCCGTAGCGATATGAGAGACAATCTTTACAATTATATCATACTGCATTTATTTTCGTTAGTTATTTATCGGGTTTTCTCGGAAAGAATAAATATATCATTATTTAGTAATGTAACATAATGTTGTCACGCAGTGAAGAAATTTCACTTTTGGCTTTCTAAATTCCAGCCTCAACGCACACATACCCCGCAACGCAGAAATAGAATAATGATTTTTAAAAAAGCCACACTCTTGGTCGAAAATAAATGAGGGCGTCTCAATTATCGATAGTTTTTAACGGTAAACCCATTCGTTAAACCAACAAAACTCTAACAGGTTTTCCCCTATCTAATGTGATAAATGATCTTATGGATCCAGAGTAATGAAGACTTGAAAAACTTTCTAGCTGCAAAAGAAAATAAATCATTTATTTTAATTCTTTTTATGGTCGGGTGTTTTTGGCGCCTTTCTCATTATCGTATAAATCAGAGCCCACATCAGCGTGTAATATACGTTCCTTTGGTGCTTCCACTCATTAACTCGTGTTTCTCCTTTTATAGTAAAATATACCATCAGAACACAAAATAAAGAGGCGAAAAGAACGAAGCGCCGATTTTTCATTCGTTGTTCAAAGAAAATAGAGATTTCGGCGAACTTTCGGTGCCCTCATTTCGTACTGCGAAACCTAATGTCAGCTGTTATTTATCTCCGATCGAAGACAGCGTTCTACTACATTAAAGCATAGGATTGGCTCCGGTACGATAGATTTCTTTCTCATCGGGAACTTCGTGAGTGGTTAAAATCGAGACCTTAGTAGAATATTAATTCGTGGATAAACCAAGCCATACTGAATAGAAAGAACAAAGATCGGTTTTGTTCACATGATGATACCACTAGAGGTCACTACAAATTAGAATTGTTAACCCTCTGTTTTGGAGTATAATTTTATTTTTTTATTATATAATTTTTTTACGATAGGGCTAAGAATTAAAAGAAAAACTTCTATGCGATTAAGAAAAAAATACCATCATAAAACCAGTGCTTCAGTAGTCGAAAATGTTGTTTTCATTGTGAAACCACATTGGCTCAAGGTAAAGTAGCAGCAGCACTGACGTACCTTTAGATAAATGCTGTAATGTACGCGAAACTTATTACACGATTTTGTTTCCTGAACCATCTTACTCGTGAGCAGATAGCCATTAGAAATATATTCGATAAGGAGTGACTGGGTATATTTCTTTTGCTCAAAGGAGCGATTAACCAAACATTTTGTTTAAAATTATTTGAATGCCAAAATATCTTACTAGAGTAATTATTTTCGTTTCAAGCAGTAAACATTGTCATATTTACGACGCCTGACTCGAAAAAGACTTCAAGCTCACGCGAAAAACGGAACATTTCGCTGCGGGGACCGATTCAAAGCTAAAGAGAACCCCGGTTCTTGTTCCATCAGCCTTTATATATACCACGCACTCGGTTACAGCACTGACAGTGCGCATTTTAGACGCAGACGGAGCCGACTAGACGAGGAGAGGTGAGAGAGTGCACGCGAGTAATCCCGCGTCGGGGGAGTAGGAGCAAAAAGGAAGGGGATGAGGAGAGGGAGGATACAGAGGTGTCGGCGAGAGAAGGAGGGAAAGGGTGGGGCAGAGGGGTATGGGGGATTGAAGAATTCGCGCGGAGGGGAGAGAGGAGGGCGAGGGAGAGAGGAGGGCGAAGGAGAGAGGGGGGCTCCGCGGAGTTTAAAAAGGGGAGTAACCCGTGCACTCGGGGCGGAGAGTACAAAAATGGTATCACGGGAGGAAAACTGGCGTGGTGGGTTGGAGAGAGAGGGAGAGGAGGGAGAAAACGGAGTCACCCTTCCCATTGGTTGCTTTGCGTTTGAGGTCGGTCCAGCGCAGTGCGCGAAAGGAAGGGGCGGAGGAGGGAGGAGAGTTTTAGATTATCCGGAGATGGGAGGTTGATGGTAAAGGGGGTGGCGGGGGTGTAGGGGGGGTGGGGATGTAAGGGTGTTGAGGGTGTAGAGGAATGGGGTGAGGGTGTAGGGGAGATGGGGGTGTAGGGGAGATGGGGGTGTAGGGGTGGTGAGGGGTTAAGAGGAGTCGAGGATGAAGGGAAAGACTTTCGAGAAGGAAGGGGGAATGGTTAGTGGGTGTTCCGTGAGGGTGTGTTATACGAGTAAGAAGGGTTGAGTTTGTGAAGGGTGAGGGGAAACAGGGTGTGGATTTAAAGTTTCCTCGTGCCTAAGATTGATTTACAAACGAGAGGAGGCATCTTTCCCGGAATAAAAACAGCTTAAAAATAATCCTCGTTGCAAAATGATAAATTTTTTACCACTTTTAATATGGTCAGTTGTACACGTCGCGACGCTTTATGCGGATTGCATTTAAATAAAATGAACAACGAGACCTCTTCTTACCTCACGCCGAAAACTACTTCAATTTCAACGGGCGCTGCTCCTTTTACCGCAGTACGTAACGCTCGGCGAATGCAGAAGTGGCGTAAACTGGGACAAACCCGTTCAAGGCGTATTTAGAAACTAAGAAACAGCGGTAACCACTCAAACGGGCTTAGAACTCATATCCATAAACCCCCGCAGACACGCAAGGACGAAGAAAACGGAAGTGCTTATAATTTACTGCCCAAGTCGTTACGCATATCTTTGCGTAGTCACTCTCCATAGATACAAACTAGCTACCATAATTCTCTAGAGACTTAATTTTCCCTTAAAGCAAACATTTATTACAAAGCAAGGCGGAACGGTCGAATCATTTCTTGCATTCGAAATTTTTAAATTTTCAAGTTAATTAGCCAAAGACAAATATTTTAAAATTAAGCTTCGTGAATTGGAATGCAGGAAGAAAAGGGCTCAATTTTAAAGCAAAACGGGATTTTTAATTCAGATATTTTTTTATTTCAAAGAAGGTAGGAAACGCGACGGATAAAATGAGGATGATTAGAGGGAGAGAGAGAGAGAGAGATAGGGCAAAACAGCCAAAAGGTGTGAGTTTAGCAGTATAAAAAAAATCCCGTCTCCGGTTGCAAGACTTTGTTTCTTGCTGTTTTTTTCCGAGCGCGCTTTATGATGGTCCAAGTTCTAATCTAGGCTATGAGTCGGCGATGATGAGCAAGTACGCAAATACATGCCTTAATTCTGGGAAGGCAGCTTTTACACTCCTCCTGCATGCAAGAAAATTGGACGTCGACAGAGAAAAGAATAGTCGATGGAGTTAAAATAAGCAGTAAAAAAACGCGAAAGATTAAACTACACAAAAGTTAGAAATAATGAGGTAGACATTTATTTTTTCGAAGGGGAACTCTATAATAATCCTCTATGAAGAGGATAGCTGTAACCGTATATGAAAGTAAGGATAGGCGTCTATTCAAGTCAATGAAAAATAGTAACCCTCGACGATCGATTTGTACGGTTGGATGCCTTTCTTTAACTGTAATGGATCGTAACTGACAAAAGGGAAACTTTAAAGGGACGTTAACAAACGAATCAACATTAAAATGAATTAAAATAAAGATCTAAATTTGTCTTTCGCGTCCGTAAAGCCAATATAAACCAGACAGTAAATATAGAAAAATACGCAAGTACATTTTAACTCCGTTTCTGAATACATCATTCCGCAAAAGAAGACCTATCTATGTATTTGCCGGGAGGATACTTTCGCCTACTAAGCTATTGCGTCAGTACGATAAAGCTGAGAAATTTTTCCTTTGAATTTGCGTAGTTACATGCTTCCAAGAATAGAAAATGTCATTCGTTTCAATGCATTTTACTACTGTGTTCCGTAGAATTATAAAAAATAACCGAAAGTGATAATTTTCTCGCGATGGCATTTTAGGTCGATTTCACCCAGCCAAAAAACATGCATTCAGCTAACTCTTTTCCAGGTGATACAGATATCAACATCAGTGTCACATAAACGTCGCCCGGTTTACTTTCCTTTATTGACGCGAAACATCACGCGGTATTTCCTCTCGCTGCGAGCAACGAACGAACACTTGCGAATTTTCGTGGACAAAAATTCGAGAGCCGAAAAATGCGTAACTGAAAGGAAAACACAAAGATTTGGATAAAAACTCGAATAAAAAATCTAGAGGGCAAAGTCGACAGAACAGTTGAATTCTCAGTTTTAAATAGATGGACAGTGCTAAAAATTCAGTTCATGCCTTTGATCCTTGCCAAAAAAAAAAGGCAACATTACTCTTCTACACCGTTAACTTTTAATTCCAATTTACGGCGCGTGCCATTTTGGCCGTTACCCCCAACAGATTGGCAAAGTAGTGCTGCTTCAATCGGAATAAAAAACGCGAGCACGTTACGAGCTCCTGAGAAGACCAAGAGAGTGACGTTTTACGGCTGGTGCCACGATAAATCTGCATTACAACCCCGAATTTATCGGCGCGCATAAAACAGTACCTCCTAACGCCATTTTATCAGATACCCATTAACCCCTTACGCGATTAATTTGCTTTAAGGAATGGTAAAACTTGTTCCATCAAAATTACTCCACGAGGAACACACACTCGGGTGCAGAGAAGAAAAAAATTTACCCACCATGAGAAAACAAAAAAGAAAAACTCCCTCGTTTGATCCCGATTGCGTTGAGCACATGTCAGGATCTCCACGATGGGTTTAGGCAACACCTTTTAAACGAGACCGAAAATGATCCGACGATTCGCTTTTATTTCATCCATTCTGACTGGAGAGGAAGGGGACGAAACAGCCAACGAAACGATCTGGACTACATGACACGAAATCGAATATTTGAGCGCTCCGTGCAAGGAAGGGAGGAGACACTGAGGGAAGCTGGAATGCACAGAAAGGTGAGAGGGAAAGAGAGAAAAGAGCGAAGGAAAACCGAGTACGAGGACGCGGAGGAGTAAGAGGCGAGAGGGAGGAAGGGGAGGGAGGGGGGGGGGGGGGCGAGAAACCGGGGTGAGGAAGACGGCAGCCGTTGGGGCATGAGTATTTCTATTCCTGCGAGGGTGTTGCGGGGGAGTGAAGATGGCGACTTTGGGATTCCGGCAAAGGAGGAGGAGGAGGAGGTGAAGATGCTCTCTCTCTTGTGGCACATGAGATGAATCGGAAGGGGAGGAGGGAGATCTTCTCCGCCCCGGGTTCAGGGAAGTTGTGAAGGGGTGCGTGGACTTCCCCCGTCACCGGCGTTGCACCTTTCTCCTCATCTCCGATGCTATGATTTCACCGCTGCTCAATATTCCGCTCTATTCTCACTAAGATCGTTTTTTTTTTCATTTTTCGACCTTTCCCGTTCGCTTTCGCCGTCTTCTACGTGCGGCCAACGAAAGGGATGGCTGTATCCCGACTCCTAAGGTATCGGGTCGCATCGCGGAATTCTAGAATATCCAAAGATAGAAAAATTCTTCTGTATTCAATCACCGACGACGAGAAATTCTTGGCTGTTTGTAATTCCGTGTATTCTGCAAATAAAAACATCCTACATCTCCGGACGCCTGGAGCTAAGAAAACTGCCCTTAAACGAGCACGTTTTAATTTGATCCACTCAAGTTTCACTCGATTTTTCCTGAACCAGGTTTAGGGAATGCATCCATTTATAAATAGAATCGCAGTAGGAGATACGTATATAAGGAAATGCAGAGGTGAACGGAGATAAATAAGTAATTATGATGCAAACGCATACAGTAACGGGAGAATATCAAACTCGATGGAGTATCAGAGCCCCATTGATACGACAGTTGTCATAAAAGGGGTGCGTCGACATTAAAGAGTACCGCAGGGAAAAAATAGGCCGCGATTGAACGATTATTCATTTACTAAGAATAACAATTGGAAACGCGTGGTATTATGGATTGACGAATGAGACAAATCTCGCACAATTTTTCAGTAAAATAAGGCATTTCCAAGATCTAAAGAAAATAAAGCATTTGCAAAATCTCCGATAATTTAGTTTTTATACAAATTACGACGAAGGTCGCAGACGACCAGATGAGCATGCCTACATTAATGGCCATGTAAATGCCCAAGAATCGGCAAAACTATTTATCCTATGGGGATCGAGGTGCTTACGATTTAGACCAAATAATTCAGCGGGCCATTTTTTACATTTAAACCCAGGGCGGTGCAAAGATAAGAAACGAAACTCAACCAAGCAGTAAATTCCAGCCATAGGTTTGAATGGTCATCCCATTTTAGTCCTGAGAACTCTTTATAAAACATATAATGGTAACGGCACCAGGAAAGGTAAAACCAGTGGAGATGGTGCACGTGCCACTACCTCGTTCAAAACCTTCCAAAGTTATAAAAGTTGCAAAAATCACGTTACATAACCAAACCAACACGTTACAAGGGGGAACGGAGAGAAAACGACCACACTCAGAATCAAAATTCTTGACAGTGACTCTCTCTAGCGTCAAACGACTCTCGGTGACGCCGGCCGCATTCCTCGTCCATACAGTTACTTAAACAAAAATGCCACCGAGGCGAAGGTATTGCGCGAGAGCGATCGAACCCCTTGGGCATTAAAGGGGACCTAAAGCGGGGTTCTCGCAGAGAGGGATGAGTCTCGACGACGTTATTGCCAACAATCCCCTCAAGCAGTGGATAAGAGAGGAGATCCTAACGCCAGTGGGGGAAAAAGTCTTCGTTTCCTCCGCGGACACGTGGGGGCGGATCGGTGGAAAGGGAGGGTGGTGGGGTGGAGCATCGAGAGTCTCAGAGGAGGGAGGCAGGGAGGATGGGGTTGCGAGGACCAATGGGGAGATGGAACCTCCGTGCCTAAGTTTAGTCCTAGGCAGAGCGGGGCCACAGCGGCGGGTAACCCATCCCTGTGGGTCCATTTTTAGAGTCCTCCGCACACTCCCGCCCTCACGCACCGCATCGGGCTCCCCTCCTAACTCTCCTCCTCGCCCCCTCCCCCCCAACCTTCCAAACACCCGACACCTCCCACCTCTTCTACTTCTTCTAGGGCCCCCAGCCTAAAAATCCTCCCTCCTACCCTCCTGGCACCAGGCGTCCCACACGCACTCGCACAGACCCTTTGCACGTTTTCCACCACCACCAGTGGCCCCCCCTACCTACTCCAAGAAATGAACCTTCCCCCCCTTCCCTTCCTCTCTTTCCCTCAAAACCCTCCCTCCGCTCCCTGCCGGCTGCCGCCTCCGACGTCTTCCGGAGGAGGTGCCGGGCCAAAGCTCTGCAGTCAGTCGCCGCCTGTCCTTCGGATTGTGCATCTGTGCCGACAGCGGCAGTCCTGGTTGTGTGGTTAGTGTGTTCCGGAACTTCAGAGCTCTTTCTTTCTACGTGTCCCTTCCCTCTCGGCCTACTAGACCCCTCCACAGCCGCGGGTTCTTTTCTCTCGTCGTCGAGGAAGGACCGAGAGAAACATCCCGACAGGAAAACATAACACCCGCGACACTGCGTTATGTAAAAAAAACTTTTCAACCGAAAAGCTCGAAAGCAACACTTTTTTTGCCTCCCTGCTTCGACTGGCGTTCCTCGAGTAATAGTTGCGCGATTCTTCAGAGCTACAAAGCCAGCGAATGATGGCGTTCGTATTTGCCTTTCCAAAATTAGTTCGGTGTTTGAGTCCGTCGGCTTTTGATTTCCTAAGCATTTCAATGCATTTTCAATATCTCCGGTTCAAGCCGAGCAAATAAACGTCCAATATCTCCATGCTCCATTTAAATCGCAGGACTATTATGGGACCAAATAAACTGAAACTTCTTCGGTATCTGGGAAATAGTGTTTTGAGTAACACGAAGACTTTTTTCACTCTATTTTCGGTACGAAGATCATCTCGCGCACTTTCCTTTATAACCCCCAATGTGGCCGAATGATAATAGCCTCCTTAGCGAACGGTATGATCACACCGATTGTGCAACGGTAGAAGAGGAACCGACAAAAGTTACTCGAGGGATACAGTTCTTGCTTCATTAAACCGACAGAGTTCACCTAGACACCGATTAGGTAAAGTGGCATTCTCTTCCCGAAGCGACAAGGAAGCTGCGGAAACTAGTCAATTATGCCTTTCACAAACTCATTCTCCATCTCTTCATACACGCTCGCGCACACACAGACACACGCTTTTTGATCCCAAAAGACTTCAGAGAAACTCCGCAAAGTTTAGCTCCATTATATCTCGGTCGATTGAAGGGAGAAAGGTGGGGTGGAGGATATAAAGGATGAGCGGCAGTGATTAGTTCATCCGAACATCTCCAAGTTTTAACTGCTGCACGCGAGCACAAAGTTTCTCTCCCTTAGATACGTGTAAGATGGCCTATCGCAACTGGTAAGTGGGTAAGTGCGCCATTCCATTAGGCAAAATCGCTGTCTTTGGAGGTGAAGAAGAGGAGAAGAGTGAAAGGGAAGGCGAAAAGAAGATTTAGCCCGAGAGTGATCCGTGCTTCCTTACTTCCCATATTACTTTGAAATTATGGAATGTAAAGAAGTATGGAGCATTTGAGGGCATGTCGCTAAGATCGGAGAGGTGACAGAAGAGACAATCGGAAGTCGAGGAAGACGAATCTGCACGCAACATTTTAACGCCGGAGTTATATTACTATGTTATTTCTTGGATTAAAGTGTGTTGATTACAGGATTTGCTCGACTGTGCGCACTTCATTGACTGAATTTATTTTGGAAGGTGCAGTCTATTTTTTAAAAAACTTTTTGTGGCATTCTATCAAGTTTTTGCTGTAAGATGATCCAATGGAAGTGCTGTTTTGCATGAAGAGCTATTAAAAGTTCGGTCTTGCATCATTGTAGCAGTAGAGGGAGAGAGAGGAACTCTTACCAGTGACGGTGACGTGTTTCTATTTATGTGCCTGTGTACAGGAGTTATTTTTGTTGCTTCTTGTAATACTTGGAAATGAGTGTTGCCGAGTGCCTTTTTAAAACTTGGATACCTACTATATATATTTAAGCTAGTTTGCATTCCACTGATGTTTATAGCCATATTATATCATGTATTAACTTTAGTTATGCTATTACTTGTATGATCTTGAATAAACTGAGTAAACGTGTTTAGGAATATTTATTTTATAAACTTCATTCAAGATGAACCCAACGGAAATGCAATCAAAATGAATATATATTTCAGGCAGCCGTTTTCAACTTGTTAATAGTGATCTGGGGTATCGTGATTGCACTTATCGACCTAACATGACTGCTTCATTTAAGGTCTTGATAAAAAAGTCAATCCTTGCTGTCTAGTCTCCTATAAGGGGCTTATTTATTTTATAAGAAGATATAAAAAACTAATACATTTCCGTTTAGTTATGCTGAAGTTTATTCTGGAAAGACGCTACCAATGAAATCAAGGCAAAGTGAATTTACCTGCCATTCGGTGTAGAAGCAAAGGGGTTGTGATACAAAAAAATTTTTCAACTCCGACGGATTTACACCAAGTTTTTCAAGATACGGCGAAATTCTAACTGGAAGAAATGAATGCTTTGAATTTAAATATTTGACCGAGGTTACCCGTGAAAATTACTTAAAAGTTTTCTAGTCTGAAATTAATGAAGCTATCAAATGACCTAATACTTATCTTTTTAAAATATTAATAAATGAGATAGTGGATGGGTGCGTGAGAAGTATTTTATATTTCAATGCGAGTTGAATGCTGCCACAAGGCAATTTTATTCCAAGTCAATATGTTACAATTCGGGAGAAAATTTTAGGTATTTCCTTGCCAGCAAATTGATATTGGGTCCCCTTGAAATATGTAATACATACATACATATAAAGTCAACATTGAATGAGCTTCACTCCAACGAGAAGAGTGCGGCACAAAAAACAAGAAATCGCATGATTGATTAAATCTGTTTTGATTGCGGAGTTAGGGGGAGTATAAGAAACATTAATGAGTCACGTAAAGGCGAAAAAACATGCATTTTTGCGGGATCCGTGTTAAAAAGAACACAAAAATGTGGCAAATTAAGATTACTAAACTAACAAGTTAATAAACATGAAATAATTTTTAATGTTGCAATTCATCATTACGTCGAATGGCTATATAAAACCGACCGATTTCACACATATTATCACAAGAGAAACCGTCGGAAAAACAATACAAATTTTAAAAAATCCGCTTTCAAAATAAAAATAAGATGCAATGTCACGATAAATAACCAAGAACTGATGAGCGAGCCAAGCAATATTTTTTTAATCGAATGGATACGACTAACATCCGCCTCAGCGTAGAAATGGGGGCATGCTTCATCCTGCAAAACGGCGCCTCTATCTAATTGCACACCAGACGCCATTACCCGAAAACCATCCGTATATATTGTAATCTTCACCTGCTGCTGCTCTTTCTGGGAGCAATTTTCCACTGAGCAGAGCCCGGCCTCCCATAACTTATCCACCTCTCTCAACTGTGTTCGCAATGTTCCTTCCTAATCCTAAAATTTCCATAACATCGTCGTTTCTTTGGTTATTTTTCTCATGTAATACCTCCTAAACCTCGCAATCGCCATCGACTCTCCTTCACATTTTCATCTCCGTATGGTGCATCAATGGTGAGCTGGCACAACAAATCAACCTTATAACATCTTCGGCAAGGAAATATCGATCGTACCTTTTAGACTTATTTTTCCAAAATCCCCCTACACATTTCCTCTAACGGCCATCGTATAGTCTACATTAATCAATTTCTTATTATGGTATTATCATTTATAGCGTAGAGACGCCGGACGTTCTTTGAGTTATTATGTCAAGGATCTTTGAAAATAAAGACACTGAGACGAGATTATAACCAAATCAGTATAAATGTAGCCATAATCCTGAAGAATAATTGGCACGTACTTTTGAGCCCCTACTTGAAGTCAACATATGAATTTATTTCCGCACTTTAAAACAAAAATTCCCCACGAAACCCCAAAATGAAAACTCCGATTAATATTTATTCATAAAATAAATCCAAATCTGCGGCACATACCTAAGTGAGATACGCAGTTTCCAGAAGTAGTTTTTTCTCACGTCTTTGCTTTTTCCATCGATTAAAAAGAACAAATCGAATAATTTAAAAATGAAATAAAACCTACGTCCGACTCCTACATCAAGGAACAAAATTCAACTCCTCCAATCTGACAACGAGAGAGGTTCATTCGAGACTATCGCATACGGACGCGAAATTGTCATATCCCCTCCTCGTTGAAATTTCCCGTTCCTTAAAGGGACGAGGCAGACCACGCCCTGATTACTTAAAAAAATGAAACACAAAAGGCGACTAAAAATAACCCTCCAAAGTATTTACTGCAAAGACCAAACGGTGGCGCGTCGAGTCCATGCTTCCCGAGGGAGTGGCAACACCCTCCTTCTTCCTCTCTTAAACTCCCATCTCAGGATAAAATCACGACAAAACGGCCACCATATTGAGACCCTCGAACCCATCCCCCGAAATTAGCCTCCTGGTATCACTAAACCAAATGGAATCTCCCCGCGCGTAAAACGCTGCGGAACTGCAAGGAGAATAGCCTAAAACATCCGGCCTCTCACCTTTCAGGGGTTTCACTGATTGCGCCACTCCCGAGATCGTACACCCGAACTATTTCCCCGTTCTTTAAATGCCGCCATATTGCCACCGCTACGGTCGTTTCGACTCGAAACCCTCGGGGAAAGGGATACAGACGCTAAAAATAAATAAAATCCCCATTTCGTTTTTGCCAATCTGAAAACCCAGATTCGCCTCACGTACAGGGGAGTTAGCGACATTAAAGGGCGGCAGTTCATTCCGCCGCAATGACTTGTTAAAGCGATTCGAAATTCGATTAATCGACTCTATAAAACGTACTTCGATTAAAAGAAATCTGTGATTCGATTGTATCCTATTTCAAATTTCTTTTGAAGCGCGGATTGCGATAATGTGGTCGTATTGAAAGTTTTGGCGCAAAATTTCGGATATACCATTGACATAAATGACGAAGAGATATATCCGATATGATGAGGCAATTAAATAAGAGTATTTTTCAATAATACCAGTTTTGTTGGAAGGGTAATTATAGAGCCTAACTCCAAACATTAAGGTCTCCGGTTCGATCCTATTCTGCACGAGATTATATAATGAGCCGCGATAGATATGAGTTAATAATAAACAAGTATATAATAGACCCCTACTTAAATCAGAGGAATATTAACATGAAAGGAAAAAACGATACAGAAATGTGCACGGTTCTCGTATAACAAAACTTTTTTTTATTCATTCAAAACTGTAGAACGTTTTTCTCTTGTTTCTCATACGTGCATGCAAATATGTGCATGGATAAATTCCCCTGTGCCAATATAGCTAAAAAAAATAAACTTTGTTATTTTGCATTCTCTGGCGATCATCGTATATTTTTATAACAGTTGAGGTATTTACGTTATTTAACTTGTTACTCAGAATATTATGCAGGTTGATATTTTTATAGAGGTGGGACAATGCTAACCTTAATGACTCGATATGCATAAAAATGAAACGTGCGTAATTTAGCGATTGTTTCGTAAATCGACCATTTTTCAAAATACCGTTCCTGATAACATTTAGTAACGTGATTTAAAATTTACGACTCTCATAGAGACACGATACATTGAAATGCAACAGAAGAGAGAGGTAGAGGACCTAAAAACAATTTGATAAGTTAAAAAGCTATAAAAAAGCGAAGCGAAAGGAAAATTCAATATGTGTGTGTGTGTATGTATGTATATATATATATATATATATATTCGCTAGTGGAGCCGAATAAACACTTAAGATCAATTCCATGTTATTTCGTGGCGTATTTCTTGACGCCAGCAGAAAGTTTTACGCGGTATTCAAAGAAAGAAGCTGAAGGAATTAGCACTTTGCTTACACAGACGTCTCCAAGCTCAACTGCTGTCACTTTGACCACTATCGCTCTCATACTCACGTAAACAAATTTATCTGCCGCCGCTACTATCATGCTGTTATGCAAACGCAACATGAACGTTTAAATGAGACTATTACCAACAGAAGCATTGGGAAAATCATAAAAATAAAAGGAAAACATTAATTCAGTGTCTGACAACAAACCACAGAAAGAATTTGGACATCATATCATCAGTGGCGAAATATTTAATAACGCCTTTAAAAAATCGCCTACGCCCTCGGTTTGTCTTTCCGTCCGTCTCTCTGTATAGGAAATATCTCTGGGATTTTGCAATCCGGAGGAACCAAACCTTCATGATAGATTTGTCTATACGAAAGCTAAACAAAAAATCTTTTAAGAGTACATGCTGTAAGCGATCAACAACACATCGCAACCAGGATTATTTACTCCGGTGGAAATATAACAATCGATAAAGAAAAGCGCCTTATGTAATATACTCTTCAAGTATTACTTCACTTATTATAATACGGACGCCGTATATGTACGTACCTGCGCGTTTTTTTTTTTAGCAGATCCCGCTTCCCCTCACGTTAACTGCGCTCGTGTGAAATTCATGCGCCATACCTACCATCTTTTCGGGGCGATTCATAAACGGGCATTTTTATTTTCCTACGCGATCGGGTGCGTCAATGTGATCTCCCCATAAAAATCGACTGGAGCTAAATTCGAACGGCTCCAGAACGGTCCACGCAGCCATAATCCGAGCGAAAGTTTATTTATCACGGGGATAGCCGCGATTCCAATATATTTTCGCCAAATCGCCCATTCATTGAGGAGTTTTATTTCACCTCGGAGAACCGCCCCACAACCACATCTTTTGAATTAAAATCTCCCGCAATCTCGCGCGAGGGTTGGCAGATCTGGCCGTGCGCATAAAGCTACGTGCACACTATGCGAACGATGGCGAACGAAGTTTCGCGAATTCGGAGTCATTCGGAATGTGCGTTCGCAAAGGTGTTTACGCCAAGCGAATGGAAGCGAATGTTTGCATTCGTTGATGTTCGGTTATTTAGACCAGTTGTCTTGCTGAACGCTAACTCAATTGTGTTTCATTTTCTTTTTTTTTTGTAACTGTAATTACAATGTCCGACGAAGAAATTATTATCGCAAGTGCTTAGGAAAAAACTAGAAGAAAGAGACTTTAAACATTCCGCAATCTCCTTCCATGCATCACTTTTTTAGGCGCGTTTCGCTTACAGCGTGAGCGCCTATTATCGTCCGTCCGTCCGCATGTTCGTTCTCGGCTTCTACAGAACGGATTTTTATAAAATTTGATATTAAGGACTTTCAATCAAATATAATAAGAAAATCGCAAAAATGAATCACGTACGCCAATCAGGGGTACCACTTTACTAGAGACAAAAAATTAAATTTTCGTCATATCTCGTAAACTATTGTTCATATCAAAATATTTTTCAAATAAAAGTTGTAGAACTGGTAGAGTATTTTCTTTTCTATATATTTTCATCGTAGGAGTAGCCGTTATCGAGAAAATCAAACAAGAAAGTCTTATATGGAGTTGAACTTAGAAAATTTCTTGCATGGTTACTTCATTGTTGCTAACATAAACAATCTCCCAAACAAACGTTTAATTTCCTTACGTGTGCATGTAATACTATTAAATAGGAAGAAAATGGATTATTTATGATGAAGAAAAGGACTTTAAAACGCTATTTCCCTTACGTACAGGTATATAATTGCTTTCTAATACTCCATTGCATGAAACGCGCCCCATTTGTGATACGTTGTACGCTTTCCTAACTTGTTATGTTATAGTTTTTATTTGTCGGGTCCCATATACATGGTCTTTCCCGTTATAATTCACTTAATTCAAGTATGATGTCATTTATTTCTTTATTTACAACACGTGCAAGACTACAAGTTCGTTTGGCAGTTAAAAATCCAACTAGAATGTGCGACCGAACAGCGAATGCAAACGATTTTCGTCCACACTGCGCACCGAATTCTCTTGATTTATCGCTCGACTAGCGAACCCTAGCGAAGGTGAACGCACGCATTCGTTTGGCTGTACACACTAAACGAATTCTTTCGCTCGCTGTCGTTCGTTCGCCATTGTTCGCATAGTGTGTACATAGCTTAAGAAAAATCTCGCCCACCAAACTCTTCATGGAGTAATAAATGCCACAAAGAGAAAATATATACTGTCGAACCTCGAGGGAGGACAGGAAAGGTTATCGAGACTTCGAATAAAAGAAATTCATTTTCACGTGTATGAATGCGAACGAAAGAGAACTCGTCGACATGTCGGATATGTTCGCCACTAGCCTATGAATGAGACGAATTGATACAATTCGCCAGTTAAATATTTTTTCTAATTTCGAAACAATTTTCTAAATTTACGTTTATTGATAAGCCTGGAAAATATTTCCTATAATAAGCACTTTTGTGCATAAATACTAACAATACTTTGAATTAACCCCCTATCTTGGAGGTGTTAGGAGTGGCAAATACTTATTTTATGTCAAAATTTCTAAACTCATGAGTTACCGTGATGTTTGCTGTATAGAGCAGGGATCGGCCCGCAGGCCTCATGCGGCCCCCGAGTATTATGCGGCCCGCGAAGCCATGATGAAAAAGTGATCGATGTAATTTAACACAGTCAATTTAATATTTTTCAGCGAAATCATGGTCTACAAACCTTTTCTGGTGTAGTCTTAACGCTAGTAAACGAATTAGATTTAATTTTTATTAATATGAGACCACAAAATCTCTATGTAACTTCTGATTTAAACGCCCATCCGGCCCGTCGAAGCTCTCGTGATATCCAATGCGGCCCTCCAAAGCATTCACAACAACGAATGTGGCCCGCCATGTAGAAAAGGTTGCTAACCCCTGGTATAGAGTATCAGGCTTGATTGATATAATTTTACACCAAACCAACTTTAGATAATTGCTCATATGTACGTATTAACATTGTATATATTTTTAATCATAAGGACAATATAACGCCCCAATGGACAAAAGTGTGGCAGACGTCAAAATCCTGCCCCATATAGAGAGATAATATATTCGATCGATCATCTCCATATAGACGAAAAGAAAAGATTTACCTATAAATCCAACATATTGGATAAAAGGAAAGATTTAGTATAAACCCAAGCAAATTATGAGATCCTCCACAAAATCGATTTATCGATCGTGAAACAAAAAAAACCGGACATTTAAAAAAAAACATTGTAAACCAATCGACCTCTCTTTACGTACGTGACCCACGGATCTATCGCTAGACGCTACCGTGCACGCTCGCTAACCCCGTGACTTTCTGGAGGCAGCTACCGAGGGTTAAAATGCACACAAACTGGAATCATGAGGGCGGAGCGGAAAAAGAAGAGTGGCGGGAGGTGAGTCACGGACATCAAACCCCTCTCTCGCGGGGTGTAATAATATAAAAGGGGGGTAAGTATGGTAGGGGGAGGAGGAAGACAGAGAGAGAGGAACGGACAGATTCCGCCATGGCGCCGGCCGACAGGAGGGAGCCATTTATCCCGCGGCCTCCATTACCGGACCATAATGCACGGCGGCGGCAACCCCTCTCCTTTTTTTTTTTTTACAGATTTATCTATTTCGGGATGGCTTTAAGAGTCGAGGGGAGGGGGTGGAAAGGGAAAGAGGGAGAGAGGAGGGGGGAAGTGGTGAGGATAGGAAGGAAACGGATGAGCAGTCCCTTTCAGAGGTGAAAGAACGGTCGTAAAAATGAAAGGACAGAAAAAATATACCATTCTCTAGTGCAGGGAGGTGGAGGACGAATGAGTGGAGGGACCTCTGCGACCATTACTACCCTTTCCCTCCCCCACAACTCCCCCCGCCGTTATAAGTTAAATAGGGCGTAGTGACCCCGCGAGCAATTAATGGTTCGAAATCGAAAAGAAGAGATCGTCGACGGTATTGAAATTGCTCGAAATTTTATTTCGAGGATGTTGTGTTTGGCAGACAGGATGGAGAATGGTATTAAGAGATGGGCGTAACTGCTAATTTTCATTCGCAGTTGCTAACTGCTAATCGTACAAACGTTAGTTAATAAAACCTGCTAAATTTAGCAGTTTCGAACTAGCCTAGAATTGAAATTGAATAGCATTAGCGGTAAACGTCAACGGGCACAGGACTATGAATCATACCTCTCCTCCTACCTAACAGTCCTACCCATCCTTTTTATTGCTATTTACTAAAACTCAATAAATGACAAATATCACTCGAATGTAAAATACCAATAAAATAAACATTAATTATGTAAAAGAGAAATTATTATTATTACAGTGTATTACTCTATTGTTCCTAAATATTCTCAATAAAGTTTGAATGTAATTAAGTTTTGTTGCCTGCATTATTTTTTATTTAATTTTATTTATTGTTATGTGTTTAGAGCTGCGCTAATTACAGGGATTTGACAAATACTTATACGTAGCATGATTGCAAAAAGAGAATAATATAGAAGAAATAATTTAGTTTTGGACATTCTAAGCACTTCATTAATTCATAAAATAAGTTAAAGACTACGGTAATAATTTCACTAGTAGGCCGAAAAGACTAATACAAAATTCCATCCTAATAGGGGTTGACCAAGCATACCAGATCTGACATGCAATGCATTGCGCATAAAATTATGAAAAATGTTTTGGAAAAAGCTGTTGCAAATGATGTTTTCGACAAATTTAATAATTAACTCTACTTGAATTAACCCAACCATTATTCGAGTAAAACGAAAAACCAATAGCAGAAAACAAGATTTTCCTGCTAATCGATTTTTATCAATAACTAATCGGTAAAAGTTCATACGCCCTTGATTATAAATACAAAATATTGTCACAAACAATCTTAATATAATGACCATAAAAAGTTCTTAAGGCGCTAACATTATGGATTAAGAAAAGCATCAGTTAGCATACAATGCCACTGTTAAGCTGTTAGCAGATAGCAGTCAGCCACGGTTAATCGTTAATACTAACAGTTTGTAGCGTTAGCAGTGTTGATGCCGGTGCTACAGTAGATGGTTAGGTTGAAAATTCGCGAACTGCTAATTGGTCCTTCACCAGGGATGTGAATTCCGGTGAAACTGACATATTACCACGAACAACGAAAACAATTAATACATACGGACAAACACGGCGAATAATTGACGTTCATTCGAATTAATAAGCCAGGAAGACGCGATCGCCGTAAAAAAGCATGATATAACAAAGCGATAATTCTAACGGTATTCGGCACGATCTGATTATACGGTGATCGAAATAAAATTTGGCAGAATTAATCAAAAGAATAACTCTAAAGAAACGACTGCAACTCTGCTTCCGCTGTTTAACGACGAAAACGTGTAATAACAAGCCGAAAGTTTCACATTTAATGTGGAATACGTAACATTATTTACCACATGAAATTCAACAACGGTGTATTGTGTTTTCAGAGTGGGAGATATTCAATTCCACTTGAATATAGTCATAATATTAAAAGTATAAAGTCAACACTCTCGTGGACAAGTTGGCTAAAGCAGTCATAATAATGTCGTTGCATAAAGTCAATATGGCTATATCAGTCACAATTTCGTATTGAAATTAATTACTCATCGATTCAGAGTTCACATTTACATCATTACAAAAACTAAAACATTCATAGGAGCACGTCAACAAAAATCTACTGTCCGCTAAGGTGTTAATCGAACCAATCACGCAAGTCAGAAATAGAAAGAATTTTCGAGGGAAACGGTCAGTCGAATTTTGTGACAACATATTTCTTAATTCAGGGCGAGACTTAATTATAAAAACGTCACTGACAGACTGACTGAAAACAAAAAAGCGAATGCAACAAGCGGAACATTTCACGAAAAGAATCGAAATGTGCGTCCACTGGCCATGCGCTTGAACATTTCCTCAACATGTGATCCCATAGTTGCCAAACTGTGGGACACAATGTGTAGGTCGATGTATTATCTAAATATTCCATCAAGGAGCGATAAAATCAATTTTTAGAGAGAGAGCAACCAAACAAATTAAATAACTGGTGCTAAGAAACGCGATTTTAAGCATCACAGAAGTGTACAGCCAGGCTGCCAAAGAGCACAATCAGCCCGTTGAAGAGAAAAACAGTGCTATGTAGTATAAGGTTTGAAACTCCTGCCATGGGCCATCTAAAGAAAAAGAAGCCACTAAAATCTCCTGCACTTTACTACAGAGGCGGACACCCATAAAATACATCAAGGAACAATTCGCACCGCGGCTTAGCGAGTCATGGAAGAAAAACTCCACGCGTCGCTTAAAAGAAATTGAATTTAAACAAAAAAGAAGTTTCAGCATTCGATCGACGTAGCAACGCGAGTTTGGGCGCGTGAAAATGGAGCATTAGACAGTCAAGCATTCCCCCTTAATTCCAAATCCCCGTTAGCGCCATAATGCGCTGAGCTACGCGGCTATACACGTGTACATATCCTCCGTTTCCCGCATGCGTGAGAATCCCCCTTTTTTTCCCCCTCACCACGCGATGGAAGGAGTGAGTCGCGAGGCCGTTAGGGGGTGAGTCTGTGAGGAGTGTGTGCAGAGTTATCTCGAAATAGTCGGCGAGGGGGAGTTCGGCGGCTGAAATGAAACGTCTTCCAGGGGCGCGTGCTGGACTCTGGAAAGGGTGAGGAAAAGGGAAGGGGGAAGTGAAAGGGAAGGGGGAGTGAAAGGGTAGGGGGGGTGAAAGGGAAGGGGGGGGTGAAAGGGAAGGGGGGGGTGAAAGGGAAGGGGGGGTGAAAGGGAAGGGGAGGTGAAGGGGGGGTGAAGGGGAAGGGGGAGTGAAAGGAAGGGGAGAGGGTGAAAGGGAGGGGAAAGGATGAAAGGGAGGGGAGAGGATGAAAGGGAAGGGGGAGTGAAAGGGAAGGGGGGAGTGAAAGGGAAGGGGGGAGTGAAAGGGAAGGGGGGAGTGAAAGGGAAGGGGGGGTGAAAGGGAAGGGGGAGAGAGAGAAATGGGAAGGGGGAGAGAGAGAAATGGAAAGGGAAAACGCCTGGAAGGAAGAACTAAGAGGAAGTTTTCCGCGGCACGGTCGGCGGGTTTTTCGGAAGGCAAGTATCTTCAACCTTAAGGGCATGCGATTTAAAAAAAAGTCTCGGATGTTGGGAGCCATTAAGACGGCAAAAAGTTCCGTCGCGACGAGATTATTTTTAAACGCTACAGCTCAAAGAGTAATGCCGTCTTTTTGGTAACGGTATTATTCCCCCATACACTTTGGTATGCGAGGGTCACCTCCCCCTCACCCGCTCACCGTACATTTTAACGCCCGAAACGACCGAGAATCGAACAAAGATCTCATGCACACATGGCGAATGTTCGACTATTAAACAGAGCTTTACGCCGTGGTCGGAGCTCGAAACTGCATTCTGCGAATGACTGTTTCTTCAAGGATACACTCTATACCAAGAAAAATGATTTCATCGCAGGTTTTGATGTCCAAGTGATTCACGTGCTTGCTCTGTAGCGTGTTCACTTCCCTGCAACACTTGACTAGTATCTTGCCCGTATGTGTGTTTATCTTTCGATGCAAAATCGCAAATTCTTCCAGCACCTATGATTTTCATCCATTCTATTCATCAATTATTCCTATCGTGAAATTGTTTGGAATGTTTCATTCACAGGTGAGAAGTTCTAAGTGTGACGTAAGACAAATGAAATTCAAGCTAACCTCACAAACCAAGGAGTTACTTTTATAGTTGAAAATGGATATTATGGCAGATGTTCGCCTTTGCGACGCTTGGTCTATTTTCCTCCTTACGCCGCAGGGCAGTGAGTCGAATCTTAGTCATGAGGGCTATTGGGAAATCCCACATACTCCCTTGCGTACGCAGAGGGAGGGCATTAGCTGAAATTCACCGATAGTACAAGGTGACCACATTATTCAGTCCGACAGAGTGCAGCACCGGCGTATGCTCCTCGCAATACGCAACCTGTAGAGAACTCGTCTCCTTTTGGATTTGAATAATAATAATAATCCACGAAAAAAGCACAGGAAATACATGAACTCCAACAAAAATCGAATGAATACAATATAATAGTTTTCCTCGATACTTTTAAACAGAAACTAAAAGCATATTCAAGAAGATTAAAACGATACAAAAAAGCAGAGACAGGAAAATACATAACAACCTATTACACAGAAACCCCAAAAGATTTTACAACAGCTTACAATTAGACAAATCCGACATTGAAATCAAAGAACATCCACCTATTGAAAAAATAGAAGAATTCTGGGAAAGCATATGGTCCATCCCCGGAGAACATAATAAGAATGCCACATGGATTAAAGAAGAAATAAATAACTCACAACACATTACTCCCATGGAAATCATAAAAATTGCCATTAAAAATATACAAACAATAAAGAGACTGCATAACTGGAAAGCACCGGCATAGATAACGTTCGCAACTACTGGCACAAATACCTTACAAGCGCACATACAAAACTAGCACAGCTATTCCATAACTGCATCTGCAACCCAAAAACAATTCCCAAATTCTTTACCAAATGAATAACGTATCTTAAAGCAAAAGACAACGACACGAAAAACCCTTCGAAATACAGAACAATAACATGCCTTCCTACAATATATAAAATTATAACGTCCATAATAACAATCAAAATAGACAAGCACCTAACCTACAACAATGTACTAACGGAGGAACAGAAAGGATGCAAAAAGCGATCTCAAGGGTGTAAAGAACAAGCAATAATTTACTCTGCAATAACATACCAAGCTAAAATACGCAAAAAGAATCTATGCTGCATCTATATTGACTATCAAAAATCTGATGTGGCCAACACGACTTTTTCCATATTTGGGGTATAGATATTTAAATTATTATGAATAGCATTATGAGGTAAAATTATCATTTCCTATCGTAAAAGAATACAGTCGTCTTTATTGCCGTAAATTACGTATATTTTGAATGTGTTTACAGAATTCACCGCTACATGGTGGTGGCGCTGTATACTGGTATTAAGAAAAAGCAAAATATTTCCGAAATGGATGGTTCTACGAAAATTTGTTTCAAACAAAACTTGGAAGAAATATTATTCTCTACAACTTTGGTCCTCACGAAGATTACCAATAAGGACGTTTTTAAGGAGATATTTGACGGAAACCGAAAAACCGATTATTTATAAATAATTCCTAAAAAATAACTGCTATGGAAAATTGTTTAAAATGAAAGTTGTAGGAAATTACATTATCTATAAGAATTGTATAGAACTGTATGTACAACAATGATGTTTTAACGGAGAAATATCGCAAAAACCGAATCGGGTTTCGAATAAACCTCGACTTTCGGTTAACCGTTATTGTCCAAAAACTAATCAGTTCTTTGTGCTCATACTAAAGTGTTATATGTGAAGTTTAGTAACGATATGGCAAGTACTTTTTGAGTTAAAGCGCCCACAATCACATACACACGCGCACACACAGACATCATTCCGAAAATAGTCTAAACGTGTTCTAGGGACCTCAGAACGTGTATTTCCGTTGAAATCTCGAAGTCGATTTTTTTCGTGAACTCAATACTTTCCCATACTACGTATGGAGAAAGTAAAAAACATTCTACAGTGTACCCCACTCATGGTTATTACATATCTTAAAAATATATAAAGTTGACCCCAAAATCATTGACTTCCTAAGCAGAATAATCAAGTCCTGGAGAACTCAGATACAACTACAAATACTCTCAAAAGTACATAAATAACAAGAGAAATAGCTACAGGAATCTTTCAAGGAGATTCACTGAGCGCACTATGGTTCTGTATAGCACTAAACCCCCTATCCAATCAACTGAATCAATCAAACTACGGCTACAATATCATTAACAACCAACAAAATACCTTTAAAATTAGCCACCTTTTATACATGGACGACTTAAAACTTTATGCAGCCAATAACCAGCAACTCAAATCAACTCAAATACTTAACTGAAAAATTTAGCACAGACATCAAGATGCACCTTGGCATCAATAAATGTAAAACATGCCATACAGAGAAAGGAATTACATTCCAAGACGAATATTACAAATACCTCGGCTACCTACAAACACCCATACTGGATCACAAAATAATAAAACATCAAATAACATTAAAATATAAAGCGCGCCATGAACAAATTCTGAGAAGAGAGTTAAATGGAAAAAACAAAATAACAGCAATAAACACGCCATCCCAATACTAACATATTCCTTTGGCATCATCAAATGGACAGAGACTGAATTAAATGACCTTAACACATCAACTAGAATGACAAGCAACAAATTTGGCATCCACCATGAGCGCTCTGCCGTAGAGAGATTCATCCTCCCAAGAAAAGGAGGGAGTGGATGCATCGATATCAATAACCTACACCACAAACAAATACAAAACCTCAGGCGATACTTTTATTCAAGAGAAGACAGCAAATTACATAAAGCCATAATTGCCACTAAAACTTCAAAACCAGCAATATGAAGACAATATCCATATAACAACAGAATACTAAAAAATAGAATCCTGGATAAATAAAATACTACATGGAAAACACCCGTACCAGCTAACACAAAACCACATAGACAAAGAAGGTTCAAATAAATGGTTCACCACAGGACAACTATTCGCAGAAACTGAAGACTCCAATATAGCCATCCAAGACCAAGTAATGAAAACAAGGAATTACGCAAAACACATCATAAAAGATCCTTCAGTATCTGACGATAAATGTAGAAAATGCAAAACCCAACCATAGACAACACAGCACATAACAAACGGATGCAGCGTACTAGCCCCAACCGAATATACAATAAGACACGATAACGTATACAGACAAATCCATCTTGCAATAAGTGAGAAATATAATCTAATGGAAAACAACAACACGGCATGGTAGCAATACAAACCGGAAATTGTACTCGAAAACGAAAACGTTAAATTATACTGGAACAGAGAAATTATAACCGACAAAACAATAGCCCATAACAAGCCAGACATCACGCTAATAAAAAATAAAGATAAAATAACATATTTGATAGACATAGCAATCCCAACACACCGAATTTAGAAAAGAAATTCAATGAAAAGATACAAAAATACACAATATTAGCAGAAGAAGTCAAGAATATATTGAACCAAGACAAAGTAAGCATTATTCCCATAGTATTATCATCCACCGGTGTCATCCCAAAATGTCTCCACAACAGAATTAACATACTGGAACTAAATAGAAAATTACACATAAAACTACAAAAATCAGTGATTATTAATACAACTTTAATTTAATTTACTTTTTACTACTAACACAAAAATAAAAGAATTACATATTTACGAAATAGCACGGATTGTAAGAGAACAAATCAACATTAGCTCAGGAAAGAATAGTGATACAGACAATATTTATAAAAGACAGCAGTCATTAATGGTGAGATCAAAGGACCTGGTCCTCCCAAGTCAGGGACTTGTCGGGAGGTGCCATTTTTTGCGTATGACATTGGTAAAATAATTTATGTGCATAGTCATAAGTATTTATAAAAATTGGTTAGGGTTTTTTGGTGTCAGACAACGTACATCATACATGCTATAAAATACGTCACAGATAATGCTACATATCATAAAAATAAAATAAGGAAAGATAATGTTGCATACAATAATACACCGATGTTATTTAATGCCAATAAAAATGTTTTCACGAGAAATTACACACTATCATCATATACGTATATTAAATGTCAGTAATACTGTCAAGTAGCCACATTTCCACTTTTCTTTTAACTTCCGACACCCTCTCAAGGTTCTTGTTTTTAGGTAGTTGATTAAACAACATTGGAACTGAGACCCTCATCTAGTTTTTACCATTTTTATTATTGTATTTAGGGATGGCATAAGCTTTAGTTTCCCTTTTAGCCATTCCATGAGTATCGGAACTTAAGACCTTATACTTATTAACAAAGTAAAATTGTAAAACGATTCTTAGGAAATATCACCTGACCAACAAAAACAAAAATCAAAATAAATAATGCTATGCAGCTGTATAAAAAATATGCCGGAAAACTTCCGAGAGAAAAAGAAATAATAATAACAAATAATAATATCTAATAATAATAATATGTATTAATAATTTTATCATGAGAACGCGAACTTGAGTACGAATACAAGTGTAACAGAGGAAACAGCAGTTATAATTTTGATATATTTTTCAGGAATAGTCTCAAAAGTTAACCTCATCGTAAAATTTGAGAAATCTACATTTGCTTAAATAATACTTTTTTCTCGTCATGAATAGTTAGTTTCTACATTTAATAAGTCTCAGAATCATTCAACCTGATCACTTGTTCGAAACAATTTTGCTTTACTGAAGTAATTTTTTGCCATTACATTCGGGGAAGTACCTTCTTGATGCCGTTGGTATGTTTCAATACTATACGTTACTTTATAAACTTATAAAGTTCAAAAATAGATCTTAAAATCAAACCTATAATTCCTGGGACGTATTAAATCCTTGACTCTAATAACTTAACAATAAGTAAAACAAGATTTTTCCATTACCACGAATGTAAATAGACATTCTTCAAACAGTTTCGAAAAAAGAAAAGAGATCAAAAGTTCCAAGTAATAAAAAAAATTGTTGAAAAAGTTAAAGTTAATATAAGCATAAAAATAAGTGAGTTTATTTAATATATATAAAGCAAAACGTAGACGAAAAATAGTTTTCCTGCTCGTTCGAGTCGGAAAAGCATGTGAGCCACAAAGCTATTTTCTTATCATCTTTTCAAAAGAAGCAAAGTGGAAACATCTTTTCATATGACCCTGGATATCAATGTCTCCATTATTTCCGAGAAATGACGTCTATAAACCACGGGTGCACAACACATGCAACGCTTGACAAGATGGCATTGAGAACACCAGCATATCAAAATGAGGTAAGTTACACTCGAAATAATTAAGAATAAAACAAAAGTACTACATCTAACGGCTATACGTTTCCAATTTAAACTTTTCCATAGGTTGATTTACGTAAGTACTGTAAAACTGTAATGCCCCTTAACTTTAAAATTAGTGAGTAAGACCTTTTTACTTTCTCATACGAAGTATCGAGAAAGTATTGTTTTCGCGAAAAAATTCGACCTCGAGATTTTTACGGAAATACATGTTTTAGGTGTCGCTGAATCCGAAAAAGTGGTTTTCGCAATGCCGTCTGTCTGTCTGTTACTGGCTCTGGAGCCTAGACGGTAGAACGAAAATGAATGAAATCTCGTACTTAGGCATTTTATCATACTGAGCAGAGTATAAATAGAAATGGTTGGCATTGAACAATAATTAACAGTAGTCTATTCTACGGATTTTTAACAACAATCCGATTTTCTCGAAAACGGCTATAACGATTTTGATCAAATTTCGTACAGTTACTTGAGTTTACTTCTTCAATAATACTGTATAGTTCATATTTCTCAAAAAATGAATATAAGGCTAGTTTATTATAGGCAACTTTAACAACAATTCGGTTTCCTCAAAAACAGCTCTAACGATTTTGATCAAATTTCGTACAGTTACTTGAGTATACATCTACAATAATACTACGTATTTATTTTCTCAATGAATGAATATAAAGCTAGTTTATTCTTGGGAAACTTTAACATAAATTGGATTTTCTAAAAACAGGCTTATACGATTTTCATTTTCTAAAGATAACTAAACGACGCATTAGTATATAAGAAAGTTTGTACAATGTATGTTGTACCGATTTTTTTATAGAGCTTAACAGCACTAATTCTTGAGCCGCCTGATAAAAAGAATGTAAATACAGATGTTTCTTTATTCTTACGTATAAACTATCTTGCATAAATAAATGTTCTCTTTAAGGACCAAAGCCTTTACTGAAATTTATAGAGCGAAGCTGAGTAAATTAGCTTTAAGCAAACAAATACCGGAAGGAGAGGAAACGTGACAGAACAAATCTGAGTTTCGTATTTTATGGGGAATGAGAGAGAGAGAGTGAAGTGGATAAAACTAATGGAAGAGAGCTAAAGAGAGAGAACAAGAGATTGTAGGTGAATTTCACGGTAAGGGAGAGGCTGGGAAATGAGGAGGAATTTTTTAATGGACAATGTGCGCGCGGATTATTTCAAAGGAGAAAAAGACGTCTGAATCTGTAGGCTAATTTGAAAAGGCAGACATTATCGTTATAGAGTTTTCTTTTTAAACTTGTCAACGGCATCAAAGCCGTGCATTCAGCCCAAAAGAAATATTTTCGCTATAAAGGAAGAAAAAAGCAAATGGCGAAAAAAATAACAGGAAAAAAATAATATCGGCGGCAGTTTCCGTAGATGCGAAATGGAAGGCTCGCGGATCTGAGGTCGTATTTTCATCGGACGTATACAGATACATCAAAGGAGGCGGAGAGTGAGTTTCTTTAAGACTGGGGAAAGAGATTTCTATAGATTTTGATAGGCAGGGGATACGATATCGCTGTATGTACTTAAACCGTAAAGATACACCTAAAGCTCACTAGGATGAGGTTCTACTCAAAATGGTTTTTTCAGCCGTGAAGCGAATATAAATAAATTTATCCAAGAAAATTTGAAAGAATAAAATATGTAAGTAACATTTTCATCGGGGAAAATTTTGCAATTATAAAAACAGCAACGGCAATCAATAATTCTCGGAACGTTGATATCGCAACGCCCATGACTGTAAAATGAATACTTTCCACTTTGACGGAGGGATAACGGCATTCTTTCAAAGGGCTTTTTGAAGATTAGCGCGTGGGAAGCATTTAAATGACGTCATCACTGTCCAACCGCAATGCTTATATACTTGTCAGAATTAAGGAAGCGTACGAGACACTATGAGTCATGTAAAAAACCTCCTTTCACGTGAACAAGAGCCACTAAGGCGAAACAAACAGCGAAATCACTCATTTGCTCGGAAACGAAAGCGAATTCTAAAACAGGACAAATGCGAAACTTTTTTCCGTCAAACTTTTTAACTTAGATTCAAATCGATGTTTTATTAAATTTTTAATTAACGAAACAATCGGTTCTAGGCTTAAATTATGCTATGAAGTTTATCACGTTTATTACGATGGAGAAAAGTAAAAAATATAACAGTAGTTTCATGTCTATTAGCGTGAATTCATAATTTATTGATAGAATATTTAAGAACTATAGTTTTATTCTCAACGATATAGTACTAGCATTCAAGCACTTGACTATGACTTTTAACCAAAGAAAAAGCAAAATGTCTGAATTCGTCTTAAATTTGAAATCAGCTCTTTATAGTGAAAATACGAAAGGCTCGTTTCTTCATATAAAACATGGCATATATTTGAAATATCGTGTGTGTGTGTGTGCATATATGTATATCAGTGGCGGATCCTGGGGGGGGGGGGGCGATCGCCCCCTCCTTGGATAACCCCATTGCACTCCACTGGGCGCTTCCTTAAATTCATTCCGCGCAAAAATCCTCAATTATACGCCGCAGATTAGGCCTGTATAGCAAGGGAAAGAAGGATTCTGATAGGGGTAGGGATTGTCAAAATATAGGGCAGTTGGCAGGGGCGGATTCGATAGGTGGAGGGGCGATCGCCCCCTCCCCCCCCTGAGAAGTTTCTGGATCCGCCCCTGATGTATATACATATACACGCACGCACACACAGGGATGGTAATTTATTTTCGTAAGACGCGTATTCGAACCAGGCGGACCAATTTTTTTTTCAAAAGAGGACGGCGGGACGAATTTTCATTTTGGTTCGCAATTCGTTCGATATAACCGTCCGTGTCCACCCTTTTCGAGCCGAAGTTATTTCAGATAAGAATGAGTTATGAAACTGCCTCGCGTGAGCGTGAGAAAAGAGAAAGAAGGATGAGAGACGGAGGACGAAACAGATAAAAAAAATTAAAAATAAAACCAAACATCCGATTATACGTAGACGGCTTTACGTAACAAATTGGTCACATACGTCACAATCTGAGAGGGCAGATTACAACTATCTCTCACGCAGAGACGTCAAACGCGGCGACGTTCACCGCATCGCCTCCTCCTTCCACCGAGTCCACGGTTCGAATCCCGTGAAAAGAAGTATTCCGAATTCTGCAGACCGTATGCGCTGTAAAAGAGCATTAGATGCTTTCTTTAATAATGAAAAGAGGGGGAAAATTCTCGAGTAGTTTTATTGCAAATCAATCTAGAAAAGAAATGCTCGTCGATCTGAAAGAAGAAGCGACGGCTTGATTCGGTATTCCGCACACCGAGGGCAGCGTCGCCGCCGCCACCCACGGCCGTGACTGTTTTTTTTATGATCGCGAAATTCAGATGCTTCAGTCGATAGAGACGCCTCCGCATGAAAAATAACACCCCATTCTCGCGAAATTGTATTGTGGGCTTTCGGGCACTGTCCCGCGTGCGAGAGGAATGAAAGAGAGAAGGGAAGAATAAACGTATACCATCGAAAAAATATACTCCAAATGTACATGCTAGGTTTATATAAATGTAATGGGTATAGGCGTGTATATGTAGAAGCGACCCCCTAAGGCAGGGGTTCCCAAAATGGTGCTCGCGAGCAGCGCTGTGCTCTTTGGAAGCCTGATGGTGCTCTTTGACTCCGATTTTCTACGGCGTTTAATATAGTTTCTTAGAACCACCAATTCAATTTGCTCGGTTTCTTTCTTTCTAAACGTATTCAAGTCATTAAGAATAAATTTGATCTTGGTTTGATTTTATTCATGATCATTCCTATTTTTTTCAGAAATATAGTGCTGCTCGCTTAATATTATAGGATACAGCTTCGTGCTCGCTTGATATTCTAGGGTATAATTTGGTGCACGCTACATCGAAAAGGTTTGAAACCCCTGGCATATGGCCTTGCGCCTCTGGGGGCATAGCGTCTACAGCCGCGAGAGATTTCAGTGATAATAGAGTAAGGAACTTATTGCGAAAGGGAATGAAATGTATACAGCGTGAATGAAAAGCCCTACTGAGGACTTCTTCCTTTAACGAATTTCTTACGAACAAAACAAAGAACGGCGGCGGCGGGGCTTGGCGCGCGTCAATTGTTTGTTTAAATCCAGTTTTAACATGGGGATCGATTGGAAAATTATGCTTGATCAACGAATTTTTCATCTGTCTCCACATTTCTCATCATTTCAGCTTATGCCTGTCGCATAAGGATCTTCGGATCATCCTTTCCATGAACAAATTTTTGTTGAACGGCTTTAGAGTAACGCATCTCGTTCGCTGATCGACAAGTTCTTGTATTTATATATACTCATACCTATATAACATAAACGATGGACTTTTTTGGTAATATGGAACATTCTTTTCGAAGACTGGAAGATTGAAATAGAATATCGATGAATACTGCGATGGTGCTTAACGCCACTGCACGCGGGAAAAGTTTCTCCTACAATAAAGATGTTCATGAACTCTTAGAGTTGATCATAAACTTGTAAAGTAGGACTGTAATATTTTGAAGTTAATATAATTATTAATTTAAAAGACTTCAAAGACTACACGTATACATACTTGATGATTATAAGCCATGTTGTAGAGCAGGTGTCGGCAACCTTTTCTATATGGCGGGCCACATTCGTTGTTGTGAATGCTTCGGAGGGCCGCACGGAAATCACGAGAGCTTCGGCGGGCCGAGTGGGCGTTTAAATTAGAAGTGACTTAGCGATTTTGTAGTCTCATATTAGACTAAATCAATTCTAATTGGTTTACTAGTGTTAAAACTCCACCAGAAAATGTTCTGAGACCATAATTTCACTGGAATTGCCTGTATTCAATTACACCAATCACTTTTTCATATGGCTTCGCGGGCCGCATAAGACGCTCTCGGGGGGCGCATGAGGCCCGCGGGCCGTAGGTTGCCGACCCCTGTTGTAGAAAAAGAGACAATAGGACATATGGTAAAGGAAAAATGCCGATTAACCTTAAAGAGGAACGTAGAGGAAACATAGCTTGCATGTAATAAAATAAAAATAAGAAGATTTGAATATGACATCTTATTTTTTCTACAAATACACTGAAACTTCGATATGGCGAGAATTTATAAAATTTAGAAAAGGGAAAGAGAACTATCAAGACATGAAGAAAGCTGCGGGAAATAGGAGGATGTGGAGAACCAGGTTTAACCATGAATAATCACGGACCTATGATGATGATAGATTTTTACGGTTTTGAGAGCAATTTCTGTAAAATGACCAAACGAAAGCTAACAAATACAAATCTTTACTCCCAGACGTAACTTTTATCTCAGATTTTCATATGTCATATAGAAGCATGATCTTTTGGGAAAAACAGGTAAATTAAAAAAGTCAGTCTAATGCTAAGACGTGCACGAAACTAGATTACTTGAAATGTTTAAACCAGTGGTTTCCAAGCGGAGTGCTGCAGATATCTTTCAGAGGTGCCGCAGAGTTTCAGATCATAAATTGTCATAATATAATAAAATTTTCCTTTAACATTATAGAAAAAAGGCTCTCGCCTACCAGCAATAAAGAAAGGTTGCCTAATCTTAACACTTTTTACATACGTATATACATTTTAGTAAAATATTCAATGGATATTAGTCAGCATCAAAACGCCTCTCAACGTTCATCCGTACGTAAGTAGTTGGCTAAAGAGAGGGACGGGCACATTGCCTAAATTAATTATTGGCACCCGACTATACTTTTCTACAGCGTGCGGCAAAGCAGACAATAATATGAACCAAATGTTATACCTTGGTCTGCCAAGCTTAGTGGATATGTATTTCTGAACTACTCAATAAGGCAAATTGCAGCATGCAAAGTAAAACCGAAAATACTCTTTCTTCTTCAGATGAGATTTATGCATCGAGAGAGAAGAATTTGGAAAGTGAGAGTGAAAGAAAGCAATGTAGTTATGTTCACAAATGCAGCTGCAACAAATAAATAAGAGATCGTACCGCTGGTTTGCGATCATCTCGAAATACTGGGAAAAGAAAATTCATCAGTTTCCAAATATATTCATTGACTGAGAAATATTTTCATTGAAGCGGCATCAAAGTAATAGGAACTTAGTCTCATAGAGTTAGCCGATATCCGCAACGATCGCACTTTGAAACTAAAGCATGTGGATTTGGCTCTTGATATTTTCTGGATAAAGACGAATGTCCTCTGATATCAATTAAGGTTCTGGGAAACCTCGGGCAGTTTTTCACTTCTTAATTGTGCGAAATGGGATTCCTCGTGCTCACGAACACAAAAAGAGCGAAAAGGGAAATATTAAACAACAACTGAAGAAGAAATGCGCGAGTGTTTGTTCAACATTCCATCTAATCTTATCAACCCCGTATAGTATAGTAGGAAAAATAAATTAATTCTGGTAATTTTATACTTTTTATTTTATATTAATTTAAAATTAATGATTTAAACATTTATAAAATTATGCAAATTTTATGGGTTTATTTGTAACATTTAAAGAGTTTTAAACTGCAACATATATACTTAGGTCCTTATGGATTCCATTCTATTCCTTAGTTCAACTCACAGCTGTCATATGTCCTATCGGTGCTACTTTAATAATGGGCAATGTGATGGGGATGCCGCGGAATGTGATAGGGGTGGCACGGAATGTGATGGATGAGGTTAAGGTGCCATAAGTGAGAAAAGGTTGAAAAACACTGGCTTAGACAATACGCAATTATTAAACGACGACATAGATTAAGAATTTGGAAGAGGCAACGACGATGTTCCGTTTTCACGTATGATTTTTTGCGAATTTACATATACGTACGTATTCATACCAATGTGTACATATTCGTAAACCGAGATCTTACTAAAGTAAGACAGGAAGCCCATTCAAGCACGCTGGGCGGAGGAACGACGCCAACTTACGGGCGATTTTGATTAAATCAACCGATGATATGAAGATACAAAATATATAACCAATGATTCGGTAAAGTCATCCAATATCGGACAATGGCAATGAGGCATGAATTACTAGTTTTTCGACACGATCAAGCTGAGACTTCGAAAAGCCCTAATGGCCTTCGTGTTTTTATCCCCTCTTACTCGCATTACAAAAACCTTATCTCCGAAATTGAACGCGGATGGAATACACTTTTCCACTACGGTTTCTTTTTTTTAAACGCGTTTTTTTTTATCACTAGCGTAAGACGCCTTTCGTATCTTGAGTGGCTTTGACGCCATTTACGCAGAGGGCATTTTATAACTCCATCTCAGAAATCTCGAGTTTCGCCGAATTTAAAGTTTTATTAGGAAACCTTTCGCTTGGGAAACGCCAATTTTCGGGAGCGGAGACGAGATACAGCGAAGCGAAGCACGCACACAATGGCTTCCCCATAAAGGGTCCCAGCGCCGCGAGATAGCGAAAAAAATGTACGAGCGGCGGCTAAGCGGGGCGAGAGTAATAATCACTCATCCTTCCCTTCTCAGGAAACCCTGCGCCATTAATTTGGGAAGGCCTCGCCTTGTTCTCTCTCTCTCTTTCTCCACGGGCAAAGGGGAACGACGTAGTTTGAGCTGGCGACAGCAGTTAGCAGCACCGACGAGCCTTTCGACGCCCTCCCTCTTCCGAGCGCACTTAGTAGTTCGCAGTTCGGAAAGGGATGGCACCATGATCGTTCGGTAGGGGGGACGACTACATTTTTTCGTGAGGAACGTTCTCATCAAGCTCCAAATCATTCCAATTGCTGCTTCAAACTATCTAAAATGGAGTGGTCGGTAATGCCGGCGATTTGGAGCACAATGCGAACGCAATTAAAATTAGGTGACATTTGTGTGGAAATGCGAAAAGCAGAGTATTAATATTTTCGGTGAATAGAAGTGCCTCAAAAGCTATCAACTTTTTAGATTTTTACAAGTTTCTCTAACTAGGTAAACACTAACTCATAACTCCATTGAGAATATTCTGGAACCACTTAACAAGAGAGAACTATCCGCAGTATTTTCAGCAATTAATATTAAGAATATTTAAGCATGGGGTGAAATTACTTACACGCTTAGTGAAATACCAATGACTATGTGCAAAATGGAATTATGCATGAAAGATGTCTACTTTCGTTAAGAACTGGATATACTTTTTGTATAACAATTCAAATTGTAAATTAAAGAAAAAGTGAGGTGCGTGAAAACCATACTTCGATTTTCAGAAAAAATGTTTAAACTTGCCGTTCGCTAATGACAAACTTTTATAAATTCTTAAGGCTTTATTATAATATAGCCATTGAAATGTTATGACTTTTTAAATGAATTTGTACACTGCTGTCTTAAATGCCACAATGCATTTGTTTTGAGATGTTACGCGATTACTACTGATGAAGTATTATTAATGCCATGGGTAAAACAACATCACAGCAATCTCTTTCTATTTTACTTGCAAGATGTTAAGCTTCAATGAAAAAAAAGCAAAAAGCGTTCTTAATTGACCGTAAACAAAAGTTAAAGCAAAGAAATTATACTTAAAAACGGAATTTACCATGCAAATGAAAAGTCTGGGGTGTATCAGATGATATATTATGACAAAGACGGACAGTCGCATTTGCAAACAAGCTTGAATTAGAAATTTAACATACCTATTCTGTTGGATTAAAAAAGTAAAGCATTCATAATAATATATAATGGGGCAAGTTGACTGGACCACGGAACCTGAACGCGTAAAAATTAAAATAAGCCTTTAAACGCTACTACAAATACTGCATATAATCCCAGACATTACAACGGAGGCAAGAAATATCAAACTTTAAACAAGTATTAACAGCATGAATAACTCAGCTGGGCCCAAGAGGACGTCGGAGAGAGGGGTCGGGGATATACTTGGCTTTCACTTTAATTCCAAGTTTTGTCTTAAACCGACGGACGGCTTAAGCGGGTGCTGTTAAGGGTGTTTTGCGAAGAAACTACTCTTCCTCAGAGGGGCAAGTTCGTAATACCGTGCTTTGATCCGGTCAAAAGTATCGAGACCGGCACGTTAACCCGGGTCGAGATTGGCGGCCTGGGCCCTGCGAACTACCAACTCCCTGCACTGAGATTCAACTTCACGCGCGGAAGAGATGCGGGCCGTAAAACTAGACCCTCCCAACTTCTTACTTCAAAAGTGTTGCGAGAAACGCGATAAGAACAAACAAACATGTGTAAACAAAAAAAATTCCCTTACGCCGTCCAAACTTTTCAAACGCGGAAATTAATTGCTCAAGGGGCATAGTTTCGATGAATAACCGTCTCACGAAGTAAAAACAATGTTAAAATTGGTTATTCCAATTGTTTTTAAAATTATCTTTTAATATAAGTACAGAGATAACCAATATAAAGAATTGTCACCAATATAATTAATTGCAGTAAAATTATTACTTATACAAAATATTATAACGAAAAAGCGATAATAAGACCAAGAATTTATTGTTCACGACGCTTAACCAACGAATAAAGAGTAAAAAACAATCTATATTGGGGTATGTGAAAAAAAGATCAAACAGAGCAATTCTTAGAGAAAATGTTATCGCAGGAATGCATGCAAAGTTTGTGAGCAACAAATCTTCCCTTAACGTCCTCATATCTCAGTTTATACTCCAACGGTTTCTTAGGGCAATTATTTTAAGACCGTTTTCCGATGATGCGGCAAACAGAGCGAGAGAGAGAGAGCGTTGGTTCGCGCGTTCTAAAACATCCTCCATTAAGCCTACTCTCGCCAAATGCAACCAACACATTACGCGGTTGGTGGGATGTGCTTCACTCGCTCATATACCCTATACAGGGGTTGATGGTAGAACTGGCCACTATATATGGACAAATAATTGGCGCCGCAAACGTGCGGATCCCCTAATCCCTTGGGTAAAAATTCACCTTCCTTCTTCACATAACATTGGAACAATCTAATTTCCGATAAAGATAGTTACAAAAATCCATTCAAGGAACAAAAACATCACGACAGAGCACCGAAAGGAAAAAAAAACGCGACACTCGTCCAAAGAAAACCTAAAAATAATTAGTCACTCCTTCGGAATATCGCGAAATGTGAAGAAACGGCAAAAAATAAATTATCGTCTAATTCGCGTTCTTCGAAGACGATATTCCGCCTCGATTCGGCGGGATAAGTAGTCTGGCGGGAGGGAAGAGGGAGGGACGAAGCAGCTAAATATTCCACACGTGAAAATTGGAAGGACCACGCATCCGTACACAATCCATCTGAATAACGGGGAATGATTACCGGGCGTGGGGAGAAAAGGGGGGAAAGGCAGGGAAGGGGGGGGGAGGAAGATTGGGAAAGAAAGAAAGAGGGCGTGGCGGTGCGGCTGGGAATGCGAGCGAAGGCAGCGGAGGAGGAACGGAGGAGGAACGGTGTGGAGGCGGATTTGCATCGCTTGGGTGGAATTTCCTTCTCTCCCCCGCCCGCCCACGTCTGATTGCAGCCCGTGGAAGGGGAGAAGAAGAAGAAGGAAGAGAGGAAGGCGAAGCAACGGAGGCCCCGAAGCGTGGGAATTGGAGAGAATTGCCTCTCAAACGAGGATCTCCAAGGATATACCGACTGTATACATATTCAAAAATCCTTATTCGAGTTAGACGAAAGCGGCGTAACGATGAAAAAACAGTCGGGATAATAATGGATGAATTAAGTATTGAATTCGAGCTCGGGTACGATTAAAGAAAAAAAAAGAAAATTGAGATTTTCCCGCGAGGATTCGGAGATTTTTAACGGCTGCATATTTTAAGGGAATTCGTAAATTATAGACCGCTAAAATTCGAAAGACAATAGATCCATACGCGACAGAGCAGGCAATAATAAAATTTGTTTCAATCATCCGCGTAAATTGTAGCTGGGCAAAAAAATCGATACGCAGCCGAATAATTAGGACTGTGATAATATTTTGAGCAGTACAGTAACATTTATTCATATTTATTATTAGATAATCGTATTGGCGATGGAAGGGGAACAAATATTCGAGTAGAGATAGCAATAACGGAAGGAATTCCGCAACAAATAAACATAAACATACACAAGGACGCAGAGGAACCTAATTAGATCTTGAAATTAGATCGGTGAGATATTGCAGACAAAAGGTAACGCAAAAGATACTCTAAAATGTATTTCTAAATAGTAAACGAGCTTTAGCGACGAGAACAAAGGGCCACTTTTATTTCGGGAAAATGAGTATCCCGGAGCTTAAATAGTCGCACGTTTTTTCCCCTCTTCTAAATTCAGGATGCAACTCTGAGTCAGTGTAATGAGTCACTGCTGAGATTCCCTTAATGGAACATCGCAATTCGGACGTGCTACAAATCAGTCCGGGATCAACAAGAAGGCCTTTGCGAATCCGCCCTTTGAAACGGGCGTATCTATGCAGACGAACTTCGGAAGCAAGCCAAATGGATTTCAACAGAAAGAAACTTTTCTAATTAAAAAAAATATTTTCTTTTTTCATCTTCTCCATTTGAACAACATAGGGATGAGTGCAACTTATTTTTCATTTGAATTTTAAAATTATTTAGAAACATGGTACGAACTCGAGACTTGGATGGTTCTATGAAGGAAAGAACAAAGTTTATTTTTATTGAAGACAGAATCCGAATCCTGATCGAATTAACGTAAAAATGTGTTTAGAATCAGAAAAATATGATTTTATCAATTTTATGGACAATACCAATAATTATAAGCAACGATGATAACTCCTATTGTCGCCGAAGTTGAAAGTCCAATGTATTTATACGGGAAAAATTTTAACGTAAAATCGTTTTTAAATTTCTGTGTGGGATTTTGCTTTGTTTACATGGAAACCAAATATTTGCTGTTTTTAATTGAAATATTACTAATACATGATTTTAATAATATTTTCGTGTGGCGTAGAGTACTCCAAAGCAAACTGTTTTTAAAACTACGTAACTTAAATAACTAGACGTAGATTTTTCACAAACTGTGATTGGATAAATTGTTTCGTTTCCAAATTATTGTTGATATAAACAATTTTCTCGTAACAGAACTCATGGACGAGATAATTGTGGATAATTGAGCTAATAGTCGGACGATAATATTCACTCTGTGATTCTTAAACTTACTCTGTTTACTTTTCTGTCTTTCGTTAAATTAATTAATTTCGTTTGTTCTTTTGTTCATCCATTTTCTGTTGATTATTGTGTTCTTGCTGGTTATACTTACAGTTTTCCTTTTGAATATATCGCCACGAAACTTCGCATAGGTATATAATTTTACCCTGCGGGTAACATAGGCTATATGGCGATAAAAATAGGGGGAGGGAGAGCTTAATTCAATAATTATTTTCCCAAAGGTTTACATGTAATTTTCGATTTTTCCAGTGCAAGATTTTCTTCCTTCATTCATCTAAATAGGTAAATGTGGAGCGGTTTTCTTCATTTTTGCTTTATTCGACGGTTAATACTGTGTATTATCTTATTATTGAGATTTTTACGTTACATAGTCGAAGTTTTAGATTCACTAAATCCATTGAAATTCAACGGGAACTTCTGCTAGTTACATATGTATAAAGGCACAAACATTTTCAACTTTAAACAGGTAGCGTAATTGTAGAAGAATTTTAAAATAAGACACTTTTAAGGTTGCATATAAGTGCAAATTTCACAGCAATTAAACTCAAAGCTACCAACTTGAAATTAGATCGACGTAAAGTTAACTAACATAACCGCTATAGTGAACAGAAACTCTTATTTGAGCATGTCACTCTTTGGATCCCAATCAGTACTCCCATTAAATCGAACAAACTACTAACAGGCTTAATAATTGAAAAAGAAGACTCATCTTTAACTGATAAAAACTCAATCACTGACATAGATATAAATGAATCGATAAATTATTTCGAAAACGCAAGATTAAAACAAAGAAAACATTGCTTGTTTGAGTACTTCGACTGTACGCTATGATTTTCTGGTATTTGAATGTTATAAATATAAATATAAAAATACAATAACGGAATGATGTAAACAAACTGTAAATCGTTGTGAACAACAAATGCTGATATGTCGCCGTACACGTAAGAAGGAAAACGTTACAGAGTCATAGAAAAAAGCTGAAGAGATGGGTATCTTTTAGCGCTTAAAAAAAAAAAACTAAAAAAATAAGCCCTTATTTTTTCCATCCGCTGCACGATAAATTGGGCAAGAATAGCATGAGAGAAACGAGATTTCATTCGGGCGACCGATCGTGGTTCGGAGTGTACACGATCTATAATGGCCTAAATCGGATAAGATGACCCATGGCAAAAAACGAAACAATCATAAGAGAGGGTTCGAAAAAGGTTTCCCTGTCACGCTGGGAATAAAAAAAAGCAGCGCACCAGTCGGACATTTTGAAGGCATGCTAAAATCGGCACGTACGATTAGAAGAACAAAAAAATCAGGAAACGACAGTGCGGTCGCAACGAAAACATTTCAGCCTATTCGGCCATATTTATTCGTGAAAAAACCTTAACTCACTAGGCCGAAATGAAACCGATTCCGCCTCGGCGTATTAAGAGGTCAGTCCCGTGCGCGAGTCCTTTTGCGTTACATGCCGCACCACCAAGGTTTGCTCAAGCGTAAAGCGTCGGGAATGACTGGGATGCTATTACATATAACGCATTACGGACGGCCGTGCATTTATAAATGACATCGCGTACGCCTAACCAACGCGGAATAAACTTCTCAACCAGGTTCGACGTACACACATGCGCATACTTTGCGACCATACTCAAGCAGCGGTCGTCCGTACACTTGCACGGACCCTGACTTCTCTTCACTAAAAACCTAAAATATCTGAGACGTCTATTTACTTTTCCTCGACATTAAAATAAGCATCAACGCCAACGACGGCGAAATACACAAAACAAAGATGAGAGATAAGACAGCGAAGAGATAAGGCGTGCGTTTGTCGTAATGGCGGAGGAAGAGAAGGCGAGTTGTGGGTGTGTCGACGGAGAGGAGTTTTCTCGGAATCCCTATTTAAAGATCAGGGAGTGCGGAGACGTTGCCAAGGATGTGACCACTTCTACTCCCGCCCCCAACTTTCCCTTCCTTCCTCTCGCGAGAGAGCTATCTCTTTTTCCCGGGGCCTACCATCCGACTCGTCCTCTTAACACGCACGACTCGTGATCGCATTCCGTCTCACTCATCACGCACCTGAGTAACTAAAAACTCGCGAAGGCATCTTCCCTAAAAGAGTGGCGGATGGCTGGGTCTAGCGTGGGTGGACTACGGGAAAGAGTGGAAAGCATAAAGGGATATTTACAGGCGCCTGGCGCTTAAACGAAGGCATTTTCGCCGGCACGATTCCTCTCTCTCTCTCTCCCACTCTACTAGGAGAAGAAGATTTAGAAAGCACCGGCCATGCTGCAAACCCTCGTATTTACGCATTTCTCCCGTGTTTTTTTTTTTCGTCCTCCGTCCTCATCTCATCTCTTGCGAGACCCCTTAAAAGCGCTGGCGATGGGGGGAAAGAAACGTACCGCCAGATTGCGCACTTGATCTTCTCCTCGCTCGCTCTCTCGCCGCTTGACGTCGCATGAAAAATGGAACACCTCGTCTGGATCTCTGTGGGCCGCGCCGTGTTGTATTTCCCTCCTCTCCCCCTTTCTTCGCCGCCGCTTTTTATCTGAGGGAGGGATCGAGTTCAATATAGGACCGGAGTTTTTGTCGGAATTAATTTTGCGCGCCAAAGGGTGTGTCACAATTACTCCGGGACGATATATTACACAGGCATGTCCCGAGGCGACGTCAACCGCGCCGCTTGTATTTTTGGCAGGAATTCCGCCGGGTTGAGCTCTACGCCCTCGAGGATTTAACTCACGCGAGGAAATCCACGGTTCCCTCTATCCGCAGCTCCTGTCGCGACATCGCCTCTTTTCCCTTCGTTGTTCTTACAACCTACTCTTGCATTTGCACGAGTATAAAGCGTAAGAAATTGATGGCGAAGAGCAACTACACGGAATCGCGACGAAGACGAACGTGGCGGGGGAGAAATATAGGTCCCTCGTTAACAAAAATATTTCAGGAACGCTGAAACTCTTTCAATTTATAAAATTAAAAGAACTGTTAAAATAATTATTTCATCAATTCGCAAATAAATGTCAACTTTTGTTATAACCAATTACCCCATTATGCATTGCAAATAGTATTACGAGTATACATATCCTTACACTTCAAAAGAAAATTTTGCGAAGAAAAAACTGATAAGCCTTAAACTAATTAGAGGAAAAATCATCCAAACCAAATATAACGTTACTAAAACCAATGAAACCGTATTACTTTTTATTCTCGTTCCTCAAAATAATGCCATAGTTACTATTAAAAAAGTGGCATTACACTATCATCTCAGCACACAAAAAACCACGCCCTGAATCTAACATGCGCAAATACTGTCTACATAAACGGCGACTATAGCAAATGAGAGTAATAAGACGATACGAACATACAATCACGTCAGAGAGACGTGATATACGACAGGATATCTGTTTCCTGTCAGAGATTCCACAGTTGTGAGTTTTCGTACACAAGTTGCCTACTTCGCATCGCATTAACCACGATAATTTCGTATTTTTAAAACCATGGCTTGTTTGGCAACTGAATTTGTTTACGTAAACCAAAATAGGATGTTATAACGTGGCTTTTTTATTTATTGTCTGCAAACACCTTTTCACGTATTGCTGAAACGCATTTAGAATTCCACGTAGATAAAATTAGATACGATTTTAACGACCGGATGAAAATTTTTCAACGTGTAACAATGATTTTACGCTTTACTGGACTCACAGCTCATTGATAGATTAAAAGGAATTTAAGAGTAACGGAATTCGACAAACTTTACAACCCAAATCGTACTGAAGACGGAGATCGTTTTGAGATTTATTTCACGTCATCTCATGGTTACTTGCGTCACCGAGACGCTGCGTCGAACAGAAACTTCTATTTCGAAATGGGGAAAACGAGGGAGAAACTAGAATCGATCAAAAGAAAATAAGCCAAGTGCGACGTAACAACCGAAGACTATCCCAAACATGAAGCTTCTAGAAAAGCATCCTCCTCCTCCCAACCCGGATTCCACCCACTTAAGGCTTCTCGTTGAGTAGGGAACTGTGCCGGTCATCCCGAAAACCGATACCGTCTCTCTCTCTCTCTCTCCTCTCGTAAGAAAAAGGCGTAAAAAAAACCATTGAGAATCGCAAGATATTCTCAGACGGGCTGTTACGCTAATAGGACGAATAGGGAGGAAGAGTAGGCGAAGGGGTGAGGGGGGGGGGGGGAAGTGGATGGCGCGATTCGGCATCGTGGATACGAAAGTTTTTTTTAGCGGAGAGAGAAGGGAAGGGAGATGATGGGGTGAGGAAAGAGATAGTGGAGAAGGCGAGAGAGAGAGAGAGATAGATAGATAGGGGGGATGGGAGGGAAGGTAGTAAGGGAGGGGGGAAGGGGAAGTGGGGATGTGAGGAGGAGGCGACTGGTATTAAGTGGTGCGGGGGTGGAAAATAGACGCAGCTCCTCTTTTGGTCCGTGAGGTAGACGAGAAAATTCTCGGCCGGAATATATATGACGTTCGTTACGACCGGATCTAATTCGAGTGCTCTTATCAACGAATGGTATTCATGTCACTCGGAAAGGGGGGGGAGGAGGAAAAAAAAGAGGAGCGAGTAAAGGGACTGATTGAAAAGGAAGGAGACAGGTGCGACGGGAGAATTCCTGAGCGAAATAGTCGGTGTCTTCTATACCGAAGACTTCCCCGGTTTTCTTTTCGTCGGCTCATCGCTTTGAGAGTTCAGACAAACCCACCGACCTAACGCTCTCAATTCTATTAAGCCGTTCTGAATTCCCGGTACTCATTTGTTCTCTTTCTTTCGTAACGATACTTTTACGTCAGTTTGGCCCTCTAGGATGTGCGCACATGCGTCCGATGTCAAATTTCGGCGCGAGATATTACGTAGCAGTAATTAGCGTTAACGAAAGAATTCCTCCTTTAAAGGCAGGCAAAGCCAAAAGAAAGAAGTTTCCTCGTCTAAACGCATTTTGAATTAACTCGAAATATGTCATGGTATCCAATAAAAGGCGCTCTTTCAATCTCCAACGATGGTGCGTTTAATTGCCGAGCCGTTTTACACACTGTTACCGTAGCGTGTCGGTTGAATTTTATCTTTGGAAATCAACTTGATCGCGAATTCTTGTCTTGGTCAATCATGCATGTACACATGTTCATAATACGACGATATATTTAAATATTATTTCTTATGATATGTCCTTTTTAAACTTTCTGAACGATGAACCGCTTGCAGCTGAGAAAAAGATCGAATAGCTATGTTGAAATATCCTTTTCCGGTAACACAAAAAATACCAACTTGTGTTACGGCGCAAATGTCGCCGACCAATTTATACGAAATGCGGTACAGTTGGAATGCTACTCGTGACATAGTCGAGACAAAAAGCAATACTTTTTAAAACATACGGTATTTGATTAACATAAAGTGATTGTATTTCGGTGAGAAAGATTTTAGAAAAAAGATGAAAACTCTTTATTGGATACTGAAAGATAGGGAATAGATTAGAAAGCTCGAGCGTAATTTTGAAAAATCACAAGAAAAATACATCAAAACGGTCCAGCATGATAATTTGTACGCAACTGTACCTCGAAAGAATTTTTGACACGTGGATTTTTACACAAAAAACGACATAAAATTTGGGATGGTTGCCTTTTAATGAAATGAATTTCAACCGCGAGCTTTGACCTAAAGTTTTAATTAGCTACTACAGAGATAATGGTAAAGAAGCCTGCCTAACCTCATATCACGATTATGCAACGGTCAAAATTTACAAAAACTATGATAATATATCAACATCATAAGTTCAGGTGAAACTTTCACGAAATGTTATTTATACGTTCTATGGAACGAATATTTATAAAATAAAACGCTGAAAACTAGGATTCTCTGTATTGTGCTTGGTCAACTCAGTTGAGCCCACAGACGTTAAGAACTTATTACTTACACTTCCGTGAATGCTATGCAACGGTGATAACATAATTATCGAGTTAGTGAGGCAAACCTGTTACATTTGGAAGAAATTTTCAATAAAGGAACCCCGAGTGTAAATAATTTATTGAAGAACTAAAAGCAAATTCAATTCATCTTCCGGAAACGAGCGTTTCTTCCAACATTTACCGAAACTTTCAAAACTTTCCGAATCGAAATGCCGTTTCCTTGGAATTTCAATAAAAGTAATTTCGAAGACGTCTTGGATTTATGGAAATGTATTCGAAATTATTACTTTTAATGCTACGTTGAGGAATAGTCTTCACAAATAAGTTTCGTTCAACCCGGAGCAATTATAACACTGAAAGGAAGACGCCAACCGGATCATAACGAGATTAAATAACGAAGTATGAGGGATTGAAACGCGACAAATGGTTAATTCGAAAAAGGTAACACAAAAATAACACGGTACGTAGTTATTTGCGAAATAATAAGGAAAAGTAAATCGCACTGTCTCCACTAGAATTAAACATTTTCCGTGCCATCAATAAATACATTTTTGCACACAGATAGAGACAGACTTATTTAATATTATTCGACAAATAATTTTTTAGGTGAAACATATTAGACTGATACAACAGAGTAATGTATAAAAAATGAAACAATTCCACATCCGAGCCGTCACTTTGGTGACCTCAAACGGTAATTGAATCGACGAGCAAATTTTAATTACGAACAAACAAAAGTCACGTAACGCACGACTACAATTAAATCTATAAAACTAAATAACGAAAGCAAAAGAAAAAGAGGTCGCAAATGCAGCAGTTTAATCACCGGTGAGGAAACTTTATCATCGCAATTTACCATCCCTAGAGACGGCTAATAACCGGTCACTCGCTGCCGCAGCGGATCTAAATCTTTCTTCCTACCCGAACGACGATATCATCCATTATTGAATAATTAATTACGCTGCGGAAGTTTATTTTGCACGTGTTATTTCTGAATCGGACTCGCAAAAATGGGGAACCATTCCCTTTCGATCACAAAACTTTCGCCGCCGTCCAGTGAACCGTTCATTATTTTAAGATTCCGACGGAAAACTCGGAGGGTGATAGGGATAAAAAAATTATTAATCTGCCTGCGAGAAAGCGGAAAACTTCATCGAAGCACATTATAAAAAGGAAAAAGCCCTTTCAGACGTTTATCTCAAGTTTTAAATTAAAATCCAACTCTCTCCTCCTGCTCCCTCTCTTTCCTTCTATATCCCTACATACATCCAGCCTTCCATCATCCCCTTCTTTTCTCCGGCTACAACCACCGGCACATTTTCAGCACCCCATTCACCCAGAGAGAAAGAGAGAGAGATGGAGAGGGAAAGAAAATGCGGGAGAACTGATTGATGTGCCCATGAGAGAGAGAGAGGGAGGGAGAAAGAGAGGGAGAGAGGGAGAAAGAGAGGGAGAGAGGGAGACGGAGAGAGAGAGCGAAGAGGTTTCAATTCTGAGAAATTTGGACAGAAGAGGGTGGAAAATACATACATACATACATACATATATATATATATATATATATATATATATATATATATATATATATATATATATATTAGTTTTAGTCATACTCTTGTGTCCAAGAAGGGCGGATACCCGAAAGCTCCAAGAAGGGCGGATACCCGAAAGCTCCAAGAAAAAGCCTTACTCTATCGCCATGGACGTCCACAACACCAAGTAAGTGTCAACTGGCTCCCTCCTATCCCTCTCAACTACTAGTTGCAATCTTATATATATATATATATATATATATGTGTAGAGAGAGAGGGAGGAGGCAGAAAGAGGGGTTGAGTGTGGAAGGAGAGGAGGATGGAGAGACAGTCGGGATCGTGGGGATGCCCTTCGGAAATCTTACCTCTTCAGCGGAGTAGAGGTATAAAGAGGGAGAGAAAGAGATTGAGAAGGGAGAGAGCGGAGAAACAGAGAAAGAAAGGAGAAAAGAAAAAAAGAGGTTATAAGGAGAGGGAGAAAAGGTGGTCGTGAAAAGACCTCATAAGATTCTAGAAAGAGAGAGAGAGTAGGAGGAAGACATGTTACGTGGGCGGGATTGAGAGGAAATGGGGGAGAGGGCAGAAGAAGAGAGAGAGAGAGAGGGAGAGGTGATATAAAAAAAATTCGCGTACGGAGGAAGGAGGAGGAGGAGAAGAGGGCAAGATAGGAGGAGGAGGAGGGGAGAGCAATGGGTGGAGCTGAAGACGGACCCCTCGCTCTGAGGTAAGACGGCGAGTGGGACGAAAGGAGACGGAAAAGAGGAGAGGGGGAGGTGGTGGTGGGGGAGAAGGGGAGAGAAGCCCATCCAATTGGCTCCGTTGGAACAAGCGGTGGCTAGCGAACGTGACGCAAATAAATATGCGGACGAAGTTGGCGGGTTGGGAGTGGGTGGGGATGAAAGAGAGAGAGGGAGGGGGGGGGGGGAAGGGAGGGTGAATGCGGGTCAAAATGAGGCGGAGGGATGAGGGATTTGAGAGAGAGAGAGAAAAAAGATCGAGAAAAAGACTGGTAAGAGGAAGATAGAGACAGTGGAAGGAGGAGCCAAGTGGATGGGTCGTCGCGAGAGAGGAGGAGGTAGTAAGGTCGGAGGCGATTGCTGAGGCAAGGGATGAAATCGAAGAGATCGAGAGGTAAAAGGGGACTGAATATGTGGCGATAGGATGAAGCTAAGACCTGATTCGGTTATTTTGATTTAAACAGGTTCCATCCGAGAGGGTGATTACGATAGGGTAACGGCATACAGTGAAATAAGATTTTTTTTGATGACGGGAAACTTTATAAGCGACTGGAACCTGCGAATACCTAGTGCTGCTCAATAGATTTCCCAGAAACGTAGAAGCCAGTTCAAAGAATTATCAACAGAGTAACGGTGAGGATTAAATAAAACCAAGAGACTAATCTTAAAAGAAAACAAAATCATACTTCTGATACAAAAGATCGGCAATTTTTTAAATGTCTGAAACGCTCGAATGTCGCGACATTGCATTAAAACTGTTTAAAAGCAAATCAACCGATTGCTTTAGACGATTTGGACAACCTTATATTTCTAAAGGGAATCTGAAATATAAATAATTGTCATAAATCGCCAGGTCTGTCTTTGAATCTGTTGATTCAGGACACTACTAATTAATGCTCATGACGCGTAATTGGCAATAGGATTTTTGTGATGTGTGCAAAAAAACAACTAAATATGAAAATAACTGTAAATAATTAAATTATATCATAACATTTCCCGTATAAATATCTCTGGAGTGCGTATACATATAATGTTTCAGTTGGCCTATTTTCACCTCTATAACGTGTTCCTAATCTATCAAAGAGCGAGAAGAAAATGAGGGTAGAGAGATAAAGAACAAATAAATCCGAAGAACGGAAAGAAATCACTGTGAAAGATTTAATTTCATCGCACTTGCTGTACACTAGGGACCGAATGGAGAAATAAATGGATAGCGAAGGGGGATTAAATCGGAACAGGTCGAGGGAAATTCTTGATCTCTGGCAGCTGGGTTTCGAACCCATTATTTAACATTTCCACGAGGAAAGAAAAGTGCTTGAAGACTGAATTTCCGACGGAGGAAGGAAATGAACATGGGAAATGCAAGATAAGCGATGGGAGAGAATAGCGAAGAAAAATATCCGCCCGCGAACTGAGGAAGGAATAAGAATTGGGAGATTCAGCAGTGAAAACTATTGGGTGAGACGTGTAAGGAGCCTTCGGCGAAAATTCCGAGTCGCGACGCCGTCTTTTTATACATGCTTGTGCTACTACGATTTCAATATAACCTTTCCACAAAGGAAAAGGAAAACAATAGACGGACAAACGAGAAACCTAAAAGGACAGGTCTTTAAGGGCAAAGACGGAATACAAACCCGGATGACCTCACCAAAGCAATATAACGCCTACGTTTCTCAGAGACCACCTTCATGAATACTGCATGCCATTCTCCGCTTGTTTCAAGAGAACACGGCCCTCAATTTCGCGGCAAAAAGGTGCGGAGAAGCTATGCTCGGCCGAGGCCATTCTTCAAGATGCAACATATTCGAGATTCCAAACTCAAAATTGAATAACAGTTGAAAATGCAATAACGCAATTTACTTGACGAGAAGAATAATACCTAGGAATTTTTTTTGGAATATTTTGATGTAAATAAACCGCTAATAATACTAGTAACGTATATATTTTAAGGTAACTCAAAACAAGAAGCCTCAGGATCATAAAGACATGAAAAATGAACTGTGCAGCGATTTTCCCTGCAACTCCGCACTTTACGAAGCACTTAACGAAGGGGGGCGACATACGATGGGCGGGCGTTATCCGTCTCGGCTTTTCGTTATCGCCGCCATTCGTAATCGCCGAAGAGAATCACAAAGGCTCTACTCACTAATGTTCGGCCCCATAGCTACTCGCCTTATATAGCGCGAATTTCACCCCTATTTCCCATTCCTCCCCTTTTCCTATGGCTATGTAATCTACTCATGCAATTAACCATACGAAATCAAGGAGACGCCCGTTCAAACTAACCGCCCGACCTCCCCTCACCTGCTGACGTCACGTGTCCGTCGCCGGAGGAACGCCGGCAGGATTCCCAGAGACAGAGAGCTGAACGGCGGTCGACCTACGAGAGCTTCAATTCGGTTCCTGTTCGACGCACAGACAAGACGAGTGCGAGTTCGTAAGACAGCGGAAAGAAGAAGAAGAGAGATCTCCTCGTGAACAGTTTGTGCTGAACTATTCCTGTGGATCACCAGTTGTAATTATAAACTGAAGTGATTTAGGTTACGAGACAAGTTTGCGACTCAAGTGTGTTTGCTTTTCGTTCTGTCATGTGTACTTAATTATATATATACTATACTACTGATGTAATTCAAATCACGAGACAAGTTTGCGTCTCAAGTCTATTTGATTTTCTGTTTCTTATAATTTGGTATTAAATATAGCAATTAGTTAAGAGATTGGTGTGGAGTTTTAATTGGGTCGCCACAACTGAAAAGAGAAATCTGCGAGCGATGTGAAATCAACACGCATGACGTAACTCGGTATGTTTAAGCAATTTTGGACAAAATGCAGACAGAAAATTTTGCTGCAATACTGCGACAGAGATAGGAGATTTCTGCGGGGAGAATAACCGTCGATAAGGAAGAGGTCACTTCAAAAGCGCAGCACACAGTTTTTTGTCCTCGCGACAGTATTTTTGCTGGCACGGACCCAAGGATGCAATCACGGTTTATACAGTGTGCCGATTTCCAATATGGCCATATGGCGAATTTCGAAGGTGCATGGATTCCGCCGCAAAAGAGAGAGGGAGACGTCGAATTCTTCTTTCCATCGTTTTTTTGGGAAACGTCCGACTGATAAAAAAATCTTAATTCTGAATGGAATGAGCAAATGTAGTCAAAACCAGGATGGAAAAGTGACGGAATTCTGTCAGTCGATTTTAATACGGCCGAAATCAATTCGGAAGGATAAAAGATAACGGAGAACAAAAACAGTTACACAAAGATATGAAGATACCAGGTTTCATTTACGAAACCACTTAATAACGATGAGAGATTAATGAATAAAAAGTGTTTAAAAAATATTTTGAGAAAGTCGATATATCGGGTCGTCGTCAGTGTGTTTGTTAGCTAGAGAGATGACTTGTGATGAAACTTTTTAGGGATTCTTTGGTCATTCGGGAAAGTACACAGATAAAATGTCTCTCCAATATACATATACGTGCATATAGCTGTTCACAAGCAAATATTGAAGTAACGCACTGGAGTGGAATAAAAGAACGGAATATAGCACAATGAACCATGAATTCATATGGTTCAAGAAATTCTGTAAAAAAAAAACTCAATTTTTATATGTATTAAACCACTCACAACAAAGGGATGTAAAATAAAAAACTACGTCGTACTGAAAAGAAAGAAAAATTATTGGTGCATTTTGTCGACCTTATTTAAAAGCTACGTATTCTCTATTGTTTACCAACCCGCGATAATAAAATACGTTTAAATCAACCGCTCAATGCTTTCGTCATGTTAATTCGCGGCAATAACTACGCGGAAAACGTGTGGAAAATCGAAGTAAGACGATTAAGAAGCGTAATATTTTTTATTAATATTATGGTTGAAGCTCCGTACTCTATCGTAAATATGGACGCCAAAGTCCGTCAATTTTTCCACGACCAAGTTCGCTTTTATCGATCCTCGGTAACACCCACGATCTAAAGGCAACAAAAAAAGGACAAACATGATTTATTAAGCCACTTTACAATCCCGCTATATTATGATGTGTCGTTACGACAGGTAATCAACTAAAATTATTACAATCCACGGAAGGCGATTCCTCGACAGCTGATCAGCGGTAACACTAAAAATATTTCCTTCGGGAATAACCCTCCTCCACTTTGAAGAAATACCCACGAAAAAGGTCGGAAAGTATTATATACGACGAAGGGCGCGACGACAAATGTCTATACGCAAGAAGGGATATAAGAGAAAATAAAACTGTAAATGACGCGAGCGAGAGAGAAAGAGAAAGAGAGAGAGTAGAGCGAGCGAGCGAAAGAGACGCGAGGAGATGAGAATTTCGGTAGCAGAAGGGATCTAAGGAGCGTAAGAGAAAGAAAGGGTTCGGTGATACGGGTGACGTCCAGGAGATGGAGAGGAAAAACAGCGGGAGAGGAGAGAGGAATGGGGGAGAGAGAGAGAAGACTGATGGAGTACGAGATGACGAGGGAGACGCGAGCGGGAGGAGGAGGAGAGCGGAGGGGGAAAAGATTGGCCCGAAAGAGGTTTAGAAAGGATGGGATGGGGGGGAAGGGGTGGGTGGGTGCGAAAGGGATAAGGGGTAGAAGATGAGGGAGAGAAAAGGGAGGGGTGGACAGAATGAGGCATTGGGTCGGGAGGAAAACAGTGGCGAGGGAAATAGGGCCAAAATGGAGGGCAAGACGGATAATACGGGGAAAAGATGGAAGAGGGTGAGAGATTGAGGAAGGGCACGCGGAGAAGGGGGAGTAAAACGAGTGAAGGAGAGAGATGAAAGCACGGAGGTAAAGGCGAATTTACGCGATTCACTTTGGATGTACATCTTGGATGAAGTGACGGAAAAGTGAACCGTGTAAACAGCAATTCATCGACAGTGAACATTATTATTTTTGTTTACACGCTTCATTTTGCCTTCACTCTGGATGATTCATTCAAGACGCGCATCCAAAGTGAATCGTGGAAATTCGCCTTAAGCGCGACAGACACAGGAAGGAGAGGTTGACGAAATGCACAGAGAGAGAAAGAGTGAAAGGAGTGAGGTTTAACGTCCCCTTTCTCGTGACAGCTCTGAGCCAATATGAACGATGATCTGGCGATAACGAGTGATGACGAATAAATTCCCACAACATAAGATGTCTAAAAGCGACGGGTGAGAGGGATAAGGGCCTCCCGGGGAAGGGGACGTCATCTCGGAGCAGTCACGATACACACATCAACGCGACTATCGACACGTGAGCGGAATAAGTTGTGGCAGATTTCGCGAAATTTATTCGATATACATTATATATATATATTAACGAACGGGAAGCATCCTCGACGACGAAATTTTCTTCCCAGAGATAGTCACTTAGCGAGAATAATTCAAAAGGAAACTGGAGCCTCGTCCCTTCCATCAGGATTCAGATTCCGTGGGCGACAGCCGACGCACCGACTCGCTTTTATGGCCGATCAGAAAAACATGGAAGGGATTTCTTCGTCGGCGTTGGCGGGTTTCAGAGAAGTCTTTGGAAGGTACGTGGGAGGGTGGGGGGGGGGAGGGGGGGAGGGAGAGGGAGGAGAGGGGGGAGAAGGGAAGGGAGACAGAGAAAAAAGATGGAGTCGTTTTGTCGTTAAAAATAAACATGGGCAAGGCGAATAACACGAAATCCGAAATGCTCGGGGGAAAACTACTTCGTCCGACGCGGCGACGTAAGAGATGAATATTTAAAGAAGGTGGGGAGGCACTTAATACAGCGACGAATGATAGGATTGTTCTACGAGACGACCCGGTTGGGAAAAAAAAACGTCGTATCCGGTCGCAATTAGGTCAGAATGAGACGAATCATAATCGCGAAGAAAACAAAAGCGAGCACGCTTTCAGGGTGCGGAGGTAAGGGAGAGAGAGGGAGAGGGAGAAATGGATAGGGAAGGTCGTGGCGATGGAATGGAAGAGATGGAGTGGCGACGGTGAAGGTTGGAAAAAGAGTGAAGAGGAGTGGGGTGGGGTGGGACAGCGCCATGGAAACGGAGAGGAAATGAGAACGGAAGGGAATCGGGACGCGAGAAAGAGCGCAGACGAGACAGCGACGAGTGATGCATTAAAAACGACCGGACAGAAAGATGGAGAGCGCGGAGCGGTCTGGGCTTAGCAATCATTGTTGAGAGGTACGGAGGGTAGGGAAGGTAGGGGAGTGCCATGGAAAGACGGATACGGGGAGTGCGACCCGCGCCGCTTAATGACAGCTTCCATAAAGGCGAAGAGAAGGGAAAATGTCCCCACGCTTCGCGGCCGGGGGAAATAATCGATGACATACTTTCACTTTCATTTTTCCGATTCGTAATTCCGGGCGTGTCTTGGCTGACCATTCAGCTGATGAAAGGGGCGAAAAAAATATACACAAACACACACGCTCATATATACATACATATATATATATATATATATATATATATATATCTATATATATATATATATCTATATATATATATATACTTTTTTCAAAAAAAGAACCCTCCTCAAACAGGATGAAATATCACTATCTAATATGTTACTTTAAAAAATAAGGATTCATCTATAAAATAAAACGCAATTACACTAGATTTTTCATAATAAAACGATGAAAATGACGTTTAATCGTTGAAACCCGGGTCGTATTTCCGTTCAATAGAGTGGTGTTTTCTGCGAAGTGACTTTTATTTTCTTTCATTATAGAAAATGGAACGACACAAAGTTACGGCAAACCAAATAAATTTTATTTTTAAAATTTTTTCATATACTAACCTATACGAGGATGAATTTTAAGTACAATGCGTATGCCACTCCTATAGCAAACAAAAAAAAACATAAGTACTGACACAATTTAATAAGAAATTTCTAGAGAAAGCTAAGGTTTGACTACAACCGAAGGAGGGAAGTACATATATAATTACTACTGCTGCAAACATTTCAATGAAATCTTCTAAGGCGACTACAACAGTACCATTAAAAAATGATCAAACCAGAACACGGCAGATAGCGTTCCACTTTCAAGCAGCTGTATAACATTACAGAAATAATCTTTCACTTTTCGGCCTCATTTTACGACGAGCGTAGCAACTCGTTCATCCTTATATAACCAATCGTAGTTCTCAGTAATGAATCAATCACTCCTCTTTATAAGTAACGCGATCTGTAGCAAATTACCGCCGGCGATGCTGCGCATCGCAGAACGGAAACCCCTTCCTTTAATTATTAACGCACGACTCAGAACCGACGGTAAATAACAGGCGCAGGAAAAAAAAATCGTAGGAAAACGTACCGCGATGAAAAAAAATGGACCGAGGGATCCTCGAAGCAAATCGAATAAACGCTGCGCTTCATACCGTTCTGCCCGAAAAAAAAATTGAAAGTCGAAACGCCATCAATCTCCCTCTCCCCATTTTTCCCCTTTCTACCCAACGCCGAAGGATTCTTCCGCGAAGGCAATAACTGTCAACAGTCGGTGGGATGGAAGGAAAGATTTCGGCGAGCGGGAGGAGGAGGTCCGAACGCCACTTTCGAAGAACAAAGAAGGGTTTCAAACAAAACGGATAGGCGTCACATCGATTCTTTTATCTCTTCCCTAGAGGCCGTGCGCGCACAGAGGAGGTAATAAATGTCAAGCATTTTCCAGAGCGCCATCCAACAGAAGATAGGGATTTGATTCTTTCTTTTCCTCAAATCGCACGTCCGCCAAACCGAGGAGGAGGGGGGGGGGGAACAAAAAATTAAACCTAGAAAATACTAGGAGGATGTACCACAAGTCCGTTCGTACGGATTCTGGAGAGCATGGGTGTCCGGGTGTCCAACCTACGCCGAAGGGTTTTTGCGCGACCCGCGAAACCAATCCGAAAATTTTAACACACAAATTCATGCATTTTTATGAAAATTTTGATAATAAAACTTTTAATATTGGAATTCCTACCATAAAAAACCTCATTTAGATTTGATTTTCACTTAAATGGCACCTCGGAATATATAGGTAACTTCCGACATAAACTCTAATCTGGCCTCCAATGCGGCTCGTAGAAGGATTCACTATCACAGGATGAGGCCCGCCATGCAGAAAAGGTTGGACGCCATTACTGTAGAGAGTCGACTAAAAGATGATTATTATTTTCAAACGCCTTCGAACGATTGTGCAGTTCAGATTTATGGACGCGAATTCTAGCAACGAAAAGAGGGGGTTCGAATGAAGAAACGATGCGTAAGGAAGGAAAACTGGATTTTTACGCATTTTAAAGAAATTGAGTCTTTCGGATTTAAATTGAAAAACTACGTTGTATCAATAGCGATACAAAGTTAGGAAAAACCAGATACAAATTTAGGCTAGAAAGCAGCCGTCATCAGCGGTTCGAGTTGATTGGAATAATAGGTCACTAATGTTGACGGCTTCTTTGTGGTCCAAATACGCATCTAATTTTCATCGTCTTTTTATTCTTTTTGGAAAAATATAATCATTCATTTTGTTTTCAGCCATAAGGTCACTTCGACGATACTGCTTTGGACGTTCAAATTCTATTTGAGCCATCTCAGAGAGAAAAATGAACGCAATTCCTCCCGAGTAAGATTATATACTGTGATCAACATCTCAATTATAACCAATTTAAAAGTGTATTAAATTTCCTCCGTAAACTCTCTTCTGTTTTTGCATTCTATGAAATTCAATTCGTAAATCGCAAACAATTATTAGTCTCTTAAAATGTTTTGAAAGCTTTGCCCTCTCTATTATCTCCTAGCACTAGATGTAGGCATTTCGGTCAGGCTTGGATAAAAAAATCATCTCATTGTGTTTTTTCGATACATAACGACTGGAACTATATTCGTAGTAAATACAGCTCAAGAAACTGCCAAAAAAACTGTTTCAGCAAATGTATTAATCTACATTAAGATCGCTGAGTAATTCACATTTATGGCTATAAAGGATATACAATATCCTTGATTAAGTCATGAATAACAGGATATTCTCTTTTTGAAACTTTAGTTTTTTTAATCGCCTTTGATGCCGGGAAGCCAAATCTCTAAAATACCAACGACATTTTTACTGTTCATTTAAAATAGTAATAATGAAGGTAGTAACGGATAATACATAAAAATCATTTAAATAATAAACATTTCACAAAAAAATTATAATTACATCGGAGCAACTGGCGTAGACACCCTCAAAATTGTACGCCATATTTCCACAGAGGAGCAACGAGGAGTGCAAACAGCAAAATTAAGCACACTTCTGAATGTAATCAACTGCTTTGTGTCGAAAAATCTGCAACTAACATCTGTTTTACCACCACAACACAATTTTAACCGACAAAGAGGGAGCCTGAAACCTTTACTACAATCGCTCGAAACACAAAATTAAGAACGACAACTCTAGCGACTTCAAAACTACCCTTGTGAATGTTTTAAGTTTCCCATAATTTGATGATCCGCGGTAATAAAAGGACTGGAAAATCTAATTTACAATAAGTCATGTACAGAATAATTTGCATAAAAAATATAATTTTCTCTCTTCTTCGCGGAATGTCTCCAAGTCGAAATGCTCTCTTTTTATCGAAAACTATTGTTATCAGTTTTCTTTTACAAAAAATCTCCATTCTTTTAACTTTCTGTACCAAATTAATATCGTTAGTTAAGGGGATTTACCTTCGTTCTGCTCTCGAGCCTGTCCTCGCAGAAAAGTTGGCCCATTACTATTCAGACATGAAAGATGTCCCAATTGAATTAACGGTATTTGGAATTATTCTCGTTAGCTGTCGACAGTTTGTTGTTGTGAGGACGAAAATAAGATTAATACATAACTAAATTACTTTACGAGTTCTACGACCTGGAACAAAATCTCCGTTTGAAGATTAATTCCAACTAGGCGAATGACTTCAAATATTCCTGTCAATTATTTTATGCGTGGAGAAAATATATTATTTGCAGCGAACGTGTTAATTCTAGAAAATTTATTTTTACATTCTTTTAGACCTTCCTAAGTACACAACAATCACTGTAGTAGTATATTCTGTTGTAATTCTTTATTGCTTGTGGAAAGCATTGCAATAAAGATTTGTGTTCATAAGATAATTTTCGCATTAAAAAATATGCATCCTCATTAAGCGGTGGGGGAATCCTATCTCAGAGGAAAGAAGTAAAACGAGATGATTTCTGTGACAAGAGAGAGAAAATGGAAAAATTATGACTCTCCAATAGTCATAAAAAGGATAGGAAAACCATTTCGGTTTCAAACGGCCGTCATCAGCAGTGCTTTGCAGGTAGTAGATTCTAACTATCGGTAAATCACCACTGAAATGCACATATAGTTTTCCGATCCTTTATCTTTAAGGCTAATGGAGCGACATACTTTTCCGCTTTATTTTAGCCAAAGGTTGGACTCGATAATTCTCTTTTGAACGAAGAGAGAGGAAATTTCACGGAAATTAAAAACATACCAAAGGAAATATAGGTGAAGAAACTGCGAATATTAAAAAAATCATTCCCCACAGTGTCTTCTCCAGCTCAATTTCCTTTATCCTCAGCATTCCCTCACACTTTCCTCCTCTCTCTTCCTTTCTCTTCGTCTGCATGACATCACTACGGGCAGCTTTATTTTTTTCGGATCCCCTTTTGCGTATCTCTCTATCTATTTTAAAATCTCCCTCGTGCAAAAAGAGTCTATTATCGCAACTGAGTCCCGCATTTCTGAGGGATCTAAGCATAACGACGAGTCTACGGTGGAAAGCGGCTATGCTCCGGGAGTCGTACGCGCTACGTGATTGCCTATAAACAACGGTGCAAGTGGGAATGCGTCAGTCTGGAGGGAGAATATAGAGAGAGAGGAAAGAGAGAAAAAGAGAGAAGGGTAGATGGCGTTACGTGTGCCGTGAATCCCAACCACCCGTTATGCCGTTATGGTAACAGCGGAGCCTCTGCCGGTAGTTAGCCGGCGGAAAATGGATTTCGAAGCGTAATAAATATGATATATTACATACTTAAAGAGAGAGTAGGCGTGAGAATGGTCCAGATTCGAAATCAAAAGCCGAGTTAAAAGGATTAAAAATGATCAATACGACAACGCCCTGCAGTAAACTTAACGAAGCATATTATCTGTCCCCCATTTGTCTCTTTGTAGCTTTCCCATCTCCTCGCAAGGTCCGTAATTACACAGATCCCATTCGATTCAAGTAATCAGTCCTTACAACGATTTAATATCGCTCTTTTTCCGCAATTACATATTAAAAAACATAGCACTGTTTCCTTCATAATTAAAAATCTGTAGTCAGAGGCCTACATTAGTTCTCCAATCAAACCCAACCGAAAACTTTTATACAACATATACCGATATGCAACAGAATACTCGAGATTACCACTGGCGGATTTACTTAGAAATAATCCAGATCGTGTGATCACAACAATATAAAGTAAAACAAATGCCGATTAATCCATTTTTAAGGTAACCGAAATCATAATGAATCAAAAGCTTTTTTTAGTACCTCCGATTTTTACTTACAACTAATGGCCCTGCGGAGAGAAATATAAAAATTAAAACGGATCTTAAAGAAAATAAAACTCTCTTCTTCGGAGTTTTCTTTAAACGATTACGACGCAATTAAGGGAGATCAATAACTGAGATAAAAACGTTCGCAGAAAACATAACCCAATTAATTCAAAGGCAACAAACGCTGGCAGACGCGCCTCTGCAGAGGAATTCGATTCGTTGAGACACCGGCAACCGGCTGCAGAGACAAAGCGGCAAAAATCGAATCTCGAAAAGTAACGGCAAACAGCCGACATTCCTAGAGACGAAGACGAGGGAGAAAATAGGGCCGGAAGCTGACGAGCGTGAAAAAATTACACGCGCCGAATCCTGCGACGGTGCTGACCAAACTCGAAAGACAAAGCGAGAGACGTGGGTTCGAGGGCGTACCTAGCGAGGGAAAGATAAGAATCGCAACAGAGAGGTGGGGGCGTATGGGGGGGGGGGGGGAAGGGGAGAACGTGAGAGGAAAGGACCCGAGAGATGCAGGGAGGTGAGGGTCGAAGAAGCGGCAATCCCCCCCCTCCCGCCCCCCATACAATCCTCTTCCCTCGTCGCGAGATTCCCTCCCAACAGAAGAAAACCCCCTTCACACGCGTCGCTTCCCACCGATTCGATTTCCCTCCCTCCCTCCTTCCCCATGCCTTCCTTTTTCCCCGGGCGTTCGATTCCTGAGAGCAGGGTCCGTTAGATATTCAAATATTTGAGCACGACTTTGCAGAAAAAAAGGGTAACGGTAGGGACGGAGGAATTCTTACCCTTTAAACGTGACCTTTTTTACCCCTCCCCGTCTCTCCTCTTGTTCCTCTTTCGAATCGCGATCCTCTCTCTCTCTCATCCTGAAAAAGAAAAGAGAGGAAAAGAAGGAACAGTTGCGATTTTTTTTTCCTAGACGGAGCGAGCGGTTTCTGAGTATTTGCCTACCATCTCGGCGGGCTCAACAAAACTCATTTTCCAACACTCGAAACCCCCTTACTCGCTATAAACGTCTTTGGATTCGCGTCTGCCTACCTCGGAAACGTGTGTATGCGGGTAGAGAATGAGACGAGGCGGCGAGAATCTTTAAAAGTGAATGCTCGCCTTTTAGGATACTGTACTGGAGTACCTCCTCTTTCAGGATGAAAGGAAGGTAGTACAAAAACCTCGTGGTGTGCCGAACATATGCAGATAGAAGGAGAGAATGGGAAATAAAGAAACATGCTCTTAGTCGCGTATGCGACTTGAATTCTTAAGAAATGATCTCGCGTTTACTCAACCGAGTTGTGTAAACATAGGACAATGGGCCCAAGAAGCACACACGGAATATTAACATGCTTTTTCTTGAAATAGAAATGAAACGAGAACCTAAATCATAATACTTTGACACGATGCGGTCAAATAGGTTATGGATAAAGGTATGATACTGTCAAATACATTCACGAAAACAGCGAAAGGAAAAAATCAATAAGCACAATGAAAAATTAAGTATGATCCAGAAAATATCGTTACATAAAATTAAATTTTCTTATAGCGATATGCTGCAACTAAGAAAGCAACTTAAACATTTAGCGTGAAATATAGGAAATTCAAAATAATAATATGGGACGATTTTGAAAAGTTAATTTTAATACTGTTATCAATTCAAATGTAAAATACGTATGATCAAAAATGAATCAAAAACTGTTTTTTGGATTATAACCTCTTCCTAATACGAAGACATAGACACCCGATAAAGAGATGTAGGTGTGTTGTATTTACAAAAATCCGGTTACGCAAAACGAACGCAATCACGAGAGACCTCTGGAAAAGACATAAGTAGCCATCAAAAGTCTCCCACAGCACCATCCCGAATATATCCTGCCTTCAGAAGCCATTTATAAACGCCAGAATTTTTAAAAAAATCTTCCGCTGCACTTGGAAATGGGAGAAGTGGAGAGAAAGAGAGAGAAAGGAATATCCAATGCGGTTAACACGGCCAGAAATTTCTTCGTCAGACAAGAATCGAAAAAAAAACAACCCGAGAGCGATACAAACAGCCGACGACACAAAAACCATACTACAACAACATCGCGGGCTAGTATTAAAAAAAAAAGAAACGAGGAGGGCATTTTGGAGCCGGAGTAACAAAACAATAACGCGGTGTGCATCGGTCCGAATTTCAGCCGACGTCCCGGGAGAGAGGGAGAAAGCACATCCTCCGCCTTTATCATCGCCACTCCAAAAACCTCCACCCCCTCCACAAACCCTTCCATCTCCCCACACACCACTCCGCCACCATCTTCCCCTCCCCCTCACTTCCCTCCCCCTCTCTCCATCAACTTCCCCTCCCCCTCATATCCCCCTCCAACTCCACAATGACCCGGGTAGTATCCCCTCGCATTTGCATAACACTTGACCCCAAACGGTAGCGGCATCCACTCCCGCACTCGCTCTTACTCTCACCCTTCCCTCTCTCTCTCTCTCTTCACTCCCGCACGCGTGGGAGGTAGAGAGAGGAGAGAGAGAGAGAGTGAAGGAGGACGAGAGGACGGTGCATAAGGATGGTAAAAAAAGAGGGGAAAGGCGTCGACAAAGAGAGGGGAAATTGAATAACGGGACGAGAGCCGAGTTACGCGAGATATAAAAAAAGGTGTGAGAAGAGAGGTGAGAAAGAGAAAGGGAGACAGTATGTAGCGAGGAAGAATTTGTGAAAGCATAAGGCGAAGGAGAGGACAATGGAGATCCAAGCGGGTATGGGAGAGGGAATGAGAATTGCACGGAAAAAATCGCAAAGGGGAGAGAGGATAAAAGGAGAGAAGTCTGCAGTAGAATGAAAGAGAGAGAGAGAGAGATAGAAGGGACAAAAAACGAAGCGTACGATGCAAAACTGGAGAATGGCAGAAGCCAGACAAAAAAGAAGAGAGACGATAGGAGAGAGAGACATACCGGTAAAAGAGGATGTACAAAAGGGAGGGAGGGAGAGAGAGAGGGAGAGAAAGAGAGAAAATGGGGAGTTATACACGGACATAGAGAGAGAGAGAGAGAAAGGAGAGGCGCTTCGCACGGCAATGCTTCATTTTTTTTAGTCCTGTTTGTCCGGCGGGAGGATAAGAGGGCGGTACGTGTCAGGTTCACACCCCGCCCACACAATCGCATAGAATAGGTGGGGTGGGGAGAGAGATGTGGGTGGGGGGGGGGAGGGGGAAGGAAGCCGTCTCGGATTCCGTATATCCACCACCTCCCCTTTATCCACCTCCTCCTTCCGACTTATCCTTCTCCTTCACCGCCCGCATCTCCTTCCCACACCGACTCCTCTCTACTCTCTTTTCAAGGATGTGGAGAGCTTTTTCGTAGAGGAGGAGGAAGGGACCGGGAGGGTGAAAGTGAGGGAGAGAGGCAAAGAACCATCTCCCGCCCGCCCGGAGGCATACGTCGGGTCAATATTCCTTTGAGGTGTGCGAGGATAGCGCGTGGAAATTCGAGTCCGTGTGTCCATCGAGCGAAATGGATGACGTGGAGAGGAGAAGGGGAAGAGAGAAAGTCTCCAAAAGACCACGCGGGAGTGGGAATCCTGCGAATCTCGTTACGCCCCATCTTCTCTTCTTATTCTCTCGGAGAGAAAGAAAATCGTCCCCGAAACCGGGATGGCGAGCCATTTCCTTTCACGAACTCGGGCATCCAGCGTGCACAGAGGTTTCCACGCCAAACATGCTAATTCACGGAACGTTAGTAGGCAAAGAAACACTCCGAATCCAAGAGCGTTTGAAATGTCCTTGTTAATGAGAACTATCAGGTACGTCGACGGTACCTAAACCCTACCTCGCATAGAACGTAAAGCCAAAATAAGATTAAAGCATTTTAAAAAGGCATTAGATAAATTAAGAGAGAGCTACAATCCCTCGATCCCCATGATTATACGTGTCTTTATCAGCGTTATTAAGCTAATTGTAAAGGTCGTCAACGGCTGTTAATTAATTTATCTATTTTACATTGCGAGAAGGCCATAAGCCTGGTGGCGCGTATATATATTAGTAAATATGAAGGCAATATCAAGCACAAGCATAACATTACATAAATTATTAAAATACGGAATATCCAACAAAAACATAAAATGAATAGATTGATCCGTGGTCAATAAAAAAATAATAATAACCCGTGGCATACGTTAAAAAGTACATAATCATTATAACATTTTTCCCTCCGGAAATGAGAGTTTTCAAGCTTAATGGTAGATTTTCACGGCTACCGTAGCCAGTTAAAATAAAACTATAGTCAAAATGAAAAAAAAAAAAACGGTAGGGTTGAATATACCTTGAACGCCTGAAAGAGGTAGCCCAATTTCATCCTGTTTCCTTAGTGCCCCGAAAGAATTAAAACGAAACATAATGAAGTAAATACTATCTAAACTCCTAAGATAGACGACGGATATCACTAAGCTTTTTCCGTCGACTTTAAACACGACTTTAAACACGTCAAAACTTCAATTCAATCCGTCTTTACGCTGATTACAATAAACAATTTAAATAAATTAGAACGTCTCTCTTGGAACGTTCCAGATCTTTTAAAAAGATATGCCAAAATTCCGCTGTAAACTGGATAAAGGAATCACCCGTAAAACGGTCCAAAAAAGGACCCAAATCGCCTCCCCGAATAACTAAAGCTTAAGTTATTCCGTATCATTTGAAAAGATATCAACGACACGGTATCAGATTCCATCCACTTTGGGCATGCAAATAGACGACGGGAGGCGAGACGATATCACGTGGAGATTGTGTGCGGTGGACGGGGGTAGGCGGTCAACGGAGTAGGAAAGAGAGAGCGCGGAGAAAGATGGAGGAAAAAACCGAAAGAGGGGGAGAGGAAAAAGTGAACGAAGAGAGAGAGAGAGAGAGAGAGAGAGAAACGAGATAAGAGAAAAAGTGAAGTGGCTGGGCGGTACCAGAAGAGTGAGGTCCCGAGGTAGGCAGACATTGAGTGAGAGGCCTTTGGCACTGAGGGAGGTGGTCCACGAGACACAAGAGAGACGACGGATAGGTTTTGTGTCCTCCCTTTTATTCCACGGAAGGAGAAGGAGAGAGAGAGAGAGAGAAAGGAAGGGTGCGAGACGTAGAAAGTGGAGTGAGGCGGGATAAAAAGAAGAGGGAAAGTGTGAGAGGAAAGCCGGGAGGGCAGGTGATTGAAAGGTGGAGAGGGGTAATGGTGGGAATTGGGTGGGTAAATAAAGCTGTTGAGGCTTTTATAGCGCCTAAAACAGATACAAACCCTGTCTCTCTCTCTCTCCCTTCCCCTCGTTTGAGATTCTGTTTGGAGTTCTTTTTCCTGTTTAAACCCGCCTACCCTTCGTCTACAGGAAATCGCACACGGTCTTAAATAAGGATATTGAGAATGAATTAGGTCGGACTAAAGGTTTCGGGTTCCGCTGGAATGGCGAGTCTCCAGGGAGAGATGAAGACAGAAGAGAACATGCGAGAGAGAGAGAGAATCAAAAAAGGAAACATGGCACATTAAAGTGGGGAAAAGAAGGGAAGGACGCTTATGAATTAACGGGTCCCACATATCCTAAAAGAGGTTTTGATTTCACGTGTACGAAGACTCCATCAAAGTCTTATTACAACTCTATGCATGGCAAAACATAGTAATGTAAGATTGGGATCAAAAGTTTGTTTTTCAAAATTATTTTAAAGGAAATCTGTTCATGCTCGTGTAACGATAACATATTTTCACACGCAAACTCAGAACGATTAATTCGTTGCGTGTAAATATTCCTAAAATTATATTCTAACATTAGAATTGGTAAAAAAAATAGCGATGGAAATTTGTTCACGAATAAATACATGGCAAATGTATAATACAATGACAAAATATCTATAAAGATATGGGTTATGAAATCAGTAATATTACTCCTATTGAAATTTACCATATTTTCTGATTTACAATAATGAAATTGTTGTTATCCCAAAAAACGCATGATAAAGGCTGCGGATGTTAGAAATTTGAGGAAACGACTGAAATAAAGTTTTAAAAATACCATTACAAAAGGTATAGGAAAATATACAAATTGCGGAGGCCTAAATACGATAGTACCAATTTGGAACTTGTCCCGGCGAGAACATTTACGAAGATCAAACGAAAAATTAACGGATTTCTGAAAATTAATGGAAATTACTTGGAGGTACCATTGTTCTAGGCTAAAAAAATGAAAATATTGTACCACTGCTTCTGAATTGTAATTGCATGCTTGTTTTGGTAATTGAACATATTTCAGCGAAACAAAACACGCATTCATGTATTTTAATGGTCTTATGTGGACAAAATGCTGGAAACCGAAAAATTACAACCCCTTGGAAATAAACATTTTCTGTTTGTCTAAACCAGGGCATCGAACCGTAAGTTTTTTCGCTCCGGTTTTCGTTCCAGTTTCGCTTCGGCAACCATCAGTGAACCGGTTCGAACCGGTTTTTTTTCGCTCCGACCTTAAAATATTTTAAAGAAGCAAGAACTAATTTATTAATTTACGTAATTTTATATTTAAATCAAATACATCTTCACTATAACAATATTGATATTTAAAAAACTAATAAAATACGAAAATAAATTATTTAAATGTAAATATTTAGTATGTATTTCATTTATTTAAGATTATATTTAGAATTGAACAATTACAAACCATACATGCGTTGCAAATGATTTCAACAGGTTAGGAAAGTGTAAATTACAAATAAGCACGTTTACTGCGACAGAGTTTTCTAAACTTATTATGTTATGTAAACCATTCATCTCATTTCCTAATTTACTGTTCTTAGTCTTTAGTACTAAATTTCATTAAAATCCGCTGTACAGCTACGAGGAAAGGAATTGCATCCGGATAGAAGAACGGACAGACCGCAGCTAATATGCGCTGAAGCTGGAATGCCTAATAATGAATTATTAATATTTTAATTCACAAATCGTAGGGCAAAATGAGACCGCGTTGTCTCAATAGTACCAGTATGTTGAATAAGACATTACGTTATTTTCACTAACAATTTGTGGAAGACGTCGACTGCTCATATAATAGTAAAAACTGTAAATGCACAGCTTTATTTTTCATTCAAAGATCACATAAATGTATGAAAAAATGTATAAAATTTTTGTGAGGAAGAAGCCCGCGGAAATTGATAGTCCGAGAATCCATAAAGACTGAGAAATGTTTATTAACATGATACAAATTTACTATGACTAAATATTTTTAATCACTTAAGTAGAGTGAGAATGTTAGAGTTCATTATTTCATGAAATTGAAACGATAAGTACCGTTTCAAAAAATTGTGACTAAGCGAAAACGTTATTTTTCACCCAGCGGCAAATAAAAAACATCTACGTACATATATATATTACCCTGCAATTACCCAAGTTAGTGGGTAGCAAGAGGTGACGTGCACTGAACAGTCCTTAACGATTTTTGTTGTCACGGTTACGCCTCCAATTGTGATTCCAGATCTACGTAACTTACATACAAATATAGCTATCCATCAATATACCGATAACTATATATCCTATTTACATTTTACTTTCAGGAACCATAATAGGAGTAATATTGTTACAAGAGGTAGACGTTAGGAAAGAATTTGTGCATCGCACCCCGTGCCACCCACCAATATGGTGAATTGCAAGATAATATGTAGATGTAAAAAGAGCGCTGTATTAACAAACTCCCTCAAATGAAAATCAAAAAGAGCTAAATTATCGGGTAATATTATTTTCTAATAACGTTTTGAGAATCGGGGAAAAAAAGAAACAAGTTAGGAAAGTGTACATCGTATCACAAATGGGCGCGTTTAGTGCAATGGAGTATTAGAAAGAAATTATAGTATACCTGTACTTAAGGGAAATAGCGTTTTCAAGTTCTTTTCTTCATCATAAATAATCAATTTTCTTCCTATTTAATAATATTACATGCACACGTAGGAAAATTAAACGTTTGTTTGGGAGATTGTTTATGTTAGCAACAATGAAGTAACCATGCAAGTAATTTTCTAAGTTCAACTCGATATAAGACTTTCTTGTTTGATTTTCTCGATAACGGCTACTCCTACGATAAAAATGTATAGAAAAGGAAAGACTCCACTTTACTAGTTCTACAAGTTTTATTTGAAAAATATTTTGATATGATCAATATTTTACGAGATATGACGAAAATTTAATTTTTTGTCCCCAGTAAAGTGGTACCCCTGATTGGCGTACGTGATTCATTTTTGCGATTTTCTTATTATATTTGATTGAAAGTCCTTAATATCAAATTTCATGAAAATCCGTTCGGTAGAAGCCGAGAACGAACATGCGGACGGACGGACGGACGGATCGACCTACGATAATAAGCGCTCACGCTTAAGCGAAACGCGCCTAAAAAATATTGCCACCAGGAATCGAAGCCTAGCCCTTAACGTAAAGTGTGCACACTAGCCTCCCAACCAAACTGACCGCTAGTAACAATAAAACAAATAATTATTATAAGCGACATACGATGTTTTTGCTTATTTTTGACGCTGACTTCTCGAAACCAGGGATGCCTTCACATAAACTCTGAGACACTTATTTGCGTGTAGAATCGCAGGATTCACATTTCGTCGGAATACGTGATCCGAAGTTCGTAGCCTCTCCTTTTTATTATGCCTCTGTAAATCTCGTGATCCTAAATGCGAGCTAAGATAATTGAACAATGGACAAAACAATTTTTGCCTCTTGTGAATTATCCGCCCCATTTTTTGAAAAGAACTTACTAACTTCATGCAATAAACTCAACACTTATAAGCAGTATAAAAATAATTTCAGCAATTAATAAAACATTGAATAACAGAAATAACAATGTCAACAAATAACTGCTTCTCCATTCGCGCTGGATGATTTATCTTCTCCTTAATGCTGGCAACACTTCGTTACTTACACCGATAAGCCAAATATTTTAATGGAAATAACAAATATACATTAATTTTTATTTCTATTTTCAAGAACGATTAACATTCAATATAAAATTGAATTTTTAGAGTTTACAATACATACCTATTTAAAATTACTAACCTGTAACAAAGGGCAAATAATGCAAGAAACAAACGTGGAACGATCCTCCTTCAATAATTAGCAAGGGTAGACTGGTGGATGCTACTCACAGTTCATATGAAGGAATGAAAGTATCAAACGAAACATGGGGGAAAACTTCCCTTCTCCCTAGATATTCATAAGGTTCAAGGAATTTTCGAATGGATAAATTTCCCCATGGAATTACCGGAAGTCGTTAGATATTATTTTATAAAAGACTTCAAGGTCGTATTCGTGGAAGGAACCAAGGAACTTGAGGATTAGTGGAACTTGGTTGGGGTTTGGACCCCATGGCGACAGGGTATGGTAGCGTGAGGGAGGCGATGACCATTTGAACATGGAAGGTTACTGAGCTGTGTGAAAATTCCGCCTTTCGCTTACACTGTTTATGCGAACCGAAATAAATATCGGTTTTCGGTTCGGGTTCGGTTCCACTCCGGCCAAAAATATCGGGTTTTTTCGGTTCGGTTCCGGTTCTATGCCCTGGTCTAAACAAATGAAGGGCTAAAAATAAAAATTCCTCCTAAAAATAAATTGAGTGGCAGTATCGTTTAGATATCAATATATAGCAGAAAGCATATCCCAAGAAATAAAGCAAACAAATGGACACTTTAAAGCTGATATACATGGTTGAGTGAAAATTCAAATAATGTGACGTATTGAGAAGATAAAAGTACATATTGCGCAAATTATTCATCGATTTCAGTGAGCTAAAATAAAGTGTATTTTAAGTACAATGCAGTTAAAATTTCAATAGTCGTGCTTGTATTGATTACTGAAACAGCATTCATTTCGGACCTTCATTTAAAATGTATGCACCAGTTTATTTATTTATTTTCACCAGCTCATAAACAGCACTTCACGGCCTTTACAATGAGTGTTACAACAATAACAAGGACAAACACAACATCCATGCCCGAAGCGGGATTCGAACTCGCGACCTTTGGGTTAGAAGGCAGGCACACTACCTACCAGTCTAACCCGGGCCGGCAGTTGTGTTATTTGTTCGAAAATTCTATGTCAAATAACTCGGATGTTTAAATTTAAATGAATGGAGTGCAGTGCCTTCTAAAACTATGACCAATACAGGTATGACGATGGAACAAAGGAAATATCTATAATCTTTTCCAAAAAAAAATTAATTGATGTTACTGAAAAATACAACGAATGCTGCTTTCAGCAAAACGCAGAACCTCTAAGTACATATTTCAGTCTAACAAAACAGCATCCCATTCACACGCGTATCCCTCGCCATTTAAGCGCAAATACGATTCACCAAAGGACGAAAAAAAAAATGGAGAAAATTTAAGGGTACGCGTCCCTTAACTCCTTCTGGCCAGCGGGATCTACCGAAAATAACTTTTCAGAAATCCGAAGCGAGAAGTATAATATTCTTTAGTCTTCCACCACCACCAATGGAGTCGATAATAAATCCAAGTTTTAGAGGACATTAGAGGAAAACGTTTTATCGGCATTTTTTTTTAACCCGTGAATTCCTTTGAAAATGAGATTTCCGACCCGAAGAATGAAAATTTTCGAGAATTAGGCGCCTCGGGGAGAGGGGGAGGGAGGGGGGGGGGGAAATTTCTCAGAGACTGAAGAGTGAGGGAGGGAGGAAGAGAGTCGAGTGGGAGGGGTAACGAAGATACGGAGAGGATGATCTAGGGAAATTTGTAATGGGTTTCTGCAGAAATGGTGGAGAAATGAGAAGCACGAGAACTACGGGACCGAGAGGAGGGAAAATATAGATACGGAAGAAAAAGAGGGAAAAAAACGGCAGAAGAGAGAAAGAGAGCGACACAGGGAGAGCCTGCAAAGAAGAACGGCCGACAAGAAAGGTTAGAGAGAGAGAGAGAGCAGAGGAAGACTTAACCAGACAAAGTTATGGAGAGCCAGAGAGAGGAGTGGAAAGAAGAAAAAGTTTTAAGTTGTTAGAGGTTGATCTGACAGAAAGGAGAGAGAGAGAGAGAGAAAGATACAACAAAGGTAGGGAAATGTCCTTTATAAAAGACGGAAATATAAAGTGGACTGGGGAAAATATAGGAGGAAAAGAAAATGTTAGGAGCGTGAGAGAGGGTTGGAGGATCCTAGGGAAGAGATTAGAGGGGGAATATAGTCTGCGTATGTGTGTGTCTGTGTGTGGAGGGAAATTTTACGGGTGTGGATCTGTCTGGAGTCATGGGCGCGTGATGAGCCATTCCTCGAAGGCAAGGGCGGAAGAAAGCGGTGAGGGGAAAAAGATTGCCTGGAATGGCGGGTGGGTGGGGCGGGTCATGGGACGGGGCTAGAGGGTTGACGGCGGGGGAAAGAGCGGTAGACGGCGGGGGGTGGGGCAATGCAGATGAAGGAAGGATAAGGGACGGAGTGAGAGAGAGAGAGAGAGAGAGAGAGAGAAGGGGGAAGAGGTGTCGAGAGGTGGTGGCGGTCCGGAAGAGAGGGGGGGGGGAGAAGATGTGGGGCGTGGATAGGAGGGCGCGCACAGCATTTGAAGGACGGCCCAGACGTGTCGTCGCTCGAATGCAGAAGAGGTGCGAGGTAGGAGAACGAGTGGAAAGGGGTGGGATTTTAATAAAAAAAAAAGATGGCAACACATCCCGGAAAAAAAGGGGGAAGGAAGATAATGTAGGTTTCGAGTGTAAATACTACGAAATGATTTTCTCGAAGAATTGATTTCGTGGCCTTTTAATGAGCGCGTTATTTTCTATAAAATATACGTGTCCTTGCCACGTTTCTTCACTGCTAGAGGCACGGTTGCGAGAGTTTGCACTAGAGATATTGATTCACTGCCTATTTATGACAAATCGATAAGTACCTATATTTGAAAGACGCAAAAGATTGAAAAGATGAGCGAGTATATTCTTTAATTGTAGCCACATCATGATTCACGAGAAAGCCGCAATAAAGAATAAAGAAAGACATTCCCTGCTTCTCAGACTATGACTTCGAAGAATTATAAAAGATAAAGGCTATTTGGCCATAAAAAGAAAAAAAACTTCAGTTTAAAAAAATCGAGGAAAAAAATTTTTCTTTACAGAAAAGTTAATTTAAAATGCATTAAATGTTTTTTTATGTCCATACAATACATAAATTATTTTCTCAACTACGTAAAAAAGAATATCCAACTAGAATAAGGAGAAGGAATCCCAAATCTCGCTGAAGTTTCCGCAGAGTACCAAAGGACCCGATACCACTCAAGAAAAGAGACTAGTCAAACATTTTAAAGCACTCATCGAAGAATCGTTAAAGCGTGACTTTATGTGCATCGGTTGACGTTCTTCACTGAAGAGAAGCCATAACGCCCTTCTGAAAATATGACCAGAAACAGTACTTGTCAATCCTTAAATTTCCCAACAATACCGCCTTTAATATCCCACAAAAGAGCATCAAGTATCATCACAATGTGTGATGAACAGAGGAAGTAGGTACCCTTCCAATGAGTCGCGAAAACAGCCCGATTCGACAACAAAAAAAAAGGGAAATCGTTAACCGGTTTTCGAAGAACTCCTTCAATTCCTGGTAATGCGATTTAACCAGCGCACGCAGAAAAGGAACGAACCTTCTTTTCCTCTCTAACAAACCGAAACAGAAAGATAAAGAGACAGAGAAAAAAATGGGGAAAGTGGGATAACGAAGGAATGAAAAGGAAAAGGGCGTAGACCGAGACCGGGGGTTCTTTTGAAAGGATACACAAACTGCAAAGACTCAAGCTACGAGATTATCTTCGGACGTAGAGTGGGAGGGAGGGAGGGAGAGAGAGAGAGTGATGGACGGAGGGAGAAAGAGGAAAGGGAAGAAGTGTGTAGTCACACACGAAGGGAGTGGATTATTTTTCTCTCTCTGCCCCACTCCCTTTCTCTCTACAAGCAGAGAGAGAGAGAGAGAGAGAATATGTGGATAAAGGATTACTGTTCAAATTGGAGTGGTGAGAGGAGACCCTGGTAATAGGAGGGAGAAACGAAAGGGAGGAAGCGATAAGTATAAAAAGGAGAAGGACGAGAGAAACGAGGACAGGGAGAATGAGAAACAAATGGGAGAACTGGGTGAGAGAGCGAGACGAGATGGGGAGATAATGGGAGAGAGGGGGCGGGGGACAAGTAAGGTTTGGCTGTATAGAATGAGATGAGGAAACAGTCGCAATAAAAGAAAGGATCGGGAATAAAAACTGCGGAGATAAGGCGGGAAGAGAGAAAGGGAGAGAGAGAGAGAGATAAGGCGAATGAATGCTCGACGGGGAAAGGAGAATGGAGCGGAATGAACCACAAAAAGCGCAACTTTATTGCAAGAATGATTGCGATATGACCGCGTGCATATCTCGTCGCTCGCTTTTTTCTCTTTTTTTATATAAAGTATAAATTCCCTCGCAATTCATTAAAAAAAGGGTTCCCCCATCATTCCGAATCCTTTTGTCCCGCGCGTATGAAAAGGGCCGCCGCCACCTCTTAATTTTTTTCCGAAAGTTTTCGCGTTGGCATTTTTTTCACCGCGCACACAAAAGGGGACTCGGATTTTCGAAAAAAAAAACGATCAATTAAAAACGGGAAAGTGTTACTAAAGCCCTGCGCGATAAGGACTTAACCCCAACGGAAGAGAAAAAAACACGAGAAATTTCCGAAAAAAATGGAGGGCGAATAAAAAACGGAGTTACGAATCTAATGAACGGAATGAACTTGACTTACCTGACGTGAAAACGTCTTTTTTATATTACGTGCTCCGATTCGAGGGATTTTTTATTGATATGGCTGTGTTGTACGTTCTTCGTGTGATCGGACGCATATATGCATATTAAAATAAGATCAGCTAACTGTTCGGATGACAAAAATAGACGCCAGAATCCACATTTCACAATTAGAAAATAGGTACCTTTCAACGGAACAAGGAGTAAACAGAAACTGAAAGTATATAATCGGTGCGAAATAATATTTCTAAGACTTCAAAAAGCGATTCGCCGATAAAGCTAAAGATACAGGAGTAAAACACCACTTATACCCGTAATAAGGTCATTTTTTTTAGGGATTTAACCGACGCGAACTTGATCCTACATCCCAATCTTTTACTCTCCTTAAAATAAAGGACGAAGCATCCGGCTTTCTCTAGACGGGATTTTTAGTTAAGCTCCTTTCTGACCCTCTCCGTAACTCTCGCGAGCAGTGCGGCGCGATATTTCTCCACTGCGTCGACTTAATTCCGAGTTCAACGCCGGTCGATGCCGAGTAAGGAACTCCGTTTAGTCCCGACAATTGCAACAATGGGAGGAACATCCCGAAAATTAATTAAGTAAGGCTTAACCGCTGATGCAACCGCCTCCCTTTAACTACATGGTATTCGAGCCCGACCTCGACCGCAGCCCCGTCACACGACACAAACACACAAGAAGGCGCGCAGAAAAGTACGAGAAGCAAGAGACTAGACAAAGCCACAGAGACGAAAGAAATTGCCAAAAAGGATGAAAAGACGGGACGAGGGAGGATGCGGCGGAGAAAACGGGCACAGTAGTAACAGCAAGAGTTGAGAAAGGAAGAGGCATAGCAGACGGAAGGACAGGGGGAAACGCGAGAGGGAGGGAGAACAAAGGAAAACTAGTAACAGATACGGAGCGAAACAGGATTGAGAAGTGGCGGGAAAAAAGAGAAGGTAGGGAATGAGGCAGATTAGAGAAGGAAAGAGAAGAGGAAAAAGGTAGTGTGGGGGGAAATTCAATAGGAAAGTAGGGAAAGAGAAGGAAAGTAATAATAAGCAGGGAGGACGAAGTCGGTCAAAGAAAAATATGGAAGAAAATGAGAGAAAATAATGGAAACGGGAAAGCATAAAGTATAAAGGGAGTGAGGGGATGCAAGAGAGAGAGAAAGGAAGGAATACAGAAAGAGGAGAGAGGGGAATAGTAAAAACACGTAAGAGGTTTAAGGTCGGAAAGGACAGAATGGACGGAGAGCTAGCGAAAGAAAGTGGGAGAGAGATGTAGGGAGGAAGGATAGGAAGACGGAGATACACAAGAGAGAGCGGAAACGGGATAGAAGACGAGTGGGCCCTCACGATGTCCAAACTTCGTTTTTGGAAATGGGCGACGGGAGAGCTCTCCCAGGCGGCGAGTATACGAACCAGAAAGACAAACCCTGGGAGTGGTGTCTCCTTCCCTACTCCTCCCATCCGAAAAAAACCCCTCCCCGTCCCTTTCTAATTTTTTTTCGCATTCCATTTTTTTCCTTTTTTTTTGCGGAGGTAAGACCCCCGGGAACGTGGACGAGGGGAAGTGGGGGGAGGGAGAGAAGAGTGCGGGGAGGACGGTCAATGAGCGCTGGTGAGCAGAGTAAAAGGGACGTAGAGGTAGGGAGAGGAGAGAGAAGGGGGAGGGAGAGGTGAAAGAGGAGGAGGAGACGAGCGGTGGAGAGGACTTGGGGGAAAACGAGGGAAAAGGTGGAAGAGAGGATCCAGGGAATTTTTTCTTGCATTAGGAAGACAACATACGGCAAAGGCCAATGGTAACTTGGGCTTAGCAGGATGGAGTTTTATCCGGTTATCAAGGGAGGTATATAACGAATGCGCTACGAGTTTTCCTCGAGAGAATCCTTCAACTGGAGGAGGTAGATTAAGGAGATCCTAGCCAAGTCAGGATGGAATGGGCAAAGTGTAGATCCCTATTTCTTTCTCCTTGATAGTTGGTAGGTCGGAACGGACAAATCCGAAGAGTTCAGTTTCTATTAGAATTAAATCTAAACGAGGTCACGGATGCTTAATGAATAGATAGAAACTGGTTAACAAGAATGGGACAAAGAATAAAATGCTAACTAAGCTCCATAAGCTTTGCTATAAAAAAGTATACTTGACTCGATTTTTCATCATAACTATATCATTTCTTCTATGATAAATCATAATAATCTCAAATTCAACAACAGATTTGGACGAATTTTAAGAAAATAAAATATTATTATTTCAATGCGGCGTCGTTTCATAAGAGGAGAAACTAGCAATTCACGCTTTTTTTTTAAATCGCGTTGAAAACGACGGTCGTTTCCCAGGCTGACAACGGAAAGCCAACCTGGTAAAAGACGAGATTGAAAATAATTTGGCAATAAAAGGAACAGTGAAAAATAGGCACATTAAGCACGTGACGCAAAAATTGGAAGAGAAAAAATTGTTACAAAGTGCTCCCGTTTCGTTAACCGAACTCCGCATTCCACATTTAAAAACCGACGAGCATTTCACGGTTTTAAAAACAAAGCTTTGACAAAGGAAAAAAAAAACGGAAAATTATTGCGGGGAATCTCGTTTCATTAATGTACCTTTCAAGATTAGCGAGTTATTAGGAGTTATATATTACGACAATGTGTCACGCGCAACGGTCTCGACACATTTTTCACGGCACATCAGGAAGGTAATACGATACGCTCCGCGGAAAACTATAAAAACCGTAAGACCTCCTCAAATCCCTCCCCCGTTCCAGGGAACCATCCAACCTCTTCCCCCTTCTTTTTTTTTTCATCTCACCCTAGCCAAAAAATTCTGAAAATTCCGACTCCTCTCCGTGACCATAAAGAACGCGGAAAAACAAACGCTTCGAAAAAGAGACGGAGAGAAAAAAACGCGACAAGGAGGAAAACGCCATTAAGAGCAATAATTTCGAACTCGTCGATAAAAAGAAGAAAGACGATCAGACGTGCGAAAAAGAGAAGAGTCTCCCGAAAAAAAAAGAAGCGGACACAAAAAAAACGATAATATGTCAGAGCAGAAGAAGAAAGATGGAGTGCGCGAAGGGAAGGAAGTCGAGAGGAAACGGAAGTGGGAGAGGGATGGAGAAAGACACGGAGGGAGAAAATAGAGGGAGAAAAAGAGAGAGATGATGGGAAGGAAGGAAAGATTGAGGCATATGGGAGTGGGAGGGATGAGGGCTGGGGATTACGCAAGAAAGAATCAACGGAGTGAGAGGGAGAGTGGGGAGGAAAAGAAAGGGGAGAAAGAAGGAGAGAGAGGAAGAAAGGAAAGGCGGAGGAGAAACGGGACGAAGAGAAGGAGTAGGAGTGGGACGAAATGGTGGGGGCGGAAAAAGGGAAGGGAACTGGAAAAGAATGGTCGTTTTTTCGAGAATTTCCCTTTCCCTCCAATTCTTCCGTGTCATTTGCGACGTGAGGGAGGGGCTGCAGTCGTAGTCACTTGTCTCCCAGTCTCACGCCTATCACCTCCTTCTCCCCCCCCTCCCCCCCCCAATCCCATCAAACCCTTTCTCCGCGGGAAGCCTCTTAGAAAACCTCCCTCAATCTCGCTCTCTCTCTCTCTCTATCCCACTTCGAACCTTACCCTCCCTCTGTGACTCTCCCATTTCTCCACCCCTTCACGAGACCCGGGCCAGCTCCTCCTCTTAAACTCCACCACCCACTCGGATGGAGGTCCTTCCCCTCTCCTTACCTCCCTCCCACCCCCCCCTCTCTCTCTCTCTGCAGATTCCATTGTTCCCTCGCTATCGTGGAAGGGGATGCCAGTCACGCACCATCGCAAGGAAGCTCGATTGTTCTGAGGAATGTCGCCCAAAGAGGGAGGTTACCTAGTGTGCACGGCCCGTGAATCGGATGACGTCGAATACGTGATGCGCTCGGAAGGTAAGGACTTAGGGAGGGGGAGGGGGGGGGGGAGGAGGGGAATGAGGATGGAGGATACGTAAGAGTGGATTTCGAGAATGAGGAGATGGGCGTGGGCCACGATTGAGTGCGTGCAGAGGGGGAGGGGAAGAGGAGGAGAGATAGAGAGGGGGGAGGGGAGTAAAAGAGATGGGTGGAAGAGATGGGAACAAAGGGGTGGGTTGGCCCTTTCAAAATACCTCGGGGAAGACAAAAATACCTAAAGGTTAAGATAAAAATTCTCCCTTCCGGTTCCCTCGCGATTTATTTTTTCGCGTTGTCTCCGCCACTAAGCCGATGCGGCGGAAATGCTGATTTTTTTTTGTTCGTCGAACAAATTATTCCGTTAAAATATCTGGAAGTTGTCACGAGTTCGATTTAAAAAAAATACGTTTTGGTATGTAAGTTTTTTCGATATTTTGGAACTGCTTCTAAGCTTCGGGCGTTATGTCATCAGCTATGGTTAGGATTTAGAAAAAGATAAAATAATTTTATTTAAAAATTCGTTTTCCTACTTTTCGCCTAAGACCTAATATAGAAAAATACTGCTACTAAAATATTATTTCGTAAGAAGGAAAAATATTATAAGTCCTTCTCCAAACGTATGAGATCGTTTTACAAGTCCGGTAATCACTAGTTGATGGACTCTAGAATTACTTGTTATTTGACAATATAGACATGGCTGCAAAGCTTAGAGGACGTAAAATATAAGTATTAAGGCAGTAGTTTCCTCAAATTTTATGCATGCGATCCATTTTTACTGCAAGCGATTTTTCCATAACCCCTTCTTACGGTGGTCGACCTAATCGCGACCCCCTTAACCCCATTCATCTGTCAATAAATATAAAATGCGAAAGGAACATCTATAGAAAATCTGTATTTTGTTAATACTAACAACAAAATGAAATAATGCGATTAAAGTGAAACAAAAAACTTAAAACATGGAAACTATTAATATACACTGTTACTTCTTCGAGAACCCAAGTTTGGGAACCGCTGGATTACGACATAAAAACGAAAAAACGCGAAAGATTATAAACAAAATCCACCATTTTAAAATTGCCATTCGGAACTAAAAAGGGTAACTACCATTAGTTCCACCTGCTGATTTTGCCCGATACCACCTTAAAATTAACCTTTTCGAGTCCAATTCGAGGATGCATGAAAACGTTTCAGGTCACTTCCTCTTTCATCGGTCAGAGCCCTCTCCTTTCGTTCCGCAGATGACCCGACCCGAGATACGGACAGACGGCACATTACGTCTCGACACGAGAAATTAATACCGGCCCCAACCGACGAATTCAATGGGAAAATTTCTTCGTAAAGGCACTACTACGAATTTAAAAGACGGACCGAAGCAAAAACTCGAACCAATTTTGAAATTTGGGAGGAGGACGATGGGAGTCTAAGCGAGAGACGAAGAAATGGGGGCAGGAGAGAGAGAGAGAGAATCTGAGATTTTGAAGTCTTTCTTTCCCTTCCATTTTCTCTTCTGCTACGGTTCAACGGACCCACTGAATATTTGAATATGTATGTTTTTCCAGGATGGATGGAGGCGGGAGGAGCCGAGAGAGATGGAGATATATAAAGGAGGGGGGAGAGAGAGAGAGAGGAGCGAAGGGGGAGGGAAATAGCGAAGGTAGGAAAATCTGGGAAGAGAAAAACAGAATTGGGGCTGGCGGTCGTTGTTGGAAACCAAATTTCCTATCAGAATTCAGTTCCAATCCCGAGCGATGAATAAAACCAAAGTAAGAGGAGGAAGAGGGCGGGGGAAGAATATATCGCGACGAGTTTTCATTCGAAAAAAAAAACGCGGAGAGAAAAAAAAAAACGAGATTTTCGGCAAATGCTTAAAATGGGACTTTACGTGTGGATTCGAATCAATTCTGGGCATAACAGGGGATATCGGAAGAGGGGTAGAAGATGAATGGAAAAAAGGGGGAAGGAGGGAGAGAGCGAGAGAAAGAAGGAAGGGAATGAGAGGAGAGGGAGGAGAGGGCGGGGCAGAGGAGGACTTATGGCGACGGATGAATTGCGACTTTTTTCGTTATCTAGTGGCTGAAAAACGAGAAGATATTCCTCAATTGTGGAACCAGCGGAGATACGAGCTATTGTTTCGAGAGAGTCGAGAAAATAGCTAGCTGATATATGAGCGGCTACATTTTGCCTTGCTGCGAAACCTCGGATTTTTTTAGAAAAATAAAACATGCAACAATACAGACTCGGAAAAAAGCTGAGGAAATTCGTGATAGCGAATAAAATTAGCCCCGATGTTCAATTTCGTAACGAATCGAATTTTAAAGAAACGCCAGGCGATGCTAAAAAAAAAAACACTCATCCTCCGTATGTAATTCGCGGAATATGGCGACAGAAATTTGTAGCACCAAAATGGACACACAGCATCATGAGCGTGAAAGTAAGTTTTAGAATCGACTGAATCGATTTAAAAACATCTGTCTTAGCGATGTAATCTCAAAAATTAATTTAAGTTTGCTATGAGCATTCACTAAACGCTCTAAGATGTTTTTTTTTGCTGAACTTAAGAGGAAATCATAATGCAACAAAACACGATTGAATGTGTTGTAAATTTATAATAAACATCCTTACCTCCTATGGACTTCTAAAGGATCGTAATGCCATCATATCAATTACAGCTTACCTGAAATAAATGAGAAAAAGGGAAATTACTATGCTATCTTACAAACTTGCAACATTCTCAAGACCCTCCATAAACATTTAAACAAGAACTTAACGAGAAAATCGCAATTTCAAATATTATAGGACAGCACATTAACCTTATTTATGATTTAAATCAACACAAATTCTGATTATTAGCAAAACAAGGCATGTAAACAATTCGTCAGAAGAGAATAACCAAAAAAATTTCGGAACATGCATTAAAATTTCATTCGTGCAAACCATAACGGGATAGCATATATATAAATTAAAAAATAATTAGGTTCAAATACGGATATTGCGAACATCCAAGCCTTTATTTTTATACGAGATTAAACAAAATAAATAGCTTGCAACATTTTCAAGACCCTCCATAAACATTTAAACAAGAACTTTACGAGAAAATCGCAATTTCAAATATTATAGGACAGCACATTAACCTTATTCATGATTTAAATCAACACAAATTCTGCTTATTAGCAAAACAAGACATGTAAACAATTCGTCAGAAGAGAATAACCACAAAATATCGGAACATGCATTAAAATTTCAGTCGTGCAAACCATAACTGGATAGCATATATATAAATTAAAAAATAATTAGGTTCAAATATGGATATTGCGAACATCCAAGCCTTTATTTTTATACGAGATTAAACAAAATAAAATGAAAGAAAAATACTACGAATCATCGTTGATAACCCATCAACGTGCGTCGTTACAAAATGGAATAACTTCTTCGCAATACAAAAATCAGAGAGCCGAAATGCCCGGACGAAACAATCTTCGAGGAAAAAACAACACAAAAATTCCCTCAAGAGCTGTAAATCTAAAGGTGCCACGCCGCGAGACTCCCATATACAGTATCTCATATCGCTCCCTTTTGCCTCCGTGACATTTTTCTTCCTCTCATCACATACCTGTCCAAACACGCGAAGTATTGGGGCGGACGCCCGTAACGGTATTTATCTTTGATCAATGGACTGAAAATGGATATGAATTCCCCAATCCTCTCCGCCGAAAACTCTCCAATCTCTCTCACGCAAACGAAAATGGTTTGTGTGTGGTAGCGGTCGGAAGAGGGCGTGTGAGGACGGAGGGGAAAAGGGGTATTTCAATAGCTTCGCGGCAAATATTGACCGCCCGTCCCAATTGGATCAGGGAGAAGAATTGGTTACTTGCAAATGACGGCGGACACAGAGGGAGTAAGGGTGCAAAACGACCTAGACATGGCGTGAGGAGTGAAAGCGCAATTAAGGTCGCACCTTTGATTCCCTTCAGGGCGTCGATCTAGGTTTGAAGAACCCTATTAATACAAATTATGACACGTGTTTGATTAAGAATGGGGGGAAGGGGAGAAAGTCGTAAACAAGGGTATACCTGGATTATCGGAGACAAATAGGGTGCGAATGAATGCCAATATGAGAATTTTACTTGACTAAAAACGAATGGATTCGTAAAGTCTATTTTTTCGCAGGATTACAGGATATGTTCGGTGTATTTGTACATTATGGTCAATAATGAGTAAGTTATTCTGTTTAGATATTTATTTCACTCTATACAAAATATTTAAAAATATATTGTTTGTTCAATGGGTCGCAAAATCAAAAAATCCCTGTCAACGCGTCATAACGATAAAATGAAAAGTATGTTATCATATTATAAAATTAATTAAAATAACTGAAAGAACATAGTAGTATTCGTTTAAAAAAGGAAAATATAAAAGGCCTGAAAATTTGCTAAACACTACTATTGACTGTCGAAGGTGAATAATAGTTACAGTCGTCTGAAGTGGCGCCTTAAACATACGCAACCAGCAATACACATGCGTAATGCTGGTTCCATGACCCACAGGCGGATCCATTGAATTCTGAAGCAGTACTTAATACTGCCACTACTTATGCTATATAGGTACTATTACTTATTAAAATGTCAAAGAAACGGACGAACGGTAGAAATTATGGGTATAATATATATTTATTCTTCATCAGCAACATTTAAAATAACATTTTATATTAATGTAAAATGTAGTTCTATAGTTCTAAAACACAATGTTTTGAAATGTTCACACATTTTATTGATTGATAGAGAAACTTTTAAACTCTCAAAATAAATACGTGATAAATATTTATGCCTACATTTGATATTCACAACACAATTACTGGTTTGTTCCTACTTTACCCTTTAAAAACACAGTAACCTTTGATCGGACACAAACTGGGTGATTTGCATTTTCAAGGGAAATACTGCACTATTCCAGTAAACGAGTAAATGGTAAACTGGATTTACGGTCAGAAATCATTTATAATCAGTAAAAGCGAGGCAGGAGAAAAGGCGAACAAGAGAATGCTAAAACAGGGAGGATAAACCTCCGTTCATCGCAGCAACTTATCTAGAAGAAGAATCATTAGGGAAATATGACATAATGGTGGCAAGGCATACAGATACAACTTCAGGCAACCACGTTCACAATCAAACAGTCGTAAATTTCCCAACTCAACCTTTACGACTTCGCCTCTTTATCATCGGTGAATTTTCATGACGCATTGCGAACAGCGAAATGCCGCCACTAAAAGATACGGGTCATTTCCCAACGAGCTAGCTATAATACCCAGCTCCTTTTAGGTAAATCCGTTTCTCTTGGCGAAAAGTTTATATTTCTGACGCTTAATATACTTAAGGTAGACAGTAAAAATGCTTTATTAAAAAAATTAATAACGAAAAATGACAATTTAAGAATGATGACTTTTAAAGCACCGAAATCAAGTACAGGCATATAAAAGTATAAATGAACTAAATAAGGAGGAAAAGAATCGGAACAAAAGGAAGAATATAAGAAAAAGCTCGAATAACGTCAATAAATGATATAAAAAAGTAGAAGCAAATGCCGTGCTTGCAAACGGTACTATAAACATTAAATGAATTAACCGTGTAGGGTCGTAGCCGCACTACCGAATGTTAATTACCGATTACACTCCCTTAGTTTTTCTCTCTGTATGTGAAAAACCGAAATTGTAAATAAAATTTCAAATTTTTCTAATCCATAACAGGAGTAACACAGACTCTATACGTCCGTATACTTTTTCTTCTCTTCGCTATCTTCCTAGTAAGGAATACTTCATTCGGCTACACACGCAGCGGTCGAAAAGGCTTGTTTACATTTCTGATAGCTCTTGGGGAGGATCGTGAGATTCAGAAAAAAATATTTTTCGGTAGGCGAACAACCCCATCATGACTTGCGATATCGAACATGACGTCAACAAAAGAACCGAGCCGCTCTGAATACATTTACATTTCTGGAGCAAGGAAATCTATAATCTTCGGTTGAATGTATTCCATGTTCATATCATTCACTTTGGAAACGTTTTGAACCTCAAATTGGGATGGCTCCAATATTTCTGAAATATCTGAAAAGCGGGAGGGAGAGAGAGAGACGTCAACGTGTATTTGCATATAAAATACAAACACTTCTCTTCAAATTCTTATGATCTTTGATTTGTAGAAGAATCGTTTACGATATTCTCTAGTGCGTTCAAAGGGTAAACTCACGATAAAATCGATCACATCATTTTAGGTACAAAGCTCCAGAAATTTTTACTTAGATGGTTATGAAATAAGTTAAATAAAAAATATTTTCTTCGACGCTCATCAAAATATTCTCATCGATTTTTATAGGCGTGTGAAATATTTCATAAATTATTTTACTGACTTCCTATTACTTGATATATTTTTCCTGGTTCAAGATGTGGCTTAGAGTGTCTGTCTGAATAAGACTCCATTCATCCCAGTAAAGTGAGTTAAAAATGTTTTACGGAATATATGATTTAACACGGAAATGACGATGAAAAACTCGAAAACACAGCTGCAAGCTTCATTCGACTCGTTATACTACGACAATCGCTTCGAATCAGAAAGTTCAAACGCCATAGAGGGAATGAATCTTAAAGTTTGCGTTGTGCTGACGTGGGTCGTCATAATGTGGTGTCGCATGACAAACAAGGTTTTGACAAGCAAATCCGCCGAGTTCGCGTGAGAACAAATTGGTCTGCATACGAAGAGACATTCTTTACACGCCAACTATGATACAAGCGATTTTACGACGCCGTTCCTATGGGGAATAGTGGAGAGGTTGATCTAGCCAATTTGAACGGTACAATTCAAACGCACAGCATCGGAATCTGAGGAGCGTTCATCTCTTCATCGCCCATTCTATTATTTTTTTAATCGTTATTACGAACGAGAAATCACTTCCAGGACACTAAAGAGCATCGGTCCTCATCCATACTAGTTGCTTTCGGGTCATGCTTTAACTACGGGATTAATTACAGCCAGAAAATCTTTAACCTTACTGTATGAAACGAATTTATTTCGAAAATACACCAAAACTTACGACGTATAGGACAAAATATCGTTGACTAAAATTTTACGTCCCACTTTCAAAAAAAATTGTCTTTACTGAATGATACATCAAAATACAAATTGAATGATACATCAAAATAAAAATTGAATGACACATCAAAGTATAAATTATAATGAATCTACTTAAGTCACCTTTTTACATATTTTAATGAAAATTAATAAAGAACTAACTTTATTAATCAACTGGTCCTTCTCAGCCATGGGCTTGTCAGAAGGTGCCACGATATATGCTGCACAGAAATTATATCTTAGAACATATAAATATGCATGTTCTATTAGTTTTCAATTTTCATATCATATTTTGATAATGAAGAAGGAAATTAGTCCAATGTGGGCAAAAATAACAATACGTTTATTTAAAATTAAACTACAGAACCCGAAAAAACATTTACGCTGCCAGGCACAAAGAGATATACGTGAAGGACAGATAAAGCAAAATCGATTAATTATACTCCATCGAACATCCAATTATACGTTAACCGAGAGCCCATACACGTTTGAGTCGGAGAGTTTTGAGAGTGGACGGAAAATAAGAGAGAGACGCATGCCGCAATGTACCTTTCGAGGCTTCCCTCTTGATGCCCATCGTTTTCCCGAGAATAAAAAGTAAGAGCGTCAAAATACGTGAAAGATAAGGATTACTTAGCGGTAGCGAGGCAGGTTTGGCGATGCGGAGGGCGCATAAGGGAGTGTAGAAATCGAACGGAGAGAGGATTGATAGAGGGGGCTGCGCTACGAGAATAAAAAAACACACGCACACACACACCCGCAGAGGACATTCCATTCCTCCTCCACCTCTTCCATTTACAAACCCATTTTATTTCCAAGTGGTCAATTCCTCCCGCGGGCGTAAACACTGTAAATCGCCATCCGCGTCGCCGTTCCTCATTTCGTTCCCGACTTTCCGTTAATACTCCCTTTCCAACGCTCCCCGCTATTCGTTTATTTTTCCGCGGCTCTCGATCCCTTCCAAACCTCCTCCCTATTCCAGACTTCCGGGAGCGATCGAACGGTGAGGGGGATGGGACAAAAGGAAAGGGCAGGGAAAGGCAGAGAGAAAGAAACAAAAATAAATAGACGAAAGAGAAGAATGAGGCGAGGAAGGAATGAAAAAGTATAACGGGAATAGCGGTAGCAGTATAAGGCTGGTAAAGGTTTGGGAGATATAACTTCTGGGAGGTCCCTTCGGTCACTAGCAATTAAAAACGGTGGAGGATGATGTACGGCCTCGAGGGGAGTGGAGACAGGGCCCGCGGGGATTAACTCCCTTCCTCCTCCCATCCCAACGCTCCGCTCTTCCGAAAACCTCCACCCTCCCTACCCACTCTCCCGATGTTTGTCCAAAAAAAAACCAAACCTCTTCTTTCTTTCTCCCTTTGTACATATTCCTCTCTTACCAACGGCTCTACCTTATTCCGTCTTCCATTCCACCTCGTTCTCTTCGGCCTCCTCTCTCTCTCTCCCGGTATCCCTGGATTCTCTTAACCTTCGCCTGGTCGCGGAAGGGCGCGGTCGTGAAGGTGACACGCCTACTTACCAGCTAGCTGGGCTGGAGTAAGGGCGAGAGAGAGAGAGGGATATGGAGGTAGAGGAAAAGAGCGAGAGAGGAAAATGGGAAAGGAAGAGAGGAAGGGAGAGAAGAGGGATGATAAACGAGAGAGAGAGAGAGGGGAGGTAGGAAGGGGAGGCCCAGCGCGAACTATGTAGGAGGGACCAGCGGGTATTTTTTTTCCTATCCACCAGTCGAGACGGCGTATGACACAATGGAATACATCTGATTACGTCGTAAGTTACGCCAATTCCGCAAGGTTTCACGAAGTTTTTTTTCCCCCGACCGCCACTACAAGCGGAGTGCTGAAAGTTAGAGGGAAGAAATTTCACGTCTTCAGGCACGAGTCCCGAAACTCCAATAAACTCTTTTTACCTTTATGCAAACTTTTTACGCGAACTGGAATTTTTTCGGTGGTGAAGGCAAACCATCGGCATCTTCGCGTGAATCGCACTAAAAATTACAACATTTAGAGGATTAACTCTGTTCACAGGGCTAATAACCAGAAAATAATTTCGTTTACCCCATGGTCTAAATTTAACTACAAAATTTAAAATGGATGAAAACAAATAATAAAAATAACAGAACTGATGGTATTACGCTTAGATTCCATGCATGTAAATGCAACCACTTGTGAACCATCGCAAGGGATTCGCTTAGCGACACAATAGGCCTCCCCGTTGTTGACGTGAAAACGAACTATGCAAAGAGAGAACCTGATAAATCTCCAAACTCGACGGTACGAGGAGGAGCCGGGCAATTACAAGACATGTGAAGACAATATGAGGTCGTAGTTTGCAGGCTGCCTTATTCTATAAACTTATCCATGGCACAGAAGGCAGGCCTAATTCCCGGCTAAGAGGATCCCCATCACGCAAATGCTCTTGGCGAGGACGTAAACACAAAAAAACCACGAAAGGAAGTTTTCTGTTCCGAAATAAAACAATACCGAAAAAAAATAGACCAGTAACCAAATGAGGAAAAAAACTGATGGTGCCATATCCCTCCTAGAGTCTCTCCCAAACATGTGGGTACCTCTGACGTTCCCCTTCCTCTTTCTCCCACTCCTGCTTTATCCCTAAGCCCTCTCCCAGCACTCTCTCTCTCTCCCTGACTCACGAGACGATGGATGGCGCTGGGAGCGGCCGTAAAAATCACGAACTCACGCCTAATTAGCCACGGCTTTTCGTTGGCTGAGATCTCCTTTCTCCCGCGCCCACCCTTAGCCTTCCTCCACCTCCCTTCTAAATTTCCCTTCGCACGAATTCCACTCTCCTCCTTTACCGCTATTCCTCCTATTCGAGTCACAACCTGTCCAACCCACTCTTCTGCCTTCTCCTTACTCCTATTTCGCTTGTCACACTATTGCTCTCTCGCTTCCTATCTCTCTCTCTCTCTCCATATATTCCCTTCCCATGCCAAAAAATCCATTTCGCCACCTAACAATCAAGTTACCCTCATGCCCTCTCCATCCCCCGCTACACTTCCTTCCACATCTCTATACTCTACGGCTTAACCACACCCGTTCTCCTTCCCCTTCTCAAGCGAACCACGACTCGATCAAATTTCACCAGTGAAATGTCACTGCGAGGGCCGACTTTTTGCAGGAGACGTTTAAATAATTTCCGGCGGACGTATAATAAAGGAAAATCCTACACGGTACGAAAGTGAAGAGGCAGACAATCGAGACAGAATTCTCTATTAATAAAAAAAGTCCCATTTGCGAAATTTGAAGATATAATGACAGCTGACTGTCGCACTATTAAAATTATATCAAAGGATAGAATATAAGATGCTAAATTGAAATAACATTAAATCGAGGAAAATTGCCATTTTGCAAAAAAATTCCTCTGGTGATAAACAGATATACAAATAATTGATTCATTCGCTATCTGTGATCATGGTCAAATCTTTTAGTTTAAGATAAAATCCTAGGTTACCTTGTAAATTTGAATATTGCAGTACTAATAGTAATTAATTCATTCCGGCAATGATTATATAAGAAATACCTCTAACTTGAAGATTTATATATAGCAATGTTTTTTTGAAAGTTGTTGGGGAAAAAATGTGTAATATTTTAATGAATATATAAAAAGCTGACGAATATTTTCACCAATTGAAGATGGCGTGCGGTGAAATAGTCCACATAAAATCACTTCAATCTACGAAAAAATATATCATTTCAATTTTATTTAAGAGCAAATGAAAAAATACTTGCAGTCACAACTGTCAATCTAAAAAATAAGGACGACAATGAAATAACAAATATTTCCACTACTATAACTTTGTGGGTGTAATTAAAGTTATAACAGAGAGAATAATCTTTTCTTTCCTTCTGTAATCGAAACTCTTACCGATTTAAGGGTGGTCAAATGACATACTAATCAGAACACATTTATAGATAAACGGAAAGAAAGGACGCAAATCCCAGTTTATCTCTCAAACCCACATCTAGCGAATCTAAAAAAATATCGTAGACACTGATCAAAGGTTCGCCGAATGACACACGCTACTCCTTCCCTCCCGACGAATCCATTCCGTCTTGACACCCTTTCGGTTAATGATATCCCCATTTCTGTTTTAAACCCTTACCACCAAACTATTCATTTCCACACACTCGAAAACCTCTAAAAAAAAAAACCTTTTACCTAGCCGCCTCCGCCTACTCCCCTTTCATCCAGCCATCTTCCCGTCCCCATGCCCCCCTACCCCACCCCACACACACACTCCGCCGCACCCCTAACCTCCTAATCTCTTTTCCAGCCACCGCCCGTCATCTAAAGCCCTCTCTACCTACTACCCCTTCCCCACTCAGTTCCATCTCTTTTCCCCCTTTCCGCAATTACTTCCAATCATCCTCCGACCGAGCACTCCATCATCATCTTGCCCCCTCCAACCCCACGATCCCTCTCTATACTCTCTTCCTCCCGCCCCCATTTCCCTTCGACACATCGTCCACACTTAACAACAACTTCTCCCCCCCCCCTCCCTCTAATCTGCTTACCGCCTCTTTTTTTTACGCGGGGTTGTGCAAAGAGCCTCGATCCCAAAAGGGTAACTGCGAGGAGGAGAGGAAAAAAATCGGTAATAAGCGAAACCTCGACTTGTTCCCGAGTAATCGACGCAGCGTGTCGTTCGCCCATATAATCGTCGACGCGTGCGCCTTACCGATGGGGATACGCATCGAGGAAAAAAGAAAAGGACGAAAGAATTATTCAGGAAAATGGGAAGGTTGGGATTCCGTAGAGATAAGAGAGAAGGAGTTGCCAGCGAGTATCCGGAAGTCCGCGAGGTAGCAGATATTTATTATTCAGAGAGGAATAAGAGGCGATAAGAGGTGATGAAAAACGGCGTAACCCTTAAAATTCAACACTTGGCTGAAAGGAAGATATAATAAAAGCTAATAGTAGCATTACATTACGTGCCGTTTTCTTCGAGAAAGTTACATTTCAATCTCGTTATGGAGTGAAATGGGAAATGTCGCAGTTTCTGATGATAATGGATTTCTTTACTTCATAATTTCCGTGTTTTCGTAACACGAACTACGAAATACGGCACCCGTATGATTGTAATACACTACAACTGAGGGAATTTTGTTGACCGTGAGGTTATTTTAAGTAATAATAAACATACCTATCAATATTAATCACCTACCGAATAATAGGAATGGATGTACCGAAATCATTTTTACCAATTTATAACAGGTCGAAAACAGGATTTGAAACATAGCATTCTCAGGACTATCTCATTGAAAATAAAATGATTTTGTTAATTTGGAACTAACTACGCAATAATAAACACACAACGATAGTGGTGCCTAACTAATCAACACAATATACGCCTAGGAGACTTTGAAAAGGGATCTTCAGGCTATTACGAAGTGGTGTAAAGATTGGCAACTCGACCTGAATATAGAGAAATGCGCCGCAATGAATTTCACGCGTTCCATGAATTTCATCCGTTACCCGTGCGAAATATCGGGATTAAAGCTAAAATACGTCAATAGCTACAAATACCTAGGAGTCACACTCAGTAGCAACTTGTCTAGTAGGGAACATATCAAAACCGTCATAGCATCGGCAAACAGGGTTCAAGGGCTTTCCTCTAGAGTCCTGCGGGGATGCCCCTCGAATGGGGGGGAAATCGCATACTTTTCCCTAATACGACCCGTCGTGGAATACTGTAGCGCCGTCTGGGACCCTTTCGAGGAGGGCCTAACTAGGGAGCTCGAAATGGTTAAGCGTAGAGCGGCTAGATTTGTAAAGGGAGAATAGTGGTATGATGCGAGTGTATCAGAGATCTTGAGGGAGCTGAAATGGCAGACGTTGAAGAGTAGAAGAATTGAATACAAAAGGAAATTATTTGAAAAGTTTAAAAGCTCCGAATTTGTTGAAGACGTACGCGGCATAGTTGTACCCATCGGTGTTAGTGAACGTAATGTTAGATCAGAGCGTACGAGAAAATATGTCGAAACAATGGCTAGAAATGAGAAATACTACAGATCCTTTTTCCCAGATGTGATAGACAGTCCCACAGAGGCATTAGTTAGAGTTCATTTGATGCCGTGACCCCCCCCCCCCTGCCAAACGCTTCTGGCGGCTTGCAGGGTATTAACGTAAATGTAACAGAAAAATACGATCGGATAATAAACCAAGTTTTACTACTAAATCACCGCCGGAGTCAAACCTAATGACTAAGGCATACATCTGTAAAATCTATACGCTCTTAAGGAAAATCCTACTAAAATTACTTTCCTGGAGTTCGCCTATTTGATGAAAACCTCTGCCCTAACGAGAAGTAGCCATTGGACGCTTGCTTAAAGCTCACGTCGAATCTCTACAATCATTAATTCCTCCATTTTCTATCACGAATATTCCTCTTGCACCTATGATCGCGCCCTTGCCTGTGGAACTTTAGGTGCTAAAAGGTATATACGACAAGATTTAAAAAAACCAGACTGGAAGGCTAGAAGAATACTTTTTTTTAATTTTACGAAAGAAAAAAAAAACGGATTCTTGAGACCAATTTGTGGCAATATATCAGGGATTCTTGACCTTTTCGCATTCGCGAACAATCCGCGAGAAGAAAAAACAACCATACATATCCATCGCACATCATCAGCTTCGCCAAGAGGAATCTAGATGCAGTTTCGAGACGGCTGGTAGAGTACCAAATTCGTCACAATCTCTTATATATAAATATGACTGTAGATCAGAGATCTACAACCTTTCAGCCCCATAGATCTACTATTCATTTGTAAATTTATCGAGGATCGACACAGCGGAATGGGCCTCCATACGAGAAATGCTATTGAGCAGGGGGGAGAGGGGGAGAAGGGGTTACCCTCAAATTTCTACCAACTTTTAAGAGACATCGAAATCAGCGAAATAACATGAGATCGCGTGCCAGACACTGATATCGAGAGATATCTGTATTATTTGATTTATGCATTCCACTTGCTCTTAATTTTTGAACGATTAGAAAATCACCTGAATATCTCGATAAAAAAGTTCCAACTGTAAGTTCAAAATCTATAACTGCTCAGCGTTTATCACGTGATTCAATAAAAAGTAACAGCGCTGAAGCAAGGTTCAGCGATCGACTTTAAATGGGCCAAATATCGACCGGTCGATCGCGATTGACTGGTTAGAGATCCCTGCTGCAGATAAAATGTGTGAAATTAACTCCTTACACCATAAGAAATTTTTTCTTGGTATAACGCCTTATTGCTGTCTGTAATATTAAGCCTTTTTCAAGTTAGCTGACCGTAAGTAGAGGATACATTTTTAGATAACTCTTTGCTCAAAGATTTCATCGCTACTGGAGTAACGCAATTAATATATTACAAAAGAAAAACCTAATCATCGATTTCTCCCCGCGTTATGAGCCCGTCGTTTCATCTTCGTGTTCACGACGTCATAACAGGGGCGCCTTCTCGCACGACACGTTCTGCAAGCGCGAACGCCACGCTCCATTTTTAAAACCCTACCAATCCGATCTTCGGAATGTCGAAGTTAACCCGTCTTGGAGACGATAGGTAGCGAAACTTTTTACGGAAATAACCCGCGGAGAGCGTAGGAAAGGCGAGATGTAAGGGGGTAGAGGGTGTTGGGGGAGGGAGGAAAGGAGAAAACTTCTTCACCGGCGCAAATCGTTGGCGGAGGTGGCCACTCAAGCTTTCGTGATGCGATGATGGGAACGCAGAGGAAGAAGGATGGGAAAAAGAGGCGGAGGAGAGGAAGGGGGTGTGTTGAGGGGAAGGAGGAGAGGCAGTGGCGTGAAGAGAGAAGGCAAGGGAGGTTTAACGAAGCGAGAGAAAAAAAATAAAAAGTGGAGAAAGGCGGGAGGAGAGAGGGGGGGGGGGTGGGGATTGGAAGGTCTCCTGCGAGGTCAGGGAGTGGGGAAATTAATGGTTGTAGATAGTAGATTAAAAAGAGTAAGGGGGAAAAGATAGTGGGAGAAGTCTTAATTTATTACCTCCCTGACTATTATTCCTCTACTCCTCCCTCCAATTTCTTCTCCATCCTCATCCCCTCCCCCCTTGCCTCCTCTCTACCCACACCCCTCTCGGCACACAAAAGTACCAGAGGAACGGAGGCACCGAGAACGGTTTTTTTTCCCTGTGCGATCCCGGTTTGTGAATGGCTAATTTTTTTTCGGAGGAGAAATAATCCCCGCCCTCGATAAAGCGGATATTAGGGCAAATAGAATTTATTTTTTTTTCTCTTGCGATGTGGGAGAGGAGGAGGGGAGAGGTTTAAAACCCATGAATAAGAGAGACAAAAATTCCGCGGATTAATTAAGGAGAGACACGATATTAAAGCTTTTGTGAAAAACATCCTTTGTTACAGAGTTTTAAATGAGACTTAAAAAAAATAAAAGCGATCTGTAATGGTGGATATGGGGAGCGTTCGGAGAGTACTAAACCGTCCTGGTCCCGCTCGCGCAGTGGCAACTACCGATATGAGAGGCGATTGTAAATTCACTCTATTAAAAGTTTAATTCTCGCTTGAACGAGACGGAGTCTCTGTTTTTTCCGTGCATTTATATTTTACGCTTCAAATAGCTCGCTTATTATTTACTGGCGAGGAAGAATATTTTTACGTTTATTTTGATTCGATTTTTAAATCAAGTTTCAATGGATTTCCTATCAAAGTAAAGATGAACAGACACATGATGGAGAAGTAACAGAATATATTTATGATATTTTTAATAAAAATACCATAAATATATTTTATAAGCTCTAAAGTGCTACTGAGATTCAATAGATTGATTCTGTATAAAGAGTTTGAGAAGCTTTAAGCCCTTTTAGAAAGTGTAAATGCCTTTAGTTCAACATCACGTTTCGTCAAAGAATATTTGTTCGCTCTCCCATTTCATGAATACCTTCTTTTTCAGTAATGCCTTAGCATGGGGATGAATGCGCGTAAACATATATGCAGATAGGAGGAGGACAATGAAGTATTTATGCAGTTAAACTATTTCAGAAAAACGGCGTTACCGAATCCGCAAATCATTGAACTGGTTTATCGTGTTACAACACGATTTAATTCACCCAATTCCCGACGGGAAGGAAAAAAACCGAAATTTATCATTGTTTCCACTTTATTTTCAAAAGTTATTAATGGCTAATACTAATCTACTGTGGAGTAATAATAAAATGACACTACGTGAAGGAATCATAAAACGACAGTGATGTGAAATTTATGTATGCATTTCTAAACACATTATTCGTTGAGACGTCAACAGCAGCATTATAATTTCAATACAGCTAAAGTTCCAAGGGGCTATATAGAACGGAACGATTATAAGACTTTAATATAGCCTCACTGCGCTATTCCGAGCGATAATTCAAAGCATAAAACGAAAGTAGTTCATCATTTAACGCGCCACTATTTCCAAGCGATCAAAATTTAATGGAAGCACGGCTCTATTTTTTAACGAAAGTCAAAAATGAATATTTATTAGGTTCATTTGTTTTAGCGAACGAATAACAAGACTAAAAAATACGCAAAAGTAGGACGAGGGTCCAAATTTAACGGCGGAGCACTCTACAGACGGACGAGAACAATTCCATTTACGATTTGGCGCACGTTGTGTGCTCGAGCGTGAAGACCCCGGAGACGCGAAGAGCGTTCACTTCTTTTTCTTTTGGAAGATTGAGAAAACGTCGCTTTAATCGTCTGTAGCAGTTTCCTGCTCTGAATTTTTCGCGATAAATAATATTTCGTTTCCGGATTTTAATCGACGATTCGATAATCTTTTTAGAATTCATGAAAGATGAGAAATATTTTACGCTCCAAGCGCAATTTCTTGGTTCGTTTGATAAATTCTACTGTCAAAAATGATGCCACAACAAAACTATTACGTTTAATTTTAATAAAAATATGATGGAAAAGAAATTAATGTAAGATTAGCTTAATTTTGAAACATTCACTTCAGAATAAACAAGACAAACTTAGATGGAGCTAATGAATGTGCAGATTTAAAAATAAAAACCTATATCCCAGACCAAGTATAATTTTTGTAATGGGACTAACGAAAATCCTAAAATATGTATATTCCTCGATTTTTAAAGACTTCCGTGGGTTAATTTGGAAAAATATTTCATGGAAACGTAATATCTAAAAAATAATGCAGAGCGAATATACTTGTTTTCCAATATCGATTGGCATACAAACAATAACTACCGATATAGAGAACGACAAACTATGCTACTGGACCATACTTTACGCGAAAATTAATATCCCGAGCCTAAAGCAAATATTTTACTACGCAAATTAATTAATTTACCCGCGTTTTGCACGGCCAGTGAAAGTGCTTACAATAACTTCACCCGATACGTCCGTTCTCGACGGGGAAATAAACTTCTCCGAACGGGAAAAATTTAATCAATTTGACTGTTTTCCACGAAAGCTATTCAAAACAACAAGGCTCCACGAAAGTGAAGCGAAAAAATGGCGAATTAATTTATAGCACAACTCCCATCCCCCAAAACCGAAACTGGGTTAGCAATAGCTACCAAGAACAGTTCAAAATTCTTCTGCGTGAGGATTCTCTTTAATAGGCAATGCGTCAACACAAAAGGGTTCGTTCGCAATAGCGCGCCTGTTGGGAGCGAAGATGTCCAGTATACGTTTCTCGCTTTCGCTGCGTAATGTGATTTCCAAAGATTTGTTTGCAAGCCGAAATCTCCCGATCGAGAACTTTGTCGTTTCGAGCCCACCCTCTCGGGTGTGCGCGGAAGCTAAACTAGTTCCTAACAGACTCTGATGAGAGTGCGTCCGAGTGGGACCTCAAGACTTCCAAGTAACGCGGACGGAATCTCGGTAACATTAATCTGTGACGACGGTTGGAGCAAGGTCTACCTTTGGGGAGAGATAATCACCGTGCTTTCGGATAGAGGCCATCTCACTGATGAGGGTCACTGAAATCGCCCGATAAAACGACGAAAATAAAACATGCACGTATAAAGAGTCATCCAAGTTATGCCGTTATTTTTCTAAAGAATAATATTATCGAATTCTAGACTTAAAACAGTAATTACAGCAGAAATTTAAGATCTTGTTTCACATTCTCAGACCGCGACCAAAAATCCCTAGAGTGCAACTGAAGAAGTTACTCCGAAATTAGAAGAAAAACATCGATGTTCGTTTCTTTCTTTAAGCACTAAAGGCCAAAAATATCTACTATACAAAAATTAACATAAGTAATGTCCAACAACATTTTTATATAAAACATTTCGAAAATAAATTTACCTAGAGGTTCTAAATCTCCATAAACCCGCATTACATCGCATTCACAAAGAAATAAAAGAAAAACGAGGTGAAATTCCCGAATACAAAGCAACCGCCGACAACTTATATTTTTTTTACTCCGGGTCCTGCACTACTCACTATCTTAAAACTCATTTTTTTCTCCGGAAATAAATTAACGAGCTTTGACAAAAAAATAATCACGTCAACCGTCAAGATTTCAACGTCACCGTCAGCCGAGATATGCATCTCTCTCTCTCTCGCTTCCCTTACTTATTTTACCTCCATTCCCCCCTCTACCCATTCTCCGGCAAACTACCTCCAATTCCCCATTCCGAGACACGTGATGGGTGGATAAGGGCGGAGGAAAGGAGAGCTTGGGGAGAGAGAAATTGAGAAGAGGATGAGGGAGTGATGGGAGAGAGAGCTAGAGAGAAAGAGAAAGAGAGAAGGGAAAGGGGCAAGGGTCGCGACGTAACAAGTTCCCCAAGCGCTATACGCTGGATTCGATATCTCCTCACACACACACACCAAAGCCGAAGTGATACGCAGCGAAAATTTGATGAAATTGGAGAGAAGGGAGAGAGACGAGAGGGAGGGAGTGGAGTGGAGGAAGACAGCTGAGTGAGGAAGTAGCCAGAGAATTGAGAGAGCCAGAGGACGGGCGTGCATTAGGGAAAAGGAAAAGCGTGGAAGGGGGGAGGACGTTGAGAGAAAGAGGGAGAGAGAGGGAGGGAGGAGAACGTGAGATGGCGAGAGTGGTTGGAGAGGGAGTTGGAGGGGGAGTAGGTGGGAAGAGGGAGGGACACAGTGGCGGAAGATAGAACCCTCCTTCCTCTGATCGATAATATCCCTGCAGTGCGGGGGCGAGAGAGAGAGAGAGCGCGAGACAAAGAGAGAGAGAGAGAGGGCGGGGGAATAAGAGAGAGAGGAAAAGAGAGCGAGAGAGAGAGAGGAAAAGAGAGCGAGAGAGAGAGAGGAAAAGAGGGCGAGAGAGGGGGGGGGAGATAGAAAGATAGAAGGGGAGATCGTAGGAGGTTGCAAGGGTAAGAGGAATGGGATAGGTTTTAAGGAGGATAAGGATGAGTTTGATTGGGTTGAGTGTGGAGATAGGAGGAAGGAGGAGAGAGAGAGAGAGAGAGAGACTAGTTGGAATGAAGCAGAGAGTTTGGTTAGATCGCAGACGTGGAGGATTTAGGGGAAAAGGTGAGGTGTGGAGGGGGAGAGAAGGTTGGTTCGAGATTAGGCGATGGTTTGTTTGGGTCGAACGAGAGAGAGAGAGAGGGCGGGGAGGGGAGTGGGGAAGAAAATGGAAGCATGGAAAAGGGGTTAAGGGTTGGTTGAGAGAGGTGTTGATGAAAAGGGGGCGATCTAGGAGTTTTGGAGAGGAGGGTTTGAGAGACGTCTGCCTGGGGTTGTATCGACGAAGAGATGTTGGGTTAGCGAGAGAGAGAGAAAGAGAGAGGGAGAAAGAGAGAGGGAGAAAGAGAGGGGGAGAGAGAGAGGAAGAATGAGTCTGAGATACTGGATACAGATACGACTAACGTCCTAGGACGGTTCCCCATACATCCCTCTTCTTCTGGACGGCCACAGTGGTATCCTAAAATCTCGCCTACACTTCCAAAACCAGAGCCAACTATTCTCCCATTCCTAAGAATCGGAGGGGAAATACGAAATACAATGAAAACGAAAAAAAAAAAAGATTAAACGCTGGAGAGCTATATGCGTATGAGATGAAGGGAACGAATATCTTCCGGAAGTGATAAGTGAATGTATTACCCCGTAAAAGCAAAACTCCATTCACATTATCCCTCCTCCCCAGTTACTCTCTACACTCCCATCGTGACGGAATAAAGGGGTCTTGGAATTCCTAGATGGGGAGGACGACGATGGAAGCATAAACGATCGCGGAGATTGTAAAAAAAAAAGAGGGAACTTCTCTCTCTATTTATTGGCGCGCAAATAGAAGGGAAAAGGGGTTTATTAAAAAGAATAAAAACGTTTCTTGCATTCAGACCGCGGAATGGCTCGCCGATTTATAGCGGTACCATACACGGCGCACATCGTTTTTTCCCTTCTTTTTTTTTTTAAATACAAAGGAAAAAGGTCGAGATCAATTAAAAAGATGTCCCTCGACCCGAATGGGAGGAGATATAATTTTTTGAAATTAACAACAGAACGGGACGAATTAGAGCGAGCGGCATGCCCCCGCTGTTAACGTTCGTGGGATCATTCTGGAAAACCGGCAAAAATTTGACTCGAGATGTCGCTTCGATTCATACATACTCTATCGTCTGTTCGCCGCGGGGATACTTTGCCGGTATGGATGAGCCAACAGAAAAGGAAGAGACGAGCTAAAGCGTTATAATTTTGTTCCCTGGTTGTTTGCGAGATTAATCCAGCCCCTCGTTCGAAGAAATTTCCAATTTAAATCGTAAGATAAGTATACTTCTCTCGAAATGGGAATCCACTCTTCGTCCCAGATAAAAAAGAAAACACTTCCTCAAGACGGCTCATACCGTAAGGAGAAGATGAATATCGAAGAGCAAATACTCGTTAAAATTGTGCACCGGTGAGATTTCCGTAAATATAAATGGTGGAATATCTAACGAAAGAAGTAGAGCATTCGGCAAATAGGTTAGATATTTAAATAAGGATCATTAACTCCAAATAATAATGATAATCAGCCGTCAGGTGCAAGTTCAAAACGGAAAAAATGGATAAAAGATGAGGTTTAATTTGTCTCACGGAAGTGATATAAGGAGGAAACGGAAAGATTCCCACGTGCATCAACTTGATTTCAATGAAATTTAAAGTTATAAAATTACTAATGTTAACGGAAATATAATTATTTCATGGAAAACCGTTTTGTATTAAGTATTAATTACCACATTAAATTCAAAAACTTCCAAACAAATCATCTGTATGCATATCGCTCTGATCGATAGTGAAGCACACACGCTTTATAATAAAATTGGAAATTTCTCGAGAGATTACTATAAAATACTTTCGCGCTTCATTAAAGTGTAGCAGACATTGCTCTCCTCTTTTGCGAAATCTGGCTTAATACTACAACACCGAAAGAGGTCTCCGAATTTTAATATGATTAGAAACAACTGCCGCGATGTAATAGAGCAAAACGAACCCTACAGGCGAAAGGCACATTCAGGATTTTAATTTTTTTTCGTTTGGTGACAAAAAAATCAGTTGAAATCAGATAAATTCTAGTTATATAACTTCCTTTCGGTCTATGCAAACGTGAGGAAAATTTATCAAGCTAAATACGAGGGAATTTTATATCAAAGAAATAGTCTAATTTCACTATGTGGCTCAGTAAATCAAACGACCCAAATGTAAAAAAAATTCCAGTAACAGCACTGATAAAATCAGCTATGATCCCACGACCATATTTTTACAGATACACACGCACCGAAATACACTATAAACAATACATTCCAATTTAAAATATAAAAAATCTGATGTGTCGAACACGACTTTCTCCATATTTGGGGTATAGATATTTAAATTATTATGAATAGGATTATAAGGCAAAATTATTATTTCGTATCGTAAAAGAATATAGTCGTCCTTATTGCCGTAAATTATATTTTGAATATGTTTACAGAATTCACCGCTACATGGTGGCGGCGCTGTATACTGGAAAATTACGAATAAATTAATTATCTACTAAAGGGAGGGTTCTACGAAAATTTGTTTCAAACAAAACTTGGAAGAAATATTATTCTCTATAACCTTGGTCCTCACGACGATTACCAATAACGACGTTTTTAAGGAGATATTTGACGGAAACCGAAAACACGGATTATTTATAAATAATTCCTAAACAATAATTGCTACGGAAAATTCTTTCAAATGAAAGTTGTAGGAAATTACATTCTCTATAACCTTTGTATAGAATTGTATATACAATAATGATGTTTTAACGGAGAAATATCGCAAAAACCGAATCGGGTTTCGAATAAACCTCGACTTCCGGTTAACCGTTATTGTCCAAAAACTAATCAGTTCTTTGTGCCCATACCAAAGTGTTATATATGAAATTTGGTAACGATATGGCAAGTACTTTTTGAGTTAGAGCGCCCACAATCACATACAAAAACACAGACATTCCGAAAATAGTCTAAACGTGTTCTAGGGACCTCAAAACATGTATTTCCGTTGAAATCTCGAAGTCGATTTTTTTCATGAAAACAATAATTTCTCTATATGGAGAAAGAAAAAAACCACCCCCAAAATTACCCGCAGGAAAATTCGAGATACGCAAACATGCAAAACGAACGAGCTGAACTCAAAAGGACGCATCGCACAACTTCAAGGATCCTTTAAAAAATAGTGCGACAACGAAAATTAGAAACGGCGACGGTGCATTATTTTATACCCACCAGGCGAGAAAAAAAAAGCAACTCATTACACCGAGCCGCGCACATTCTCTTCTCGACACTCTGAGCCATACGCTTCGTTTATGCGTCATTCCGGTCCATACATCCGTTCGACGGAGAATGCCACCTCTCACTTCGAGCCCAACCCTTTCCTCTACACCTCCCTCCACGACACCTCTTCCTCTCTCTCTCGCGTGTCCTTTACGCCGCACCCCTTCGACCCCACCCCATCTCCCTCTCCACCCTACTACTCCCACTCTACAATCTCACCGGCCGCGGCCACCTTTTGTCCATCTCTCCCGATTCGTCACGCTCCCTTCCGCCGTCGGCTTGTTTTCTGGGATAAAGCCTCTCGCTCTTTCTCTCATTGAGAAGTGGGCGTCGATCAATCATTGTTCCTCTCACCTCCTCCCCCTTTTCTCTTTCCCCGGGAAAGCCCTTCCGATGGCCGTCGTGCCACGCTCTGCCGCCCCCTCCCCTTCTCGTCCGGTTAGCCCCCTGCTACGGTCACGTCCTCCCTCCCCATCCCCCTCTTCGCTCCCTCCTCGTCGCTCTACGGACATCCCAGCATCCCTATGCCGAATCGCCGTTCCAATTATATGCCCATCAACATCACTCCCCGTTTCCTTATAGGTATATCCCTCCGCCTCCTCCATTACTTTCCCACCCTCTCACATATCTTCCCTCCTCGGACCACCATATACCGTCGACATCAGCACATTCCTTCGCTCGCAAATATCCCGTCTCCCCACTTTCGTTTTGATTTGGAGATGAGGGCAGAGAAAACGAAAGGGAAAACTCGAATCGAGTTGGGAAGCGTTGGAATTTCGCTACGGGCTTGCGGCGACGCCATAGTGATCTACGCAGGCAAGAGACATCTTTCAACGAAAAAAAAATTCGAAACTCGGAAAATTTATATTGGAATTCAATTCGTGATTGAATCGAATATAGATGATCACAATCGTTCCATTTCGGCAGGAGTTACACATATAATCTACTGACATTCAGAGAGCTGGATTAAGAAAGTGAGCTACCCTCACCTACGTACGGAAACAGGAGTAAACGAATAAAAGAAATAGCGATCGGAATGCATTACTAGGCTAACAAGAAGGGGGAAAAACCAGGAGAACAATGTGGGAAAGGCGGACGTTAATTCTCATAGACTTTGACTTCTGTGGACCATTTCCATTTCACAAACTATCGCATCAAAAGTAATGGCGGTAGATCTACAAAATATATGAATAATTACGAGTTAAAAAGTCTTAAACGCACAAATAATTTATCGAATCGCGCTAATTCCACTGAACAACAAGAAATACATTTGGAATAACGCACTCAGTTACAGTCCACAACGACTTCCATTAATTACCCCTTTTCAAGCCAAACCAAATGCTTAAAAACGCATAATTTCTTTCAATGAAAGTCACATGAAATTAATAAAAAATTAAAAGATTTTTTCACTGAATTAATAATTAATTTCATGGAAATACATTCAATAGCTTTTATGGAATAAAAGACAGCGAAACTAGAAAAAAAACGATGAATAGTAAAGACGCTTCGCAGTCACGCGGCAACGCTTACCGCGAAAACGAAGATTAAAAAAAAGTACATTTCGAATCATTAGCGAGATACTTTTTTTTAGGTTTGTGCGCGACACCACATTCGGTGGCTTCACACCTTGAAATATTTGCCTCATCTGTTGCTGTTTGTATGCATAAAAAACCTCGCCCGCAGCGCGCCTCTCCGTGCCACCGCCAGCTTCAGACAGCGTATTAAATATAAAAAAATACGACCGAGAGATAACTTCCCAAGATAAATGTCCAACCCTGAGAAAGAAATAAACTCGGAGCAAGTGTAGCTGGAGAAACTCCTCTTGTTACAAAACCTCCGGCAACTCCCCCACCCACCCACCCTTAGCACACCTATCCTCCTCCCCACTCCGCTTTTTTTTAAGCAACCACCCCCTTCTCCCTGCAGTCATGACCTCCGTTGGGCAATAATTCCAAAAGAAGACGCATTATAGGCGTCAGGAACACTCTTAAAACCCGGGGTTTGAGAGGGCGTAAAACGTTTCACGTCCCCCACTAAAAGGAGAAATCCTTTGGAAATGATTTCTGCCAAAAAAAGGTTGACGCTAGGCTACCTTTAAGGAAAATCCCGGACTTCTATGAACTCATCCCTCACTTCTCCTCTCCTCCCGGTAATAGAGAGAGAGGGAGAGGGAGGAAAAGAAAATCCGGGAGAAGAAGCTTGAGGCGCCGACTGTGGACGACGCTATCCGTCACGACGTTAGTCGTCGCCTCTCAATTGTCCCTGGCAGAGGCCGTCGAGACGCCTCGGCGTCAAGGAGACAATCGGAGGGAAGAGGGACGCGGGGGGCTACGGCTTTAGAAGCGGGGGGCTCTGCCCTTCTTCATCACTCCATCTCGTTTCTCCCTTTTGCATAACGTTATTTAAACTTAGCTGCGGGAAGCAAGCGCATCGAGGAGGCAACTTGATATAGCCAATTCAATGGTATATCGGTGGCCATTTTTCGATAGCAGTTACCGCGTCGATAAATACCTGTCCTTTAGTGGAGTGATTTTTTTCTACAACAGTTCGGGCGACGACCGTCACTGGAATGTGATTCGCCGAAGATTCCGTTCAATGATGGTGACAGGAATTTTAAGCGTTACGCGTAGACAAACTAAGATCCATTTTACGTACAGATGTAACTGGTCGGCCGGTAAAAACGACGACTAATATTTCAGTTAATGGGGAAGTCACACAGCCTGTGTTCGTTCTTTCCCTGTCGATTAATGAGAGAAATTAATGCTCATGTATTGCACATGCGTAATTTGCCTTTAAACGCGTGAAAATGTCTTAAAACCTTGATCTGAGACGGTTAACTATAGACTATTCAGCTTTTATTGACATCTGAAGCGTAAATAAAATTGTCCGTAAGAGGTTTGAACTTTAGATATTATAAAATTCACAGTCAATGAAAAGAGTACAAATAAATGAAATAATGAATGTTATAAGAAAAATCTGATGTGGCTTACGCATGACTTTCTCCATACAAAGCAATGAATATGATTGCCCTAGACATCAGAGTCCTCAGGAATAATTATCAGCAATTATACTCGTGAATAATTTTAAAACATTTTCAAGTCTTTATTTAAAAAAACAATAAGTAAAGAAAACTGGTAGCTGTTTCTATGGATAACATAATATCGATGCAGAATTAAAATTACCCTTGACAGCATAAGCAACGCTATTAACAATTAGAAAATTTTAACATAGCAACTGAAACAATGGTATCACTTAGCGACATAAATTTAGAAGAAAAATCGAAATATCTCCTAAACTATCAGTTTTATGAAAAAAATCTTTCAAAACTTGTAGAAAATTATATTTTCCACAATTTTAATAATAACAAATACCTACGTAGATTGAGTTTTAAAGGAGATATTTGGAAAAAAGGAAAAACGACAGGAATAAACCTCCACTTCTGGTTGGCCTATACTTTCCAACAACTAATCTCCCTCTTGTCCCCACGATGAAAATATTATATTTGAAATTTGGTACTGAAATGGCAAATACTTTTCGAGCTAGAGTGCCCACAAAATTCCTATCACATACATACACACAAGACATAATCTAGAAAATAGTGAAAAACGTACTCAGGGAACGTCAAAATCTCGAAATCGATTTTTTTTCATGAAAACAATACTTTCCCTAATCTACGCATGGAGACAGTAAAAATGAAACTTTCCGGGATGTGCACCTAAAAAATCTTGAAGCGACCGCAAGACTAAAAAAATCTGATGTGGCCAATAGAGATCTGAACGGATACAGATTTCCGTATCCGTACCCGACGCGTACCCGCAGGCTGCATATCCGTAACCGAACTGTACCCTCAAAAATTTCTAAATTACCCGACCCGATCCGACTCGCAGGACTAAATTGACCGACCCAACCCGACCCGCAAGCTTAAGTCGCATCCGCAGGCAAAATTTATCTGGAGCAACATCTACGAACCAAAACCCAAAAATTCAAGAGAAAATGACACGCAGCAGAACATGTCAATAACCATCTCTTAATGCATAGAATGTTTTGGAAAATCCCACCGATAGCTCTCAAAGAAACTCGCGTCCATCGAAAGGTAAGGGATAGGGTCAAAATAACCCCAAAGCCTTTAGGGTTATTGGGTTGGACGGGGTAGGAGAAGGGTGCAACCAAAGTTATTGTTTTTTCTCATACTCAAGACACTGAATTTTGAGTTTAGCACGGACACTGATTTTCATATCCGCACCCGCAGGCTATATATCCGAATCCGACCCGCACTCGCAAAAAGTTACGCATAATCCGACCCGAACCGAAACTTTTCGTGCGGATATCCGCGGGTCGGGTAGGATAAATTGCGGATATGCAGATCTCTACTAAAAAAAAATAGTGGCCAACACGACTTTCTCCATATTTGGGGTGTAGATATTTAAATTATTATGAATAGGATTATAAGGCAAAATTATTATTTCGTATCGTAATAGAATACAGTCGTCCTTATTGCCGTAAATTATATTTTTAATGTTTACAGAATTCAGCGCTACATGGTGGCGCTGTATACTGGAAAATTACGAATAAATTAATTATCTACTAAAGCGAGGGTTCTACGAAAATTTGTTTCAAACAAAACTTGGAAGAAATATTATTCTCTATAACTTTGGTCTTCACGAAGATTACCAATAACGACGTTTTTAAGGAGATATGTGACGGAAACCGAAAAAACCGATTATTTATAAATAATTCCTAAACAGTAACTGCTATGGAAAATTCTTTCAAATGAAAGTTGTAGGAAATTACATTCTCTATAACCTTTGTATAGAATTTTATATACAATAATGATGTTTTAACGGAGATATTTCACCAAAACCGAATCGGCTTTCGAATAAACGTCGACTTCCGGTTATAGCCGTTTCACCAGCTAAAGTCTCTCGGCCTTGAACGCCAGTTAGCAGCAGCCAATAGGAGACGGTTTGTTTGGGAAGGTAGTGGGGAGGAACCTAGTCTCACTCCTGCTCTCGAAGAGATCACATCGGGATGCGTTCCCATTAGAAATTGCGTAGTATATCAGCTGAAGGCGAAAATCCGCAAGAGCTGGCAACGCGCACCGGTATCTGCTGTCCCGCACGAAAGTTGAGAGGAGCGATGGAAGGGGAAACGTCCGTGATTGGCTACTTGTTCTAAGTAGGCCAAGAGACTTTAGCTTCTGAACCGACTATAACCGGTATTGTCCAAAAACTAATCAGCTCTTCGTGCTCATACCCAAGTGTTATGTATGAAATTTGGTAACGATATGGCAAGTACTTTTTGAGTTAGAGCGCCCACAATCACATACACACACACACAGACATCATTCTGAAAATAGTCTAAACGTGTTCTAGGGACCTATAAACGTGTATTTCCGTTGAAATCTCGAAGTCGATTTTTTTCGTGATCACAATACTTTCCCATTACTACGTATGGATAAAGTAAAAAATCGTTTACACTATTAAAATACGTAGCTATTAATTTTATTGTTTTTGGACGAACAACGCAAAAGAATGCTTGACTCTACCCTCGATCCTTTCCAAAACTTATCAAATCGGACATTCAATGTCGGTACCACGGATGGCTAAGGTCCAAAATAAAATGGATAAACCGCAGAAAGGATCCCTCCTTCCATCACCCAAAGACGAAAAACAAACTCGGAACGAAAGTCCAGTCAAATCACACCTACATGTACTAAAAGTCAATGAATGGGGGGGGGGCCGAGCAATAAAAAAAAATCAGCCGAAAAGAAAGAGGGACGACTCCGCCCCCTCCCCACAAAAAATAAAACGATAGAAAAGAGCGCGTGAAATAAGACAAAGCGAGAGAAGCAAAGATTTAAGGGAGAGTGAGAAGTTTATTCTTTCCTTCGGAGTACTTTGAGGGGGCATTTATCTCCATCAAAAGCAGAAGCAGTTTCTCTTGCTGGTTATACGAATCGGTCGAAGGGACGAGGAAAAGCGGTGAAGGGGAAGGGAGAGAGGGTGAAGGAAGGAGGAAAGAGAGAAAGAGAGAGGGGGGAGGGGGAGCGGAGAAGAAGGAAGGATGGTTTAGATAGGATACGAGAGAGAGAAAGAGCATATAAAGGAGGACGTTAGAGCGGAAGACCCATAGCAAGATAGAAGAGAGGAGACGAAAGGACGCGAGGGAAGGTGGTTAAGGGATGAGGGGAGCCGAATGGCGCAGAGAGAGAGAGGGGGGGGGGGGAGGATACGGAGGTTTTTAGAAAGAGAAAGAGGTGAGCGCGCTAAGCTCACTCATGAATGCCGTAGTGGTGAAGCGCACGAGAAATGAATGAGTTTGAAGGGAGGCATTTTGAAAATTATTCCGAGCTTCACCTCCCATAACCTCAGCTCCTCCCCTCATCACCAACATGGACTAGGACAAGAAGATGGAATAAAAACAAAACGAAGATTAAATTTTTGGCTTCCTTTCCATCTCCGTCCATTCAACGCCCCTCTCTCTCTCTCTTTCTATTCCTCAACACCTATTTCCCTCTTTCTCTCACCATTCCCTCTTCCTCTCCCTCTCATTTCCTCTCTCTCTCTTTTTCTAAAGCCGATGGCTCGAAAATTACCTCAGAGGAGGAGAATTTCAAATTAAAATCTTCGAGTGGTAAGAGGGAGTGAGAACGCGGAGGTTTAATGAGTGGGACGGAAAGGTTTTAAAAGAATCCAGGAGGGAGAGAGAGAAAATACATATCGGAATTTAATCGATTACAAAGAAGGAAACAGGTATATTTTTAAAACTGGGAGTAAAATAAGGCAGAAGCGCTTGTTCCTTTCGCCGATCATTCTAAGGTCTCTTTGAAATAAAATTCACACGAAGCCTCTCTAGCGAATTAATCGTTTATCTCTCTTTTTAGAAAGAGAGCGACGTGAATAAAAGGAAAAGTTTTCGTTTAATTTTCTCCAAGTCTCTAAATAATGCTGGAATAAGTACCCGAATTGGAGGAACGAAACAGAATAATATATTTAATTTAATGCCTTAAAGCAGTTTTAATCCATAATTAAAACGACGTAATATGATTCTTTTTCCGAGAAAACAGTTGACGAAAATGTATCACGAAAGGTTTTCATTTGTACAAATATAAATGGACTAATTACTTCATGACAGGAAGTAATTTCCAGGAAGTTATTTCGTTAAATTTTAGCCAGCGATTATTTAGGTAAATAATTAACACATTAACGCATTGCTCGCTAATTCACGAATTTCATGATTTAGGTAAGGTAGTAATTAAATACGAAAACATAAAAACGAGTTCTATAATTAATAAATGGCAGGTAAAGGTTTAAATTAATAAAGAAACTAATCACTGATAAAAGTAAGAACTGGGAGATAAAAAGCTAGACTTCCAAGAGAATGTACTTTATTAAACACGAACAATCACATTTTCCTCGTTTATACAATTTCAGACGTGGCACAAAAAAATCAGGAACATCACACCACCATAAAAAATATATAAACAATATCAAAGACAAAAGATACATCCGTTAAACAACAAAAAAATACGACATTTACGTCAAGGAGTAAAGCCGTGAAAAAAATTTGCGCATAGTAGAAATACGTTGCCTTAATCTTGAACAAAACAGCACTAAAAATAGATCGCAAATACTTAAGACGAACCCCTCGAGACTCGCTTCGTAGCGCCGCACTTTTTATTCCCAAAAAGTTCCTTTGGACGAAAAGGGGAAAAAGAAAACATCCTTAAAAAAAAAACTTCCAACTCGACGTACGAGGCGAAGCAAAAGACGGGAATTGGCAAGAGGAAGGAGTTAAGGAAAAAAAGAAGAACGCGTCATATAAAGGAATAAATAGAGAGAGAGGGAAAGAGGAAGAGACTCCTGTTGTAGAAGAAGAAAAAATAGAAAACACGTGAGACATGGGAGAAGGATGGGTGGAGAAGTTACTTCACACAATGGGAGAAATCAGCAGATTTACTGGAGTGAAAGCCTATGGAATAGGGTATCGAGGCGGCGGAGTAGGTAGAAGGAGGAAAACGGAGGAGAGAATATCGAGAGAGAGAGAGAAAGAGAGAAAACGAAGAAGCCAGAAAATTAGGGAGAAAGGGAAAAATCATGTCCGAAACTAAACCGAGAAAAATATTTCTATAATTAGCTGTTAAAACGGAAGAGGGCCTTCAATTTGAAGACATTTAGGAGGAAAAATGAAATATTTTTTAAAAATTGTTAAATATTGAAACTTTGAAAAACCGGGAAAACAAATAAGAGAATTAACGATTTACTCGACGGTTTACAGATTTTGGAGTAGCATTAATATACTACATTACTTTATCATAGTAGAAAGTCTCAACATGCAACGTGATCGTACAGAACACTACTATGCGCCTACCATAAAAACACTTTAAAACTTCAATATACGTGGACGAAAGGAAAACAAAAAAAAACACCCACGAACGGGACAAATCAAAATAAAAGAGCGTACGAGAAAATAGGCAAACGTAACGAGGAAAAGGAAACGACAAAAATTGAACGTGAATGAAAACAAAAAAAAGCAACACGAAAAGATGAAGAGAAGGGAGATGGCGCGATATTTTGAGCGAGAACCGAAAAGCTAGGAGGGGGAGAGAGAGGGGGAGAGAGAGAGAGAGAGAGGGGGGGAGAGAGAGAACGGAAACTCGGGCAGAGGGAGCGAAACTTGCGGATGAAAACGGGACTTTTGCGGCGAGAACGGCATTGGGAATTCTCCATAAACGTGTAAGGAAACAAGATGGGAGGAAAGAGGGGAAACCGGATTGACGCCGAGAAAGACTTTTAACCCTTTGGGGAGACCAAAAACTCTTGCCTCCGCGATATCCGTAATGCATTCGCCTCCCTGAGGTAAGGGGACTTAACCTAACTTAATAAGTAGAATACATGGTTTCTGCGGGAAATACCTTTCGCTAGGAAGCTAATTTTATAGGTGAAAAGAAGTTTGATGGGTGGGTTTACTGCGGTGTTCTTGAGATTGGATCGGTATGCGGTGTGGGAAATGGGAGACGTTGGGGAGTGGGAGGGGGGGGGGGAGATCCAAGAGGAACGAGAGGGAGGAGGAGGGAAGGAAATGCGACACCGAGCACCGTGAGAGACACGACGTGGCATTTACCGATGAGTTTGTACCTTAATTTCGCTGATGGGAGACAGAAACTGTGGACACGCTGAATGAACATGCCTTCGTTTTAAGCCCGATAACACCAACTCCGACAGAAGACTTGATCTTTTACATTTCAAAACAGAACTTCAACGAAATAAATGAAGAAGTTTCTTCGTAACGATTATCATTATTATTCGTAGTTTATTTTACAATGAATAATGAAACATACTTTCCTTGAATAAAATAAAGAAGATATAGATGACTCCAATTAGTTCAACAATTTAATTTCAAGATTAGCTATTTCTGCTTCACCGCTTCATTAGTTTTGTTAGAAGGCAAGCATAGTTTGCTAATGCTCTAGCTGTCATCAGAAAACGGTAACTGTTCTAATGTGATGACAAACATTCGATTAACTAAACATGGGATAAACTTAATACACATAAAAATCCAAGTGCTATAACACGAAGACGGTCTAATCACCGACGAAACAACCAGCGGTATCCCGAATGGGGACCTTTACCGAAAGAAAAACAGAACCTCGTCGGATTTCCTCACCCTTTTCCACGTGAAACAAAAGAACCGCCCCATAAACGGACGCCAATTTTCTCGAAGAAGAACACTTCAATAAATTCGGACGGCCGGGGAAAAAGACTAGCGGCACGCTGAACTTGGAATCGTCGGGGACAACCGAATGTCCACAACGCTAGAGGTACGCTGCGAGGGGACAAAAAGGGGGCAGCGGGCGGGGAGGCCGAGGCAAGAATAAATAGGGCTAATCTCGAGTCTGGAGGGGGACACTGGGAGGTGAGAATAAAGCATTATGTGCGACCCTAAAAACTGAGTAGAGGAGGAAAAAAAGTCGCCGAGAAGAAAAGAATGAGAGGGGGAGAGGAGGCGAAAGAAAGTTTTCCAGCGCTCCGAAAAGAGAAAGAGAAAAGATGCTCAATTGTTAACGGCATTGGCCTCGTAAAGGCAATGAGAATGAAAGAGATATTGTCAAGATGGAAAAAGTTTCCTTTCTTGTTGGTCTGTTAAGGGGTTCGACGGCAAAGAGACAAGATGTGTGAAAGGAAAGAGAGAGAGAGAGAGAGAGAGAGAAGGGTGGACGAATAGGGAGAAGGAGGGAGGTGTGTTGCCATTAGTCGGTGCGGTACACTGAAAAACCCTGCACTTTTTGATTGGAATATGCCACTTGGTGTGCGGATAGGTATGTGCAAAAGTAAATTTTTCAGATAGGGAGCCACCTCAAATTCCGTGTAGAACACCGTAATGGCGGCCATTGAAAATGGCGGCGGAGGCTTTATTAAAATCGTTAATATCTCGGCTATCTTTCATCCGATTGTAATTTTAGTTCTTTTATCTGAAAGCTTGTAAGTTATGTTATATTTTTTATGATTGGCAGTTTTTCTGTAAACCTTACCGTTTTCCCGGAAATTGCGGAAAACTGAAAATTTCTCAATTTATCTCAGGTTTTTTGCTTCATTACTTACATATAACGCAAATTTCCACTATTTTGTCTTATAACAAAGAAAAAGAAAATTCTTTAAGCTTTTCATTGATACCACCTGTGCGCTGCTACCATGAAAACTGCCGCGGTAATTAAAGGAAAACCAGCGGAAGAGTGTATTTCTGGACTCGGGCAAGAGCCACCTACACAAACCAGGTTGTCATTCTTAAGGTCATAATACTAGGAATTTATTCATTCTTAAATATTCTGTTACTAATATGTTTAGTGAATGTTAAAAACCATTATCTACGTAAGAAATCAGCAGCTGTCAAATATGGTGGCAGTTGTTCAAAGATGGCGACCAGACGGTTTTTTACATTTTTTATAACTATATTTACTTTATTTACAAAGTTTATCCTTAATCTTAAGATATTCCAGAAAATGCATAACACTGTCATTGTTGTAATATCATTGTGAGTTGCCCGTGGTCATTGTATATCTCTGACTTCACAGTCAGGGGGAGGAAACACTATGAGTGACGATACATGAAACATGTAAATTAATACTGCATAATACTACTAAATTTATACTACAATCCTATTGCAAAGTAAGGAAGTTAATCAATCACCATAAATAATTTTAAGCCTGGAAGTAGATATAATGAAAATCCCTGCCTCTGTTTTCAGCGTGCTAAGGTAACTTATCATCCTCATCTTCGGCTTCAGCACTGCATTAAATAAGGGCAAATGATGGAAATCATTCTAAAGTGTATAAACCGTGTGTTTTCAAATGTTTTCTTTAAAAGTAAAGAATACTTTGTTATAATTGCCTTTTGTTGCAGCAGTTTTAAGCGAAGTTTGTGCAAAGAAGTGTGCATGGCACCTTTGCCTTCCGACATGAGCATCTTGTTTGGCAGCCAGTGGAGCAGCCACACTTCACTAGTTCTCTGCACGTATCCCAAATCGGATGTAGAGATGACCAGACAGGTTGCCACTCTCTATCGATAATGGTCCAGCCCCATCCATTTGGACTTGGTATTGGGTCGTTCACTGAGCAGGCATGGCCCCAATGATATGTGGTGCGAAGAGAATGCTGCTCCAACGCCGCTGATGTGGGTGGCAAGTTATTCAAAGTAGGACTCTTAGATGTGAAGAGAACTTTTCGCACTTCATTCAGGGAATACTCTTCGCCACCTTTGTAGTATAGGAGGACTACATACTTCTCTAATACTTGAAACAACTTATCAGGAATGGAGGGTAGAGGACGAGAAATAGCTTCAAAAGCAGCTGTAACTTCAGGGAAGGATTTCCATACATGTCATGCACTCATTTTTCTTTTCATTGAAAAAGATGAGGTAGTATCGGATCCAGTGAGAGAGTGAAAGCTTCTCAAAGCATTGGATTTATCTAGACCCAGAGATTCAACCATGGCATGCATACAAAGGTATCGTTGTAAATTTAGTTCCTGTTTTCCGTAATGGAGCAAACAAGCAGGTTTTCGCTCCCTGGATCAAGTGCTCTCTCACAAAGTTACGGTATAGGCCTAAGCCCCTTTCCTCGGCATTGACTAATGCACTCACACGTTCCTTGTCAATTACAACCTTCGTATCCCAAACAATAAGATCAGAGGAAGATTCTCTGAAAGGATTTCCGAATTCAAGAAAACTATCTTTGAGAGCTTGCTTCTTTTCCTGGAACTTGACTTGGAATGCGGAATACTGTTCGTGATGGAGGCGTTTGGTTGACTTACTCGGAACTTCAAACTCATCCAGAATGCTGATCAACTCTGGACCTGCAAGCATCCACCTCCTTAACATTGCAGGATCTTGCAGCAAGCCGACAGCGCCACCACCTCCTTTTATGACTGCATTGTGCTGTTCGTGTGCTTGGTCGACACCTATCGCAGAGAACGGACTGTTTGTCTTATGAATTACAAACTGCCCATTACAGAAACACCCGTGAACACTGGGTGCTTTCTGTTCCAGTTCCTCCAAATTTTTTGTGTGGACGGATAACCAGCGTGCATAATTTTGGTGGTCAAGCAAGAGAAACCAAGGCATCATGTTTTTCAGGGACTGCTGGAAGAGTTCATATTTCCCTTCCCTAACGGATCGAACAAAAGAGAGAAGAAGGATCTCAAGGTTGAGAACCAGAAACCAAAATCTAAATGTTGGAGATTGAGAAGATCTCTCTGCCATCCATTCTTCAAAGGATTTTTCAGGGCTATCGGCTGTATATGAATCTTGCAGTAGACTGTAGAGAACTGAGGCAGTTTTTTGATGTATTGCTCTAGCCTTGGTTACATAAGTCACTTTAAGATTGGCTTCTGCACTCGCTTCTGTATTTATGCCTGAATTGGTAATCACACCTACCCAGCCACTACCTTGGAGGATTTGTCCAAGCACTTTCAAAAAAGCCTGTTCAATGTGAAAAGGAGCAAACATTGCTACGAAGCTGGACTCCCCATAAACCTCAGGCCAGTTCCACTGAACTAATTTAGTTAAGGCGTACAAAGGTTGGTCTGCACATATGACAGGAACTTGCCCCGGATTCAGAAAATTTGTTAACTTCCTGATATGGTCCATTGCGTGTTTGAGCATCGATGCTGAAGAAGAGTCTTCATTAAATAGGCGCAGAAGAGAAGTAAGGGCTACGTCGAAGGAGCAATCGGCCTGATTTGTGGCATGGAAAGCAGCCCAGGTGAGATCTAAAGGGCCATCCTTTTCATCAGTGAGCACATGATCTAGCCACTCTCTTTCATTTTTCCATTCCAGACCTATGACAGAAGGTAACATTTTGTCATAAATGAGCTCACAGGCTGTTGGCGAAGATGGCTGCTTGGTGTGAAGGGTTACTGCCTTTACGACACTGTAACTATCAGGAAGCTGAGGAACTGTACGACTCCTTTGGCTAACATGGCAGAAATTAGTAAGAAAGTTTCGAGGATCTCCCGTCTGGCCTTCGACAGGTATTTGAAACAAGGAAATACCTGTTCCATGGAAAGATGACTGTCCTGTGGTGCTGCTATAGCTGTGGTCTATATTGTCGTAGGCTCCAAATGTGCTTTTAGCACCTTTGTGGTAATGTGCCTTCCTCAATGCTTCTCACTGGTGCTTTCTTTTGTTCTCCGTGGAATTCCCCAGGTGAAATGCATTCATTGGCCATGGTTAAGAGCGAGAGTCGACTTCACTTGACAGCTGCTGATTTCTTACGTAGATAATGGTTTTTAACATTCACTAAACATATTAGTAACAGAATATTTAAGAATGAATAAATTCCTAGTATTATGACCTTAAGAATGACAACCTGGTTTGTGTAGGTGGCTCTTGCCCGAGTCCAGAAATACACTCTTCCGCTGGTTTTCCTTTAATTACCGCAGCAGTTTTCATGGTAGCAGCGCACAGGTGGTATCAATGAAAAGCTTAAAGAATTTTCTTTTTCTTTGTTATAAGACAAAATAGTGGAAATTTGCGTTATATGTAAGTAATGAAGCAAAAAACCTGAGATAAATTGAGAAATTTTCAGTTTTCCGCAATTTCCGGGAAAACGGTAAGGTTTACAGAAAAACTGCCAATCATAAAAAATATAACATAACTTACAAGCTTTCAGATAAAAGAACTAAAATTACAATCGGATGAAAGATAGCCGAGATATTAACGATTTTAATAAAGCCTCCGCCGCCATTTTCAATGGCCGCCATTACGGTGTTCTACACGGAATTTGAAGTGGCTCCCTATCTGAAAAATTTACTTTTGCACATACCTATCCGCACACCAAGTGGCATATTCCAATCAAAAAGTGCAGGGTTCTTTCAAATTTTGGGATGTACCGCGTCCACTACATAGAACGTGGGCGGAACTGGTCTGTGGCGAAGGGAAAGGTAGGAAGGGCTCGCGATGCGAAGAAAGAAGTGTCAGAGCGAGTAGAAGGGCAGTTTTGTAAGAGAGGGAAAGGGTGAGAGATACGAGGGGGGGTGGGGGGGGGGGTTTAAGAGAGGCGGAGTCGGTTGACACGCAAGGAGAGGTTTGTGGACTCAAGCTCCTTCCTTGAGGGAGGCGGAGGTGGACGAGAAACGTGGGAGTGGGAGCCGCGGAGGAGGAAGGTGGGGGAGGAAGAGAGGTGGGAAACATGTGACGCTCGGACAGAATAGGGTAACTTCGACCCCGTAGATTGGCTGTTTGGCTTTGCGACGGTTTACGCCGACGTTCGACTTCTTTCTCTCCTCAACGGCGGAAGAAGCTGCTCCTTCAGTTAATGAGGTGAAGAGACGAAAGATTGAAATAACGACGACCCTTACTTTGCTGAGCTCGAACGCATCCACGTCTGAGACGACGGACAAGAGCAACGCCAATCGTGCGTCCGTCGTTGGGGTACAAGGAACTATTAGGAAGAGGTATTTTTTTCAAGAAGAGGCAAGTCTACCCGGATCATGTAAATTAAGGATTGAGAATGCGCCAACGACAACGCATAGCCTATTCTCGTCAAATCCAGGGCACTGGTCGGCGAAAAACGAGCATCAACATAATATGCAATAAATTAATTGGGTTAACAATAGCTGATGGTGGCTGAACTTTCTGTTTTAAGGCTACTGTGAGAGCTCAAACGCTTAAGGTATACCCGCGACCCATAAAAAGTTCTAATCGGCATAAGCAACTGATAAGTTAATACACCGCGATGCACTAAACTTGCTTTCTACTTCTGTGCGGGTTGAGACATTCTCTCAAGTATATTTAAGACATGAATTTTCAGAAAAAGATAATATCATTAATTGAGTCTAGCACGTTATTAAAATAAAGTGATGTGTCCAACACATGACTTTCTCCATACGTAAGTTGTCAACTAAAATCAAATAAATACGGCGATAGGAACAGTTCAACTTACACGCTTCAGCGCTAGCGACTCAATTGTTGTCACTACCACGCGCGCGAGCTGCCCACTAACCGTCAATTTCGAAAATTGAATACCTCTTGAAATATTCTTCATGTGAAAATTTAGTCCAAACAAAAGTCGTAGAAAAAAATAATACCTACAACTCACATATATATGTATGTTAAGAAAAATTAAGTTTTAAGCGGAATATTTAAGAAAAGCTAAAAATTTACTAGAGTAAACCGCTACTTTCAGTTGACCGATTGTTATAAAAATCCTCTCAAATCTTAAGAATATATATATAAATCACAAATACAGAATTTCATGCTGATCTGATGAATAGTTTTTGAGTTAGAGCGCTCGCAAAATTTGTCACACACATACGGACACACACAGACAATCGAGAAAACGGTAAAAACGTGTATTTCCGTTGAAATCTCGAATTCGATTTTTTTCATGAAAACAATACTTTCTCTATACTACGTATATGGAGAGTAAAAAACAATGCCCCGATAAAAGTACCTTCTCTCTGCACTCACTTCCGAAGAAACGTTAACCTACTCTCCCTTTCCCTCCTTACACTTAATATTTTGCCCTTCGCAATAAAATGAAGAAGGAAAAGGTGACGGCGGACGAGATGGGGAGGGGCGGGCAAAGGTATCTCACACGCCCTTTCTCTTCCCTTTCCCGGCCATTCGGCGAATTCGGAGCACAATGGCACCACCGTTTAGGAGGATGGGCCAGCACGCTCGGCCATATCTCCCTCCCCTCTCTCTCCCTCCCTCCCCTCCCCCCTTTGCCAACGCTCCCTTTCTCCCCTTTCAAACATAAAGAGTACGAGAACTCCCGGGGTATCACGTGAATATATTCCGCTCGCGAACGTCACGTGCGGCTTATTAGAGTCCTCGCCTCATTTCGGGGGACCTACGAGCGAGGAGCCAAAAGGGAAGGAGTTAAGGGAGGGGTGGGTGGTGGGAGAGAGAAGGACGGTGAGGAGAGGATAAGGGGCAGAATGGAAGCGGCGTCACAAACACACGGGAGTTCGCAGGCCCCTCATTCGAATAGGCCAATAGAGTTACCGCCATCCCTTCTCTAAACCTTCTTTCCCCTTTTCTACCTTCCCCCTCCAACCCTTTTCGCTCACAAACGTGGCAAGTTAATTCACCTCATTCGGTTATTAGGCAACCCTCCGCTGACTACGGCCGACCCGCCCCTTCCGACCCACGTTAGAAACTCATGGAATACTCGTATACAGACCGCTAAGAGCGATCGGTCCAGGATTAGTTATTTATTTACTGATTTATATTAAAGTTATCAAGAAATTTCCACATTGGTTAGAGACTTCTGTGCATTATCTCAGAGTCATGCTAGGAAAACTGGATAAGATTCACATAAACAGTTGAATCGACGACACATCAAATAATATCGATGAACATTAAAATGAAAACATAAATAGGGTCAGACGGATGGATGCGTTTTAAATTCTTTCTGGAGATTTACGAGATTTCGGAGGCGTTTAAGGCAGTCTATAGATTTTTAAATAAAACTTCTTTATTCCCCGTACTTGCATCACAAGTTCGCTACAACGGTCTTTCGGGAGTAAAACTAGTTACCAAAGGGCGCAAAGAGAGAAATTTCTTCATGAACTTCGTTAATAAAACAGAGGGGAGCTTTTAAAATATTTCTTAGAGTTACTAAAGTAGGGCAGAGTGATTTAACAAAAAAATTGACCCAAAAGACTCGCTATTCTCAGAGAAAAGTGACAAAACCTTTTTGAAAATGTGAAGTTTTTCGACAATACTAGAATAGCTGCGACGACATAAATCGATTATTTTTTACATAACATTAAAAACTCATTTAATAAAATATAATTTGGCGTCTTTAAATTAATGGCAGGCTATTTAAAATTATTTCTGCCTATATTAAATTAAAGAGCAAATCTCCTAGAGTTTCTCATTTAAATCATCCAAATTTATTTCTTTAAAGGGGTAATTAATAAAAAAAAACCAATTCAAATATTAAAATAGACAGGATGTAATTATTATTATGAGTAAGAATTTCGCCGATATCCCGATGCCAGAAAAAAATTCCTTCCTGATTAAAGAAAAAGAACGGATCTATTAAATTCTCAGAAGCAGAAACTGAAACAACATGCACCAAACAAATGAATATCTATCGCACACGTATAAAGAGGTATTTTTCCCTCTCTCACCGTTATTCCCACGAATCCATCCAAACTTTAAGGACAAAGAAATTACATCGAAAGTTATGAAGGAACGAGACGAGGACAAAACTTCTATTTATTTTTGTATTAAAAGTTAACCGCCACAATGAAGCCGAAAGAATCGTTCGTGGTAATGATGGCGCGCCTCCGCTTTGCATACAACAGTCGGAGAGCAGTGAAAGATTTTACTCGTGGATGGGGAGAGATGAGATTTTACGAGCCCCTCGGGCGCTGGCACGACCGTGAATTGCATTTTAATAAGTCCAAAGTTTTGTTTGAGGGAGGGAAGGAGAGAGGGTAGCGGAGAGAACGACTCTGTGAGGGTTAGTTAAAGAGGGTTTCGATGAGGAAAGGAAAGGGATGGTTCGGTTGTTACATTTTCCCTCTCGGGGCGGGTTAGGGAAAACTCAATCATGCGACAGAGATTAGTTAAAGGCGCTCGAAAATGAGGGACACTTCAAACTGTCTCTTTAAAAAATAATACATTTAGTGAAAAAAATAAAGTGGTGCATACAATTCTGAATCGACCGATCGAGGTTCACGTTCTTTCATCCGGAGGCAATCTTTTGGACCAGCTCGGAGTACGCAGCAGTAGCAAAAATATTCGAGCCAGAAGTTCCTTCATTAATCATCGGGAATAAGAAATTCAACCTAACAAATCCAAATTGGGCATTTAAAAACAACAGATTAATGAGAATTTGACTGCTCTAATTAAGGCTGTTAAGATTACATGTAACCTTCGCTGAGACAATTCAAATCAAAATCAAATTTAATAGATTTTTAGAAATAAATGTAATATTTATAATTTATACAGAAAATTATAAAAAATTATCACCTGACAAATAACCACCGCTGCTTCAATATGAAAAAGAAAATTTACAAGAACTACTGAACGATGCTACAATATCACAAGCAAGCGAGCAAGATGCTGTAAAAATCGATGAAGTTTGATTAAAGAATTGCATTGCTAGTTTATCAACAGCCAGCCTACGAAATTATGATTTCAAAAACATAATGATTTTAATTCACGAATAAATAATGAAATTGGTCCCGGAGAGATTTTATAAATAACGAACTTTTCACGGTTCTCTTACAACCTTGTTATACAAATTTCAATTGTATTTTTTTCAATTAAAAGGGGTATTAGGCGCTCCACTTGTTTTTATTATCGTATTTACAATATGATGTAATTCTATTACTATCAGTTAAGACTTTCAGCGGTTGATCGACCTCACGTAAGCGTAGCACTTATAAAACCAGTACATGTAAATACCTTAGGATTCAACGACACAAATTTCATTCATTATGAAAGCCGATTTTACACAAAATTAGAAGAAATCATTTCCTACACCCGAGGAAACAGGATATACGATTTTTAACGTAGGCAAAGAAAAACTTTTCAGCCAACTTTCTGCGCATTCGCATTCATCAACACGTCTCCTTAGGTTCCTTCCATCTTCCTCTTTTCAGCACAATCTAACAGGCAAATAAAAAATAAAACGAACCTCCCATCTCTCCCGCCTCCTTGGAGGCATCTCTTCGACCTCCCAAAAAAAAAAAAAATCCGATCCAATCTCTCTACCCGCAGACATATATCACTATAATAGTTACAAGTCAAACAATCCGACCGCAACCCTAATAACCAGAACAACCGTTCTACGGTTATGCGCACCATTCAACCTCCCCGTAACACCCCAACTCTTCCTCTCTTCCACATCTCCCTAAACAATCCCCTTTCCATCCTCCGCGAAAATCGGCCGCACTTCAAAAAAGCCACGCCAATATAACGCTTTTTTTTCCCACCGGAAACGCTAAATCAAACAATTTTTTTTTCAAATCCCGGACGCCGTTTGGAGGACAGATATCGGCGAGGGAAATCCACACACGATACCCACACACACACACACGGGCGACGAATCGTCAATCAGTAGATCGGGCCACTCAATCCCGCTGAGGGGTGGAACGGGAAAAAAGGAGAGGAGGCGCAAACACGAACATTGTGGAACTCGAACGGAGAGGAGAGAGAGAGGGAGAGATAGAGGATGAGCAGAAATGGTCGGAGTTTTTAAAAAAGAATGGGATAAAACTTTTTTAAACCCCTTTATGTTTCCTACCCGTAAGGACATAGGGTGTCGGGATTGGAAGTAGAATTCGAGGGAAAGCGGGAGAGGAGAGGAGACGGACAGTAGTTTTTGGATCGGTAATGCGGTTTCCACGTAAGAGTGGAAAGGGAAGGGAGAGAGAGAGAGTAAAAAAGAAGGAAAGGGAGAGAGAGCAAAAGTGTTTCCACCGTTCTGCGCAGTCGTTCACACGACGATAACTACTCGCCAAGGGTCATAAATCCTGGAGAAAAGTACACTCGCTCGCACCATACCTTTCTTCCTACTTTTCTTTACGCTTCCTTCCGGTTCAGTCGAGCTATGGCCGACTTTTCCTCCCTTTCCCTCTTTCTCTTTCCCCCTCCCTTACTCTCTCCCTCTCGTTCCAGACGTTGCATGAGCAGAATGAAACCGTGCCTTTCGCTAGTTTCTCCGGCGCGACCGCAGGGAAACGGAATTGCGGTTGTGACCGTCGTGCAAATGTCTTTGGGGTAAAATAATTTAAAAGTCGAGGAGCGTTTCAAATCTTGAATTTTCAAGTGCACGTTGTACGAAACACGTTAATACGGAAGCATCTTTGCCAACAGATTTGACCGAAAATCCTTTACAAGAAAGAAACCGTCGAAAATAATGCATGAACGAATTACAATAAATTATGTTGAAATACATTTCAAGTAAATTAAAGACGCCTTAGACAACAGGTAAAAATTAGGAAAAAGAAGATACGGTTAAAGGATAAAGAAAAGTTTCTAAATTAATTAATTTTTCGAAGAATAAATTAAAATCTTTGTTTAAAAAGTGCGGATCTCCTTGCATGTAGAGATATCAATCGTTTTACAGCAACAAATGTTTCACGAAAAACAATATGAAGTGAAAACTATATATTGATAATCTAGATTTCCTTTTTATTGTAATTCAATGATCAAGCAGAAATAAAATTTTAAAAATTAATTTAATTATAGGTTATACATTATGCTCGGTAAAAGGAAGCGACAAGCAATAACATACGATAGCTTTCACATCTGTATGCTCGAACACTGTTTCTAAGATTAATATATTAACATCACAGAACAGAAACGATCTATTTCAAGTTCTTAGCGCTTTGAACACGCAGGGGAAAAGCAATATCGCAAAAAGAATGTTCCAGAAATCATCCGTTAGACATGCTAGATATCCTTTCCAATTTTGGGGAGGAAGGAAATGAGCAGACATCGTAAACTTTGGAAACTTTACCACCTAGGGATATTTATACGGAAAATAAATAATACTCCTTAGAAAGATTCGCGCTAGATATACGGAGGAAGATAGAGGCGGAAGGGGCGACCGTAGGAAAAAAATAAAAACGCCGCGGGGAAAACAGACTGCAATACAATTCTTTCGCACCTCGCACCCCACTCTCCCTTCCTTTACCCAACTTCCTCCCTCCCATCTTCAATTTTATTTATCATCCACCGTCCCACGATTCAAAGGATCCCAAAAAAATATAAAAACTCCTATCCCCGTACCCTTTTATCCCCTCACTTCCATCTCCCTTTCTCTCTCCGTTCCATTCCCTTATCCATCCCACCATCCATATCTCCTTGTTCATCCACCTTTTTCGGTTCCCTATATATATATATATATATATATATTTTTTAATCCTATCAATTCTGTCTTTACCCTTCTCTCTCTCCCTCTCTGGCCCGAACTTCCATTCTGCCGCATCCCTTATTCAGCTCTCTAACCGCGTACATTCATACGTACAGGGGCGTAGTGGCGACTGGCCTGGGGAATGAGCGTCGGAGGAATGCTTGAGATGGTGTGGGGAAGAGAGAGACTTTTGGCCGATTCCGAATGGGAAGAAAGAGGGCCGAAGTGCGGAAGAGGGAGATCGAAGAAGTGCGGAACCCGTGAGTTGGGAGTGAGAATTCTGTTTGCTATTGTGATTGACAAAAGGTCAATGCCGGCGGTGAATTTAGATGGGCGGATGAGAGCGAGAAAGAGAGGGGGGGGGGGGTAGGGTGGAGGGAAGAGGGAGGTTACGCACATCACGGACACGGGAAGAAGGAAGTGGGAATGAGCTTTTCTTGCGGACGAGAAGTTGGCGAGTACTTGGTATGGGGGAGGTGGCGAATCGTATCATCGTACCTTTCATATATTTCTCTCTGTGTGTATAGCGGCCTTCCGCTTGACCTTATTTCTCTTCTGAAGCCATGTTCCGAAGACGAATCCATTTTTTCGTGTTTTTTACGACAGCCGAAGCAGACGGGACCGTGGACGCCTGTCAGCAACGTTAACGTTCAAAAATAAGAGCTGAGTAGTGAGGTTCGGGATTATTACCGTGATAACTTTTCTGGGTCTCTTTGAGCAGCAGGATCAAGTTTTTGTAAGTGGTTTTATAACTTTTTTCGGATGAAAGCAACGTTTGACAGTTCGTTAAAATGGGCGCAAAAAAATTATGTCGAAAACAAAAATCCGATTTGTACTCATAATAACGGCACATTGGTCCAAAGAGATGCTTTCATGCCTAAAAAATAATAACAACAATAAGTTATATAAAACTCGTCTGATTTTTATTAGGCATTATAGTATGATTTCGCAAATCTTTCTCCGTGAATTAAGGGAATTTTATTTTGTCGTTCGTTAATTACTATCACCTAAACGCTTTCAAGTAATCAACAACTTTGAATTTTGTTACTAACACGCACTCCTACCGCTTTAGTAAAATGGTGGAATACTAAGCATAAACATAAATTACATTTTGATCGAGAAAACGAGATTATATTTTGTCCAATAATTTTTAACAAAGTTCTAAAACGATACACTAACAAAAATTACTGTCTTCTGTAAAAAAAACTACACAAAAACCTTGTATTCAGATGATAAAACTAATGACCGGTGAATTACCACCAAAGAGGTTAATATGTAGTTGCAAAGCACAATTGGTTTACGAAGAGTTTTACGGCAATCTATTCATTTATTAAACTTAAACCATAGTTATTAAATAGCGAACATTTTTATATGTCACCCAAAATTTTCAATTAAACCTTAACGTAGCATACTGCAACCGAAATAGCGTTGGCGTACGGAGTTAAAAAAACGGACGAAAAAGAGAACGTTAGAATCAAAGGATACGACGAAACCCTCAAACGATGCTAGAAGAAGTAAAAAAAAGAAAGCAACGGAACGAGTTCCGTAACTTCGCATTTTGATTAAATTATACAGAGAAACGATAGCAGTTAACGCAATGCGGAAGACGAGGAATTCGACGAAGAACGGGAAAGAAATTAATAGTTTCCCCCAGCATCAATGAGACGAGCTTCGGGGCGATACAACACAAGAACTTATCAGGATATTGGATAACACTTCAAAAACAGATACATGCTTTGAACGGGCGAGACGAGAGACGGAAATTGCTGGCTTGAGAGAGAAAGAGAGTGGAAGATGAGAGAGAGAGGGGGGGGGGGAGTGACGACGCCCCCTTATTCTCCCCTCTCTTCGTTTATTCTTCGCCAAACGGCCTACAAACAAAAAAAACGTCACTGACGTCTTTTTACCACACACCTGGTAATTTCATCTCAAACCCGCCTCGTAAAAAAGAGCATTGCGGAGAGTATTTCTTTCGAATATCCCTCCCACGTTTTCGACGATCGTTCGTTTATGTCGTTGGATCCATAGCCTCGGCATTCGTGTAATTCTACCATAAAAAAAAAACTACCGCGGATTACAACCAATCCCTCGCTTCCCAAACCTCCAGCAATATAGTATTCCCTTCCTCTTTCCCTATCTCCCTCTCTACGTACCCGCAAACGAACTTCGATGCACTTTTACCGTCCCACCCTTTCTCTCTCATTTCCCTTCTGTTTTCCCCGCCTTGAAGCTCCATACATACTCTAAAAGCTCGAATCCGCCTCGATATAAGCGCGGTATACGGGCCCTTTTGACTCGGTTGCACTTTTCCTTTGCCTATATCAGTTTTACAACAGATGCCGGAGCAATCAAACGAATTTTATTAGCGGATTATACGTAGCAACGAAACAGGGCTTTGCGAAGATAGCGTAATTCCTTGAATTACGACCGTTATGAACTCTACATTCTCTTATATCCGCTTTAAATACTGGAAGCTAGAAATATTCGTTTGTTGTTTTTACAGAAAAACAATCCTTTTGAGATGCTTGCTCTTTGATATAGAAGGAAATGCCTAATAAAACAGGTTTGCTTTGGATGAAGACTGCAAAAGTTTTGTTTCTCTGAAAAATTTCAGGTCCATAGAAAAGAAGTACATTATCTTCCTGCAATTCTTTTTTTCTGCATACGGTAAAGGTTAGCAAAAAGATGAAAATTGGAATTGAGTGGTATGCGTCCTGACAACAGCAAGGACCATGAATAGGACACAATATATATAATATACCAATATCAGATGCAATTTCTCTCGGTGCAGCATGCAACTATTTTAATTAGTCGCTAGAGCAGATTTGTTGGTACTGATGAGCCTCGAATCGAGGAAAAAATACAAAAATACGGTAAACGTGATGTCTAGAATAATGGTACTTCCAATCAAGCTGCTCTTTCTACTTCAGGGATGCCAAGAGGAGACATATTACAATTTATATTTTACTTTCCATCCTTCAAAATTTTAACTGTCGCCATTATTTTCTTAACAATTACACGTTTCACGGTACAAGTCTTCCTTAAACTTTAGTTCAACGTTTAAAAAAACTTTCGAAGCTTCCTCCTCCATTTCTACCTTATTATCACACTCTTAATTATTCGCGAAAAGTTTCCAACCTTCCGTTCCTCGTTGAATTCAACTTACTGTTCTCATTTTCATGGCTCAAACTTTTGTATCATCGTGATTCTCTCTATTAGTTTTACCTTCAACGCTTTCACGACAATAACTCTGCCACATGACTACGTCCGTCCATTCACAGAGTTAACAGTTATTTTCTTAATTTCTTTTTCGTCTTTTATTCTAAACGAATATATTTTCCATTTTAGCGTACATTTATTAACGCATTTTAAAAATTTATTATGTAACTTTGATATTCCTTCAATTTCGGCGATAAGCCCGTTACTTTCCGGTGTCAGCATTCATAATTTTAATTCCCCGACTTTTCCTAGCGGATTTGCTACTTCCCAAAAATATATGTTCGTAGGCTTTATTGATAACAAAATACCGTCGTTTCTGGAAGAAGTTGAAACCGGACAAAAAACTTGTTTTTTCTTCGTAATTCACACATTAACTATCCAGATATTCTCTCAACAACCGGGAACAAAGAATAATTAGATGAAAACCATCTTCTGATAAATGTTAACTGTCACATCTTGTCGACGTATCTCATTCCGGGGTCACCTCATCGTTCCTCGCGGCCATCCAATCCCAGTTTCACCCTCTGCTCTTTATCATTTCCACCATTCTGTCCAATCCTTTTCGCCCTTACACTCCTTATCATTTTAAATGCCCTCTCATTGACACGGATGCTAAGGTTCCCTCTCTCTATGCTTCCTGGTTCCCTGTTTACACCGCCCATTCGGGCACCATGACGGATAGCGTTACATAACCGCAAGGCACAAAGCTAGGCCGCGCTTCTCCTTCATCCACCTCACCCTTAATCCTTTATATACTTCGAAATCGCATCTAATTTCCGTCATCTCGTCCTAGGGCTAGATCAAAGCAGTCAACCGAGTGGGCCGACTACGCTCCGTTGGACAAGCAATATGAATGTTTGAAGCTCGGTTCCCCCGCACGCAAAGCCATTTCATAGGTGGGCGAGCCATTAACAATCACCGCGTACTGGGCTCGCAACGTTACATCCATCCTCTCTCCCCGATTCCATCCTCTCATCCGTATATATATATATCTCTCTCTCTCTCTTTTCTCCGAAACAGAGTCATGCGTCGCTCTCCGGGGCACCTCGTCACGCGAAGGTTTAACCAATTTACGGCTTTGGAGCAACAAGAAGAGTCGATTGGTGTGTTTCAGGCTGCCCAAAGCAGGCATCGTCACATTTCCCTATCGACCTCATACTCTCGATCGCGAGAATAAAATGGCAAGAATAACTGGGGTTATCAAATTTGGAGGGGGGGGGGAGCTGATTGGCGTGCGATCGAATTAAAAGTACCGGGAATCAATTGGAGAATGCAAAATCACGAAATAAAATAAACCAATAAAGGAAGAAATTGATGATATAACTCGATCAATTTTCAATCAAATAAAACTTTCACTATAACCACCTACTCGATTATAAATATAAAAGTTGAATCGGAAGGAAATCTTAACACTTTTTAAAATTTACGAGATGAACATCGTGAAAACACTTGGCGGAAAGAAATTCACGCAAAGAGACGCATCACTACTAAGGAAAAACCATTAAAGAAAAATTTCCTCAATTTCGCCGCGTTTAAAAGGATCCGATAGCCCAGAAACGGTTTTAGTACGGACCATAAAAAAAAAAAAAAAACTCGGGCGAGTAAACTCAACGACGCGAAATTCTAAAAAAAAAAAAATGCTCACTTTGGAACCAACTGCTCCGTCCATCCATTCCTTCATCTCCAGTACACACAATCCCGCTGCATACAAAAAAATAAAATAAATATATAACTCCACCTTCCTTAACCTTTACCTTCCATCTGCACACATTATATTACCCATCCTCCTCCTGCTCGTACCGTTTACTCACGCCCTCCTATTCCTACTCCGCATACACACACCCGCGCACGCACACATTCTATTTCCCTCCGCAACTTCTCTCTCTTCCAACGAAAGGGGTTGAAGTTGCGGGAGAGATAGGAGAGAAGAGGATGACACCATACAGAGAGAGAGAGAGAGAGATCTGCCTTCTCTCTCTCTACCTCCCTTCCTCCCCACTGCCAGCGACGTGCCTCCTCGGACACCCCTCCCTCCTCCCCCGGCATCATCCTCCCCCCTCCAATCCTTCCCGAGGAGCGGCAAGAGAGCCGGGGCTCCATCGATTCGACCGGCAGGGCAGGGGAAGCTGCACCGGCTAGGGTCGTCTTTCCCTCTTTTCCCTCCCCCTCTCCCTCCCTTTTTCCTCCTCCCACCAACTTTACCTCATCCGCGATTCCCTCCCACGCAAAAACCTCATCCTCGCACACACACACACTTCCTACCCCTCTTCCCATCCTACCCTCCTTCTCGCCTATTTTGCTGAATGCCTCCAGGCTTTCCGGCTTCAGAGCCTTCCACCCCACCTCTTTATTCCCCATCCTCCTCGCTCCGTTTCGTCTCATCCATTCCCACACTCCTGACGCGAGAGAGAGAGAGAGACAAAGAGAAAGAGGAGGAGGAGATGGAGAATAAGGAAGACCATGATTCTCCTCATAATGCACACACAGGAGAGAGAGAGAGAGAAGGGAGAGGGTTGAGGCAGGGAAAAGTAGTTGGTTGAGCGTTGTGGTAGTGATAGAAGCAGTCGCAGTATAATAATATCTCCTCTACCTTTCTCCACCCCCACTATTTCCCCCCTCCAACACACATCATCCCCCTCTCTTCCTACCCTTGTGTTCTTAATCGTCGGATATTCTGGGAAGGACATGTATATGAGTGTATGTGTGGAAGAGAAAGGGAGAAAACGCCTTCTGGTGGAAAGTATCTAGAGAGGGTGGGATGGGGTAGGGGATGAGAGAACTAGAAAGGAAGATGGGAGAGTTAAGCCATCAAAAAGGACCGTGAGAGGGGGGGGGAAGGGGATATGGAAAGGGAAAGGAGTGAGTGATGACGATAATACGGCTGAAAATGCAAATTTTTTGAGAAAGGAGCGTTTGCAAAGAAAGATGGAAAGGCGGGATGGAACGGGCAAAGGTGGATAGAATAGTTTTATTTTCCGAAAAATAAATAAAATGGGAGTGACGGGGGGGGGGGGGGGGGGGGGGTTGGAGGAGGGGAAGACATGAAGGGCAATACGCCGCGGGTGTGTACAACTCGTTTCCCCTCCTTCCATAACCTCAGCGTCTAAATTAGCGCTACGGCGGCTGAGGCAACCTCCTGCAAGTGAAGTTGATGACCAATTAAGCAATATACTAGGTTTTGAGTAGAGTTTGCTAATTGCGTGTGAAAGTTCCCGGGGTCTTAACGACACCGACAAAATTTTGAAAATTCTACGGCTGAAAACCCGAACTTTATAAATCCGACAGGGCTTTTCGAGGACGGGAAGAAACAGGCCATCGGTTCCAAGGAAAAAAAGCTCGAACAAAAAAGATGCTGCGTGACCCGCCCTTGCGGAATTTTCTGCACCTAATCCTAGATGTTGCGTGGTTAACGAGGAACGATGTACAACGACAGCGCATTTTCCTTCGATAAAAATACAGCGCTCAGAAAACATCCTAACAACGAGAGAGATGGAAAAGAGTACGGAATTTTTTTTCACCGTCGCGTCTGAAGAAAGTCGTACGCATACTGTCACGAGCGATAGCGCCTTGCAATATCCACTTAGGCTGGTAGTTGAAGGAGCAAAAAATAAGCATATTCGCGACGTCGAGCGTGGTTCCGTTTCTAAAAAAAGTATCAGAAGGAGCTCGCACGTCTCGCGAAATGCTAGCGGGAAAGACAACAAGTATGAAGACACTTAAACACACCGTGATGCTGCTTCAAAAGGAACCTGATGAAACCCGATTCAAACGACCTCTGTGAGAAGTTCTTTCCACACAAGAAACGGAATTTACGCGGAGTTGCGACTTCCGAGGGCTTTTATGGTATCTGCGGAATACACTTCCTTTCGTGGGATTCGAAAAATTCCTTCATTCAAAGAGCGTGAAAGCGGAGGAAAACATAAATCCTCCAAAATGCAGGCGAAGCTTAGCGTTGCATAAACACTCGTCAAACCAGTTTTAGAAAAAAAGGTGGATCCTGCAGCACTCCCGAAACAAAACTATATAGGTTGGCGCGACACGGAAATAGGTAATTTCGAACGGTAGCTTAAAAGTATGGAATACTCGTATTACATTAGGTATTAGCCGATTTCCATTGTGCGTCTTGTTTTTCGACAACATGAGAAATAAATTTCGGCTTTATCAGAAAAGACTGAAGTTGCACAATAAATTTATTTTAGAATTACGGACCGAGATAAATATATTCACAAATTATGGAAATAGATTATATGGTTTTACTTAAGTAGTTATCTACTGGAGAAACTCGGAATCATTTCAATTTTGTACTCGAAATGTTTTTAAAAACATGTAACATATAAATAAGGATCAAGTACAGCTGCGCAACTCGCGTCGGTTTACTAAATACGTACTTCCTAAATGTTGCCGTGGATATCTAAACCGTCGATAACGAGGTCACGCTCTAGTTATCGTAATGTCATAGGTGTTCATTACGTTTTATCACTCTACGACTGCCAAGATATACGTAACAGCGAAACGGAGCTCGGCTCGGGAGATATTTAAAGTAAGCTGAAATCGCACCTCTACACATACGACAGCGGGCAAATAAAAACGGAATTAGACCCTTAGGTTTTGAAAAATTCCACCCAAAGTCGGAAAAGGATATTGATGAGCAATTACCACGGATCGTTAGCCTTTTTTCGCCCCGACGTAAACAAGTTGTTTGCGAAACCAGGAAACAGAATTATCGAGTTGATTCAAAACGCTACTGCCATTTCTGCTCATAAATTACGATGTAGATGACAACCATGCGCCGTCCACACGGAGGCCGCGACTTCAAAGTGAAATGAATGAAGTCCATGCTGCAAATCAGTTTCGACTATTTCCAGAGATCAATTGCTCTCGGAGGGCACAGCTGAAATCTTAATTGAATCTCTACTTGTATCGTTTCAATTTATGGTGCCTTTTTTCATCTTGGATTAGGTATACGAACGCGAGAGAATATTTTCGCTCTTGAAAAAAAAAAGCATTGAGGAATATGAGCTGTGACACCAATAGTACCATTTAATTCGTAAACTCAAACTTAGAAACGAAATTCCACTAAACTGTAAATATTCCTAAATAAAATAAGTGTATATCAAATCAATACTTTTCTATGAAAAAATTCCAAGGATTCGAATGTAAGACTAGAGTTTTATTTCCTCGAGAAGGACATTTTTAGGAAGGTTGGTAGTATTATCTTTGCTAGCCTGATCTCAACCAAGAAATATATTAATCTAAAACGAGATTTAGCCGTCCACAATAGTTTAGTGGTAAAAATATCCTCCAGGTAAGTAGAAGACCAAGATTTCATTCCGCGTCATGATAGCATTTTTCTCCTGATTTGCAGCTACTACCACATCACAACATATACATACTTGTTTCATAGCGATCTCTGATCTACAATTTCCATCAATAGTACAGATATCAAACAGGGCATAACATATAAATTTCGTTAAATATAAAAATAAAATTCGAAAACATTACGAAAAATGCTGCAACATTCAAAATGATTCCCAGGGAATACGGAATCTTTACGCGGGTGGGATATCAGCTATTGGGCGTTCGAAGCACTGACTTAATAAACTATTAAAACATGTAAAACAATCGAGTAAATAAAGTAAATAAAAATCCCCACAAGCGTACAAACTACCAAAGTCATCCATGTTATCCGCAGATCGACTCCTTAAGAGCCGCATTTTATCACGGTCTCCAATCTCATATACCTCGCAACCCCTTTCTTTTTATAAGGCAGAGCGGCGTGCAGATCTGGACGAGAGGAAGATGGTGCGAAGAAGAGAGAGAGAGAGGGAGAGAGAGAGAGAGGGAGAGAAAGAGAGAGGGATGCTAGCGGTCGTCGGAGGAAGATGGGGAAGGAGGGAGGAAAAGAAGAAAAGGAGAGTTAAGAATGCTTTTTCCCAGGAAGGTGGAGCCGCCCACGGGGAGGAGCTGAGACAAGGGAAGTTTCCTCCTCCTTCCAACAGAAATCCTCTTCCTCCAGGTCCGCAATCACTATCCCTACTGCGACCTTGCCGTCTCCATCCCTTTCCCTCCCACCAACCTCCTTCCACGCCCCTCTCCAAACCTGAGTTCCCCATCGCCCATTCAAAGTTCATAGCGACTCACATCCACTCCCTCCTCCAGCGACACACCTCCCGCCCTCCATCTTTAGACCTCACGAGTTTCCCCCCTCTCTATCCTCCCCTCATTCCTACTGCCACCCCACCACACACCCTGTGTCCTTCGTTTCTATTTGTTTTCTCGACCGAATAATCCAACCCCCTCTCGCCCTCCGCGAACTCCGTAGAGATTCCAGTCAAGCCTCAGGCTTCACCTTCTCTCTCTCTCCCCCTCGAACTTCCCTTGCCCTTCGTCTCTCTCAGACCTCCCTGAGGATACTATAGCGCCGCCTATCTCCCCCTCTCTCTTCATACCTCTTCATCAATCTACTCGTGTACATCCGCTCCTGCTCTCCTCCTCTTCTCTTTCCGCTTCAAACCTTTGCGAAACACTTTGTCTCCGTCGAGACGGCGAATGCCATACGCTCACATCCCCGACGATTTCCCGCCAATTTTCCTCTAATTCGCCCCCCCTCCCCCCACACACACACGCGCGCGCCATTCGACTCGATTCTTTTTTCGGGTTTTACGACGGCAAAGGTACCGCTGAAAAGACTCGAGTGCGAGAGAAATAGAACTCGAGGGTTCGTTTTGTCTTTGTTATTAAAAGCGAGAGAATCTTGGCGGGAATAGTCCCTCCGAACGGGGCGGTAAAACTCAAGTTGGAGAAGCCTACGGCTAAAAAGCTCCTGGGAGTCGTAAAAAGGGACCGCGGATAACTCGCTGCGATGATTAACGCTTCGAGGGAGTTATGATTTCCAGAAACTAGGCAAAAAAAATATACGGAATAATTACAACTGATGATTCTTTGGAGATTTCGGTGATTTACGGGTTTATTGTCGAAGCTCGCGAGGATTTGTTTCATTGCATGCGAAGGACTAAACCCTTTCCGAGAAGCGGTAGTTAAATTGGTGACCCTTTAACCTTACCGTTATTATTTTATGGCACTTTGTTACGGGGATCTTTTTTCGATTAGGTTAATGGCTAGGCTCCGCTTTTTTATGCAGGAGAAACAAACATAGAGGAAATGAGACAGAAGCTTAAAACAATATCACTTATAACAGAATTTCTCGACCAAAAAGGGCAAATTTATCCCGAAGTTTTAATTACATTCCTCGCAGAGTGTTCAAACTCGGGAAAATCGTTAAGTTAACCGATCTTGAGGCGAGTGAAACGGAAATCAAGAACGCGTTTCGTTAGTTATTTCAGTAGGGCTGCAATGCTCCCGATAGTTTCGACGAAAACATTTTTTTCTTCGCTATTTCCCTACAACGAATAAAATGTAAGGTAACAACTTTTTCTGATTTAAATAACGGATATGAATATAGCGAGTAGCCCATCTAAAATCAATATATGAATAAATCCGAAGCAAAAGGAAGAATTACGAATAAGGATTCTGCTACCAGACGTTTTGGGAAAAGAAAAAGGAAAAGTGGGTGGGTATCGAAGGATCGGCCTATAATTGCGGACATGTCTGCGGAAAAGCTGTTAATGATAATTTAAACGAGAGACAGAAACACGTGTAGGTGTTTTATATAGTTCAGTGGTTCCCAAATTGGGGGGCGCGAGTAACTTCCAGGGAGTGAGACCATGAGGGGAAATCGGATTTTTGCTGAAAAACATTATACACATTACCACCACCATATTATAATTGTTGATTAAAGTGCATATATTATATTGAATAATGTTTTATTCATTTGGAAATTTTCAATTTAATCTCATGTTTTTACGGTATGTTTCATTATAATGATATTTTTGCACAGATACATGCTGTAAAATAATTACGGGTTGGTTGATCAAGAACAGCAATTCAAATTTGTTACAAAATATTTATATAATAAAATATGTGAGAAAAATTTATTACAAAATATCCAATAAAACGAAAATGAACAATAATATTAAGTACGCGTTGAATTCATACTAATAAAATAATTGGGGGGAGGGGGCGTGAGGGTTTAGTGAAAACCAAATCGGGGGCGCCATGTCAAAAAGATTGGGAACCATTGTTCTAGCGTAGAGCAATTATCGGGAATCATGGAGAGACTTTTGGCATTTATTTGGTATATCAAAATTTGTCGAATAAAGGATAACGCAAAGAGAGCCTTCGAATTTAACACCGTATCTAGCGGAATAATTTTCCCACTATATATAAATAAATATGTATAACTTTCCAACGCATACATACCTACCTACATACATATATACACACACAAACATATATAAACACGCATTAACATACAGTAACACATATTTATCAACTCCAATTACCACGCTCTCCGTCTTCCTTTCCTTATCTCTTGTGCCATCTCCCTTTCTCCATCTCTCACCTTCATCACTCCCCTCCTCCACCCACAAAACGTTATCTCTCCAGAACTCTCCGTTCATACCCCCAAACCCCCCCCCCCCACCTAACTCAAACCGTCCTTCCTCTCCCTCCTCACACTTCCGTTTCCACTTATCTTCTGCCCAGGCTCCTTCAACCACCTCCCAACCTCCCGTCCTTCTTACCGACCTCCGTTCCACCCGCTACAACCCACCAATCTCCTTTTGCCCTCGCCTATCCCGACCTCTTTCTCCCTCCCCTCACGTCCAAATCCCCTCCTCTCTCCTCTCCAATCTTCATTCTCCCCACTTTTCACGTACCAAACCCTAACCTCCTATACCTCATCTTCGCCCCTCCTCCTTTTACCCTCGCCATTCTTTCTCCTCCTTTACGACGCATCTTATTCCCTACACCCCCACCAACCGTGCTATACCTGCACGATATGCCAAGCCCTCCCACCCCTCCTCCCCCGCCTACGCCTCTCCTATATATTCTCAAACCCTGGCTTTAACCCTCTCTCTCACATCCTCTCACACTATCTCCTACCTCCCACACCCTCCTTAAGTAATCCCTCCCTTTCCCGCCATCTAAACCGATGCAGCTATACCTTTCCACCCACTTAACCCTCTCTCCCCTTTACCTGACATTTGACCGACCGTGTGTGAACCTACATCTCCTTCCAACAACCTCATCTCTCCCCCTGACGCCTTCCTATCTCCTTCCTCCCAATAGGCCTCTCCTTTAACTGGTATACCCACACTAAAATACTACCTCCCTCCTACTCCCCTCCGTTGAGCACCGCAAGACCCGCAGAACAGACATATACGCAAAACCCTTTTGCTTGAACCGCCGCTCGCAATCATCCCCCTCCTTTCCCTTCTCATCCTCCCATCCACTACTATCCCCATCTCGGAGAGGATTGAAGAGTCTAGTCCTTAGGGCTCTAAAGGATAGCACGCCTTCACAGCTTCTCCTATTCTAACACGGCGGTTGGGAAAAATCCTATCCACCTTCTCTCTCTCTCCTCTACCTGTCTTCCTCTCTTCGCATTCACGCTTCTTTCCATTTATTTCTCTCTATATCTCCAAACGGGGACGCGAGGGCGCGGATAAAGAAGATGCGAAACGAAGAGTGAGTGCTGGGGGGCTTGTGAATGTCTACACCACGGCGCGCGAAGTCAATGAAAACATAATTACGGGGATAGCTCGGTTACGTCATCGCTTTGACTGGGAAAACGAGTTAATTTACGAAGTGGGAAGGAAGGGAGAGGGTGGGCTGTGAAACGGAAAGAGAGAGAGAGACCCTCTTTTTCCTTACAAAAACAAATACAAAACTCCGCCAACGCATTTGGCATGGATGCCGCCGCAGAGATGATGAAGGGATAATAACAAGGGACTCCGGACAGAAGGAGAAAACAATTAATTTGCGAGTGGAGGCGGAGAGATTAGATTTCGCTCGAAAAGTAGGTCTATCAACGATTTTCCGCGACAGCCGGCGCACGCTCGGGATTAAATTGGTTAGCACGCAAAGACAAATATTGTTATTCGCGGAATAACTAAATATGGCGAAAAAAGCATATTATACAAAATTAAATGATAATGTTTTCGCACGTGCGCTCTGGCGTATGCTCTAGTATTATTTTTAAACCACCAGTTCGTACCGAACACCGATATGATTTATTTATCGCCCCATTTTTTACCAGGAAAACGACAGCAAAAAAATAACCAACGAGTTAGTATAACTCGGTCGACATTACAAGTGCTTTATTAAACTTTCCAATCGGTGTAAGACGCGTAAATCGAGCGATCAGGTCGACATAAGAAAAAAACACGAGAAGCTCAACGGCCAAATGATGATGTTTTTTCCTCTCATAAATTCCGATAAAAAAACGATGAATCATAGGCCACGAGAGACACGCCGTCCTAGAATATGCATTGGTCGCCGCGCTCGACGAACGCTAATTCCCAGATTGCCGTCCATACCATTAACGGCGATAAGCTTCGTAAAAACTACAAACCGTGAAGCCGTGCAAACTCGAGGGATGACTAGAGGCACGGATGCAAGGAGGAATTTGTTAGGCTATAAAGCTGAACGACCATTCATCAGCGTTGTTATACGCGGGTAAGTTTGTCACTTGAATGCGCCAATTTCTCATCAATAAATCAACGTTCACTCGAGGATGCCGGTGTTGTTTTCGGGACACGAGTGATGAAACTCGGTGCGATTGAATTGGCAATGGATGATCGGCGGAAAGCGTTGAGTTTGCTGGGACGGAATTTGAGAAGAATAATTTTCAGAAATCGGTTCAACATAATAATTGCTAAACAAAAGAAATCTCCGAAAATAAGTGCGATAAAAATCTATTATATCCGTTACAAATGAAGCCGCAAGTGAGTTATAATGAGAATAAACGTTACTTTCGACTTTCCTGTCGGTATAATACAAGTTCTTGTTTGCTGTTAGTACATAACGCATACCTTCTCTATCCTATACATTGTATTCAAGTCAGTCTAGTAATAATTTAAATGTTCATGCCATGATTTCCATCTTAGTAATATTTAAACATAGTATGCCTTTTTACTAGTATTTTTAATGTTACTTCATAATACACTTTTTTCTTAACTATTGTCAATTACTCCTTTCGATTCAGTTCAAAGGGTAATCGTTGCAAATCCATTCTTTAAATAATGATAAAGGATGTCATCTTGAACTATGCAACCTTACGAATGATATAACGTAATTTAATGATTAAATATTTATCTATGGCCGAAAATGGGCCACATTAAGCTAATAACAATAAAATATTAAAACGAAATTACGCTTAGAACTGACACAAAATTTTTTTCTAACGGTTTTTCGAACTTCTTCGTTTTTTTTACCTTTTAGTGCATATAAAACTATAGCTTTAAAGATTTGTTACTTTAATTATTTATTTTTTACTTTTTAGTTTTAATTACCCGGTTCGATATCAGGTTATAATTTACGTTTTATCACAAGACAATATCTCCAGAACAGTTTGTCGTAGGGATATTGTTCAAACGCCATTTTGTTTCTGCTGATTAGGAGATCCCAGGAAGACTAAAAATTAATAAAAAGTGTTACTTAGACAATATAACGAAAGTATGAGTTCAACATTTTCTAACGCCCTAAGTATATATGCTATTAGAGTCAACTTGGAGAAAAAAGTGGAGCCTTTACTACCCTTGCGCGTTTATACCAAAGGCACGACCTCTGTGTATGCCAGGTTGCCTGCATACACGGCGCAATGCCTTTGCGCTAAATAATTTTTATTAAATTTCAATTTTTAATGTTAAGGCCATGGAGATGGCGCTTCCATCGATTGTTCAAACGAAAGAGGACATCGTTTATGACAATTTTCCGAGAGCCCCAAATGTCTATCTCAAACAGGAACCGAATTACGAGAATATGCTTAGATCCAATTAATTGATATTTACAAACCTGCCACTCAAAAATATGAAAGAAAATGGCATATTAATAGGGAATTAAAAAACATAAAAACACCATACCTTTTTAGCACACATAAGCTAAAACAAACCAAACGGCACCTCGCATCAAATATACATTAAATTAAACCTCGCGGACACGTAGTTTATCACTGCACCACCGCGTAAAAATTGAGGAAAAATTGAGAGATTTATTCGCATTCTTCTTCGAACGAGTGTCATACGCGCATACTTACGGCATGTGAATATATATATATACACACAGACACACACATACATACACGGGTGTTCCTCCGCGTGGCGAGTTAAATGTCACATACGGTCGAAGAGGCAATGCGCAGGGAGGAGCTACAAAAAATACAAGCGAAAAATAGCTGAAGCAGAGAAATGGGTACGGCATACGAAATTAGATAGGTTTATTGCAAGATGAGCGAACGATATACCCCGGTCTGGAGTGGCGGGAGAACGAAGAACAACTGCTGGAGCCCGGACGAGGAGGCTATGAAAAAGAGGGTGCGCTGGGGCGCTGGTAGAATTAAACTTCTAGCCGGAATGACGAAAATCAGACTAAGACTTCGAAGGAAACTGGGTGGAGAAGAAATAATTACCGAGATTGAGAGAGATTAAAGAGGCGGGAAAGGTTAAATGTTTGGACGTAAAAGATGAGGTTACCCGATTTCAGAACTGCAGTTTCTTAGCATAAAATTCGGTTCAGTCTATTTTTCTATTAAACTGTTGGTAAATACTGAGTTTTTGCTACTCAAAAACAAATATAATTCCTCGATTCAAACAGTAAAATACCAAGTTTTTCGGGACGTTTATTTTAAATATGGTCTGAAAATATTGAGAAAACCGCTCACTTTTTTGAAACTGTGATAATAATTCAATACAAATAGTATTCGCATCAATTTAAATAAGGCGAAGATATTAATTTGATGCATTAAAACACATCTATGTTCGCGTAAACGATACAAAATATATCACCTTACAATACATCTAACGCCGAATATTTCAACTGTGTTGCGATGCATACATGATCACGATGGGAAGCGCCCAAAAGGAAACAAAGAAAGAACAATAAGGGGGCGAGAGCTAAATCATTCCATTTTAACGATCTAAACAACTTCACTCTCCTCTATGGCAGAGAGAAAAAAGTTTCTCCATCAACCATAAAAAAAATAAACTCTTTTTCCGTCGGCGATTTCACGAGAGTTAAATCCGCCTAATTCGTCATCCTACCGATTGAGGACGTTTTTAACCAATCGGATAACCGATAAATTTTCGACGAATTTTTTCACACCCCATTAATCCGTCCAATTAAAAACTCTTAACTCTCCGCGTTGCGATGAAGTGAAGCGAAGGAGGGAAAGAATTGCAGAGTTATTCGGGCCGCAGAGAGAGAGAGAGAGAGAGAGAGAGAGAGAGAGAGAGAGAGAGAGAGAGAGAGAGAGAGAGAGAGAGGGAGGGAGAAAGAGACGGTCACGGAGCGTGCGATAAAAAGGGAATCGAGCGAGAGAGAGAGAAACAGAGAGAGAGAGAGAGAGCATGGTTTTTCTCCGACTGCCGCCCCGGAAACACGCACGGAATGCAAAACAGTCTGTGTCGGGCAGAGGCATAAATAACCAATCGCGGCGCAGGGCTGGGCCAGACCGAAAACGGGAATTTTGTCCCAAGGAGGGCGAACATAATGTTCATTTGAGAGGAAGGGATAGAAAACGAAAAGGGACAAGGATGTGCAAGCGAAAGAGGAAGGAACAAAGGACCGCAGGAGAGAGAGGAAAGAAGAGCATGGGACGGAAAAGGGTATCCGGTAAACGATAAAGAAGAGGAAAATGGGTATACCTAATGGGCAAAAAAAAAACTCCTTGTAGCTCCGTAAAATGGTTTGCATGCCGCGTAGGTGGGAATGACGCAGCAGCTTTGCCTTTATTCTCTTGTCGATAATTCAACCGTCGTCTCTCAAGATGACGCAAGAATATTTTTCAGGGAGATATAATGATAACAGATTCGGACGAAACTAAGCGATATAGGATGGCTGAAAAGAACTAAAGGAAGGGCAGCACGTGTGTACTAGATTAAAGGCTTGCGAAATGGAATAAATTATGATTTTCTGCCTGATATCGAAAAGAATGTGGTAGAAAAATTTAATTTTCGGACCACGATACGCGCACACTCGGTACAACCGTACTAGACTATTCGAAAAGTTTCGAGAGTGTAACTGCAGCGAGCTGAACTCATTTAAGGAATGTTCCTTTATTATTCTACGCGGCGGTCCCTGAGTTTAACACAGTTCAAATAACGTTCTTTGATATACTGTTTTACGTATTTATCAACCTCTTCTCAATTACATTATTATACGTGAAATAAAACCAAAGGAGTTATTTTTGACAGAAAAGGATAGGAAAAAGCCGTAGGTACAGAGAACAGTGGGTGGACTATAATTTTCACACACTAGTCAGCTGTACAACGTGCGACCAGTTAGTAAAAACATTGTTCTTAATCAAATTTCAAGCCCGTATCTGCATAATCTGGGAACAATATTGTAATTTTTTCCAACCCGTACAATTTTTTCAATAAACAGTTACCATTACCGCCATCCTACCATTTATAACGGATGACAAGACCAAGTAGATAAGAGTACGGGTGATCGATTGTAGGGTAGAACGACAGAAGTTCGTCGTTTTCTACCGAGGCTATCAACGATCGCGACACAAGAGAGCCAAGTGTGCGAGGAAGATTGCTGCAATGGCCCCTACCAATCTGGCGAATCACAGAATAACACGTAGACGTACCTTAAAAAAAATAACAGCCAAATTAAAAATATATGTACAATTGGTGCGAAGTAATGTGAAAACGCAACTCCTTATACAACAACATTAAAAAGATGCTGTATTTTCACATAAAACGTACGCACAAAAAATTTTGGACTGAGCTTTGCGAATTTACCCATACCGAACTAACCGGCAACCTCGTCCATCACATCATATAATCCTAAACTACATCTCGCGAGCATCGCCGACTTAAACAACGACAAAAATTTATCATTAATAACCACCACCCCGGGAACTGCGCGCCCGCAAACAGATCCAACATCGAATAGCTAAGCTCATAAAACGCATCCGCAACCACCTCGAACCCTCGGTCCCGATAGAAATTACTTAAATATAGGAAGCAAACCAACGCGGTACACCCAAAGGTCTCCCCTGCGCTGTCAACTGCCGCCATAACGGAATGCGTCGCGTCGACGGAAGGAGAAAACGAGGGGAGATGGAAGGAAAGCTTTAAAAAGGGGTTAGGGAAGTTAACGGGAGAAGGGAAGACTCCGACTTCACGCAGGGAGAGAAGAATGTTGGCGAGCACGGAGGTGACAGTTGGATGAGTATGACTTGGCCGCGGATTATACTCTTTCTCTCTTTTCTCGTTTTTTCCCACTTCCGCCCTTTATCCCATCCACTACCTTCCGCTAGAAGGAGAAAAGGAAAAGGTAACGTCGGCGAATCGTAAGAGGGAAGGGGGGAGAGAGAGAAAGAGAGAGAGAGAGAGAGATAGAAGCTTCGCGCAACACAATGAATCTCCCCGCGCCTGGACTAGACACGGCGGCTGAGCAAGGGAAGTCTCTTTCAAGAGAGGGAGAGAGAGAGAAAATGGACGGGGTTCCTCAGATGGGGAATTCTGCACAAAAGAAATTTTAATAAAAACGCTCTCGGAGGTTCCACGGCGAAACGTCCGTTAACTCGCGCACGCAGTATTTCAAAAAAAAAAAAAAAACCACGGGAAGTGTAACATAAAACTATATACGTACGAATTAGCATTCTGAGAGAGGGAATAAAACTGGAGGGAGACAGGGTGAAGGTACGTTCGTAAAAAGGACGCTTTGTTTATTCGTTAGTGCGGGAAAATGCTACCTCGAGCGCACGGAAGAACTTTTGGCTTTAAAAAGCTACGGCAACAAGCGGCGATGTTAAGTGTAGTGTAGTGTAGGATTTTAGCTGGAGCATGAATGTCAAACTCCATGGGTTATCAAGGCAACATTAAATGTAAAAGAAAGGTCACATTAGGTCTATAAAATGCTTTTTGCCTTCAGAAATTCACTTTTTTTATTAGAGACGATGATTTAGAAATATGTCGTATTTCAACTAAATAAATAGCAATAAATCTTGTCCACTTTTCGTTCATAAATTAGCATATGGGTAGAAGTGATAGAAATTTCCACATGCGACCCGGGGGCCAACAGTTTGACACACCTGAACCAAAGCGAAACTAATCACTAAGAGGTGACTCCCGCCCCGCATCACGGCTCGGTTATCGGTGCAATTACGTAGAGATTACAAGAATGAATTTCGCTGACGATGCTTTCTGGCCTCGAGGCGAACATGAACAATGAACCGATGATGTGTATGTATGGAAGAAAATAACGATGGGGAATTGACCGCGGGGTGTGAGTGAAATTGAACCTCCTCCGCACTGCCCTGAGAACCCAGACGCTTATCATGTGGGTCATCACGTCAAGGTGCAGTTAAATACCCTTCTAGATTATACGGGATATAAATCAAGGAAATTAAGGGTCGCGTAGATAAGATAATGCCAAATATTGGATTTGGTCTACACCCGGCGGGAAGCACGGTAAATAGGCACTTCCTGGAGCAAACGCGTAGTTATGTGGAGATTAAAAATGCAATTACATTCGATGCATCGGAAATAAATGGAAAATTTGCAATGAATTTTATCTTTAAAGAATTATTCCAACACGCGATCGTAATTTCGCAAATATATTTATGAAAAGATGGAATCTTTAAAATTTACGCACCTTTAACCTCATCAAAACTATAATTTGATATAACTAATACCACCAATGCGCCGTAATTAAAATTGAAATTTAATCTCCATCAAGATAAAGTTATTAAAACAAGCAAGTAATATTTCTGCTAATTATCTGCAAAAAAAAATTACAGAAGAAATCCCAAGCGCACAAATTTATATATTGATAACGACAGTTTTAACCTAACGTATAACAACCGTCATTTACGCTCACAATTAAAACCAAAACATTAGTAAAAAAATCACAATATAAATTCTCCGAGCACCATTACATAAAAATATTTCAACAAACGAATCCCAGACGATATCACGAGTTAGACTCGAGCTTAGCTGAATATTACTCTATCCGTTTAAGAATTTCATTACGAAGACCGTGCGTGAGGTTGGGAGAAAAAGGAGGAGGGAAGAAAAGAAGAATCGGGGGGGGGGGCAGGGAAAGGGTGTAGGAGAGCAAGGAGGGCAAAAGGAAGATAACTGAATACGGAGGTAATTATCACATTTAGTCGAGGGCTTTTATCACCAGGAGGAGGGCCACGGCGAGAGAGACAGAGAGAGAGATACACAGAGAGAGAAAGAGAGGGAGGGAGGGAGAGAGAGGCTATAGAAGGCACATGTCTACCAAACAGGATGAAGAACCGGAGGCGGTCGGACGGCACCTACTATGCTCCCGTCTCCGGTGTGGGAAATGAGCATGGGAAGGAGAGAGGGAGAACGTAGAAAGAAGAGAAGTCTGGAAGCGAAGAATAAGTGGTGTCTTGGGAAGAAGGAACTCAGGGAGAGAATGGGAGAGAGGATGGCTTCCTGGCCGGGATAAGGCAGGAACGTCTTCCGGGAACGGCCGCTTTTAAGGGAAGGTGAGACGCAAAAAGAGAGAGAGAGAGAAAGGAGAGTGGGAGAGGAAGGAGGGTGAGAGAGAGAAATGATGAAAAAGAGAAAGGGATGGAAGAGTAGAAGATAGGGGAAATCTTCCTCGACAAAGAGACGGGATGAAACGGATGCAGAAACTCGGTGAAGTTGGACGCCGCTCGCTTTCAGACAAGAGGGAAAAGGTAACGTTCGCGAAGAGATGTGACGAGCTAGAAAGAGAAGAGGCGGCGAGGAAGGGAGGGAGAGAAGGAGGGAGAGAAGGAGGGAGAGAAGGAGGGAGAGAGGGAGGGAGAGGGCGAGAGGGGGCGGAAGGGGTCGGGTTGGTACAAAGAGAGAATGTGAACGCAGAGAAATGTTTATGTTGGCCTTTATACGGAATGGGACGGAGTAATTTAAAGGGAGGCGAAGAGGAGGAAAACATAATTAAGGCGTTTAGGGCGGAGATAGATACCAAAGCAACGACGGAGTTAAAAGGAGAATTGAAGAGAGAAGCGAAGAGAAAGAAAGAGAAAAGAAGGGAACAAAAACAGCGCCCGTAGGACGATGGCGTCGGCGAGCGAAGCAACGGGCGAAAAGGAAACAGCTTCGGGCGAAAGGAGAGGAAGAGAAAATGAAGAAAGAATGACACGGGAGGTGATAGGAAGGGACGAGGGCGGAATGGGAAGATGGGATTAGCGGGATAAGAGGGCATACCTCGTGGGAGGAGGGAGGAAAAGGGAGAAGGAGCGAGATGGAAGGGAGGGGCGATATCGCGGGGGAAATAAAGGAAGAGCCGGAAAGGACAAATACTGGGCAACATCTCAAGGCGGAGAGATTTATGTAAGAGAAGGGCTGCCCAAAAAAATTAATGCTACCGATAAAATGTTCGCGGGTTTCCTCCGTCTGAAATATAAGACCAGAGTGATATGATTAGTTGGTTCTGCGGCGAGCGCAGAATTTCAACAAATTCTCCCGAAAAAATACGGATGCGCTAAAGAATGAGAGGGAAATGAATGAATGTTCTGTCACGAGCTCGGTAAATATAAATAAATTATTCGCAATAACGTACAGGTAAGTATGTACTGTTGAAAACTGAAAGTGGTGAAATTTTACGAGGGCGCAAACGTTTTAATCGGCATTAAATTTGAGAATTACTTTCGCGATGCTTAAAAAGAAACTTCGGGCTTAATTCGACCGGAAAAATAACCTCTTCCACGCGACGAAGCGTAACCTTACGCGCGGTCTCATATTAAGGAAAACAGAACTGAAGAACAATCCCCCCCCCCCCCCCAACGCATTAAGGAAGCATAATAATCCTCATTCCGTGGATTTCTGAAGATTTAAGCAAAACCGAAATGACGAGAATGCCGGATAGTATTACCAGACTAATAACACGTTACGCAAGGAAAATCGGTTCAAAGACAATCCAAAAACAAAGAGAAAGCAAGAATTCTCGCTTCCGGAAGGAGTGGATGGGAGAGGAAGGGGGGGGGGGGGGAAGGGAGGAGAAATAAAAGGCGATTAAAGGATGAAATGTGTAACAGAGGTGAATGATTCTAATTCGTTGGATGAGAGTGGAAGGGAGGGGGGAAGAGCGGGATGAATGAATTGAAAAGCTTTCGGGAATTCTCTCGTAACCCGAGGTATGTAAGTGGAGAAGGGCGGCGGCGAGGTCGAAAGATCAAAAGTTACTTATTACGAGCTGGATAGAGAGAGAGGGAGTGAAGAGGGGGAGGGGGACGGAGGAGAAGGGCGCTTTAGGAAAATCCATCAAAGGCCGTCCACGTAGTAGGGATAAGGAAAGGCCTTCCCCTACCATACGCCCCCGAGACTGCCGTCTCTCCACCCCGCTCTACCCCGTCTAAGATTCAGACCGTGCCTCCGCCAAGAGGGGTCGCGTGCATGAAATAAGCCCAAATTCCGATTCGTACAAGGCCGGAGAGCAAAGCGGCAAAAAGCAAGCAGATTCACGAGGGGTAAAAAAGGTTTTTCCTTAGGAATTCGGACCCCGGTCCCTCTATGGAGTAGCCATCTCAATTGGTGGCCGACCCAGTTGAAAATTTAAAACGAGGAACACTTCTAGAAGGGTGCCTTTTCTCGTGGTGGGTAATGCCTTCAAACGGATACACTGCGAGCCAAGGAGACGTAGAAAAAAATTCAAATACTTCGTTCCGTATATAGATTATCCGTCCCTCCATCCCTTCTTTGTAGCTGCACATGCCAAAAGTCTTATCAAGAGAGGGACTTCTTAAAAGAGCGCTTTGTAACGTCCAAATACTTGAGGGCTGAAATATCATGAGATTTATTGGAGTATATACGGAACATTCACGATGTCTATGATAGTAGTAATAGTAATAATAATAATATATATTTTGATTCTAAAGAAAAAGAAGTATCCCTTACCCAGTAAAGGTTCAAAGAAACGCTAAAAAGAAATTCAGCCAAAAGTTACGCCGATACCTAATTACAGACTGAAGTTGATAAATGAAACACGTCAAAGCCTGAAAGAGATAAACTATAATATTTAAAATTGATTTCGAAAAAAGTAGCGCATTTTAATTTAGATACACGCATCCAGAATAATGAAGCATCGTTATATCGGGCAGTTAATAAACAGCGAATGTATACGAAATGGAAGAACCGAGACGTCAAAAAATATAGACAAAGATATAATAGCTTTTTTACTCTATGTTTACACCATGGAAATTATATTTATGATCCGGTAAAATATAACTACATCGCTAACGAATATACTACTTTAACCTCCGTTCAATAAAAATAATGAGGAAAGCGGAGAAATTCCTCAGATAATTACGTAAGCCTATCTACTTATTTAAAAAAATACAGCCTCGACGGATGGTACACGGCATAATGCGAGGTAAATACGCTCGAAAAACTTTTCAGCGAAGCTAGGCAGCCAGGCGCTCTGGCCTGCGCTCAGCATTCTCTGTGCCCGCTAGACCTAAATTAATCCATGAACTCTTTGCACGAGCAGCAAAGGCGCTCTTAACAGCTTTTCTCGGCCGTATACTCCCGCTAAATAAAATTTATCCTAAACTAACCTGAGAGAGGAATGTCAGCTGAATGCAGGTAGAGAAAAGTCAGAAGAGACAGAGAGCTTTTATTTGGCACAAAGAGAATTGACTCACCTGCAAAAGATAAAAAAACAAAATAAATTAATACATGCACTACGATAAGATACATAACTCGAATCAAAGAGCTCTTTATAGCTTATTAAAACCTGCTATGGCAACAGGACAATTTTCGACATTCTCCACGATTTATTTTTTAAACACTACATAAATTATTAAATTTATCAACTTGAAGATTTATAATATATTCCGTGAGTTGAATACACTAAATTACATTTTTACAATTTATTAAGAAAGACAATTTAATCTATCAATATTTTTCAGTACTACCTGAATGCCTATTCTTTTTCCACGATTGCTTCATTGAATTTATGAAAATCATTTCAATATTTATCTTTATCTATCTCAACTTGTGCTTTAAGAATGTTTATTGCTCAGCAAAAATGCCAATCAAACAATTCTTTATAAAACAGAACAATATATTTATATTAACAATAATAATTTTAAATTACAATTGATAATGTTCACTTCAGACGCGTAAAATTTTTCATTAACAGGCAAACAAATGGAAAACAACACTGCATAAGTAATTCCAGAAACATATTTAATAAAATTTATAACTCATTTAAAATTCTTCAATTCTTAAACTTATATAGAAAATAAAGGATGAAATTGTGTATAGACGTTTTCTTAACGCCCAAATTAACGTATGCTTGATTCTGCCCTCGTTTTCATTCACCCGGCAATATTACATTCGTCAAAATTGTGGTAGTGAACCACACAAAAATCTTATTGTTTGTGTAACATTATGTATTCCTACCCCAACGCCTAATTTAAGCGAGATTTTAAACTTCAGAATAAATCGTTCAAATAACATTTATCTGCCACATCTTTAACGGCAATATTAAGAATACAATTTATTTTCCGTTTTCGCCGATTCAAGCAGAATATATTCAGAAAATATTAATTTCTATACCGACGATGATATTTTACATTTATCCAGAATTTCAAGTCCAAAAATACTTCGAAATTCAAAGCCTACGGAAAAACAAACGGTCTCTTCACATTCCTTTAAAAAATTCATCTTCTCATAATAAAACGGTTCGACAAGCAAGAGACATTCAATATTTCTGAGGCTAAAAAATCGGAGCGCTAAACTGACCATTATATTCAAGTAAAAATCTTCCAAATTATTCATTGAATACGGGATGAAAACATGTCAGAGCGAGATGGTGCACGGAGGAATGGGTCACTCGCCATTTTTTCCTCTCTCGAGCGTAAGAAGAAAAATAAAGGCACTTTTATAAATTGTGTGCCAAAACGTGTACGCACGTGTACTGGCACACACCTATAAAAATAGAAGTGCATGGTATACACAAAAAGAAAATTTCTGGCACGCACACACAAGGGCTTTAAAGGTATACGAGTATACGACCTCAAGGATCAGCGAAGGAGGATAAGAAGAAAGTGAGGGGGACCTGCTTTCCCATGTGCCTCCTCACCTAAAACTTACACGTGAGAGGATAAAATAAAGAAAAAGGTGGGAATAAAAAGCAGCATTTCTCCAGAAAAAGAAAAGGGGCATCACGGGTAAAAAGGTGGGAGAGAAGAGAAGCGGTTGAAATAAAGAAGGGCGCAGAAAGGGAAAGGAGAGAAAGCGAAGGGGGGAAAAGGGAAAATAATGCTCCAGAAAGGCTCGCCATGTAGGAAAAGGTTTGAGGTTTCCCACACCTGGAAAAGAGGTTTTAAGGGAACGCGTGAGGGTGCGTTGCACGGAGGTGAAATTATTCGCCGCCTTTGGTCGGTTTTCCTTGAGAGGAGTTAGGATGCGGTTTCGAGTTAGTACCTATTCCCGCTCAACTCCTCATTCCGCCAACTCTCACCCTCATTGTCGCTCGAACCGTGCGCACTTGCGGAGCAGTACGGGGGCAATTTATTTTGGCCGCAATCACAATTTCTGACGGAAGAGGCGAGTAAAGAGGGAGAGAGCCCCATACCTGCGGTAACGATTGCGTTGAAAGAGATTCTATTTGTTCAATTGTACTCTTTAATGGTCAATGAAATTAAACGTGCGAGCGGCAAGAAAACGGTCGATTTCTCACTTTTGAGAGGTTATTTTGATGGAATAAGTTTAAGCTGCAGACATTTTAGCCTTTGAGCGAATAATTTTCGCTGGCATAAAACATAAAAATCAACATGTGAAAACGCTTAAATAGCCGTAGTTTTTAGTTCCTAGGAATGTTACTTCAATTTTTCGAGTGGTTTTCGATTTATAAGCAAAAATAAATTATCAAAAAACAACAATACGGATATAATGCTTGTTTAATAAATAATACACAACTTCATTAGTCCTTCTAACCTATACTCATTAAATAAATTGACCAACTGTTTTATAAAGTGGTACGTATATACTAAAAATATTCAGACGGGCGACCCCCGATTACTTCACCTCGCCCGACAGACGAGGAATCACACATTCCTATGAATGTTAAAAGATCGATTTTTTTGGCATGACCAACGTACCGTAATTGGAGCAAGATAAAGGGAGCTACTCGCGACCGGAAAAAACGGTCCAATCCAAGGCCTCCTTTTCCCATGCGACGAAAGACGAACAGAGGGAGAGGAATAAAAAGGAAAGTCTTAGGGACACATCGAAAGAGAGAATTTAGGACGGGAGAAAAATAAATAAATGACCACTCGATAAAAATAAATAAATAAATCGAAAAAAGTTTCCTCGAAAAAAGAAAGATCGAATTGAAAATGCATCCTCGCGAGCGCAAAAAAATACGGGCCAGACCGAGATATATAGCAAGAGAAACGAGAGATGGGATAAATAGGACGGAAAAGGCAACGGGGCAAGGATAGGGTCGTCACACACACACAAAGCGCGTGAGAGGAGTCGAACCAAGAGAGAGAGAGGACGATACAGAGAACCGGAGTGAAATAGGATAGTCGGGTTGAAGAACATGGTAGGAGGGGGAAAAAAACGATTAGAAAGCGAGGAAAGGACTGATAAAAAATAACCCACGTCGGGAGAGGGGATGCGCAGGCGAAGGTTTCCGAAGAAAAAAAAGAACTGCGATAGAATTCCGGGAGTGCGGGAAAGGGAGAAAACCGGAGGTTAGGAGAAAGAAGAGAGGTGGTGAAAATAAGAGATAAAAAAAAAGGAAAATAGCCTGCGACCGGTTGAGCTCATTGGATGGGATTAGATGGACAAAAGACCCTTATCAGGGCACGAGGTAAGGCAACAAAAAAAAATAGGGATCGGATCGAGTGGAAGAGAAAGAACGGAGGGGGGGAGAGAGAGAGAGAGGGAGTAGGAGAAGGGGAACGTGAGACAAGAAGGGAGAGAAGGAAGGAATTAAAAGCATGGGATATATATCCAAGGGAGACGGAGAGAAAAGATTTGCGACGGACATTATGAGCGGTATCAGCGTGGTGGAGGAGAGAGGGAGAGAAAGGATGTAGGAGAGACATAAAGGGGAGGAGGGAACATTTGAGAGCAAGTTAAAAAAAATTGGAAGGGGGATATATAGAGGTGATTGGTATTATGTTCGGTCGGCGATTACTTTTTCAAAAGTCCCGACTTTGAAAATTCAGATAGGGCATCGGAAATTGGACCGTCGGCTCAATATCGCTTTTTTTTGGCCATTACGGGAAAATCCTAACGATTCCAATTGACACAAAAAGGATAAGAGGGAATCGCGCGAAGTTGGCGCGGAACCTGATTCCTTGCCGATATTTAATTTTTTTTTAAACGTTAAAATGAAGATGAGAAGAGATAAATATCGATAATGTTTTCATCCGTACGACCAAAAAATTAAAAAAAAAAAAGAGCGCAGTTCAGAGCTAGAGAACGTTTGGAAAAAAACAGCGTCCATTTACGGCGATTTAAATTGAAGTTATTCATTAATAAATTGCCATAAGCAATTACCGAACGCATAATTTTTTATCTTCAACTATTATGGCCGATTAAAAACGAACAGCCAAGTCCATAAGAGGATCAAAGCGGCCATTTACATCTAGTGAAAGACGGAAGGAAGATATTTTATTTCAACTACACCTTCGTCATTATTACCTTCCCCGATGAGAGTGCTACTTCTGGAACGGTTTAAAAAAAATCTCAACTTGGATAGGCCCTCTTCTCCCTTTGAATATCCAAAATCGAGATTTTTTGTTTTTTTTTATAGATAACCCGAAACGATATTTTCCCGCAAATATATCAATACGTTGACTATATAATTTCTACTACCCGAATTTTTACTGCTCAAAAATTCTCACACAAAGGTCGACCCTTCGAAATTCGAGGAAAGCGCGCGCAAAAAATATGACGTAGCTAAAAATTTTGCTCCCACGCCCAAATACGTTCCCAGGAACAAGGAAACGAGGCGACCACCCACTCGACCAAAACGAAAGCGGAACGAGGAGAAATCACTAAGCCGGCTACGTCGAAAACAACAAACTCCACTACTGTCGCGGGTCCTCAAGACCGACCATAATCGAGAACAAAATGCAATTGGTTGATAGTGCATTCCCCCGTTGAAGGGTATTGCACCCGCAAATAGACCGATCCCCACTCACGCCTATCTTTCTCTCCAACCTTTCCACCCTTTCACATGTAGCACACACTCGCGCCTACGTCGCTCCGAATCCTCCTCCTCCTTCCACCCGCTCCATTCCCACCACACCACACCCCTACCCCACTCCGTGGTGCAATGCGGGCCACTCAACGGTCGATGATGCCATGCTAGAGATCTCTCTCTCTCTCCCTCCTTCCTTCCTTATCCTCCTCCCTCCTCCTCAACAACCACAGGCTCCACCTCTTCCCATTTTCCCCTCCGTCTCTTCACTTCCCGACGTAGATGGGGAAAACCAAGCAGCAAAATGCACATTACTGCACAACACTACGGCGCATACACATACTCTCTCACGTCATTCCTCGAGTTATCCTTCCAAGCCTCTCTCTCTACGTCCAAAGAGAGAGGGAGAGAGAGTTATTACGAACACCGCAGCGGCCGCCCGACAACCCGCCCATACACACACACACACGAGGGAGGAACATAGTTTAGGTGCAAAGGAGAAGTCCGTAGCTTAATCCTCATCCTCCTCGTACACAACTCCTATTCAACCGGCCGTCAAACATCTCCCACTCCGTCTCCATGCAAAGGGAGGTCCTAACATCCGATTAGCTTAAAGGAAGTCTAGTGTGAGTTGGATTTATGGCACGTCGTTTAGGGGGTGTCCGACATGCGCCGAAATACCTGTTTGGTTTGTCTCTCGCGAATCGGCTATAAACTAAACTTCGGAACGTGGGAGGAGAGAGAGAAAGGAGGGGGGGGGCGGAGGTGGAGAGGAAAAATGAGTAGATGCGGGGGTGGAGTGGGAAGGAAATGTGGTGTTTACGGTCGTTCGGGATATTGAGGTGTCGTATCACACACGGGCTTTCCAGTGAGGTAAGGTCACGTTTTAACCGAAAACGTCACATTCGTCCGTCTCTTTTCCTACGTTCGTTCGCTAGCTCTCTTCCTTTCGAAAAGTTGCGGCGGCGGAGAGGAGAAAGAAGGCAAAAAGATGAACTGAACGCGGGGACAGACTGTTTAGTCGGCTCGGAAACTCTGTTTTATAGCGAAAACGCCACAGCGTGAAATGCGACTTTGAAGTGCCTCGTGCGCGTATCGGAGAAATACGCGAGTTTCAACGCTGTTTGTCGAAGGCTACGAGGAGATAAGCCTCTTCAGCAATGCGTGACGGTTTAAATGCAGCGGTTGAAATAGAGAAATTTACGAGGTGTAACTGTGGTCAAAAGACAAAATATTTTGTAAATGATTTTAGCACATTTTTTGTGTGAATTCACTTCCTGAAAAGGTTGCAAAGAGAAAATAGGAAACGTTTCGATGGGAAAAAATGAAGAGCAGGAATACTCGAAGGCATCTTTCACGCTTTAACGAAACCTTACGTGTACTAAGTACAGAACTATGGCCCATAATTACGTTATAAACAGTAAAACCTCTACAAATCGAACGTCCATTAATCCAATTTCCAAGAATTTATACAATACAATTACATTAGTGCGCCGACATTGAGTTAATTAAAATTATTAGCTAGAATATTGTACATTGCCGGCCTTGGTAGAGGGGTGGTTAGCGTGTCTAGCTCCCAATGCTAGGGTCGCAGGTTCGAAGCCTAACAAGGGCATGGTCGTGAGTGTTCGCCCTTGTTATTGTTGTTACGTTATTCAGTATAATTGGCCCTGTGCTATCCCTGAATTCTTGCCAATAAATAAATAAAAAAACATTTTGATATTTTGCCCCCCTTTGAAGCTCGAAAAATGCTCTATATAAAAACTTCAAGGTTTATTACTTTTGGCGTAATTTTCAAATAATTACAGTTTGGAATGTAATAACATTTACTCCATATAAATAAGCAATAAAACCTTTCAGCGCCTGAAAGATCGAGAGATATCTTGACATTCGATACCAATTAACACCGTATAGCTTCCGAACATGACGCCGAAAAGAAAACACAACTTCCAAATTACCTTTGCAAAATCGTTCTCCAAGCTTTCAAACCATCAATACACTTAAAAAAAAAAAAGACAGCGCACCCGCGAGCCATTCAACATAAAATTTCACTCAACTCATACTCAACCTCCTCCCTATATCGGCAAAATAAAATCTTTTTTTTTTTTGACCGTCTTTGAGACCGAGCTGGAAGAATGGCGGGAGAGGATAAGGAGAGGGGAGAAAGGAGAGAGGTCGTAAAAGGGACGAAGAGGAGATGAATCTGTAGGAGAGTGTGGGTGGGGGGGGGGGGGGTAGGCGATTTAGGAGAGTTTGGAAAAGTATTTTTGGGGAGAAAGAGGGAGAAGGGAGGTATAAAAAGAGCGAGAGAATGAAGGAGAAAGAGGGAGGCTGAGAAAGGGGAGGAGAGGGGTGGAAGAAAGTGGGAGTTCTTGGATGCGGCCATTCAGAATGGAGGAAGGGAGAGATAAGGGCGCGCTGAGGGCAAGATAAGGGGAAAGAACACGCGGGGAGGGAGGAGCGGGAGTTTAAGGAGGAGAGGGATAAGAGAAAATGCGAGACTTAAGAGATAGAAAAGGTGAAATCTACGCAAGAACGAGAGAGAGAGAGGGGAGGAGAGAGGCAGAGGGTGCGAGGGCAGGGAGGGGGGGAGGGTGTTGGGGGGGGGGAGGGGGAGGGACGACGAAAGAGCGAGAAGAGGAGAAAAGGGGAGAGGGTGTGAGGATGAGAAAACAAAATTTAATTAAAAAGCGAGATGGAAACTTGGATCAGATTTAAAAGTCGATTTTTTTAGGACGGGAAAATGGGTGCGAGATGGAAAGAGAAAGAGTTGAAAAACGTGGCGAGGAACGGGGAGGAGAGGGAAAAAAGGACAAGGCAGGAGGGCGAGTGAGAGAAAGAAAGAGAGAGAGGGAGGGATGGGTAATGGAAAGAAGAAAAGGTGATACTGCGGGTTGATTCATTTGCATATTTTCAAGAATGCGCCGGCGGTGGAAAAATTCGCAAAAAAAAATTACATTTCCCCTCCACCTCTCTCCGCGCCTTTGGCGAACGATAACTTTTTTTCCATTTTAAACTAAGGGTTAATAACAAGATCTGGGAGGGAAAAAATAAACATGGCTGGTGTCGTGACTGGCTGTCAAATTAACTCGCGAAAAGAACGCTCTCTCTCACTCTCGGACAAAAAAGGAAATAAAAAACCCTCTATCCCATCTCTGTTTAAGTTAAATTATACACCATGCCCGAAAAAGCGTGACTCTGGAACGTGAATGAAATCCGAAAAAAATGAATCTTTTTTTCGCGGATTCTTACATGAATAACAAATAGGACGGCGAGGAATAAAAATGGAAAAGAATTTTTTTTTACCAACTTCACGATGAGAACGACACGTTTTTCTTAATTCGTCAGGAAACAAATCACGTAAGGTGGGAAACAATTTTTTTAAAAGGAATCATTACGCTTCGAACTTAAGAACTTCACCATCGATTCGATAGAGGATAAAGTGATTGTATTTCGGGGTCGCAGAAGGCCGAAGGAGAGGGATTTCAATCATTCCCAAATGCATGTCCCAAACGACACCAAAATAACCGCGAACGACACTTAAAAGCTCAAGATGCCATTCAGGAAGAAAAAGTATCACACTAGCATTTACGTAGTTACGCGACCGAGTATCCGAATAAATCATGATTCACCGTCTTCAAACCCGTTTCCCACCGTTCTTCGCGCACGATATAGGAAGGAACAAATCGGCCACTTGCACGTAAAAACATACCAAACAGCTCATTACGTGGAGAAAATGGTACGTACAATATTACAGAGCATAAATGGTTTAACAATAGCAACGAAGTTAAACTCGCTAGCTCATCCCAGAGATGTATTTGAGACGTGTTTCAAATATTTAACTTTATGTACATCACATTGTCATTTTTTCAAAGGAAAGTAAAAACGGGTACTGCATGCGAGGAATGCAAAATATCCTCAGCCAGTCCCTCAGGTTCGATTCCTTTAGCGGGCCTGGACGTTCATTTAAGCCTTCCATACTGTTATTAATACGGTCACAATTAGCTTCATAACCGTAAACGAGTTAGCGGCGAAAAATATAAAAACAAATACATTTTATGCCGTTAATTTCGGCAGTAAATCGACAATCGAAAAGCGGAAATCGATTTAATTAGAAAATCTATGGGACGGCAATCGCAAAGATTTTTCTTCGGCAGACACGAAAGGCAGGTTTTCGCAGGAGGGAGGAGTGGTGGTGGTGGTGGGGGGGGGGGGGGGGGGGAGGGAGGGAGGGTGAGATGAGGAGAAAAAGCGGTCGAGATCGAGGGATAGGGGAAGCTAAGAGTTTCGCGGTTCAGGGCGCAAAAGAAATACAGCACGTGTTTGCGGGGGAGGTGGGTGGTCTGAAAGGAAAGAGATTGGGAGGAAAGGAAGGGATGTGTGAGAGTAGGTGGGGGGCGGAGGAAGGGGAAAGAGGGAGGGATTAGATGGATTTGGCGGATAGGTTTGGGAGCTAAGGGTCGTATGGGGCACAGGGGAAAAGGGACAGATAGCAATAAAGATTGCCCTCCCCAATAGACTCCAGGGAGCCCAAGGTGCCTTGCAAGCCTTACCTCCACCACCCTACTACTCTCCCCATTGTCTCTGGGGTTAGGCCCATTCGCACCGGCCCATTACTATATAGGGAAAGAGAGAGAAAAAGAGACGACATGGAGGAACAGAGACAATGAAACTCGAAGTGGACGATAATTATAAAGAGAGACAGAGAGAGCTAGCATCCTACAGCGTGGACTAAAATGCGTGTGTATTACGGAACATAATATATTTCACCGGAGATTATAAAAAAATAAAATTGTGGGGAAAATTCATAGCAATAATGAATGATTAATATTGATAACAGTCAAACAAATATGAACCTTTCATAGAAAAACTCCCCCAAATATTACAATCTAGAGCAGGTGTTCGGCAACCTTTTCTATATGGCAGATTGGAAAGCACGAGAGCTCAGGCGGGCAGGATTGGCGTTTAAATCAGAAGTTACCTAGACATTTTGTGGTCCCATATTGGTGAAAATCAATTCTAATTAATTTACTAGCGTTAAAACTCCACCAGAAAAGGTTTTGAGACCATAATTTCACCGAAAAAATATGGAATTGACTGTGTTAAATTATACCGATAACTTTTTCATCGTGGCTTCGCGGGCCTCGGGGGCCGCATGAGGCCCGCGGGCCGTAGGTTGCCGACCCCTGATCTAGAGCGTTATTAGTAGAATAGAATTCTCTCCCTGAAGAATCCTTAAACCCTTTCCCTTCTGGTATTAAGGCACTGAAGTACAGACTGAGATGAAAGATACTTTGTAATGTTAATGCTTCTTAATTATGTTTGTTCTAGTATATCCATTTGTAATTTCTTTACACTTCACTCATGCTTTTTTTACCTTGCCACTAAATGTCTATTTGCATTATATAAACTATATATAAATAAATAAGCATCACGAAACTAGATTTCATACTTATTCGGTACCTAACTGAGAACGAAAATAAGGACCGAGAATGAGAAAAATCAAAAAGCTCTCGAAATAAGAAAACAAAAACCCAATATAAATTATAGGCGTTCCAGATTAATAAAATATGGTACAACACCGGCCTCCTAAAAGCTTCATAAAATTTCCCCTAAACTTTTAATTTAGAGCATCTAAATATAAGCTCGCACAAATGAAACTTGAGCCGTAACGAGAATGAAGTCGTGCAGAAATAATTAAGATTATTAACCTCTCTCCCTCTTTTTTCTCAACCCCCCCCCCCCTCTTGAGAGAAGCACTGTAAAAAACCCTTTTAATATTCGGTCGGATTGATACGGGAGATAAGACAAAGGGCGATGCTTAAATTGTTAAGACTCAATTTAAAAAAGTTCCTTCCTTATGAGCAGTGAGAAAGAAATGGGGGGGGGGGAAGAAAAAAATCAGGAAGGGAATAACTTGGGATGCTAGAGAGAAAAGATAGCAAGTCGGAAGGGAGTGAGGAGGAAGGTTTGAGGAGGGGGAGGGGAAGGCGCGGAAAAAAGAAGAGAGATGGGGAATGGGTCGAGGAAGAGAGATCGAACATTCTCCAATTTTAAGGAAACCCTGCCGACTGACCACAATACAGATACCGTAGAGGGTGGGATAAAAAGGTATACGGGGGAAAAGGAGGAGAAATAAGGGAGGGTGGAGAAGATTTCTTCCTTTCCTCAATTTTGAGGAGGCGGGCGGAGAGAGCTGGGAGCGGAGAGAGAGGGGGGGGGGGAGGCAAAAGAGGAGTTGAGGCAGACAGCGAGATAAAAGCACAGGAAGTTTCCTAAGAGGGCCGGAGGGATAGGGCGAAAGGGAGACTGATGTTGGGGAGCTACGGAAGGGGCAGTGCGTGAGAGGGAGGGAGAGAGGGAAGACGGAGGAGGAGGAAGAACTGTGGAAACGGTCTTGAGGAGGAGAGGATATCTCGGCCGGGCAAAGGGATTGATAATGGGGTCTGAAGAAGGGAGAGGGAAAGAGAGAGAGGGGGGAAATGGAGAGAGGACGGTGCAACTCTGTTTGCGGCCGGGGAAGGGGGTAGGGAGAATGAGAAAACACTGAGGCGAAAAGGAGGTTGGGAGAAGGGGAAATAGGTCGTGCAGATGAAGAGATAGGTGCCATGGGGTCCCAAGATGTAGGAGAATGGAAGACTTGTAAAAAGAGGCAGACGAGCAATAGGAAGTAGAGGTGGAGGGAGAGAGAGAGAGGGGTTTCTGACCACACAATGACGAAAGGGGAAGCGGAGGAGACGCCTCCTTCAATACCAGAGATACTAACTTTTCGCCAAGTTTCTTCTTTCTGAAGTTGCTTTGGAGGAAAAATTGTGGGTACTAGAGTGCGCAAGAAACTTTCCGCGACCGAACGTGTAAAGATTAAATCGAGCACCAGAAGACTTATAACGAGGAGCGTAAAAGAAAATCGGAATTCGAGAATCGTGGAGAATTCTGACAAAATTGAAGCTGGAGAAAGGCAAAAACAAAGCATCAATTGTGCCGCGTGAAACTGACGTTGCATTTCATATTTCTCCAACATATTTTCACGATTATATTGTACATTAAAGAGAGAAATTAAACTCCAAATTCAACACTGTATTTTTAAATAACCGCTACAACGCAAAATAATTTTATCTTGAGTTTTTTTTAAATTAAACTAGAGAGAGATCTTATCGTTGTATATTAGAAATATTTCTATGCTTCGTGGTTTAAAATAATGATTTACAATTATAAGGTTATATTTTTCTCTTATTTGTATGAAATATGTTAATTAGGCAATAGACCCCAGTTAAAACTGAAGAATGCTAGAAAAATAATCTAGATTAACCAATCGAAAAACACAAATGAAAAAAAAAAACGATTGAAAACAGAAAATTTGAGCTTATTTGGAATATATTTAATTCAAAAAATGGCCATAGTAACATTTACCGAGTAACGCAGAATCTCTCATATTGTTTTCCAATTCTGTCTTTCTTTCTGTGTATAACGCCCTTGGAATCTTTCAATATCTCAGCACTGGAAGCACCTAGAGATATGAAATTTGGTGTGTTCTTAGATGACCACATTAGCAACTAGAAGATGTTATTACTTTTACATAAAGTGTCCTTGGTTCGACTCCAGATATCCTTACGTATTGCTATTTAAAAGCACGGGAAAAACGATTTTTACCGTGCAGACATTTTTTCTTTTGCTCATTAAAATACCTAAATATTAACTTAGAAACTTCAAACAAAAAGTAAAAGACGAATGAAATTCTAAATTATTTTATTGTAGCGGTCTTTAAAATTTTAAAAAATATGTAAAAGTGCGTATTTTTGGTGATTTTAACGCTAAATCTAGCATGAGTTGCTATGCAACTTGTATTGCTTTGTTATTAATTAATAATCAAGTCACTAAAACCATCCAAAGCTGATTACTTTCTCCATATACGCAGTATAGAGAAAGTATTGTTCTCATGAAAAAAATCGACTTCGAGATTTCAACGGAAATACGTCTTGAGGTCCCTAGAACACTTTTCGACTATTTTCGGAATGATGTCTGTGCGTGTATGTATGTGACTGTGGGAGCTCTATCTCGAAAAGTACTTGACATATCATTACTAAATTTCATATATAACGCTTTGGTGTGAGCACAAAGAGCTGATTAGTTTTTGGACAATACCGGTTAACCGGAAGTCGAGGTTTATTCGTAACCCGATTTGGTTTTGGCGATATTTCTCCGATAATACGTAATTATTGTATACATTGATCAATACAGAAAATGTAGAAAATATAATTTCCTACATTTTTTATTTCAAACAATTTTCCATAGCAGTTATTGTTTAGGAATTATTTATAAATAATCGGTTTTTTCGGTTTCCGTCAAATATCTCCTTAAAAACGTCGTTTCTGGTAATCTTCGTGAGGACCAAAGTTATAGAGAATAATATTTCTTCCAAGTTTTGTTTGAAACAAATTTTCGTAGAACCCTCGCTTTAGTAGATAATTAATTTATTCGTAAATTTCCAGTATACAGCGCCACCATCTAGCGGTGAATTCTGTAAACATATTCAAATATAATTTACGGTAATAAGGACGACTGTATTCTTTTATGATATGAAATAATAATTTAAGGTACTTACGTATTATATCCAGGACCTTACTTTGGTATTATCTTACGTATTACAGAATAACAACGTATTGTTGGATTTACGATATTTTATTTTCAAAACAAAATTAACAGAAACTGATTGGCCGGTCTCGACATTTACAATCCCAATCACCGGACAAAGGGGAGGGATCTTTTGGTTCCGGGCGAGGCGAAGGGCGCGGTAGCGCCCGGAGACGACTACCCATTAAAACAAAGCGAGCCGAAGGCTCGTCAATATATCCTTTCATTTTTTTTGAGAGGATATAACACTGAAAGGATATATTGACGAGCCTTCGGCTCGCTTTGTTTTAATGGGTAGTCGTCTCCGGGCGCTACCGCGCCCTTCGCCTCGCCCGGAACCAAATTATCCCTCCCCGTTGTCCGGTGATTGGGTTTGTAAATGTCGAGATAGGCCAATCAGTTTCTGTTAATGTTGTAATGAAGTATGGCATGGGGATAATATGTAAGTACCAGGTCCTGCGAAGGGTCCTGGTGATAATACGTAAGTACCTAATTTAAATATCTATACTCAAATATGGAGAAAGTCATGTGCTGGCCACATCAGATTTTTTTTCTTGAAAGCAAGAAAGTGTATTCAGTGTTATCAATTAGAATAACCTAATTAAAGCATTTAACGAAAGGTAAAGTGCACAAAGTGTCATCTATTATTACGATATTAACATAAATATTATATACAAATTAATTTTAGTGTTTTAAGTGTTACAATTTTTAATGTTACCCGTCATATGACGGGATATTATTCTAGTATTTAATAAACACCTTTTTTCCAACAACGTTATTTACGAAAGCTAAACGGGATCAGAGCACGAAATATTTCACGAGAAAAAAACAACCAGTTTTCCCCATTTTGCCCGACAATTTGAACAGGATCAAACTTGCAATAACGCTATAAAACATCGATAAAACCTTAGTGAAGCACTTAAACGATTAATCAAAATGCAAACGGTAGTACAAAATCTCGACTACCTTCGCATGAATATTCGATGGAGGATAAGGGAGAGGATATTCGTACCCCACCATCCTCCTTTCCTCTTTCACCTCGCTCACTTTGCTCCCAACCGACAGCCTTTTAAACAGAAGAAAGGGAAAGAGCAAACACATTTTGGTGTGAAGCGGTTTAAGTCAGTGCAATGAAGATTAACGACAAGGACTATTTGGAGAAGGGATTACAAGGAGGATTACTCGTTCTGCATAATGGGAACGGGATGTTACACACACACGCGCGCGCGCACACACGCACGCACGCTCACATACACACATCTTCGAGCATCATATGGCGAGAAATTAACTCCCAGAGTTAGGGGTCAAACGGAAACTCAAGTTTAGCCTCCTTCTTTCCCAGAAAGCGAGGGCGCCGAAAAAGATACCTCGGGAGCTTAACAACGGACCAGAGGAGCAAACACGCTTGACCCCTTATAGGTGTGCGAGGAAGAAGGGAGTTTGAGAGGAAAAGGGGCAACGGGGCAAACTCCTTTTCGTATCTCTCTCTCTCTCTCTCGAGTCCTGGGTAATTCTATTCTGAGACGCAGTGGGGATTACGCTCGAGGAGAGGAGAATGGGTCAGAGGGAAAAGAGGAGACGAGGGGCGGTGGGGTGGTAAAGGAGTTTGCTTTAGCAGGATGAGGAGGAAGCGGGGGAAGACGGGGAGAGAAAAGGAGTGGTGCAGGATAGGTTAGGGGAAATAAGGGGATGGTAGAAGTTGGGAAGGACGGGAGAAATTAAGGAGGTATGGGATAGAAAAGAGAGGAGGTGGGGAAGAAAATGGGGCGGAAAGAGGAAAAGGGTATAAGGGAGTCCACCGAGAGAATTCGAGAAGGGAATAGTAGGGAAGAGAGGGAGTGATAGAAAGAAGGTGGAGAGAGAGAGAGAGAGGGTTAGAGGGAGAAGTAGAGGAGAGATGAGGAGGATTGGAAAGTTGAGATCGGGAGAGGGTAGCGAGGGGAATGAGAAGCAGGACGAAATAAGAGAACTTGTGGAGGAAAGGAGATCAATGGACAGGAAAATGGTGGATTCGGAAAGAGGGGGAGGGGGGAGGGTGAAGGAGGAAAAATACGGGAGATCCTTGCGAAGCCAAGGAAGGAAGGACGGAACGAGTGGGTGAAACAAGAGATAACGACGCGGGAGATCAGGTTAAGACGATGTACTTTCTTCATAAGCTTATTACGAAATTCAATTAAGGATACCATTATTTGCCAGAGCGAGAGGATGACGCGTGCACTAGCCGCCCGAAGACAAATTTCAAAGTGAAAGGGAAGGAAAAAAATTAGTTTCTAGACCAGGCTAATATGGAAAATATCATCACATAAAATGAACTAAAAAGTGTACATTTTAACTTTAAAAGGAATGAAGTAATTTGACTTAGTGTTCGATAGTTGCGCATCAGAATTGTGTAAAATGACATGGCTAAACGAACGAATTTAAATGATAAAAATTACTTTATCATGAGATTATAAGAATCGTCTAATGGATAACGCTATAAAGACAATTAACAACCCTGATTATTTTGACATACATACACCGTAAAACCTAAAACAAAAAATACAATTCTTATATGACGCAATAACGATATTATTACCTCTTTACAGAGTGGAAAGCCGAAATAAAATTAATTACGTCAATTTCCACCGATAATTTACAACTATATAAGCAATAAATATCCAGTAATAAGAAACATTTTAATATTAATAGAGATAATATTCATAAATAACACTGGATGAGAGGTAAGAGTGGGAGCCATGTTTTTTCCGCCGCTTAAACGTTAACGGCCTACGCAAAGCACACGCTATCCCGCATCCGCCCTCGTGTACCCTTACCACATACGCACACAGAGATGCTACGAAATGGATTTTTTTTTAAATGTCATTAAGATCGCCGAGGATGTTCGCGAGAGAAACGAATGGCCTTTCAAACTTCATATTGAGATATTACGACGATTCATCTTGCGCTCAAAAGGAAAGATGAGTTCGCTACGAGAAAAATATCGCAAAATTCACTCTTCCGAAAACTCTTGGAAATATTCAAATCAGGCGAGAGAGGAAGGAGAGGAAGAAAGGACGAAGAGCCCTGGCCAAAATTTCCCCTCCGCTAAAGAAAACACACATTAAAAAGCCGCGAGGAATTTTCGCATTTTTTCCTTCAAGCATCCAATTTAGAAAAGTCGTATATTTATCCAGCACGCTCCGCCGGCATTGTGCGAAAACCTTCGGAGGGGAAAAAAAAGATCGATATCTTTCAAATAGGGCGAGCATGATGCATGAGTCTATCCTTGCCCCGACGGTCGGAGGCAAAAAAATTAAAACGTACCCGCTCACATATGCATGTGCACTCTGCAAAGAATGGATAATAACAAAAAAATATATAAGGAGAGAGATAGAGAGTATATGGGAGCGAAACGGGGACCCGGAGAGGGAGAGAGAGAACGGAGAGGGAGGAAGAAAAATTTTGTAGGAGGAAATGGAGAAAAATAAAAGTTAATTCCAGCGAGTATACGTCAGCAGGGTCCTTGCAAAGAGAGAGAGAGAGAGAATGGAAGGGAGAAGGAGGGAGGGAGAGGAGGAAGGAGGCCCGTAAAAACCACCCGTCCTTAAGACCGCTTTACCCGTTAAAGTCTCCGGACCACCAATGGCGGGAAATACGAGTGCAATAACCGAAAGTGCAGACACTGGGATGAGGACGGGAAGAGGAAGAAGGGGGAGGAGGAAGAGGGAGAGGTCTACTAAATTATCCGGATTATGGACCCGGTCAAGGCACGGCTGGGTAGGACTATGGAACATCCTCAGTCATCTCCTCTGCACCCTTTCACCACACCCCTTCACCAACATGGCCAATCTTACTAGTCTCCAACCACTTCCTCCCCTCCCTCCCATGTCGTTCCCTTCGTAGCATTCAAATAGCTTACCCCTCCGCGTCAGAGATCCCCCATTCTCTTAAAGGGTCCGCATAGCGAGATATGGAAGCAAAAAACGAGGAGTGGTGTAGAGGGAGGAATAGAAGTGCGGAGTGGGAGAACATTTTATCGTTTCTCTCTTTTGCAATCCAATCGACATGGCGAGACCTGGGGAAAAAGGAAAAGAGGGAGGAGAAGGGGACGGGAGGGAAGCTATAGATTTCGAGGACGAAGGGAATATTGAGGACAAAGAGTCCCTGGATTAGGGCACATGCAGGTACCGTATGAGGGTAACTGGATTATTATTATTGCGGAGAAGGAGCGAAACGTAATGGGGATGTTATCGTCGGGACAATTACGGGAGGAGGCTAACCAGCTTAAAAAAGCGACTGCCCAAGATACCTTTCAACGAGATTAGGGAGAATTTGAAAGATGGTGAAAATATTTCATAATTGGCCGATGTCCATCACGGGCTTTTGTTAAACGAAGCCGATATTACCTTATTTAAGAATGAAAGATGAAAAGGCTATTGATAATGGGAAAGGTTTGACGTGAGTGAGTCAGAATTAAGAGGTGAATGCCTTCGCATCTACCTCACGAATGACTTTAATATTAGAATATATATGCTTTAAGAGCTTATTGCTGTCAGTTCGCAATTAACGATCGACACGGCAACGCTTTGTGTCGGCAATTAATTAACGAAGTTTAACGTTTCATCGCCGTAGCTGATACATCAAGAGTTCAAATGTCATTCCAAGTATTATGAGGAAAGCATGACTGGAAACATAAAAGACTTTGCAGTAACAAATGTTTCGCGTTAAGCAAGCCTTTGTAATACGAAGTTACAGTAGCTGATCCAAAACCCATCGCTTCCGCGTTTTAAGTTTCATTACGCTCGTAAAACATCAAATGGCGTTGCGAGGTCTTAAGTGGTTTAACTGCGGTTACAATGAAGGACAAACAATGCCGTCACATGCCACGTGAGCATAATGGACTCCTAAACAACAACCAAACCAATAAAAAAATATTAGAATAACAAATATTTTAAATTAAATCAACTGATAACAAAAGATCATCGAGGTTTATGATAGCTTAAATTTTCAAACTAAGGCGTGCTTCAAACCTTTCATACATTCTTTAGATACATAACCTTAGCTTTAAACTGTGACGAAATCACCAAGAAATTTTACGGATATTCACGCACTTAACAAACGATGACGTATTCGGCTAAAACTCAACGATAAAATCCACAATCAGTAAAACTCGATTCTTTCGGTAAAGACCAACTAACCGTACGTTAATACAAACTATCGAAATCGGTTACTAGGCACGAGTCAAGTATTTATCTATTCCACGTTATCTAGCGCTAAAAGTAGTCATGGGCGTCAACTGCCACCATAAATACCATCATTCGTATAACAACAAGAAAACGGATAAAGCGATTTTTTAAATAATATTAAGGAATTATAGTCAGCAACGCATTATTTCCGCTAATATTTGAGACGATAAAATAGGTAAAAATTTTCGAAGAGGTATGTTAATAGACGATACTGAAGTACGGGCACGTAGATACTGACGGGGCGAGGAGAGCGATGTGTGCTACGTTGAAGGACGCGACATGGGATAAGTAAAGTAGGCTGACCGAACAGTTAGGGGGGGAAAAAGAGCGACGTTCCCTTTCCCCCATCCCCTTGATGGACCTTGGCAAGGTTCCAACGCAAACGCCTCTAGGGTCACCGGGGGATGAAGGAAAAAAGTTCAGTTTCGAACCGGAAGAGCCGTTTCTTTTTATCGGGATATTTTTTCCTAACGCTGAATGTGTGTGTGCGTCTGGCTCAACGTCTTAAAAATGAGAAAACTGTTGCGCGACCGCTAAGGTACGTGCGAAAGGAAACGACGGTTTGGGCGAAGAATACGTTGAGATTATAAAAAAATTCGGTTCGTAGATTTTCGAAGAAAAAAACGCCGGGAAATGAGATGACGATGCATGCATGAACGAGGAGGATTGAAACAGGTGTCGAGTGTTTTATTTAAATACTAGCTGAAAGTACCCGGCGATGCCCGGGTTATGCCAAACACGTAACCAAGTGACCAAGAGAAAGTCGCCTTTACACTGTAATCCATAAATCTTAAGAATTTTAACTTGTAAGAATATTCAAAATGGGATCGAATCTTTAATAAAGCATACTTACCTTCTAATTACAGCAAATGCCCCATATATTTCAGTGCGGTATGTGTGTCATTTACGAACCAAAGAAGTATTTGTTACTTTCTGGGAAAATGTTGGCGTCCTAGAAAAACTTGTATAGATTAGACGTTTTGTTCACAACCACACACTGATGTCGAGTGACTTCTATGGAGAGTATTATAAATGTGCGTTAGTAAGCATTACATATCTATAATATAAAGGTTTTACTTACTAAATGGTAGGATTCCAGCATACACACGATGAACTGTCGTTATAAACGCTTCCCATACGCAGTCAACAGAATAATTATCCTTAACTATGTACGTTGCTATACATCATTAATTTCGATGCTTAAACAACAGTTCGAAGCGAAAACGCTATTATTTCACCTATTTGAAGGTTTAATTGGCATTAATTGAATCGGAGGCAACAATTACGGTCGCCTTGACAACGTCGGAAAGAGTACGAAATATCTGTAAAATTTCGAAAACAATTGCGTATTTCTGAATGATTCGACCGTGTAACATGTAAACATCGCAAGAATAAGATAGTATAGAGTTTTAACTGTCGAATAAAGCAAAAACGAAGAAAATCGGTCCATATTTACGTATTTTAACGAATGAAGGAAAAAAACCTTACACTTTGAAAAATCGAAAATCCCGTGTAAACTTATGGAAAAATAAAATTGTCTCCTGGAATCGAACCCGGGTCGATTTTGGAAATCCCAGGTACCCTATGTTACTCGTAGAGTCATATGAAGTCAATTTGCAAAGTTTGGTCCCGATAGCTCAAAGGGCGTGGGAATGTATAACGAACACACGGACAGACATTCAATTTTATTATATAAGATCTGCGAAATGGAGAATAGGAACCAACGTGAAATATGCTTTTGAAGCCAAAATGGATAAATTCGATCTTTCGGGTATTAAATAAATCCAAAAAGCGAGACGAAACGTCGAAAAAATATCAATTATCTTTGGATTACATTAAATTATTCACGATCATTAAAATTGTACGATACATTATAAATCATATAAGCAATAACAGTAATTTATCTTTCAAAATAATATAAGAATATTACACTTATGTGAGCAAAATGGAATGGAAAAGCAAAGAATAAGTTTTTCATCTTAAACCAGAACGAATGATACCGCAGGATACTGATTAATGGTACACATCCAATAAATAGATGTTAAAAAACACAGAACATCCGACATTATAAGGAGGTGAGGTTGAGATAAGAATGACGGCGCAAGAAAAGTAATTAAGACGACGGAAATAAAAGCATTTCGTACCGCGGTGATACACTAGTTAATATGATTGTGTAACTATAAGACGCAAGAGCAAGGCGGCAAATGGAATTACCTTCTATCGGGAAAAAACAAACTCGAAACAAAAATAAAGGTGCATTTCATTGGTCGAGCGGGAAAGGAATTTGGTTGCCAATACCAATAAGGCAAAAAATTCGACGGACGTGGGCGTGGAGGTAAGGCACAAAGGGCACAGGTCACGCAGAGGGGCGAGAAAGAATGGGCAGGGAGAGAGAAGGGAGACGAGATTGGAGCGGCAGGAGAAAAAAGGGAGAGGAAAGCAGGAAGGGAGAAGAAAGGGAGAGGCCTGGCCGAGATAGGAGGTGGAAAAAGGAGGGAGGAGGAGGAGAGAAAGGAGACCAGAAGAAAAAGTCAGCAAGAAGAGTGCGACCTCAGGACAGAACGTGAATTGCGGAGAAAGACCCTCGCATGAAAGAAAGTGAAAGAAAAGTGAAATAAAACTACTAAAAAAGCACAAACAGAAGGGGAAAAAGAAGATGAGGAGTGATAAAAGTAGACATAAAAAAAAGACTTTTATGGAATAGTCGCGGGAGAAGGGGAAGTGAGTTTCTTTTCAAAGGAGAAAGAGAGAGAGAGAGCGGAAACGTGACGAGAGTGGCAATAATGAGGATCGTGAGTAAGAATAGAGGTGGAGGAGGGCGGAAAGAGAGAGATGAAAGTAGAAGGAGCGGCAGTGTGGATAAGTGAAAATGTAAGAAGAGCAGAACCTAGCGGTTAAGCATGGCAAACAAGATGGATAGACAATGACGAAGGAATTAGAAAAGTTAAGACGAGAAAGAGCTAAAGAAGCTGAATGAAGCGAAGCGTAAAGGAAGAAAAAAAGACGACACAGGAGAATTAAGAAAGCGAGCGAAAAAATGACGAAATGGATCGGGGATCGGCGTACCGAGGAACAGAAGGCGAAGAAAGAGAGCGGGGGGAGAATGGGGGAGAGAGAGGGGGAGAGAGAGGGGGGAGAGAGAGGGGGGAGAGAGAGGGGGGGAGAGAGAGAGGGAGGGGGAGAGAGAGAGAGGAGAAAGGGGGAGAGAGAGGGGGGGATGAGAGGGAGAGGGGGGAGAGAGACAGACAGACAGACAAACGACTTTATTTCGGGCGAAATTGAGACTACATAGTCCCTTATTACATTTAACCCTAGAGAGAGAGAAAGAGAGAGGGAGGGAGGGAGAACCCCCAAATAGGGATTAAGCGTTTAAATTACAAAACATTTTAGGCAAGTCGGCATGTTCGAAATAAAAAGAGGACGAGAGGAAAGCAAGCCGGAAGAACGGAAAAGTGGATTGCAAGATGGAGGAAAACATGAAATAGAGAAGGAATGAAAGAGGAGCGAGAAACGGAGTGAGAGAGGAATGGGAGCGAAGGAAAGAAGGTGAGATGGCGAGTCGAATGGAATTTGGAGAGTAAGGGGGAGGAGGTGTGTGTGTGTCGGCTGGGGCATACTATATTGATTGGATTTCTTTTGCTTTTCTTCGGAGGAGTCGCTATCGAAAACGAAAAAAAGGGGGAGAGAAAGAGAGAGAGAGAGGAGTGTGGGAAGGAACACTGACAGAGAGCTGGTTCTGAAAGAGGAAATACCAAGAGAGAATGAAGGACAGGGAAAGAAACGGGGAGGGGGAGGAGATTGAAATAGGGAGAAATCGATAAGAGACAGAAAAAAGCAAGGGCGTAGTACGTGAAAGGACCGACGCGTTTATGCCACCGGGCCTACGAGAAAAGAAGAAACTAAGAAGGTCCTCGGCAAGGATTGTAAAGGAGAGGAGAAATGAAACCGTGGGGAAAGATAGATAGATGTGCGGGGAAAGAAATGAAGAAAGTGAATTGAGAAAACTTTGGAAATACAGTAAAAGAGCCGAAAGTCGTAAAAATTGAAACTTACGCCCCCCCCCCCCCCCTCTCCTCCCCCCTCCGGGAAGGGAGGCGAAGAGGACGATGACGGGTGGAAGAGGAGAAAAAATGAAAACACGGACTTAATCCGTATATAAAAAAAAAAAAACAATTTCGCGAGAAGGATTTAACGGCTTAACTTCTCCTATTTCGGTTTATCCGGCTTGTTTATTTTACGACCTTGCGTCCACAAATTACGCCGCGCGGGAGCGGGAGATAGAAACGGTAAAAAGATGAACCTGTGGAAATAACGAGTCGACGATGGTCGAACCGACAAAAGTTTCGTGTTCCGCGGAAGTAGTTTATTGATCATTCGCAGTTTATAAAGTGCTTTTCGTTTTACGGAAGCCGAGCTTTTTTTTCTTCAACGAGTATGATGGATTGATGAAGATGGAAAAATGTAATATATATATATATAAATATATATATATAATATATATATATAAATATATATATATATAAATATATATAAATATATATATATATATAAATATATATATATAAATATATATATATAAATATATATATATATATATATATATATATATATATATATATATATATATATATATATATATATATATATATATATATATAAGAGCCCCGGCAAACAACGGCGATGAGGATTAAGCATCCGGGGGGAAGAGTTAATCTATCTGCTACTCCGACAAAAGGGAGAAATTATGTGAACCCGTTGGAATACCCATTCTTGTCCTCGTCTGCCTTTTACGACGGTACCAAAATGGAACATAACTCGGCCGAGGTTAAGACCCAGCCCGAATTTGTTCTTTTCGGGGTTTTTCTCTAAATCTTCGGCATCACGCGTGACACAGCGGGATTGGATGCACAAAAAAAGGAAGCGATGACTTACTAGTCGCCAAGGATTTTTAGGGATCTTGATGCGTCAGGGGTGGAGGAGAACGTAAGAGCTACGACGATGACAAATGAAACCTGTCTTGCGGCTAACAATGGCTGTTTAATGAATGATGATGTAGCGTGACCATTCAAAAAAAAAACCGCAGACGGCATTAAATTCTGTACGCTATAAATGCAAAATGAACAACAATATGATGCGACGTCCCCGGCGCGAGAAACAGATATAAAAATCCAGCGAAAGGTGTATAACAAACTACGTTTTCTACTTGCGACGTAGATATCTAAAAATATATGGAGGAGATACGAAACTAATTTTTACAATTAATATGCACTCACGCAGCTTTGCGTAGAATTCGAGAATAAAAGAACATCAGATGATCCGGGCGAAAATGTGCGGAAAATGTGAAAGATTTGAAATTCAGCGAAGCAAAACAAAAAAAAAATAGGATACGTACGTAGCACCTTCCTTATAGACGTGATGGCCTGTGTTTTGAGAGAAAATACCTTTTTTTTTTGAACGAACGAGGCGTTAACGTCGAAGCATTACGTTAAAAGAAAACTTCCACGACGTCGCGAGGTGGCGTAATAACAACAACACCGACGAAAAAGAGACCAAAAAGCTAAATACAGTGTAAAAAGTCCGAAGAAAGAAACAGGAAGAAGAGAGAAGGGGAGATGTGCAGCTAGTACTGCCCAGGTCGCAAATGGAACGAAGAGTAAGGAGGGAGAAATAAGGGAGGAGCCGAGAGAAGGAGAACGAACGGAACGGAGAGGGATTCAGCGATGCAGTAAGACCGGGGTTGAGCGAGCGGAATTCCTTGAGAAAAGAGAAAAAGAATTCCTCTGGAGGAAGTGAAAAGGAGATGCGAGGAAAGGGAGGGAGAAAGACAAACAGAGAAGAAGAACAAGCAGTGCAGAAAGAGGGGGGGGGGGGGGGGGGGGGGAGGGAGAGAGAGAGACGAAAATGGAAAAAGGATTGTAGAGGGAGCGAAAAGGAAAGATCGGGAAATATTTGGAGGAACAGGATAGGGCTGAGTAGATAAAAATAGTCCTTTTAAAGTGAGCTGGAGAGTTAAAAAGAGGATGAGACCGTAAGAAGATGTGTGGCAGGATAAAACGAAGGAAGGACGGAGAAAGAGAAAAGGACAAAGAAAACGGGGAAAGAAAAAACAGGAGTAGGGGAAAGAGATGAGATGGCCCAAATCTCTTACAAAAAGCTGTCTCCGTCAGAGTTTGGAAACTGAAAATAAGGGGGTTTATATATCGTATATACGTTATATATATATATATATATATATATATATATATATATATATACACACACACACACACACATACACACACTATATAGTTACACACACGATCCTTAAGATTCAAGGACAGTAAGCATTATACGGAGAGGCACTGAAGAGATAAACGGAAAGAAGAAAATGAAGCATAATGAAGAGAATAAAACAAAATCATGAACAATAGGATGAGTAGGGAAACGATGGACTTCAATTTGCCGATTAATGCGAATAAAATCGATCGGAAAAAGGAAAAAACGGAGAAAATGCAAAGTGAATAATCAAGAATTCGAGTGGGAAACGGGAAGGAAAAAACGGAGATGGATGGAAACAGACTCCGAGTATTTTCATTCACGTAACTCGCAATTACATTGACTTCTCGGTAAAAAGAAACGTCACGCAGAGATTACAAGTGATTTCTGGTTATTAAACGCTACTCTCAGGCGGATGTATATAAAGCGGGAAAACACGTTATGAATATTGAAGGATAACCAATTTTTTTTGCATGTTTATTCATTTCCATTTCTTAAGTGGGTCACAGGATTTACCACCAAGCGTGCATTTTTTAAAGGGTTATAACATCTCGGGTTTTTGAGTTTGCGAAAACAACACATTACGATCGGTGTAAAAATTTCCCTTATGAACTTGGATTATGACTGTCATTTTACGTATAAAATTGATAGCAAAGTCTTTCAACGACAATGCGATAGAGTACTCTGGCATAACTCTTTATTACGTATACTTTATACTCTTACCGTGGCTGTTTAAATTTATCGAAGTGATCAGGAAAAAGGATGAAGGTTGGTTCCTCCCTCGTTCTCTTTGGACCGATGTGCAGCTTCCTGATGAGAATTATTCGAGCACTTGATATTTTTACTACCCGTTTACGCGGAATTGCGAGGGTGAAATTGTTCGCTACCACTGGATTAGTGTTCCGATTGATTTAAAATATCACAGAGCATAGACAAAACAAGTTAGGAAAGTGTACAACGTATCACAAATGGGCGCGTTTCGTGCAATGGAGTATTAGAAAGAAATTATATACCTGTACGTAAGGGAAATATCGTTTTAAAGTTCTTTTCTTCATCATAAATAATCCATTTTCTTCCTATTTAATAATATTACATCACACGTAAGGAAATTAAACGTTTGTTTGGGAGATTGTTCATGTTAGCAACAATGAAGAAGTAACCATGCAAGAAATTTTCTAAGTTCAACTCGATATAAGACATTCTTGTTTGATTTTCTCGATAACGGCTACTCCTACGATAAAAATATATAGGAAAGGAAATACTCCTCTTTACCTGTTCTACAACTTTTATTTGAAAAATATTTTGATATGAGCAATACTTTACGAGATATGACGAAAATTTAATTTTTTGTCACCAGTAAAGTGGTACCCCTGATTGGCATACGTGATTCATTTTTGCGATTTTCTTATTATATTTGATTGTAAGTCCTGAACATCAAATTTCATGAAAATCCGTTCGGTAGAAGCGGAGAACGAACATGCGGACGGACGGACGGGCGGACCGACCGACGATAATAGGCGCTCACGCTGTAAGCGAAACGCGCCTAAAAACTATTTAAAAAAATACAAAGCGAGTTGTCGAATTATAGACCGTAGTCCATTGGAGTGCAGCTAAACAATCAAAACGGGTCTCGACAAGGTATTATACGTAAAACTGAAAAAATTACACAGTGAATCGTTTGAAAGAAATTAAAGAGAAAAATGAAAACGAGCATTGCTACCGGCATCTGATTACACCAAGAGTTTACTATTTCAGGAAACTAATGGAATACTAATAACAAGTAGGTATATATAAAAAACAACTTTTTTGAATTTGAACAACTTTTAGGATGTATTGCGCATTAATTGAGAATAAGGATGCATAGACCCTACTGAACTATAAGTCGTAATTTTAGGCTCCCGCGGACTTTTTTGTTGCAAATGTTGTCCTCTATAATGATTCTGTGATGTAATGAGTCATTATAATAATCTTTAACCAAAAAACTAACAGAAAAAATTTTAATACCAAGTATTAAAAAAAATATTAGTGCAAGTGCCCGTTGAATTTCAACGGATTTAATGAATCTATTTTCGTTACCAATTCTACGGTGTATGCGGGATATACAAAAGCTTTTTAGTCAACGAAAAACGGAAATTTATCGAGTTAATTGATATTCTCTGTGGTGTCTTAAACCATATCTACCTACGTACCTATACATATCGCGGTAAGTTTAAAAGTTGTTAATAAAAGTTAAACAAAAGCACCCTACGAATAGGCTAATAAAAGAATAATTTACTTCATACACCAAACTAATAAATCCAAGCTTGTATATAAAAAAAAGCTTTGTCCCAATGCGGAAACATCGAAAAACATTTCGTTCGTTCCACCGTGTATTTGCAGAATTTCATTTAAATTATTCAATCTTTGCGTCTATGAAATAGAAAAATAAACGCGACACAAACAATATTTTCGTGTTGCAGGCGAAATGTAAGCCTTTGCATAACGTTTTTACGAACGCCAACCAACCATTGCGTTTTAGGTTAATATATAATTACAAAGTCGAAAATTATAGTCAAGATTTCAGGAGGTTCGAGATGCAACATTTAAACACCATCTTTGAGACAAAACAAAGTAAAGTAATTTGAATGATTTTTTTCTCCTGTCACTAATCACGCTAGTATGAAAAAACTAAACACACCTCTCTTTGTATTTTACTCTACATACATAAATTATGTGACATTAAGGTCTGACATCATTCGTCGGGGTTCCGATAATTTATTTGTGGGGATACCGAATCAAATAAGAGTCGAACCGTTCCTAAAATCAGTTTTCGAAGAAATTTACGGCTGATGACAGTTTAAGAAGCAATCGCTGAGTAAATATCTTTTGCGATGTAAGCGGAAAAAAATGAAAAGGAACCAATTTACGTCCACTTTTAGAGACTGTACTCCAACGAACGTCTTGTACAAAGACTTTTCACGTTTATAACACTATTCCTTCGTATGTAGCAAAATATAATAAGAATAGCTAGCAAAGGATATAAAGGCTAAGAAAGAGTATACGAGGAGGAGATACGAAATTCTACGCCCTTATAGGAAAAAAGAAGGGAATAAAGACGAAAATGGGTGAGATAAAATATCGAACGAAGAGACACAATCGGAGTAAAGTATTTATCCAAGAAATAAAAATGATACGTATTCATAATTGAAATTTACTTGAAAAAGAAAATACGAACTCATTTATCTTAGATATATGGATATTTTTTTATAAATCGCGAAACTTACCAGAAAAAGATTTTAAAAAATACGACGCTATTGGCGAAGACGTGCGGGTAAATAAATCATAGCGCATGCCTTTCGTATATTTTGAAAATACGAGTTATCCGAGGCACGTTTGTGAAATGAATGTGGCATAATGAGAAAGAGAACCGTGCGGGCTGAAATTCAAATTGCGGAAGCGGAGCGAACAGCTGGAGAAAAATATCAAACCTGCACGATAATGCAGCCAAATTTGAAATAGGGCAAAAAATTAAATTAAATTAAATCTTCCTAAACTCAAGCTGATGATTTATATCAAGATTTCAGTCGCCTTTCGAAACGTTTCTTCGGCTACACCGAAAGGCATGAATCAAAATCCATTCTGCAATATGGAAGAGAATGCCCATAGGCTTGAATTAGCATAAAATCAGAAAATTAAAAAGTAAAAAAATAACTCCGAAGAGCGTTAAAATAGATATACTCTCAAGATGACAGAAGACGAATGAAATTCTTATTCGAGGAAGAATTTATTTAGATTCAACGCATCTTTCACACAATAAAATGAAAATAAGAAGTAGCCGTAATCGATTATTCCGCGGGAAGTGGTATTAGAGTGGAACGTTTGCATATTACCGAATATCGAAAAAAAAACAAACTTCGCTTTAATCACACGCATAAGTACGGATTAATTAAACATCCAAAAAACCTCGCATCCATCATTAAGGACATTAAGTAACAGCAAAACACTTCACTCACTCGGCGAAACGAGGCAGACACAAGGGCCTTTTCCAAACGCATTAATGGCACTATTTCCTTTCCGCTCTTAAACGCAACATTATTCGACGAGCCAGAGAGAGAGAGAGTGAGAGAGAGAGGGAAAAACAAGAGAAAAATAATAACGGGAAGAAAATCAAAGACATACGCCGAAGAGAACCCCGTAAATGGAGACTGGAGAGAGAGAGAGAGAGGGGGGAGGGGAATGAGCGGAAGGAGGAGTCGGAAGGTCGGTCAGAAGCAGATGGTACGGAAATAGATATTCGCCCATTCCTACTACCCCCCCCCCCCCCCTCCAACATCGCCATCATACATTTCAGAGGGAAAAAGAGAGGAGGAGAGAAAAAGAGAGAGGGAAAGAGGATCCCATCCTCTAGCGAGAGGAGACCCGAGAGGGATTTTTCAAGAGAAAAGAGTTTCCTAGGTCGAGGGAGGGGGAGGGAGGGACAGAATGATGGGAAATGGGAGAAGAGGGCCTTAGGGCGCAAAGAAGATGGTGGAGAATGGAGGAAGAGAAAGAAAGCATGAAAAGCACATACATAGTCGAACTTCCACGCTTGCTGCCATATATAAAGATACACACGGACACGCTTTACGCGGCCTAGTAGAAAAAAATACACACCCAAGCATACATACATACATAGAGACAGACACATTATTTCAGTATATATATATATATATATATATATATATACATATACACACATGTATGTATCATATACGTATATATATAAATATACACAGGGCCGGCCTTAGGCCAATTGTACCTATTGGACCCAATCGGGCCCCGCGACTAAGTATCCATAGTCCCATCCATACCCAAGACCATGGGTCCATGAGAGGCCATCTGATGCTCTAAGAATGCAGGAAATGCGTTGGCGGCTTGGGATCCACCCCGGATCCCCAACCCCTGGCTCGGCCTTTTAGGCCTCGTTGCCTTTTAGATGTAGGGGTCCCGTCAAAAGTTTTCTAATTGGGCCCCGCAATTTCTAGGGCCGGCCCTGCATATACATACATATACACAAAAAAAATAATGTCCACGAGGGTGTTTCTATTTTAAAAAAATAGGAAAGGAAAAGTTCGGCGAAGAGGAACTGGAGGACGGGGAGCACGGCTTTTCAGAAAATACGATTTCTCGCTAAAGGACAAGAGAGATTTTCGGGAAGTGTGTGTGTATATGTATATATATATATATATATGTATATATATATATATATATATATATATATATATGTATATATATATATATATATATATATATATATATATATATATATATATATATATATATATATATATAGAGAGAGAGAGAGAGAGAGAGACAGACAGACAGAGAGAGAAAAGAACGTTGCGGGAGGAATCGAAAGGAAGTTCGCGATAGGAGAACGTGTTGCTAAGAAGATGATTTTCACGGATTTACTTTTCGAAAAAAAAAAGAGGGTGAGAATATCCCCGTTATAAAAAAACAGCGGAACGGGCTCGGTAAATATCGAAAACTTGCCCGGTTTCTCGAGAGCCTTATAAACCTTCCAAGGAACATTCAATCCCGTTATAGAGATTCTTTTCAAACGAGACGGGATTTTCGATCGAACGAAGGAAAGGAAATCGGATAAGGAAGTGTTGTCTTTACTAAAAAAATCGTGCATTCACTCTCCGATTGACTGCAGGACGAGTTTTTCCGATAAACTTTTTTATTATGTTCGCCACTTCTTTCATATAAATAAAAACGTAATTCAAAAAATTAAATATGCCGTCCCAAACACAAATCTTCCTAAGCATAAAATAAATCATGCATGATAGAGCTGAGATATTGAAAGATTTTTAAATAAAACGATCCCAACATTCTTTCTATCAAAAGAAATTAACGTGGTAGTTCCAAACTAAACTAGACTTTGAGTAAAAAAAATCTTCATCGAAAAATAACAGTTTCATTTGCGAGAAACGTATCATAATTCTGTGATAAACCTTTGCTGTGTGAGTTACTCGAGATCACTGTAATCGAACGTATTTTATTGATTCAGAGCTATCTGAGATCCTTCAAAAATACAACTTACGCGCGTATTGGTGAATGATTGAACACTCAACGGATAATACAAGGGATTAACAACTACAGATTTGAAAATAGGCGAATGAATCCAATATTAAGTTTAAAAAAATAACTACGTAGCAATGATGGAGTAAATTAACAAGTGAGAACCGATATAGTTACTTTTGGGCAATTTTAGACAAAGATTTTCCACTTGCATTAGATAATGAATGGAAATGTTACCAAGGTAAACGTAAATGAAATCTCAGATAGAAATTAAGATACGGAATGATAATAAAAATAGACTGGACTAATATACTGAATTGATGAAACGATTCAAAAAAGATTCTTACGACTAATGATCACTCGTTACATGTATAATCAGGAGACTTATAATTATGGAAAACTATACTTCTCTAATAACCATAAAAAGCTCGGGAAAAACATATGTGAATTTTGGCAACAGAGAAACATTCATCACCGATAATACTATGCTGTAAAAAAGAAAACCCATAGGGCGAACTCGATAGTTTTTCCTCGAATAATTTTCATCTTGATTGAAATGACTAAAATCGACTTTTTTCTATTTATCTCAATTTCCACAACAACGACACAAACCAAAACGTCCATGAATTTCATCCGCGTGGACCCGGAGAAGAGTGAAAAAGAAAGGTGGATTCGGGAGAAAAGCACGAAACCGAGAAGTTAATTTTTATAGAGAACGAGCGAACAATACAGAAAATGCCTTTTGATGTCGGTAGCGACAAAAGAGCCTCGAGGACTTATTCGCGAAAGCGTTAAGAAAGTGGATATTCCCCAAAAGTAGCACAAAGAGGGGGTTAAAAAAATACACAGCTGGCAGAACGAGCGAAAGAAGGAGAGATAGATAGATGGAGAGATAGATAGATAGAGAAATAGTCACAAAGGAATGAGAAAGAGGTGGCGACATTAGACGCGAGGGACGAAGAAGCGTTTTTTCTTCGAATAGTAAATGGGACGACAAACTTTTCCACAATACTTTTTTTGCGCCATCGAATCCGTAAGAACCGACTACGTAGCCGTTAATCCTTAAGACGGTGAAGTGGCGAAACAACTCTTCTTTAAAAAAACATTCATCCAGTCTCCCGGTGGAATCTCCAAGGACGAAAATAAGATAAAAACGCTCCAAAAACAAAACTCGGCGAAAGAAATAAGAAAAATGCGAGCAATTCTTCTATAACTCGAGGTAAAAAGTTTTTTCCCAGGGATTCTTCATTTTTTTTTCCCCGACGGATAAGCCTGCTGATTTGGGGCCGAAGAAGGAAAGGTTGGCACGGGGGAGGAATATAAAAAAATAATAAATAAAACGCATGAACATCTTTCTGGTCGGGGGGGAAAGGAGGAAAGAGAGAAAATGAAGGTGACGGGGGTAGAAGGAGGGAAGTTATATGCCCGGGAGGCGTTGGGATAGCGCGCGCCGTCTGGCGGCCAAGTTCTGAAATGCAACCCGAGAGAGGTTATCACGGTTGCCACAGGGGATAAGGAAAAAGAGAGACGAAGAGGGCGAAAGACGCAATACGCACGTAAAAACCTACGCATGCAAGAGTGAGGCGAACCTTAAAAATGGGACAGAACTGGTGTATGCATGTGAACGGCACTGTGGTGCAATACCCAAACCAACGACAGGCCGCCATGAATTCCCTTATATTTCGAGCTCCTCTTCGCCTTCTCCCGCGCAATCCCCGCCATCCCTCGACACGATCCGACCCTCGCTATCTCGCGGAGAAACACGCACGAAGCGCCTCGAACGAGGTGGCAAAAGTTTCGAAACGGAGAGCAAAACGTTTAATTTCTTCCCGGGCAAAAAATGTTTACGACTCTCGGAAGACCGTTGGGGTCGCGGACGGGAGGAGGATGGAGAAAGATGGAAGAAGAGGAGGCGGTAAGGGTGAAGAAAGAGAGAGAGAGGCGCCCCTAACTTTTGAACTTCTGGGGACGAGGCTGTGGCATTGTTCCAGAAACATTCAGGATCCTGGGAGCGGAACGAGAGAAAGAGAGAGAGGCAAGGAGCGGGAGGAGGAGAAGGAAAAGGGTTAGCGGGGTGGCGGCGGTGGGGTAAGACGACGACACAAGGGGCAAAGATATGGAAGAAGGGGCGGGGCCGGGCGGGGCGAGGAAGGATGGAACTGCGGTGAAGAGAGAGAGAGAGAGAGAATGATGAGAGATAGAACGAAGAGAACGAGAATGGAAAATAAAAGGGGCTTCCCCCTTTGTGTGTGTGTTTTTTTTTTGGGAACCCTTTCTTAACCAGTGAATTATTTTGATTCCTTCCAATCTAAAAAGCCCGTCGCTTTTTGGAATATACTGGTGTGATTCGAGAAAAAAACCGCCAAATGTTTCGGTTTCATCACTGACGATTTTTTTTTCGGGAACCGATATTTTGGGAGGAAAAAAAATGGAACGGGTCGGTTCTCCGCGCTTCTTCCCTCGCCTGTCGAACCGCACGAATACGACCCAATTATTAAAATTTGACGCGGAAAAAATAAATCTTTAAAAATTTCCCGAGATTCGGTTTCGTTGAGCCTAAACGACTGGTCCGATGACGTTGGAGGTGCTGGCTTCCTCTGGAGTGGATCCCCGCAATCGCAGCTGTTTAAACCCTCATTCCACTTAAGGGAGAGGGCTTCATCGACTCTCATCCGTTGAAATTACCCTACGAGTTGCTCCCGGCCGAAAATCGCGGGCAAACTAATTTACTTCGATCTATAAAAACACGCCGCTAACGTGTATGCACCAGCGGATATCGGATTCGCGTTTTTACTCCATATGACTCTGCTCGAGGCGATGCTCGGTTGTTTTATTTTGACAGAATCGCTTGTCAGTAGCAATTATCGGATACTTTTAGTAGGAGCACTTATTCCCAATAATATCTTCCTAAAACTTTGCAATAAAAATTTAATACAGTGAATATTTCGAATTTATCCTATTGATACAGGAGATAGATCAAGTGAATATTTCCATAGACAACCTATGGAACCAATATAAAGGATTAGTTTTGCGCTCTATGCTATACTGTTTCCTAGATTCGATTGAGTAAATTTACTTGAAGTTTTACATCTCTGCCTGTTATTCTCGAGCAATTTAAATTTCAAGCTCTAATGACTTCTCCGGGTCACCGTGAGTCCCCATATGTTTATACAGTAAAATTCCTCAATGTCCCTTATAAAAATAACTCCAAGAAATGAGAAACGTGGAATTAGGAAATTTTTTGAATATTTTAAAATCACTATAGATAAATAATAAATATTACTTTTTAATTCCAAAAATAATACCAAATAATGCATTCCAGAAAGTATAATTGTATCCAAAATACTTGCTATTCATAAAACCTTGGAAGAAACAAAAGATAAAATACACAAGTATAAACCATGAGTTTTAATCCACATTGATTGATTTGTTTGGAAGAAAATTTACACGGAGGTTATGCGAAAACTACTCAAGAAAGCACATATATTACCTCATTCTTATCGAATGAATCAATTTATGCCAGCAGTCAAATAAAGAACTCGCTTATTCAATAGATGTTATTCCAAGATGAAGGCGCACGCAAATTGTTTTTTTTGCATCGAGGAAACAGATCCTCGAAAAAACAACGACTTTAGAACATAATATCGAGATAAATACAACGGAGGAGAAAATCCTCAAATAGAAAAAGGATTACTAACGTTTTAGGAGAACGCCCTCCAGAACGATATGGAAGGGAAAAAAATAGTTAGCGAAGCCGTTTTTCTTCTTTCATGGCCGCAGGAAAGGGAAGGGGTGAGAAGAAAAATGGACCAATGGTATGGAAAGTGTTATTGACGAGGAGAAAGGACTTGGAAGGCCGAAGGAAAGATCTGTTTAAGGGCCTTAGGGCGGAAAGGAAGAAACGGAAGGGAAAGGAGGGTGAAGAGAAAGAGAGAGAGAGAGAGAGGGAGGTTAAGGGAAAGCGGTGAGAGAAACACATTGGGGATGAAGTGGAAGTAGAAGGGCTATGAAGTACCGATTATGCGCCTCATCAAACATCTTTCCAGGCGGAGAGGAACCCATATCAAAAGGAAAAATGACAGAGATCTGGGAGACGGGCAGGGATTCGGAGGAACGAACTGAGATAAGGCTCGGAATGGGAGACAATGGATGGCATGAGATAAGGACTCCATCTACTGTGATCCACGCCCGAGGATTCCCCTGCATATATTCCGATACCGGACTTAAACACGAGGGAATGGAAATAAAAATTTCAGCCGGAAGAGCGACTTCTTTTGTTACAAAGACAGCATGAGCTGACGGGGTGAATAAAATAGGAGAAAGAAGGCGCGACGAAGATACGACATAAAATAAGAGGAATTGAAAAAAATATCAATGCACAAGACCTTATTGAATAACGTCGACTACAAAGTTTTATATAAAACTGTACACATCGGACAGCGAAACTTACAGCTAATTTTATTAAATATCCAAACGAAATTCCAACGCAGAACATTTTATTTGAGCATGTATTCTTCGGATTAACATTAATCATACTTCAACCTCGATTCTGTTACTTCAGTAAACCCCCGATTTACCGGATGCCTCGGGTTCGAGCCTAATCCGGTTTATCGATACCACCATTTACACGTATCATATTGCACAATAATGAAAACATCAATAAATATCAAGTAAGTAAACTAAACAAATTAAAATAGGATTCAACGTTGTTATATATAAAATAAGTTTACAGCAAAAGTAATACAATACCATAAATTAACACATTTATCAGGACAAGAAAATACCACATATACGCACTTAACGCAGTGTAAAAGACTTTCATGCATTGAGTTTTGAAAATTCCGATTATTCGATCCACGGTTTTATAATTGGGAGCTTACTGTAATAGGTTTAGGCAAGGGTAACAGTGCTTAAATCTTCAAAAGCCTAAACAACAAAAAAAAGTTCGGATAAAAACAAACTTTCGACCCACTCCCCCAAGACGCGAAAGCCCATTTCCAAGACACGATCCATTCCGAACTGATTAGTTTTGGCAAGGCAACGCAAAACCTTCGATAAGATTTACTGGAACCCGACCGAGTCGAGAGAAAAACACTATAAGTCACTCCCGGGGATCCTAACGGAATAGATCTCCGGGCGATAAAAGAATATCCAGGCCCGCTTTTTTTTCCCTCTACGCTTTTCCCAGGGATTTCGGAATTTACAGCCACTTATTCCCGGATGAATCGAATTAAACCCGCACGAAAAAAAATTCACCGTCGCTTCAGCAAAAGCGGGGGCGGCGACAAAAGGAGAGAGAGAGAGAGAGTTTTTAGCGTTCGTTCCCTTTGAACATTTCGTCCCAGATGAGAAAAAATATATAGTCGCGGCGTAAGAGAATCACAATAAACGCAGAGAGAGAGGGAGAGAGAGAAAGAGGATTCGAGCGGGTGCACCGGCAAACGCGACTTTTCTTTGTTTAGCCGATGGCCACGCAACGTGAGCACTAAGCTAAGGCAAAAGAGAATAGATCGTGCAACGGCCCACTTCATTGCACCTATTTCCGTAAGGGCACTTCAAACCGTACGACCGGTAGTAAACTAGACGACCTGGTTCATTTCGCAGTCTGAGAGCGATAGTGCGGTATGGATGGGGAGCAAGAGTGGGTAGCCGTGGGAAAGAGGGGAGAAGGAAAGGGGGCGGGATTTGTCGCCGAGAGCACTACCCCCTCCCCCCTCTCCTCCCAAAGGGACGGGAGCGTTGTGAGACAGCCAGAGAGACAGAGAGGATGAGAGGAAGGAAGAAAGAAGATGGAGAAGGAAGAAAACCCCTCTGTGCGTTGGAATTGAGAAGGAGAAAAATATTCGAAAATTTCCTCTCCATCCATCCAAAAGATGAGGTAGGGTACTGAAAACAAAGAAAAAAGAGAGCACGCAGGGATATGGAGCGAATGGTGGAGATGAATTTTGTGCGTGTGCGCATATATCGCGCACACAGACACGGAAACACTGAATCACGTACGTGGGCCTACCATTGTTTCTTGATGGCAGAAATAATTGTTCGCGCGCGTGATCATGTAAATCCTTTTGAGTCTGCTGCCTAGTTTCGAAAATCGACTGGAGCGTAAGTATAGTTACGAAAGCCCATTTCCACCTCTGCGTACAAACACACAAGGCAACAACAAGGGTGGTCGGAAGGGAATCGGTAAGAGGCACTGGGAGGCAGGGTCTGTGGAATCTGGAGTTAATGTACTTGCATAGCGCGGTCGTGCGTAAAAGGGGCGCAGCCGCGGTGAAAATGGCGGAATGCTAGAGTAAGATGCATCCAAAAAGGGGTTACATCAGGGAATACAAAAATGGGAGGATGTAGGGGAGAAACGGTAAGGAAGTAATGGCTCAACTATTGCAATAAAACTCCTTATAGTGTGTTTCATTTATCACAATGATCCAGCAGGTTTGTCCTTTTTGTTCTCATCATCTCACGTTAGATATACTAAACGTAATCTCTTAAAAATTGAAAATCGATTTTCATCAGCGACTGGGCTACACGAAATAAATACTCGTTAGTAAAACTTAATTCACTAGAACAGTTTTACTTTTAAAAATAACGTGCAATTTAACGAATACCGGTAACTAAGAAGTAGCACTTTGTTTTATCGTACGCACCAGGCCATACCTTATGGATACTATTTATAAAATGCGGACATGAAAAAAATACAGTTAATCGATTCATTAAGTTTTAAGATATTTTTAAAATTACAACAGATTATCCGCTGGAAATTATACTGCAATTTAACGCAAATCAGATACGGAAGCTATGTCCAATAGTTAAACTACTGGACACGATAGAGCTAAATCTAAAATCTATGCGAAACAAAAAATCTCTGAAACAGCAACGAAAAACGTAAATGACAAAAATTGACCAAAAAATCGGCAAAGCATCTCCCTCTAAGCCGCTAATCAGAGACATAAACAGCGAAAATACTACGTGAAGATCTTTTTTTTTTTTAGACGGTCGTTCAAGTCTCTCTCAAAACGAAAGCCGTACACGCGATCAGCAAGGACCGACGAAGATTCTGTCCGCCCAAAACCACGCGGGGGAAAATAATCAGTAGCTAGAAATGCGGTCAGGAGGCAAAGGAAGTGTTCCTCGGGATAAGCCCGCCGACAAAAGCCCTCTCTTCTCGTCTCGCCCACTCCTCTATCCGCATTCGGGAAGGAACATGGGGGAATCCCAGGGATCATTTCGGAGGTAGGTTTGGTGCGCTTCCGGGCAGAGAGAAAGAGAGAGAGAGCGAACCGGGGTGCCGGAAGAGAGGAGACGGCGGAATGTGGGGATAGAGCGTAGAAGGAGGAGAAGGAGGGGATAATGGGGAGCGGGAAGCCCCTCCCCCCCCTAATGGAGAGAATCCTACGTTAAATCCACCTACGGATACGGCTTCGGTGCTAACCCACCCCTCCGTCCAACATGCCCGCTTCAGAAAGACTTACGGAGACATTCCTATCCTGGGCAGATCCAGGGAGCTCACACTCTGGGGCATGAGGCGGCAGCGGAGGGGAACGTGAACGAGAGGAGTCGCAGCCCATTTGCAGTGTGGGCAGAGGAAGAGGAGAATTTCGTAGAGATGACCTTCCGCTGATAGGCGCCGCGTAAAAGGCGGTGATAATGTCAAAGAGCAGGGAATTGGCCCGAGAAAGGGATTAAGGACGGAAGAACTTCCCAGGCTCTCGCCGTGACAGAGATATCGCGACGAGGGAAAGGGAGGAAGATATTTGATGAGAGAGAGAGGACTCGACCTGATTGCGATATATATATATATATATATATATATATATATATATATATATATGTGTGTGTATATATATATGTATGTATATATGTATGAATGTGTGTGTGTGTGTGTGTGTGGGTCCAAAACTCTGGGACTGTTGGGAAGATAGGAGGCGGGATTTTCTTGAGAAATTAAACTCGTTTTAAGACCCTGACCCTTCATGGGCTCGGAACGATGATAGGTAATGAGAAAATTAACTCACACGAGATACGGAGATGGATATTTAAGAAGGATTAAAAAGTTAACCACTTTATACAGCGGTAGTTTGTGAGTGATTCATTACATATACCGAAATGTAAAGAACGAAGAGTTCTTGACCTTAAAAAGTCTATTTATCTGAGAAGTAATTTCGCGAAAATTGTTTTTTTAGAATTTTCTCAAACTATACTCACTAGTTCAGCACGATATAATTCGTCCGGACTTTTTTTTTAAACTCAACTTCAGAACATGCAGAAGGAAACACGATAAGATACCAAACATGAAATTGCCACTCTAAAGGAAACAAGCTCCCGAAAAAAAGATAAAACGCGAATGACTTTTAATTGAGGTACAAAAAAAACCACATAAAACTGTTATCTTCATAAGAGAAATTCTACCTAGTTTCAAGGTTTATACGACATCGTTTGTATTTCTACGACGCCATATAGGTCACAAATACTCCTCCAGACAAAAAAATTCTCTTCACTCACCAGCATCTAAACAGAAATTTTTTTTACAACGGCGAAGAAAACGGCGAATGCTATTTCAGTTCTTTTGTTCCAGATAATTGTCAACCCTTTGTCTGAAGAAAAAACGCGGGGCACCAGATTTATTTTTAAATTCCCAATCTCTCTCTAAAAAAAAAAAAGGCCACCTTAGTAATTATAACAGTCCCCTTTCTCCTGCAGCATACTACGTCTTAATGGCGGCTCTGGTTCTCTGCTTTTTACTTAACGAACCCTCTCGTTACAACCGAAGACGATAACCGTTCTCCGCATCCATGCAGCATGTGCCGGCGGAGTATACCTGAGTTTTGCCACTCCTGCCGTCGTAAAGCGTAATAGCGCCGCAAGATCCCCGTGGCATCTGGCAGGAGAATAATTCGAGACACGACCTCCCGTTCGCATTACGTTGGGAATGCATGTTCTCGGAACGTGCCGGATGCGGCAAAAACCCAGGAAGGGGTTGAAAAAAAAATCGCCGCATTAATTGATCGAAAAAAGTCGCGTCGAGTGATGGGAGAGGAAAATTTTTTCAAGAAACGTTTCTTCCCGCTGACTCCATTTCCATACTCATTCGTCATTCTCCATCCCTCTGAATCTGAAATGGGGAAACGGATCGATTTCCATTAAAAACGAAGAGAGCCTGCACTGGAAACTTGAACCTCTTAGGCAAACAACGGTTAACTGGGCGCCCGCGGGTCCAATGTAAATTTGCGGCCATCGCTCAAGATTTATTGCCAAACTCCTCCATTACGCCACACGTATATCAAAGCCTTGAGACACATGAGGTGAAAATTAAAACGATAAATTGAAGAATTTTAACACCGTGTGACAGAGCTAAACCGCAGAGGCAATGTTACGCCCATGGATCGGCAATTCGCATGATAACACCGTTTTTTTTTTGTTTGATGATTACATCAAACAAAAAAAAACATGACGAACGCGCGAAATAAAATTATGTACGAATAGTAATCGCAATGGCCTCACAGATTCACTACCCGTACAATTAAAACAAATACCAGTGTACGAATGAATGCCAATAAGAGCGACGCAGCAGGAGATATTCGTGAAAATAAATCGGAAAGATTCGAACGCAACATCCATCACGTTTCCATCGAATTATATCACGCCCACCTTCCGAGGTATACACTTCTTTTTCCCGAGGGAAAGGAAAATGTATATTCAGACCAAAAAAAAAACGAGACGAAAAATAAAACCGATTGCTGAAGAAGAATGGCGGGACTTGTGTCCCTATAATCACGATCCCTTTGCGTGATATACCCCTGATGGAAACTTATTGCGTACCCACCCGAGTTTCCCTCAAGAGGACGAGAAAGTAAAAGCGTGGGAATGGCACGTGGCCCTGACGGCAAATGGAAGAAAGAGGGTGTGAAGACGGGAGAGAAAGAGAGAAAATGTTTTGAGGAAAAGGAAATAGAAAAAATCTGATGTGGCCAACACATGACTTTCTCCATATTTGGGGTACAGATATTTAAATTATTATGAATAGCATTATAAGGCAAAATTATTATTTCGTATCGTAAAAGAATACAGTCGTCCTTATGGCAGTAAATTATATTTTGAATATGTTTACAGAATTCACCGCTAGATGGTGGCGCTGTATACTGGAAAATTACGAATAAATTAATTATCTACTAAAGGGAGGGTTCTACGAAAAATTGTTTCAAACAAAAGTTGGAAAAAATGTTATTCTCTACAACTTTGGTCCTTACGAAGATCACCAATAACGAGATATTTGACGGAAACCGAAAAAACCGATTATTTATAAATAATTCCTAAACAATAACTCCTATCGAAAATTGTTTCAAATGAAAGTTGTAGGAAAGTACATTCCCTATAACCTTCGTATAGAATTGTATATACAATAATGATGTTTTAACGGAGATATGTCACCAAAACCGAATCGGCTTTCGAATAAACCTCGACTTTCGGTTAACCGGTATTGTCCAAAAACTAATCAGTTCTTTGTGCTCATGCTAAAGTGCTATATTTGAAATTTGGTAACGATATGGCAAGTACTTTTTGAGTTAGAGCGCCCACAATCACATACACACACAGACATCATTCCGAAAAGTCTAAACGTCTTCTAGGGATCTCAAAACGTGTATTTCCGTTGAAATCTCGAAGTCGATTTTTTTTCGTGATCACAATACTTTCCCATACTACGTATGGAGAAAGTAAAAAGGTAAGAGAGAGAGAGAGAGGGTTATGGGAATCCAGAAACAGAAAGCGAGAGCAGAGACGACTCTCGTTCTTCTCGCTTCCAAACTAATCCGCAGAAGACTAGCAATCCGCACTTGTTAACCTCCTCTTTTTCCCTCCGCCTCTTCGTTTAAGGGTGCGAAACGAAACGAAGAAGAAGAAGAAGGAGTACGAAGAAAAGTGGGCGTCTAGACGCTGACGAATCGTACGCCGCAGGGTCCGAGTTTTTGGTACCGAGGGAGTTTGAGAAAGGAAAGGGGAGTTGGTAGAATTAAGACTTGCAGAAAGATGGCGAAAAAGAACAGGAGGGAATTGGAAGAAAAGGTGGGAAGAGGGAAGAGAGGGACGAGTCGCGGAGAGGACGGAAGATTCGAGCGAAAGAAAAAAAAGAACAGAGAAATATGGTGAAAGTTTGGGAGAACCCTTTCGAGAAGGTAAAGGAGATAAGGAGAATCGACGAGGAAAGAGGGAGAGAGGAATGGAACGGCGGAAGAGGTGAGGCAAAGGATAGCACAACAGCGGACAGAAAATTAAGAGGATAAATGGGTATCCTGGATGGCGGGGGTGAGTTTCCGGAGAAACAACATTAAATGCCCAATCCGCGCCAACGGTCCGAGATGCCGCGCTCTCCTAATCAAAACACCGCAATCCATTGTAGCGAGAAAACTTCCGGGAAATTACACAGATTCGATAAATAACCGGGGAGGACGTGTATTAGCCGTTTTTCATCTCCGACCTGTTGTTCTCCACAACACGTTTAAGCGATCCGTTATCTAATATTAAGCTGGAGGAAAAGTCGTAAATCTGGATGAAAGGGTCAAAAAATAAGTTTACAAGAGGAAAAGGGACGATTAAAATAACATGAAGTAAAAACCCTAACATTCCATGCTATATTATAGTCAAAATACCATCTCATTCGCATGAAGCTGCATTTGTCCCGCGAAATTAGTTTTTAAGCTTAACGCTACATTAACGAATGTTAATAAGAAAATGGCGCTCCTCCTTTATTGCCAAATTTGATATTTGATAGCTTATTTTGCAGCTGAAGAATTTGATCGAAGAATGACGACACCTCAATCTAATTTCATGACCATTTGAACAAGCGCGTGATGAGAACAAACTCAAAGAAATTTCTAAAACAAGAAAACTAAATCATGCATCGCTAAAATTCATCGATCAATTAAAAATCGCCACACAGTTATCGATAATGGCATCCACGGTTGAGAGAAAACCTTAACTGACACGAAAAATTCTCTTTAGAATATTAAATTGCAATATCTCCAACAAAGAGGCGAACACATAACCACCAGTTTCCGGATGCACAAACGTAAACTCCTCCGGATTAAAGATGATACGGGGAGATTTAAAAAAAAACCCTCATAAAACCTTATTGCATCTACGTAATAACTACATATGCGGAATCTCAGATTAGAAAACGAGGAAGAACGGAGAAAGTGGCGAAGTACAAAACGGCGTTTCGAGAAAACAAAGAGCGACGCTACCAACTACGTAACGGAAAAAAAACACCGCGACGACGTTGAAGGATCCGTCGTCCCCCAATGGAAAACGCGCGCAACAAAATAATCAAAACGAAAGACGATAATAAAAGAAACTACGCCATCGTTTGGGTACGCGGGAGCTCATCATCGAAACATCTCCACGCGCTCAATGCCCCGTGAGGAGAAACGCTCCCTCGAAAACTTCGCAGAAATCCGGTTATGACTTTTGTTCCGTGAGCTAGGAGGCACGCAGCGGAAAGGGGAGGTGGAGGGGGGGGGGGGAGAGGGTAACGAAGAATGCAAAATATAGAGGAAGAGGGACGGAAGGAGAAAATGAGAGGGAGATAAAAGGATGGATGAGGGTAGAGAGAAAGAGGGAGGAGGAGCGTAAGGTGAAGAAGGCCTTGGACTGACTCCAAAGCCTTCTTGGATGCGGGAGGGAAAGACACCGGGGGACGGAGCGTGAGTTAGAGACGTAGGGAAGGACGGAGGCGGTGCGGAGGAGGAGAGGAGAAGGGGGAGTCCTAATTTATAAGACAAAACGCTTCGCCTTCCTCGAAAACTCCTCTCCCTCAATCTCCCTCGCACAATGGGGGGAGCAGAAGGGAGGGGAACGGTAAAAGGTTCATTTCCGCCGTGACTGAGCCATTTGCGTGAGGGATACGATCCAGGGTCGCTGGCATCCAGGGACATCGGAAAAAAAGGATTTTTTCTGAGGGAACAGGAGGTTTTTGGAAGATGGGTGAAGCGTGTAGGGAGAGAAAGAAAGAGAGAGATGAGCCGTAGTAAGTAAGAGGGGTGGAGTAGGTCGGATGGATAAAACAAACGAGGTGCTAGGAGCGAAAAAGGAAGGAAGCGATATCGATTGCAGGGGAGCACAGTTCGAGAGTGGGAGTAGGGTGGATGGGGACAGAGAGGGGGGGGGGGGGGGGGGGGGGAAGCAGAATCGTCAATACGCGGAATGTGGAACGCGTTTTCAGAGTTTGCTTAACGAGGATGGAACAAAGATGTGTGTCTGGGTATAAGGGAGAGAGAAAGTGTTGGTGCGGACGCGTGTAGTTATGCGAGGATCTGCCTCCGCTTTATGACAGATTTAATGCCATAGGAGAACCCGATAACGGCGATGGCGTGTCTGCCAACAGAGAATATGAGAGGAGGGATAAGGGGATTCGAATTAATCTAGTTGAAGCATAGGAATTAGAACTCTGGGCCGATGCCAGTGAAAGTCCATTATCAGGGTCTGCACAAAATGTACCGATAGTGACACCGAGGGCATTATGAAAGGCGAAAGCGCATTGACGTTGACTTTGGTTAAAATGTACTGTAGTGCGCACTTGTACAATGACCAAAGGTCGATTTTTTCAGTTACGGACAGCAAAATAACGCGAAAAATGACACATTTGTAATTTTTTTTTAATGTAATAAAATCGAACATGTACCGGTGACTCAATTTTATGTGTCACAAACGAAGTAGTTTTTTTGCACTCTCAGGAAAACGTCAAACATTCGACTAAATTGCTAGTACATACATGAAGCTGTCACAAAACACGCAAAGACGTACGGAAATCGGACGAGCCAACTTTCATCTGCAACAGACACTCAACAACTCTTCCAAAATTTCCCCTGGGATTTAATAAAAGCAACAATAATCGAAGGAAACTAAAAATAAATTGAGAATAAAAGCACCAATCTAACCCAGGAGAGGAAGTCCCAAAAAAAAAAAAAAAAATTAAAACCCGCTAGGGATCCGAAGAAATCTTCTAAATAGATAATAATATATTGACTCAAGTCAAAAGGTTATTTTACGGGGAAAAATAAAGGGCGAAAATAAACCCGACGAAACAGATGAGCGTCAAAACGGATGTCTACAGAAGGCGACCGACACGTAATAATCCTTCCGGGTTGGAGAAATAATTGCCGAAAATAATAGAGGGAGAGAGAGGGAAAGGACTGGCGAAGAGGAGAGAGGGGGACGAAGGGAGAGAGAGGAAGAGAGGGTGGGGGAGAGAGGGATAGGGAGGGAGAGAGGGATAGGGAGGGAGAGAGTGTGAGTGCGAGAGAGAGCGAGAGATTGGGAATGTGTGTGAGAGAGTGGGAGAGCGAGAGAGAGAGTGTGTGTGTGTGAGAGAGAGAAAGAGAGTTCGAACAAAAAGACACTTTTTATTATTTATAGCGAGAAGGAAAAATAAGTGAGGCACGAGAATAGAAGGCAGAAAAGATTAAGAGAGGAGAATAAAAGAGGACGGAAAGAGTAGATAGATTGTGTAAAAGGAACTTTTGAGTGAAAAAGAGAGGAGTTTATAAGGGACGGGGGAAAACAGAAGAGGAAAAGACACCGAGGAATAGTAGTAGTATACGCCCGGAAGTCGTAGACGGATAAGAATAAGGGGTAAACTTGGAAGGGGAGGAAAATAAAAGAGGGCGGCGATTTAAGAGAATTTTCGGTATACGAGCGAAGCGCGAAGATGGGAAGAGAGAAAAGGGACACTATAGGATGGAGCGGTCTTGCTTGTCGGTTTTAAAGTAAAGGAGCAGAAAGTGGTATTAAGAGAATTAAGGAGATGAAGCCCTTGATGGAGACCTTAGGAACTTAGGACACTTCCGGCGCAAAATACGGTTTTGCTAAAGGGAATATGATTCTGAAAAAAAAGACAGAGAGTGAGAGGAAGGAGTGGCTTTAACAGCGAGGAAATGCCACGAGAAAATGCTTTAACGAACGAGAACAGAAGTGAAGGGGACGAATGAAGAGGAATAAATTCGGCACTCTCTTAATGCCGAGAAGGGGATTTAGAGAGAGAGAGAGAGAATTTTGAGGGAGAGAGAATTTTGAGGGAGAGAGAAAGGAGAAATACGAAGGAAAACAAAGCGAGTTTAAATGGAGGAAAAAAATCGTATATCGTGGGATGACGGAACGCGCGGGATGAGAAAGGAGAGAGGAAAAAAAGAGTAGTAGAGGAAAAAGAGGGAAGGCTGTGAGAGAGGTGAAAAAATATTTTTTTTTATAGTTTCGCCTCATCGCGAATAACAAAACCAATCATCGCGGCTTTGTAGCGCAGAAGGTAGAAGCGGGATGAAATTTATTTACATCGCTTTAAGAACATAGCCCAGCCCTCCCTACCTACGAATATTTCCCTACCTCCATCCTTACACGGCTTAATCCCCATAAACATTTTCCTTCCCTTGTTATTCCTTTCAAGACGGGACTCCTCCCCCTTGCACTCCCTCCCTCGACATCTGCTTTCTTTCCTCCCAATACCTCGAGACCGAAAATAGCACCTCTACGAGTGGGATTTCCTCGAAAGCGGGAGACGAAATCGAAGAAAGAAAACAAATGAAGGCGAAGTCGAAAACCCTTTCTCTCTCTCTCTCTTGATTTTCATTTTTGGGACGGATTTATTTTATTTTTTGTTTGCCGATGGGTTCGCGACAGAGAATTACAATCGCGTCGGAATATTTACGAGTGGAGGGACTTTGGAGGTGAATTGATATTATCGAGTAAATGGAAATTTGGAAGGCTGGAGCGAATTTCTAACGGAAAACGGCGAGGAAAACGAGCGCGAACGTAAAAAAAAATTACCCTCAATTTGGTTGCGATTTTCTTGGAAACAAGAATGATGAAGTGATGATGAAGAGAAACAAGAGGAAAAGAAAAATGTTACTCTCCAAGCTCGAATGTTTTTCCATTTAAAAAATATACAGATGGGTAAAAAATGATTCAATCAAAATATTTCTCTTTGTTTTGCTTCGAAAAAGAATAAATTTGGCAACGCCGGGACATCGCTTGACTTTCATAGTCACGTCATAAACAAATTTGCGAGAGGAATTTTGCAAATAACAGAAAAACATCCTTTCTCATTAGCATTAAAACAATCAGTTTCCCTGCGTTGATAACGGCTTCTGTCATGATATTCTCAAAGCTCCACCGACTTGAATACCATTATGGCGAGCCAATAATGAAAAGGTGAGGAATTCCGGCATTTTCAATGAACATACATTTCGACGTGATAGGGGTGAGATGAATCTGGATTAGACAGGAAGAAAAACTGACCATTCTACTAGCATCACACTAGAGGAAGCGAGAATATCTCCAAAATGAGAGAACCATATATTCGATGAAATTAAGATTCCTTTATTAATTTCCAGCTAGGGATTTCATCCAAATGCGAAGGTTTGATGCGAGTTAAATAATAACCGAGATTAATAAAAATGAGGGTCCGATTCCTTATGAAAACGAATTTACATTTAAAAGAGAGAATCTTTTTCCTTCTCAACCGCATCGTCTTAGAATGAATAATGCATTCTCGGTGTGCCCAAGCGTTACCTTACCGTATCTGATAATCCTGACTGCGATTTGATAAAGTGAATTATTGGCGTTCATTGCACATGGGCTCACCTTTCAGTGGGTGGTCCAGTAAGAACCATAATTAAGACCAAGCAGACGGGTTACCTTCCATGGGTACAAAAATGAGATTTTGGCATGGGTTCGAAACGACTTCGTTACAATAATTAAATCCATATAAATTGTTGCACAATTATGTGTAAATCTGTATACAAAATGTTAAGATAATAGGATAACAATAAGATTACATCTCCTTTTGCATCACATTTCGAGGAATTTTATCTATAAGGCTACTAGTTTTTTTTATAACTTATTATGGGAAATGAGCATTAAAAACGCTGATATCCACTTTTTGAATCTTTACAAGTACCTATTGAACGCTGATTACATCAAAACAATCACGTTCTCTCGTCAGTCTCAATAGAACACCTTCGCAGAATAAAGACGGAGAATTTCAATCAAAGATCGCTTAGAGGTAGTGATGACATGAGCAAATGTCGATAATTATGCAGAGAAGAGAGAAGATACAAGATAGCCCCGCACTTTTCCGTTCATTCACAAATCGCAGCATTTCGGCCCTCGTTACAACCACTTGGGACGTAACGACGGAATACTCTTAGCCCGCAATTAAGCCCCGACAACCATCTTATTGCTATTAAATAATTCATCCGGATAACAAGCGCCACTCTACTGCGGTGTTACGTCGAACCGACATTAAAACGCGGCCTTTTATATCCCTCTCTCTCTCTCACTCCCAGGTGCCTCGCATCCACCGCAAAGGATGAGCAAGCAAAGTGGCCAGCGCTATCGACAACGAACTAACGAGTTGCACCGAGAACACGTGACATCCTATGTCCCAACAACCCACTTCACCTAACCTGTAAAAGCTTTAAAAAAAAAAAAAAACCTCCGCGGAGTAATCTTTAATCCCCCATGAAAATAGCAACCCAGGAGTACTAATGGATAATAATAAATCAAGCAAGAACCGAAGAAATTCCCCCCAAAAAAATAACACTACCCTCTCCCGTCTCCTTTTCTTCCCGAAATAAAAAAAAACGAGTGTTCGGTTGAGCGTTTTCCACACCAAATTATCGTTAAAATTCCATTCCACCTATCTACAACACAACCCTCGCCATTATTCCGTCAACCTCTTCTCGGTATTCCTCCAATCCCGTCCCCTTCCTACCTCCTCGTTCCACTCCGGAGAGCTTTTTTTATATCGCCTCACACTCCCTCTCTCTCCCTCCACTCGCTCTCTCTCTCTCTCCTTTCACATCCTCCCTCCCCCGCACCTCCATACCCTCTCGTTTTATTACCTGAGGCAAATAATCGTTCCGTCCGGCCTCATCCCGTATTATAATGTGAGGGGGCGTTATGCCCTCCCGCACCAAACAGCTCCCGTATATATTTATGTATGGCGGGGTATGAGGAGAGGGGTTCTGTCCTCGGCGGAATAGATGAGAGCGTAGATGGGGGTTCTTACCCTTAAAAAAAGATGGAGAGAGAGAGGGTGGGAGGGGTAGTGGAGAAGAGAGGAATGGAACGATATAGAGATAGGGGCCGGCCAATCAAATATTGACGTTCCCCGGATACGGAGGCTACGAGGAGTCGAATGCCGTCGGGAGGAACTCCGCTCTCCTCTTTTCGAAGGCCCCCGAGGGCGAGACGAGTCCTTTCCCCCTTTTTGTCCCCCTCTCCCTCTCTCATTTCATCCACCCCTTTCCATCCTCTTCTCCACAAGGAAACGCCCGCCTCTGAGAATGCATACTTTATCACCCCAAGAACGTGTTCCCATCACGATGACGTAACCGAGGAAAATTGGAGACGGTACGAGGCCTGAGCGTATGAAGGTTTTCGATCGTGGAAGAGGGAAGGAGGAACGGGGAAAAGAGGATGGAAGGAAGGAATGGGGAACTGGGATGGACGTGGATTGGTTTGAGGTAAGGAGCGGATCGTTCGGTTGGTACGTGCGGCCAAAGAGGAGTGCCGCTAAACTTTTTTCATCTCTACATAGTAAAGGATAAAACGGCGTACGGAAGAGATTTACACACGTAGTTCCACACGGGTTGATGCGAGGTGCCGGAAACTTCGACTCGAATGGAGAGAAAATGGACCTCGCATATCACACGCCGAATGGAGATAATGGAGGAAGATGAGGAGGTTACTCATGCCCTACGAGAAAATTTTAGATTTCATTTCGATAATCCGTATCCGATATTGGCGGAAGAGCTAACATCGTTTTTTCACCCAAACGGAACCGGAGAATGGGGCCTTAAATTTGAATAAAATGCACATCTAAAAAGAGCCATTTCTATGCTTAAAATTATTAACGAATCCACGATGCATATACGGAAAATCATACGGTACAGTGGTCGTACAAATTAGAAATCAAATAATATATTAACAATAGGATAAGTAAATTTTACACCTAAGTAATAAATTAATAGCTAGCGATAATTGCAGTATGAGGAATTGCATTGGTTCAAACTCACCCCTTACGTAAAATTATCCGTAGAAATGATAACAGATTTTTATAAAAAAATTAAATGGTAGAATAAAAAATAATTTGTTTTTTTAAATTACGAAGTTTTAATTAACTCGCAGCGCATAAAACCGTTCATTTAAAATGCCTGAATAATCAAAGGTTTGTGGGAATTATCAATTACATTTTCCGATGTTTACTCTAAATAAGCTTGCTTCTAATTCAAATAAAATACGAACAAAAATGAATAGAAAAAAGATTTTTAATGGTTTCACGACGACTAAATTCTCACTTTCTATCAATGTGCAGACAGAATTCTGATCTCTCTCTCCGAATTTGAAACAGTAGTTAAACTTTTCACTGAATTCCTCCTTAATATCACCGAAGGATACAATTTCGAAATAAACAGAAAACAAGCGAAGTGAAGTGAAGACGAAGGACACCGCTATACTTCTATATCCCTTTGAAAGAGGGTACTAACTGTAAAACGGGTCTTATAGGGGAGAGGGAGGCAGCGAGAATGCGTGCCGAATGGCGGAGAAGGAGGCGAGAGACGCTTGGAGAGTGTGCTAAGGGAGCTAATAACGACGTCCAAGTGAAATCTCTTTGCCACATCCCATCTCCTCAAGGGAGAGAACAAGCCAAAGGGACCATGCATCGCCACGTCTTTGTCGACAAGAGGAGGTTGTCTCATTAGCCATAAAGTAAAGCAAAAGAGCGGAATTGGGGAAGGAGGTTGAAAGGTCAGAGGAGAAAGACGCGGACATCTAAAGAGTAAGGGAAGTAATGAAAAACAGCGTAGGAATGCCAAGGATAGAGAACGTATTCATGTATTTACATATCTTTATAAACAAAATAAATCCCTTTTCTAAAATGGATGAGCTGAAGGAACTACTACAGAAAAAGCAATATCAAGAATTCCAAATTTAGATCGTCTTTGTCCGACGTCGATTCTAAGGAACTACTAAAGAAAAAAGCAATTTCAAAAATTTCAAATTTAGATCATCTTTATTCAACGTCGAATGTAATATGAATTTCTTCAAGATAATTTGCAAAAAGATCGACTGAATCGCTAATCTACATTCTCAACATAACCAATGGCAAGTCAAATTCCAGGTATATATTATTTTTGAAAGTAAAAACGAATTTTTACGAGAATTTACCTAGAAGATATTTTCGCAAATAACGTTATGGGGAAAAAACACGATATTTTTCCAATTAAAATCAAACTTTAAAAAGGAAAATCCTTGGGCATCAATCCGACTGAATCATTTTTACCCGAGGAAACGTGTACCAATCCGCGGATATGTAGAATAAATATTTAAACACTTTCAGGAAACATTTCGCGTAGTAGTGCTTTCATCGAAGAGTTCCAAAAATAAAAAAAATACCTAAAGAATTTCAACTCAAGCACCGACACATCGGCGGCCATCGACCGCAGAAGCCCTTTCCAACCGATAGAATGCGCCCCGCATCGAAGAGGCATAGAGATGCGGATAAAGAAGATAAATAAGGAGCGAGGTGAGACAGCGAGAACGCTTTTATTCCAACGCGGAATCGAAGAGAGGGTGACGAAGGACAGGAGAGCACGAAAATGTTCGCCCATGACACGTGATCTTAGTCGAGGGGCATCGGATGAGATGGCGCGTCGCATCATCCACCCGCCCCCACCGCGCCACCGTCGCGACGCGTCGCCTAAAAGGAGAGGCGGTGCATGACCCCGTGAATGGCTGTGATCCGCAGTACTTCCTTGTTCTGCGGGTAAACTGATATGCCTCCTGCCGAAAGTTTCCGCCTACGATGTGCAGGTTGCGGGGGGCAAAGTGCACGCGAGGAAAGGAAACGAGTGCTCCGAGGTTTCCCGATGGGACGTGAAATGATAAAAACTGGAGGAGAGATATTTTTAAGAAACCGTTAGCGCAGGAGTGTACGGAGAACGCGTCCCGTTCCCAGGAGGAATTAGACTCGTGAAGAAGAAGAAGAGATCCTAATAAAAGTCTAGAAGAATGTTTCTTTCGCATATGCGGATACTGTCGGAGGGATGTGCATTATTTGAACTCCCGTTCCAACTTCCTGAGAGGATGTGATCTTATTCCAACAAGGCTGCTGCTTATGAAAATCAAATTTATTTTTTTAATCTATATCAGGGGTGGCCAACCTTTTTCTGTAAGGTGCCACAAATTATACTGAAAATGTGTCGCGTGACACCTAATATTTTTGCATTCGTGGTAGTCTAGATGGCAGGGGCAAGATGAAGGGAAGATACCATTATATGTACTTGTTTCGAAGATGGACTTGTCTCTGGTCCTTTTGACTGCGGGTTGGAAGTTTTTTAAGATCATTAATAGTAACAAAAATGAATACGATATACTAAACCAAGACTTCCGGCAAAAGTGAAATGAAATTGTAAAAAGTATATCAACTGCTTTCGAAACATATGAACTAATGACATACTGAATGCACAATTTTAATTGGTTAATAATATAAATTAATAAAATGTTTTTACTGCGGCTCTACTCCTCCGTTTTCATGTTGTTAGTAGTCGAGACGGCAAGAGATCCACGGTGGATCAGTCACGATTCATAATGAGAAGATGGACCCGACTGTGTCTCTTGCGGGTGCTGGTTTAAAGTTTGAAATTGACCTTATCCCAATCATAAAATAATAAAAATGTTAAATTAACGCGCGCCCCAATACAATGCGAAAAAGAGAGGTTTCTTAAGATCTAAGAACAGGCTACTTCGAGATAAAGAGTCAGACCAACTCATTCCAGTGGAGGATCGCCCCCTCGGATAACTCCATTGCACTCCACTGGGCGCTTTCTTAAATTTCAAAATCCTCAATTATACGCCCCAGATTAGGTCTGTATAGCAAGGGAAAGAAGGATTCTGATAGGGGTAGGGATTTTGAAAATATAGGGCAGTTGGCAGGGGCGGATTCGATATGTGGAGGGGCGATCGACCCCCCCCCCCCCCCCCCCCCCCCCCCGAGAAGTTTCTGGATCCGCCCCTGACTCATTCTCATGGTTCTTAAAGGATCTAGGTAGAGAATATAGTAACATTCTAATTTAGTAGCTGTAATTTCGTGAACATATAATACTATGTTAGCGAAGCTTCGAAATTTAAGTAGCGCCAGTATCAATTCTGTCTCGTCCACCTGAGCCGTATGACACGCGAACACTAATTCGCAACATTTTCGAATTTTTTTATATTTTCACTGCAGAATTTCCGACTTCGTTATAAAGGGGCTTCGTTTACCAGAGGTTTCGTTAAGCGAGGTGTAACTGTATAATATATAGGAGTGGGGTAGTTATTTTTAAATGTTTAGACAAATACCTGGAAAACAAGAGAAGTCCAACTCAGTCTTGAAAACAGTGACTAGTTTGTGTACACAATTTTCTTATAATACGTTCTCATTTCGTGGGATTAAAGTAGCCGTACGCAAGCACAATACTCAGTTTGTTGTCAAAGAACAACATTTTATAACCTAGAATGTTATCGTTGACATTTTTCAATTCATTTCTATACATTTTATTTTATTCTTCCAAAATGGGGAGGCGTGTCACTGACAAGAGCTTCGCGTGCCACTAGTGGCACGCGTGCCGCAGGTTGGCCACTCGTGATCTATATGCTTGCAAGCTGGCATAATTTCCAAGACGATCCTTACTTTTTAGACGTACAATAAGCACCCGTGACACCAAAATTAATATATCATAATCAACACAATAACTTAAACGACCATGACATTTGCTATTGGGAAAGTTTAAAGATGCAAGTTATCAATTTACAATAAATATAATAACATGATAAAAAACTAAAAAAGCTCAAATACTCTCATAGAAAAAGACGGTAGGAGGATACTCATTCTACTTAGAAGTGTGTTGAATGCTCGCTCTTAAAATACATAGCTATTCACTAAGGCTCACTTTTAATGGCTATAAACAAAATACTTCTGAATTAAATATCCGCATATGATCCTCAAAATATAATCGAAATAACAATACCTACACAGACAATCCGACATAACCACAACCTATGAGGAGGAACGAAAAGCTTTAAAGCAGCCATTAAACAAAAAGTGGGCTATTTTACACCAAAAATAAGAAAGGGCTACAATTCCATTCCATTCCAAAAAATAAAGATGACCCAGAAACGAATTCCCGAGAATAAACGGAGACACTAACACAGCATTCCTGGAGGAATCTATCTTCGAGAGAGAAAATATTTCTTTATATGTCCGACGACAGAAATCTGCCACGTTATCAATCCAGGAATGTTGGAGACAAAATTATGGCCGGAGGAGGACATTAAAACACAGAAAAGAAACTTTTCGAACTCCGCCAAAATAACACGAGCCACAAAACGCCAGACAGCGGATCCAAAGGCGGAACATATAAATCCGATAAAACCAAACTTGGACGCTCGTTTCTTCCCTCCTCCCACATCGTCACCGAACAACGAGCGCACCTTGTTATACGACAACACTGAATGAAACATAAAAAAGTCGCTTCTTAACTTTTTCATGGGTACTAATTCCAAACCAGTTGCCGGTCAACCGTTCGACACAGTTCCTTAGACGAAATCACGCGAATGAAAAAAAATGGTCCCAAAGCTTCCGATAAGGGGCTGTTCTACAAATAACGAAAAGCAAATGGATAGCTATGGAAGAAATGGAGAATACTCAATCCTACGAATTTACTCGTGGTTGGCTTAGATAAACATCTAAGTACAACTTTGTACATAAATCCTTAAAATAAAATAAGGAGGAATTTCTCGAAATTCAAATTGGGATTAGCAAAACAGTCATTTCGGAGCAACTACGAAAATACATGAAAATCTAGAAAATGTAGGGCATGATTAAAAAATATATCGAAAGAATAGTTGTTAAAAACCAAAAAGAAAGCGTCTATTACGGATTTTAAGGTGAAAGAGTTGTACAAAAATTAAGAAGGTTACGAAGCAGAGAACGATGCAGATAAGATTTAAACTACAGAGACTGCGATGACTTATTTTAAACTATAACGTGAACATCATTTTACAGCGACTAACTAGGAGTATATCGACATTTAAAATCAAAACTATATAACACCATACCTACATCAGGATTGAAACCCGTGACTCGAACCGACAATGCGGAGAACGAGGTTTGAACTACAAATATATTGACGGACCTGTCAGCGGAGAGTAGGTCCCAAAAATCAATACCGGTATTTCGGTATTTATGTTCGTCATTGGCAGTATATTGGCATTAAAAAAATCACGTAAAAGAAACACAAGAGCAGTGCCGTAACTATGGTATAGAGAAGGTGGCATTTGCCGTAGGCGCCACTTGCAAAAGGCGCCAAACATTCCCGCAAAAAGTGCGAGAATTTAATTTTCCAATAAATGTTATTTTAATGCTCAAACGTCAATTTATTTACAATAAAAACGCCATTATTCTTTATTAAAACGAAGAAAAAATTATATCCTACATAACCGAGGCGTTTCCTAAAAATTTTGTCATAGGCGACACATCGCCTAGGTACGCCTCTGCACATGAGTATTTTAAAATATACTTCATATCAATTATTATTTATTGTAACTGTATATAATGTAGGGTGAAAAACAAACAAGCTAAAATAAATGAATCTACAGTAAAAACTATAGCAAAATAAAATAGAAAAAATACAATTCAGTCAAACATAAACATTAAGTTTAAAGTAAACGAATTTTAGTATGTACACATTTGACCAGATGAAGAAGTCTTTCAGATTCCACGCTCTCTGGTGGAATGGTGAGAAGGTAAAAGAAAAGTTTTTAAATAATTAAAAATTCAAGACCTTAAACAGTATGTCAGTTGTATCCTAGCCTTTGTTGACATTTAGGCTAAAATGCCTTATTTTTATATTATTACGTAATTTTCATCAGTATATCATATTCATCTATATTCGAAAAATATATAATTCATAACTATTGTAATTCTAGCAGAATTTTCAAAATATTTAAAGTCGGAGATCTGCCGATGTGGGAACCAAATAATGTTCACAAACAATTTAGCTGGAAGGACACACATTTAACAATTTAAAATGTATAGATTAATAAAAGTGCAAAAGTAACGAGATTATAAAATATTAAGCAAATATACATTCGAATATTTATTAGAAAAAATACTAACCTGATTATCAACGAATAGAGAAATGTGACTCGAGCACAAATACGATGGTGGGCTGTATATACTGGTAATTAGTTGCAAACCTTTTATATCATTAAATACCGAAATACCGATATTGAATGGAACGGTACCACGGTATTTCGGTGTCGAAAAATTGGGCGGTATACCGGTATTGCATTCCCTAGCGGAGAGAGTGATAATGAGGAATTATTTTCAACTAGATCAAGAACAGAATTTTACAGTGTATCACCAATAGCATATCGACGACAAAAAAGACGACCGCATACGACCATACCTATGCTAAGATTCGAGCCCACGACCCTAGCACCGGCAAGTAGACACATTAACCATCGAGAACAACAAAGAGGAGCATTTTAGAACATTGAAGCAAATGACAACGCGTTGTGCCCGTTTCTAACCAAAATAAACGCGAAATAATAGCGAAAAACCTCCCAGACGCGAGAATATTATAGAGAAGACTGAAATAAAAACGGAAGGCGCGATTCAGACCCATCTTTCCCCTCTCTACTCCTCTCACTTATATTAATTTTCTTGAAGTGCGGTAGGGTTGACAACCACACTTCCTCCCACGCGGACCTGACGAGGGTTAAAGTGGGCCCAGAAGGAGATTTTTACCCGGGAAGAGACGTGTGGGAGGATGGCTATCCCTTGGAGACCTAAAAACCGTGGTCGGCGGTCCCGCAAAAGATGGAGGAAAGCGAAGTCTGAGAGGATGTGGGAAGAGGGACGCAACTTCTCTTATTTCTCCCGTATCCTCGACACACACACACATACAGACGCAAGCACACACACATACAGACGCAAACACACACATACATGCAACCTAACCGTAACGGTCGTCTCTTCTCCAGTCCCGTCTCCCCGCCACAAGCACATGCCTGTTCCGACGTGTCACACTCCCTCCTCAGAGCCTCAGAGGTCCGTGGAGTTGGGTGGGGAGGAGGTGGTGGGTAGGGATGGAAAGGAGGAATAGCGCGGAAAGGCCGTGGCCTCGACCTAACGGATCTCCCGGGCGGAATACGATGCCATCTGCGCCCAAACCGAACGATTCATCGCAGCATCCTTCAATGCAGCCGAGTTCTCACCCGAGCACGCCATCCTTCTCGACCTCCCCGCATGCACGCATACTTCGTCCCTTTCCACCACACACGCCGCTTTTTTCTTTATATATATATATAAACTTTTCCCAATAGCATGTCTCTTTAGTCTCTTTTTTCTCTCTCGGATGAATATCGCATTCCTTCACGGACGTCGCAGACCTAAAACTACGTTTGGATGCGTGTTTAAAAAAACAAATAAAAAAATCCAGCAGAAATAAAGCCCGACTGGCGATATTTCACCGGCGGATGCTTTTCTGTCGCGCCAGACTCCCCCGTTTTCAGTGCGAGCGAAACGGTATACGAAGGAGGCATACTAAGGAAGAAAAGCCAGTCTTCTCCTAGCTATTGTCCTCAATTTCTAAAAATTGTTCTATTTATTTCCTTTTGCGGATGGCGCCAGAATTGTTGTTCTCGCGTAAAAACGTCGCTTACGTTCAGACAAAAATGTCTGTATCCCCTTAGCCAGCTATAAATTGAAGTAACTCCACGTAATCCCACAAATGATCGGACGCGAATCCACTTCAGCTGATATGAGGAAAAACAAGCAAACCCTTAATCTCGAGACATTATTCATTCCGTAGAATATTGATGAATTGGAAAAAAAAACAAAGCTGTCTTTAGGAGGCGTATTTCTATTACTGAACGAGGTGCGTCGTCTTTCCGTCGTTTACCGCTTCCTCATTGGCATAAATGTCATTCCAAAAATGAATGGGTCGCAAAATATTCTTAAATAACAACAGAACGAAGATGTCAAAATCTTACTGTTATTCATAATTACGGAAATGCAAATTTTACCATCCAAAGCAATATATTACATCCAAAGACAACGCTTCTTTAGTATTGCAAAACAAGAAATGGCCGCAATTCCGCAGAAAGTGCCAAATCGGAGGAACGAATTTCGTCAAGAAGCTTGCGATAAAGAATACTATTATATTATTATGCGTGCTATTAATAAAAATCATAGTGCTTGTGCTACGTAGAGACAGAAGATCTGTTCCTAGGCAATGACGGAAATACTTCTAGTCTGCGCAAGAAATGGAAACGCCAACAAGCGAACAGTGCATGAAGACAAGTCTTAAGATAAATTACGTTTCCCAAGCAAAGGAGAAGTTACTTATTCGATATGAAGTTTATGACATGCACAACACGCACGATGCTATAGAGATGGGCTTAAAGAAAAAGGACGTATGAAAGATGATGCTAAATGCACAGTTTGTTTCTATACATGCTAAACACGATCCGATAAGAGATTTTAAAGAAAAAAATATTTTGGGGGGTTATTTAGAAGGTCAACAGCACAAAACAAAATGAAAACTAAAATACAGCAACGAGAATCAAATCCAAAAACGCGTTTCAGGGATAATAAAATTCTAAATGCAACCTCTGAGGAAGAAGAAATTTCCAATATCCTATTCTTCACCTAATCCTTGAAATGAAAATAGGTTCGAAACATGTATACCAATACATATCTGCGAAATTTCCACATTTTAAAAATAAAAATAAAACCCATTCGAGGCTCTTACAGGTTCGAGTTCAACTCGAGCGTCGCGCCATTATTCCGCCAATAACGACGCGAATCTTTCCACCACAGAAACCCTAGAAGCGATTCTCGCATCTGAACGGGCAAAAAAAAAAAAAACGAGCGATGAGGAAGCAATGAATCAAGAGGAGACGAGAAGAGAGAACGAGTCAATCACGCTAAAAAGTCCCGGCGTCTTAGGAAGAGACGGAGAAAGAGATAGAGAGGGAGGAGCGAGATGAAAAAAATCGATTTCTTTGATCAACAGAAGTATTTTCCTCCATCTCATCCTCCTCCGAGAGAGGGAGAGAGGAAGGAGTGGGAAGGAAAATAGAGTGGAACCAACATGCAGAAAAATCTCTCCTTCCCGACATTCTCCTCTGACTCTACGTCACCTACACTCCGTCATTTCTTGGAAGGCTGCATGTCTGCCCGTCCTTTTTTAATAAAAAGGGAGAGAATCTCCCACGCTCGCTCGCTTCGAATCCTTTGAAAGACGAAGAGAAGAGGAGGAGGCGCCTCAACGGCCCATTCCCGCAAGAGAGGCCCCATTTTTACACCGCCCAGGACACGATGGGACAGGGCGGGATGGAGAGGTGGAAGGTAAAAGGTTTCGAAGGTGGGAGAGGTACGAGGGATGAAATTAGGAAGGAGGAATAGAGAAAAGCGATGGGGGAGAAGGCAGGAGGGGAAGTTGGAACGCACTCCAGGGTGAATAACCACTGAAGACGGCTGCTTTGTAGCATAAATGCGCGTCAGGTTTTCGCAACGGCGATTGAAGAAATGCAGTTTTTCAGTTTTGGAAAGGGAGGTGTTGAAGAACGTCTTAATTCGTCCCCTTCTTGTTCGAATCTTCCAAATACATAAACATAAAAACATAGCATCGTTATCCTTCTCTTTTACCCACCTCTTTCTCCCGACCGCTCAAATCTTACCCCCCTCCTCCATCCTAAATCCCATCTCGTCATTTATAACTCTCATTTTTCTCTTCGCATTTCTAGCCCGATTTCCTCCCTCTCCCTTTATTCTCTACCTCCCGCGCACACACGCACCACACTCAACACACCCCTCACATTTCCCCGTAACCTTTCTCTCGCTTTTTTGTTCGTCTTTTTTTTTTTACGGAGAACCGCAAAAAGTGGGTTTTGGGGACTACATCCAATGTCTTCTTTCTCCTAATGCCCGAAACACTTCCCTTACTTCCATTCCTCTTTACCTGAATCTCGAAAGACATGCATTCGTTACGATGAGGTACTGAGGAGGAGTTAGAATGGACGCCCAAGGCTTGTTTGTGGACGAAAGCTATTCTAATAAAGATATTGCAAGGGGCCGCGACACCCAGCAAATGTTGACAGATGGTCTTAAATACTAAAATTCGTTTCAGGGAATGTTTAATTTCTTATGTTATTCAGATGGACTATTTAAATTTCGTATAATGAAAAACCAGTTGCAACGAAAACAAGTCGCGAAGAGAAGTACCCACAGCGAGCGTTAAAATATGATGCCGAGCATTGCTTGTATCTTTTGTTCTTTTCTGTTACTAGGACATCCATATAAGAAGCTTATGCACACGTAGCGTAAAATGTCTTAAAAAGATAAATTACTTTATTTTCATGAAACGAATAACTGGGTTAGACCGCAGAGTTAATTTTCACGAAGCAATGGACCACCGTCGTTATAGAGCTTCTGGTTTTAACACGACTGTGGTAAATATAACCAAGAATTTCAAACAGTCTATCAATGTAAATTGAGTTTGTAAATTTAAGAAGACAACTCTAATTTTAAACACGAAAAGTCCCTTTAGCGTAACCACCAATACGTGGTCCACAGTATATTTAAGAAACATTCAATGATAGGGAATTACACATTAGTTACACAATAAGACGTCATTCGATATTGTAGAAGAAATTAAAAAATTAAATTACAAAATATGTACCTCAAGTCTCGATGGGACACGAGAACAATTCATTCAATTGATGTTCGAGAGAATAATGTTTATAATATAAATATAATATTTTCCCTGAGAAATAAAAACTTTTAGTGATAGTCTTCGAGTTAACGAATTTAATCGCACAACGACTTAAACAATATTGATTATAATATTTATAAAGAAAATTCATGATAGTAGAAATAAATTCGTACAATAAAAACAAACGTTCACTTCAACTTTGATAAGGTACACGATAAGTAAGAAATTTCGAAATACTCTTTGTGTCACAACAAAAGACCTTAATAATAAGGTGCCGTTGCCACTCGAAAATGAAATCGCCAAAGACAGAAAACTGCGATTCCTATTCCCACCGAAGGAAAAGTAAATTAAAAAAAAAACAGCGTCTCTGATAAAAATGCCATTCACTCTTCTGGAACGACAAACCTGGATGGAAAAAAATAATGCACGATTAATCCGGATGAAAGCCATCACGCTGAAAACACAACGGAGAATTTATAGAGAAAGAAAGGGAAAGGAATTTTCCCCTTGCGCCCCGCCCTGACATCTGCCGCGCGAAATGCGAATCACGTCAAGCACACGAGTGAAGGCACCCCCGCCGCCGCCTCCTGCCCCTCACGGGACGAAAGGAGGGAGGGAGAGAGAGGGAGAGGGAGAGAGAGGGAGAGAGGGAGAGAGAGTAAGAATATAAGAGAAGGAAAGAAGGGAAAAGAAACTCTCTCCCCCTAAAAAAAAGCCCCCCTCTCCCCGTCGCCAACCAACCCATTTCATTTCCTCCATCTTATTTTTTTTTCTTCATACAATTTGAGCAGCACAACAGGCAAATTAAAAAAAAACTCACCTCCTCCCACTTCGCCCTCCTCACCCTCCCACGGCCCGGCCCCTTCCTTCCCACGTCACAGTTTCACTGTGGTTACGTGAATGGGGAGGCGGGCGGAGTGCGTTACGCTCACAATCGATGGCTCCACGCTACTACGAAGCGAGAGAGAGAAAGAGAGAGAGAGAGAGGGAGGAGGGACGACGAGGACGCCGTATACATTTTTTCCCTCCCTTTCGTAAACGTTCGAGAATGGCACTAATAAGCCACGACGGTTTTAATACGCGGCCACGCTTTGCCCCGCGCCTCGATTGCTCGCGATGGTATAGAGAGGAGGGAGGAGATGGAGAGGGGAAGGCTGTCGGGCTCGAGAGAGAGAGATCTCTGGGAGAGGGGAAAAAAGGGACAATTTAATTCCTCTCCGAACGACGTTGGGAGGAGGGCTTCAAAAGCTGCAATTTGATATGGTGAGGGAAACGAGGAAAAAAGCGTAAAACTCCGGGGATAAATGAACCAAGCAAGCGTTGACTCTGTGGACGCATTCAATAAAGTAATACCGCTTTTTATCGCGAGATATCGGCCGATAATCTCCGAATAAATGATGCCTTAGTACTGACGTGATAAGACGACTTGAAAAGGGAAAGAGGGCTACCAAGACACGGAGACGATTACGGAAGTCGGGAGTATGCGGAGGACCAGGATTATCCAAGACGAATCACGGACTATGCGGACATACCACCAACGGTGATGATGATCGTAGTACATTCTGTCATTCGAAAGAACGCCGACGAGAAAGACGGAGATCATTCGATCGATGATTTAAATAAGAAACTCCAGGATTCTCATTCCAATCGAGGTAATCGATCGACTGCGATCGACGAAAGAAATAGATAATAACCATCACTGCCGGACTACGAGGATTCCACGAAACAGCCACCGTTACTCCCGGATATATAGACACCACCTTGCCTTTATAAGGGCAAAAAAAGCAACAAATTTAATAAGCCTTAGAGTTGAATCACGTCGGAAGAGACAAGAGAGGTAATTATGCGTAGTGAAAAGACAATAAGATGAAACCCGAGGGAAACTCGAGACTGATAGATGGGAAGAGGTGAATGACAGAAGGAATTTGATGAAGAAAGCAAGAGGATGCGAGCGGCGACGAAGAAGGAAAGAGAGAGAGAGAAAAGATGGCAAGGAAAGAGAGGCGGAGAGAGGGACAGAATTCGGCTGGAGTTATCGATCCGCAGCTAGTGGCGCCACCCTCAGACCCTAGCGGCTGAGCAGCGAACCAGGAGGTGGCAGTTTGTAATTGGAATGGTGCAGTGAACGTTACGTCCGAAGCCCGGGGTTTTTGGGAGAGGGAAAGTAGGGGAAGAGGAGAGGGCGAGTTGAGAGGAAAGAGAGAGAGAAAATGCGGAGGGGAAATGGAGGAGGGGGGGGTGAAGGAAAAAGTTCCGAGTGTGGGGTGGGAAGAGAGAGATATGTATGGGAAGACGAAATGGAACACAAAACGTAGCAAAGGAAGACGAACTGAAGGCGGAAAATGAGAGAGAGAGGGGTGAGTAAAGCGGAGAGAGAGACACACACACAAAATTAGCACAAATGAGAGAAGAGAATGAGGGAGGAGCGAATGAGGAAAAAAAGAGTATAAACTAGGCAATGAAAATAAGAGGCGAACATCTGAACAAATGAAAAGTGAAAAGGCAGAGAGAGAGAGAGAGAGAGAGAGAGAGAAAATAAAAAGACGAAAAGAAAATTAAGTATATACGGAAGGAAAAAAATTGAAAAGAAAGGAAGGAGAAATAAAATGAGAACGAGTAGCTAGTAGAGAGAGAGGGAGAGAGGTAGATTAAAAGGGAATTACAAACGTAATCCTTCCTTTTTTCCTCTTCAATTCCCACATAAAGAGAGGATGCGAAAGAGAGGAGGGGAGTGAGGAGAGAAAAATTCAAGAGGAAACGACACGAGAATGAGTAGAAGCAGCGAACGATAGAGAGAGAGAGAAAAAAAAGGAAAATCGAGAAGAAAAATAAAAAAACGGAAGGAAGGGGCGTGAGGGAATCAAAAATATTGCGGATTGGCAGAGGAGGTAAACAGGTATGAGGCGAAAGCGAAATATGGAGGTTAGGAGAGAAGAGGGTTTAGAAAGATAGGGCGAATGAAGAGGGCGAGGAGAAAGAGGGCGTGCGCGTAGGTATGCGTGTGTGTGTGTGTGAGGATAAGAGTAGGAAGAAGAGGAGTGGTGAGGGGCCATGTATGACATGGGTGAGAGAGAGAGAGAGCGGAGACAAACGAAGAGTGAAGAGAAGGGGAAAGAGGGACAGAGAGAGAGAATGGGACAAAAAATAAAGAAAGCGACCCTTTATTGCGAAAAGGGATTGTGCTCAGAACTCGACTTTTTCCCCAAAAACCTTTTGATTAATACTATTTTCCTTGGCAAGCGTCTACTATTTTTTTTGCCTCCCTCCTTTTTTCCTCCCGAAAAAAGGTGAAATAAATGGCGGACCGTGGCCGAAATTACCGCCTACGGATGAAGAACGGTCCACGCATATGAGACTTGAGAAGAACACAAAAGGACGAAGGATATAATGAGGGTGGGAGGGAAAGAGGTAGGCGAAAATTAAACGATGAAAAGATTTCTTAGCCAGAAAATCGTAGATCCTTTAGTGCGTGTGTGTTCGTGAAAGCCGACGATTTCTCGCCATTGAATCGTGAGAGGAGAGACTGAACGACTTGATTTGCGTAAGGAATTGACTTTTAACGATGATACATTTTAAGCTCTTTTTCACTATTTTTCACACCTCCGTCAGCTGAGGCGACTGTACAGAGGGGAATACTCTATAATAAAAGCTCAGACATAAAAATGTATCGATAGCGCTCAGAGCACCACCGGTGGCATAAGATACAGGGACACTTGAGTTGAGCACCACCGGCGGGATACGAGACAGGGGCATTTTGTTAACTCCCATTCGATTCGTACTTTCAGGATTTACTCGGACTTAAATTTTAAATTTTTAACTGCTCACCGTCTACATTGATGTCATGGGTTCGATTCTAGGAGCGTTATTTTCTCCATCTGATCGACACGTGGATAATTCAAGCATGCCCGTCATATTTGACGGGCAATTAACTTGCGAAGCAATAATAGCTTGAACGCCTTTTCGGCGTGCTATAAAACCTTGTCCTCGTGATAAAATTTTTCGGTCACGGCAAACGATACGGAGACTAGAATACCGCCACGTTTACAGAGTCACTCGAGGACACGCCCCAGAGTACCGACTTCGCGCAAAGGCATCCATGGAGTAAATTCCCCGCTTGCGTACGATATTAAAGGTCACTTAAGCGCAATTACCGCCCTCTCGACTCGCTCGACGAAATTAAAACGAAACTCGAGCGGGGGCGAGAACGATCGATCGCCCCGATGGCTGGCGATGTTAAATAAAAGTTGCCACTTTGAAAAAAGATGTTTGCGCACCCTTCGAACTCGGATCGAAAGTCAATTAAAAGGGATCAGACAGAAAAGGAAAGACAAACAGACATTAATGTCTTCGCTCCGCCACTAGTAAAAGTGACGAGGGGATGTAAGAGAGAGTTTAATAAATTCAAATCGAGAATATTATTAACACAAAACCAACAAGGGAAAAATAGACGAACTATGTGGGGAGGAGGGAGGGAGGGAGGGAGGGAGGGAGGGAGGGGGGGTTAGGGCACGATGAAATTAAAGCAACAGCGAATGAACTTCAAAGTAAATACCACAAAGGTCAAATGGTACAAATTTTGCGACGCAAAAACCCGAGCTAGAATTTTAACGAAAATTAGAAAAACATCTCAATAAAAAAAAACGAACGTCTTTTATTCCAACCTTCGCAAAAAACAATTATGAATCGAGTAGCATAAAATTAGACTCGAAAGACTTTCGATTAAAGATTGATAAACGCTAACAGGATGAAATTTCTACAAGTTACCGAAGCTAAGAGTCTATTTTCATGTGGCGAATTGTAATTAGAGAAACCGGCCTGGTGAAAACAAATCCGGTCGACCTTTATACATCGTTCACTTTCCGCAGTCACCAAGTCTAACACGCGAAAATATAGACGTTTCAATCGAATCGAGCCGTGCTTGTCATTCAACAAAAACTTTCAACACTCGTATAATAGTCCCCTAGAGTATAACACGAGATGGAGATCGATGATGGGAGCAGGTAAGAGGAATAGGAAAGGAGAGGGGTTTGCGAGTGTTTAGTGGAGAGCGAGGGGAGAGTTTTACAACGAAGACGTGCAAGAGGAATAAATACTAGAGAGGAGAGGCAAGAGGAAGGGGAAGAGGAGAAGGGGGATTTTCGCCTCGTTGTATAGGTGTGAATGGTCGAGATAAGAGGTCGTACCTGAGGAACGGAGGGGAAAGAAGGACGGAAGAGGAAAAACTGGGAGGAGACCTATTGAGAGGGGGGAGAGAGGGAGGGGGAAGAGGGGGATGGGGAGAGAGAGAGGGAGAAAGGGGGAGAGAGAGGGAGGAGCGAGAGAGAGGGAGAGATAGAGAGGGGGAGAGAGGGGGGGGGAGGGGGGAGAGAGGGGGGAGAGTGGGAGGAGGATAGAGAGAGGGGGAGAGAGAGAGGAGGAGAGAGAGAGGGGAGAGAGGGGGGAGAGAGAGGGGGGAGAGAGAGGGGGGAGAGAGAGGGGGAGAGAGAGGGGAAGAGGGGGAGAGAGGGGAAGAGGGGGAAGAGAGGGGGAAGAGCGGGGGGAGAGAGAGAGAAGGGGAGAGATGGGGAGAGAAAGGGGAGACAGGGGCGGAGACAGAGGCGGAGAGAGAGGGGCGGAGAGAGAGGGGTAGAGAGAGAAAGGAAGGTGTGAGTAGAGGTGGGAATGAATGGGCCAAGGGAGGGAATTTGGTAAGGGGGAGAAGGGGGCAACAACGATCCCTCTCGAGGGACTCCTCCGAAGAGCAATCGCTTGGGGTAGAAACGCGAAAGGGTGGAGAAAGGATGAGAACGCGAAATGGGGAAGCGTGGGGGAGGGGGTGAAGGGGAAAGAGGGTTAAAGAAGGGAGGGAAGATGAGGGCATAGAGGGGAAGGGAAAAAGGAGCAGCGGTGGGGAAAAGGAAGAATGATGTTAAAGCGGAGGAGAAAGAGAGAGAGAGAGGGAAAGAAGGGAGAGGATGGGTGAGGTAGGAGAATCAGGAACTTTCTCGAGAGGTCGGCTTAGGTTGAATTCCCTCCTACAGGCTGCCTTCCTCCCCCCACCTCTCTCTCTACCTTCAACCTCCTCATCTCCTCCTACTCCTCCCGACCTTTATCCATGTGTACTCAGCGGGAGGAGGAGGAAAGGCTCGATTCCTAAGAAGGCGCAAGTTGGTTCGAGCGAATAATGACGCCGGTGGCGCGATCCGCGGCGTTTTGGGCTACTATTTGCGAAGTAGACAATGCTTTTAATTCCGTTCCCTCGGAAAAGGGGGCTAAAGAGAGACGTGCAGAGATAGTGTGAGAGAGAAAGAAGAGAGATTGGAGAGCAACGCGAGATGTTGCGACGTAAGACTTTCTTCTCGGAGAGAGAGGAAACGCTCCATTTGAATAGCACTCCTCAATGCCATTAAAACCAGACTCGCAATCGGGCGTAACAAATGCGGGACTGTGGAGAGGTTTAAATGAACTGAAAACATCAATCGATTACGGAAATCGATACGGCTCGATCGGCATATCCCTTTCTCGTTGTCACAGACTCCAAGTGCGGCCGTTTCCTCGACGATGAGTGACGCGAAGACATCGAAGGATGAAGAGTATCTTCCCAAGTGCCATCGGGAAAAAAATCTCGGTTATCTTCACGATAAAAATGGAAAACGTTCCACTGGTGGCCATGGAATATAATTATTGGTTTGTGTTACCTCCGTAATAAAATCTAAATGGGATTTAATATTCACAACGATTATGAACAGGATCTTCGATATCTCGATGGTAAAATAAATTCGATGAATTTAGTATCTCTAATATGCAGTAATTGGAATCAATTTCGTCTCTACTTCATTGAGAGTTAAAAGTATTACACTCTTATATTTGAACTACCGTTCGTAATAAATATCGATTTTTGACACGCCGATTGCGCGAAAAAGTCGAAACGATTTCCACAATGCCGTTGTTACACGTCGCAACCCATTAACACCCTCCACAAGACGCATCGGAGAGCAACCGGGTATCCATTCATCCATTCCTTTAAAAAAAAAACACACCTGATCGATCCAAAAATACCACGGAAAGACGTTCGGATCACAAGACTGCGTAAGAGATGGGAAAAAATAAACCACGAGCGTTTTCCGCTTCGCAGACGCTAAATCGCATTAAAAGACCCTCCCTCCCTCTCATTATACGAGCGTCGCCTTTCCTGTGCGGGTGGGTGGGTGGGAGGGAGGGGGGGAGAGAGAGATAGAGAGAGATAGATAGAGAGAGAGAGATAGAGAGAGAGAGATAGAGAGAGAGAGATATAGATAGATAGAGAGAGAGAGAGAGATTGAGTGCAGAGAAGGCGTCAGGAGCTTCCACCATCACCTCGGAAGAGGAGATGCACAAAAAAAAATAAACCGATAGGGCGAAAAAATTCTGTTAACGCCCCGCCATTATGGGCAATCAGAATGCCTGGAATGCAGCAAGAAAGAGAGATGCACGGCTGAGAATCGAACCGGGAAGAGAATGAGAGGGTTCTTCTGCCCGTTTTAAAAAGGGGTTAGTTCCGTATAGAAAGATAGAGGAAGGAGATGGAGAGGAGGAGAGGGAGAAGCGAAAAGGGTTTGGTTCCGAGGTTTTCGGGAGATGGAGGGGTTGAGAGTTAACGACCTTGCGATCGATGAATCAGTTGAGGGAGAAAAAGAGAGTAGGGAGAAAAGCCGTCTCTCCGTAGAGAGAGAGGGAAAGAGGGAGAGAGAGAGAGAGAGAGAGAAAACAGGAGAGAAGAAGAGGGTTCCCTACCCCTCTTCGTTGAGAAAGCGGTGTGATGAGGAAGAAAATGAGAAAGGAGAGAAAGTGGAGCAGGGAGGGAGAAAAAAAGATGGGAATAAAGGAAGAGGAAGCTGGAATGGGAGTATTATCAGGAGAGTAAGGGAAAGGAGATGAAGGATAAGTGCAAACACAATTCATTCACCTCCTAAGACTTTTCCCATCGGCGTGAAATAAAAGATATCATTTTTTTCCTTTCCCTCCTTCGCCGAGGAGAAGAGAAATGTCGAAATTCTCCGAGTCCTAATTTGAACATCATAACGACCTGGGACGAAATAAATTTGGGTTGGAAGGAGAGAGAGAGAGAGAGGGGAGGAAATGATGGAGTGGTAGTGGAGGAAGGTAGGAGGTCTCGGATGTTGTAAGGGGAGTTGGAAGAGTGGAGGAAGGAAGGGGGGAGGGGGGAGAGTAGGAAGATGGCGGTCTTTATAATCCAGTTTTTCCCCTTTAGCCATTTCGGAGACAAAAGAATGTCGGAATTCGGGTTCTTATGTGCACACCATAACTTTCTGTGACACACATTCAGCGAGGAGGGAATAAACGGCGGAGAAGGGAAGAAATACCACGAAGCGGGGGGGGGGGGGGGGGGGGGGGGGGAGAGAATGTGCGAGGGAGAGAATAAAATAATGGGAATACATACTTATAAAAATCACTCGGCCTGTTTTTAATGGGAAATAACTATCACAGGATTGTGTTTGTTTCGCATACACAAATCCTAGCATCTAAAAAAAAATAATCGGAATTTATTATTTCATTCCTCATAGGTCTATTTATATTGAAGAGAATATTTATAATTCGTTTAGTGGTATTTTTTCGTAGACTCGTGTCGTTTTTGTTGATGCGAAAATGATTTACTTCCATGGATCAGAACTTAGAAAAAAGAGGAAGCCTCCAATCATGCAAAAACATTCTTATCAAAGTTGCACAAGGAAATAAAGTCGAATTTATACAAACTTGAACGTATATTAGTTGAATTTTCTATAATTCATAAACAATTATCTTACCTGTAATTGTCAGCAGGTCAACATTAAGAACTAATAATTTTCTGTAGCGTGAATTAATAACCACCCCTGTGGAGTCTCCTATATAGTCGAAAATATTTTAGTGAAATGAACTTAGGTAAATCCTTAAATGGTTATATTATTTGAAAAATCACTGAAAGAAATGACCTGAATTTATACGCAAAGACGAAAATCAGGAAGAAAATTATTTTCAATGTAATTTATTTTCCAGATGGAAATTTCAAGGTGAATGGCAACATTAAAAGCGTCTTTTATTTGAATGTGACGGTTGGCTACATTAATAAAATGCCAAGTCGTCCACACACAAATTCCACTTACAGCCAATCGAAAGCTTTTGTTAAAACGTTTGTACGCGACCTGAGTTAAAGATTGAATTCATTGGCGAATTCTATACGCAAATATCATAACAAAACACACGCTCGATATTACACATAGGCACTCTTAAACGATAATACTGGAGTCAGAAGTATTTCGCACCTACGGACGTAAACATCTATTTATCTCGCGTCGATTCCTTATGAAGCCGTTAAAGGGATTTACGGATCTGGATTAAGAAAAACTGAAAATAATGACCCGGAAGAGTACATTGTGGTACATTCGAAAGGCTTAGCAGATGTGAAGCATTTCGACTACAAGAAGAACACTATTGCACGATATAAATACTCTAAATTCTAAAAAATAACAATTGCTTTATTTTAAAAACGAAGAAATTATTTTCGTAACGCCATCACGAAACAAAACAATAACTTGGAGCTGATTATTTGGCGAGTTACAAAATTTAAAAAAAAAACTTAAAAAGTAAGATACTTGAATTTTTTATTTACACTGAAGGCCTTCCTGTCTGTATCATAAAACATATCATTCCCCCCCCCCCCTCCATGAAATGAGGCAGTGGCTTATATTAAACAGTTTCCATATTACCTCCATTGCTATTTTTCTCCATTCATATTTAACGCTAGTGAGGAGTTAACGGCAAAAGTCTCCGTATTTCCCCTTATTTTCTTGTTTTTCTACGGTTCAATTATATCGGCTTATGTGAAAATGTTCATTTTATGAAGAAATATAATCCACGTATATCAGTCGAAAAACAAAATCGAAAAACAAAGCCCACGCAAATTCATCAGCTTTTTCAGTTTCAAAAATTGCAAAGCGAAATTTAAATTCAACGACTTGACGAGAGGTAATTCATAACTCCCGAAACAATTTCTCGGAAATTATTCATCAAACAAATCTTGCGACGATTTAGGACTTTCGAGGGACGCATCCCAAGGCTCCCAAATAACCAATCCCTTTTTCATCCGAACAAACCTACACGCCATTTCGTCATTGATATAAGATAATCGCATGCGGCAGGCAAGCCACTATACAAACCGGCACCCTTGAACTAATTTGAAGATGACTCATGCTCTCCCAGTTTGGAATACCAACTTTCAGATTTCGGAAGGAGGTTAATTCATTATAGCTCCCTCCTCAGGAATTACAAAGGGGCGGCACGTGGATCGATAATAGCCCCTGCGAACATTTCTGAGAGGATACGGAAAATTAAGGAGAGAGAGAGAGAGACAGAGTGCTTTCGTAGAACTTTTTTTTAGACTCTAAAAATAGGAAAATGGGTCTTAAAGGAGGAAGGCAGCAAAAAAGGGAAGGTGAGAGATGTAAATTGAAAAGAAGAGAGGGAGAAGGAAAAATAGGCCGAAGGAAGGAGGCGTGAAGGACAGGGGAGGAGGAAAACGTGGTAGTCGGGAAATGAGGCGATGGAAGAGGGTAGGGAGGTGATGATTGATTTATAAATCGATCGAGTCCCTTAATAAGCGAAGGCGGTGGAAATGAGCCTCTAACTGATCCATCCATAATATTAACCTTGGGAAAGGGAGAGAAGGAAAGATAGAGAGAGAGAGAGGGAAGAAGGGGGAAGGCGAGGAAAAGATAGACTCCTCCGCCCCTGAATAAATGATAGCTTAAGAGAGTAAAAAGGGGGAATGCGGGATGAGGACCTCCTCAACAATGAAGAGCGGGGATCGGAGACGATGCGGAGAAGAAGGGTATTCGCGAGCGAGGTTGCGAAGTGCGGCAAATAGTCATCTCCTGACTTAATAATTACAGCTGCGCCCTATGAGCGATAGCTGGCGGGATAATTGATTGCCTCTCCTTCGCAAACAGAAGTAAATAATCAGTTTTATTACCTGTGGGTAAGCGAGATTAGATGCAGATGCGATAGAAATGCTTCCATTGTCCGATTATAACGGATTTATGGACGGATGGCAATCGTTACATTAATAAACCTACGACTTGGATTGAATATCTAATGCAATGATATACGAGAACATTATGATTACGCTCGTTATTAAGCTCATGTGTTTTCTTTTTCCAGACATACACGACAAGATCGCTTGAATACAGTGTATTACCGTAAGATATCGTGTCATCTGCATGTGTATATTAGTGAAAAAATACAGCCTCCGAAAGATCGATAAATACTAATTCTAATTCACAAAACGAATAAACCAAATGCATAATTTTGACGCAAAATAGTCATCTTCAGTGGTGATTCTATGACTGTCTCCACAATCTTTCAGCAATGCCATAAGCGTAACTCACACGCGACGAATATCTCTTAAGCTTTCAACCTAAGATTCTCCTACTCCTAATGTCCCGGCCACTCCCGACTCACCTCACTAAACTTCCCATCATGTCCTGAAAAACCCATCCCTTCGACCTTCATGCACCACCTGGAATCATTTCGCCTCCCGCATACTTTATTTTATGCAGCCGCGCACACCGCCTCCTTCCTCCAACATAACCCTTCCCCACTGTGCATATACCGCCATACCCGTCTCAAGCAACCGAAGTCCAGATCCACGCACCCGGAGGGGAATGGAAAGAGAATGAGAAAGGGAGTTAGAGAGAGAAAGAGGGATGAAGTGAGAGGGATGGACGGAGAAGGATGGAGAAGGATGGAGAGAGAGAGAGAGAGAGAGAGAGAGGTGCCCAGGCAGACACAAGAGGATGCCTAGAATATAAATTCTTCCCTTTCACCCCCGGGTTTCCACTCTCCCTCCCTCGCCTCCCCCCTAACCTTCCCCCTCCTTTCTCCCCATCTCTTTCACCCTCTCTCCGTACCCGACCACTTCTTTTTTATCCTCGCGCATCCGTCCACCTTCCAGGAGAGCAATCCCTTACATCGCCAATTTCCACCTCTCTCCTTCCCCTCCCAACGCTTATGGTTCCTGTTGTATCTCATCGCGACCTCGATCACCTCTCTCCTTCCTCATTTCCATTACCGCTTCCCTCCCACTCCCCCTCTTGCCCTTTTCGCGCAGCACGCGAAGGCGAGTCCAGTTTTGCCTCCTTGGAGCGAATGAGAGATAGAGAGAGAAAGTGTACGAACCTGCTGCGTGTGTGTGTATGTGAAACGCGATTTCCACGGGAGATGGCCGCTGCGCGTTTTAGGAAGGAGGGATGGTGCGGGAGAGAGAGAGAGAGGGAGGAGGAAGAGGAGGAAGGGATGGTTCCCCGGAGGGAGCGGCGGTGGGCGAGAGAGGGATCCTGACCGGATAACGCGGTGCGGGAGTCCCATCGATGAACAAGAAACGCTCGGAAAATGGAGGTTCGGGGGATGCAGATGATCGGCGCGGATACGAAAGGAGAGAGTGAATAAATCTCGCTGCTTTAAAAAAAAAAAAGAAGAGAGTGGGGTTGGCAGCCAAATAGCCCGGACTACGACGAAAACCGGGAGGTTTCTCCTTCGCGATTCTATTATTGAAAATTTTGATTTTTTTTTTCAGAATGGTTTTCAGGTTGAGAATACGGACCGGAATGCAGAAGGACGGGAATGTAATAAGAAAGATTTGAAATTGAGTTTTTCGCGACGAATCGAAATCCTGGCATGTTTAAAGCATGGTTAATAAACTCGATGTTCGGTGCTGAAAGTCGGTGCGCGAAATGCAGTAAGTAACGCTTTCAAAATTAAATAATCGGTGCAACGTACATTACTCAAACTTTTATCATATCCGTTTTATGATCGTATAAATAGCTTTGCGATAGTTGGGCATTAGACTCAATATATCATATTGTCACTGGACGCTATACAGTTATATTTCGAGACACATAGTTTATTTAGTATAGTCTTTATGACATGAAGCTCTAAAAATTGAACTGATACTTTTATTCCGGGTGATAACCTACATAAATAATTAATTATTGATATTTTTATGCCCTTCACCCTCTAGAGCGGCACACAGAGGATTGTTTACAAAAAGACTGAATAAAATAACTTTTTCGAACTCATCTAAAACGTATATATACATCAAAATGTCTAAGCCGAATTTTTACGATCACAACACAATCCCCACGTACTTCATAAATAAAAAAATTAAAAAAACAATACGCATTCAAAACACTATTCACGAGTCCTCTCGTCTGGTTGTGATCGAAAGTTACGAACATACGAAGCGAACAGCGTGATGCGGAGGAACCCTAAAATACGAGATGACGTCCCCACTATGCTCAGAGATTAAATTGCTACGAAGGGGTAGATAATTTAGACAAAAAAAACTAGAACGATAGGGAAAAACTGAGGCTCATCAACGAAAATTCTGCATCTTAAAAGAAGCAATAAAGCAATCACATCAAAATATTTTGGGAAAATTAGACAGCAGCAAATTTTTCTGATAATAAATACTATTTTCGATAAAGAATGATATTTCAAGCGGAAAAGGATCACTATTTTCAACGTTTACTAGAGTAATTTCTATGGGGACAAAATCAAACTTCTGCCAATGAGATATGTACGCAGTAACGGATTTAGGCATTCTGAGGTTCCTGGCGCTAAACAATTAGGGGCCTTGCAATCTAAATATACGATATAGGAAACCTCACCTAACGATTACCGTTTAATTTGACCCCTCATTGCGATTGCTTTAATAAATAAAGTATCGCAGAGGGAAAAAATTAAATTTTCATTGTCGTTTTTAAAACGAGATATTTAATATTTCTGAGTTTATATATATAAAAACATTTTTCGGGGTCCCTTATTTCAAGGGGCCCCTGGCGCGCGCCAAGTGCGATCCCCCTTAAACCCGCCACTGTATGTACTACTTGCTTGCGTACTTTTAATTCAAACAATAAGTTTTCGGCTTTAACGCTAGGGAAGCCTCTCCAACGTTTTCCGTCGTTGGCTATTACGTCCATCGCAGCCACGATCTCAAATCCCAGGGCAGACTCACAAATCTTCCGGTGCTTATTTACTGCAGTCCCAATTACGCGTTTCTTCGTCGAATTCGCCTTTTTTCCGTAATAAATGACGTATGGGGCGCGCTGCTGATAAGCATTTCCGAAAATATTCTCATTTTATCTTTTTGATCGCCTTTAAAGCAAAGTTCCACGATCGCTAAAACGTGAATTTATGTGCATGCGTGCCATTTTATCGCGAAGCTTTACAGGCGAAAAAAAACACCATGCAAACCTTCGAAACGATTCCTCCGTGCGTGAAGTCATCTGACAATGAGTTACTGTGTGGCTCCCAGTCAGAGTACAAATATAACTAAATCCGCGTCTCATAGATTCTGCTTTCTGCTAAGGTTTAAAGTCCACGGAAAAACGTAACAGACGACATGTTGTGAAAAAGGAGAATACGCTTACGTTATGTAAGACAAAGGTTGAAAACTAACGACAAAACGTTTTCTATAAACTACAAAAAATAGACCAAAAATGCCGAGTAAAATTCTGTGTGTCCGCTAATTTCGCAGATCAATTCTACTGAAAGCGAATATTGTTCGGGAATTAGGATGAAATAAACCCAAAGCGATTAATCAGTGGGAAACTACACTTAATTATCAGGATTAATATGAATAGTAATGGCTCGAATTAAATATGATAATATAGTCAACCGTTCCAACTCGTCCATCACCTTTAAATGAGGAATAAAATGATGGTGAAATTATTGGATAAATAATCTCGATTAGCTCATAAATAAACAGTGCATTTCACGAAAAAACATTAAAGGACTGCCGCAATTACAACTGACAAATGATAGAATCGGAAAACGTCACAGGAAAATCTATTTTTCAGCTATCCTTCACACTCGATTCATCAAACTAAGCGTAACATTGAAGTGTTTTCACAGACTTATACGGCGCAGAGAGACGAACACTTACGAATTTTCGGTGCTACGCAATTCATCTTTAACTCAAAGAGCCGTTTACGCTATTAAAATCCCGTCATTCTACGGAATTCTGACGTTAAGTCAGGTTTTCCCCGTTGCCTGAGAAGTCCCTTAATTTTCGAGATATTTTTTAAACCGACGATGCCCCTGAGAAATGACAGCGAGTGAAAGATGAGGAAAAGAATGGATAATGACGCGTTACCAAAGAGTCGATAATGGGAAGAGCAAAAATAATAGTGTGAAGAATGGAGGAAACCTTTAAAAAAATATAAAAACGGAGACAAAATAAGGATAAAGTGAAAGGCCAAAATCGTATATATGGAAGAGCAGTACCGGGAAGAAATCACGTTCGTTCAGAGACTAATGGATGAGGTGAAGTTACTAAACGTTATAAAATCATTACCAAGTTAACGATTGCACACAGGACATCATTCCCCTAATTTCAATCATGTCGCTCCCCTTGCGATATCACCAAAACTACGGAAGAAAGGTGGGTTGCGTGTCTGGCTACCAATTCTAGGATCGCTGGTTTGAATCCTGTAGAGGGAATGGTTGTAAATGCGATCGTCTTTGTCGTTGTTGTTATTACGCTCATTATAAAAGGGCGGTAACGGCTGTTTATGAGCTATTTAAAATAAATTAATATTGTCCTTACAAATCAGGGGTCGGCAACATACGGCACGCGTACCAAAAGTGGCACGCGATTTGATTTTGAATGGCACGCAAAAGTAGAAATGATTAAGAAAATAAATAATTCATATTTTACATATTTATTTCTAGCATTTAGCACAGTCATAAGCGATTTCGGAAATTTTGTGAACTCGTGTTATATTTTATAACACTGTTGTTCTCACAAAGTTCATGTGTCTATCATCTCGCGTCCTCTCTTGCCGTCTTTTTGAGTGACGAACACAAAACAAGGAAATCAAGAACGATAGGAACAAATACACACCGTTTACAATGCAATCCCTCTATAAGCCAAGCAGAGGTGGTCAAATATTAAAACTTATGATTAAATTAAAATTTATTAGTGGCACGCGAGACCCTACATCGACGTAAATTTGGCACGCCACTTGTGAAAGATTGCCGATAAGTGTTACACACCATCATCGTACAAAGCTTTAATCGAGTTGAACCTAGGCAAAATGCCACCTTTTTCACACAAAAAATAACACCTTTCACAATCTTAAATAACTAGGATTACATTCAGCAAAGCAATTACAGAAACTGAAAACCAAACCGTGAACGAGCATGATAATCAGGCTGACAAAAAGATAATCGTGACGACCGTTCCGAAAACAGTTTCCCCGCTAAGTATACCTCACCAAAATAAATAAATAAAACAACTCCGTAAATAAAACCCGCGCCGACCGAAACAAACCACGGCGGAAGTAAAAAAAAACACCTTCCAGACAGAAAAGTGCTTTAAAAACGGCATGCATAAAGTAAACCGTGCAAGCGGCGCGACCAAAAAGCGTGCACGCGCGCGGGGATAGCAAAGAAAAAAAAAAACAAAACCAACATTCTATCCTCGGCGAAAAGAACAAAAAAATAATCAAACAGGATGTAATCTCTAATCGAAACCTAATCCTTGAAATCGTTACATGTCCCGGGCAGACTAAAACCTTCCAATCGGTTATGCACGTGGGAAAGAAAACAACCTCGGACACCTGATACGCCATCCTCGCACTAATTGAACCATGGAAAGAGAGAGAGAGAGAGAGGGAGAATCACCTCGATTCCTCTCTTTTTCCACTCCCTGCTCAAAATGTACCACTCTCCCCCCAGCTGATCTTCCTTTCAAATCCATCCTGTACGAAACCACACCCACCCGACACAGCTTCCATCATCGCCACCTCTTTTCATCGCGCCCACGACGACGACGGGGGGGTTCTACCGTCCTCCTTCCCCTCCCTATACACAACTCCTCCTCTCCCGCCTCATTCTCCTTTCCCACCTCCCACACCCATCCGTTCCCCCTCCTCTCTCTCCCATCTCCGCATATACACTCTTCTCCAACTAAAACTCTATCTATCCTCCTCCACCACCTCTCTGCTGCCCATTTTTCGCTTCCCCGTCCATAAAAGCAGCGGTGCAACCCATCCTTCTCCTCCTACTCCTCCTAACCACCCACGGCGCACGTGCGGGGCGCCAAATATAGACGCGTGTGCGGCAGACGATGGGACGAGAGAGAGAGAGGCGAGGAAGCTTCCGTGCACGGAGAAATGGCGGAGCTGAGTGAATTTGTCCGTACGAGAGATTGCGGTCTAGGGCTCACCAAGTTTCGCGAGGAGGGATTTGACCCGAGAGAGTGTGTGAGAGTGAGAGAGAGCGGGGGTGGGGAGGGGAACGAGAACGTGGCGATAAAAAGGTGTGGTGTTACTCGGTGGGAGGATACGTACCCTTCCCTCATCAGCTCCGTGGTTTGGACGCGGTAGCGGTTCGAAATCGCGTTAAAATAGGGCGATGGCTGAAAAAAAAAACGTTCGCCGTATGACTCGAATAAAAATACTACGTGTGGATTGCTTAAATTTCATAAGCGCACTGGTATCCAATGTTAGGAAAAATAAAGAATTACGGTGTAAAAGTGCTTTTAAATAAATTAGCTTGTGACTAATTAGCCTGAATTTTGCTATTAAAAAAAACACTTCCGAACGTGATTCTAGGATAGTTGCATAGGAAGATATTGACACGTTAAGATTGTGCCCAAGTATTTAGCTAGAAAAACATTTATATAAAGAAAAACTAACAATTTACGATGCATTCAAAATAATCCCGTCGACAGCCTCTACGGAGAACTAGTAGAGAGTGATATCATAACACACCTTCATCAACTAAATTTAAATCAATTACTTACGTATGGCCCATACACCAAAGCTAAGCCGATAGGACGAGGCTAAAAACCCCTTCCATCAAGCCCATAAAGTGTCTTTACTTAAGAGATTATTCGTGTTTTAATTTCCATTAATAAATAGAAGACGACACGGAAATGCAGTGAGTTAGCAAAAGATCAAAACACCCAAGAGAGAGAGATATGGACAAACGGACGGCAGAAAGGGAGACAAAAAGGAAAAAAAAAGAATTCGAAAGATCGGAAAAAAAGAACTCGGAAACGCAAAGAGGATAGAAAAGATGGTAGAGGGCGGCGCCGGCGCGGCGGTTGCAGAGGCAGAAAGCAGGTAGGTAAAGAGAAAGAGGAAGCAGCGGGAGGAGAAAGGGCGAGTCCGAGGGGAATCGGGAGGGTGTGGAGGGAAAAAAAATGGAACGGCGGAGGATACAGGAAGTGACGTAGAAGCACGGGAGGAACGGCAGGGAAAAGAGAAAAGGGGGGGGGGGGGAGGGGAGAGGACGTTTGATTGAAGAAGGAGACGACTGCGGAATCGAGAGATACGACGGAAGCACCATTAGGACGTTGAGAGACGAGAAAGAAAAGAAAAAGGCGTTGTAACGCCGCTGAAAAAACATAGAAAGGATTTTGAGTTTGAGAAAACGCTTTGCGTAGAGATAGGAGAGGATAGATGAAGACGACGGGATTAAACGTGTAAAGGGGAAACAGGACTGAAAAAAGGAGAGAGAGAGAAAGAGATGGAGGAGAAAACAGGATGGGAATTAAGCTGGAGAGGGAGAGAGAGAGTGAGAGAAGGGATGGTTTTTGGAGACGTGAGTGGAAGAACAAGGCGGGTGGGGCCGAAATGGAAAGAGAGAGGAGAGAGAGAGAGAGGGAAAAGGGAAAAGAAAGATCTCTTGTACGACCGTGTGGGGGAAAAGGGGAAGGGAGAGAGCGAAGTGAAAGAGAGAGGGGGGGAGGAAAAAAGCGGAGCGAGCAAACGGAGGTCGGGATATGGCAAGGTAAGGTCCCAAAGGAGCAAAAGATAGGAAAGGGACGTGATGAGAAGGGCAAGAGGAGGAATTGGGGCTAGGATGGGGAGAGCTGCGTAAGGGACGAGGGGTGCGGAAGAGAGAGGAGAGGGAGAGAGAAAGATAGGGGGAAGATATCGGAGGAGTGACGGGAAGAGGGGAAAAGACGGCGCGGCAGGCAGTTTTAAGACGGGAGGAAAGAGAGTGACGAGAGTAGAATTGGCGAGAAATAGCTCCGCCGACACCGACTATTAGGAGTTGGATGGACAGAGGAGGAGCTGTGGAAGTAGGTGACGAGGGTTTTTTTTTATTTCCCTTCCTAGGTTAGTAAAAGGTTATGAGTGGATGGGGGGGGGGATGGGGAGAAAGGAGTGAGAGGGGTAAAAGGAAGAAGTAGAAGGGTGGGAGGAGTGGGACGTGACGAGAGTGGAAGTGACGGAGAGCAGGAGTGAGCGAGATCCCGTCAGGGAGGGGAAGGGCTGATAGAGAGGGGTTGGGGGATGGAGGGGAGGGGAGGGATGGAGAAACGCGATGAAAGTGCGGTCGTAGAGATTAACTTGACAGGAATGGATGCCATTTTAAACGAGTCGAGACAGATGGATAAAAGATGCTCAGTTTACGAAATGCGCTAGGGCGCTTTCTGCATCTGGAAAATGGGAATTTTTGCGGGAGAAAATCCTACTTCGGGATTAAACTGAAATTTGCGTTGACATAGCCAAATTACAAAGCGATTTAATTACGGTAAGTATTTGCGGCAGATGGTGATATGTAATTATGCAAATACCGAGATGCATGCAACATCATAGCAAGTGATTGTAATTTAGGTGTCATCCAAAATGAAGGAGAATTAGCGGTCATAATTTTTAATTAGAACGTAATATAAAAAAGTTTATTGTAATAATTTGAACTTGTGACACGTGCTAGTCATATCGATTTCTGAATCTTGTGATCATAGACATCCTCGAGAATCCGAATTTTAGCGGACTACAGTTCATCAAAAAGAGTTAACGAGACAATTGTTACTCATATGGCTAAAGAGACTAGTTTTAAAAAACTTCATAGAAATTATAGACATGGTAATAGAAAATATAAAATATTTTACGTCAATATCTTAATTATGAAAATTAACTATAAAAAGTGTTCTTTTACACCTACCATTCATGAATATCACAGCTATTAATTCATCTGGATTTTAATCAAAGCATTATGATAAAAATCGGTATAACATACATTGTACAAACTTTCTCATATACTAATGCGTCGTTTAGTTATCTTTAGAAAATAAAAATCGTATGAGCCTGTTCTTAGAAAATCCTATTTTTGTTCAAGTTGCCCACGAATAAACTAGCCTTATATTAATTTTTTGAGAAATATGAACTATACAGTATTATTGAAGACGTAAACTCAAGTAACTGTACGAAATTTGATCAAAATCGCTAGAGCCGTTTTCGAGAAAATCGGATTGTTGTTAAAAATGCGTGGAATAAATTATTCTTAATTATTGAGCAATGTCAACCATTTCTATGTATACTCTGCTCAGTATGATAAAATGCCTAAGTACGAGATTTCATTCATTTTCGCTCTACCGTCTCGACTCCAGAGCCAGTAACAGACAGACAGACGGCATTGCGAAAACCACTTTTTCGGATTCAGCGACACCTAAAACGTACATTTCCGTAAAAATCTCGAGGTCGAATTTTTTCGCGATAACAATACTTTCTCGATACTTCGTATGAGAAAGTAAAAAAAGGAACGACAAAATATGAAACTAAAATCGATACAATGCAAAGCCAATATTATTATATAAAAATGATCGTATCCTCCAGGGATATTATGAATACGAAAGACGGAATCTATTTTAAAATACCATACTCTTAAAAGGCACGGGGGAAAATGGTAGAAAGTTCTAGAGACAAAAGATAGGAATTCCAAGCAACGTGAATGTGGAGTGGAAATAATAGGGATGGCATGAAAGGGTGGAGGAACACGGGATGTCTCGTAGGGCGTGTGCATTGCCCTGGAGATTCCAACATAAGACTAGGGAGCCATTGGAAAGGAGGCGTACGGTACACGAGAGGATTAAATGGGCGGTAGGGAAAGATAGGGATGGCGGAAGAAAGAACAGAAGGAAGAGAAGCGGAAAAGAGGAAAAAAACTTTCTCGGGAACAGGTCAAATAGAGAAAACGAGAACACGTTTAACATTAGTATAAGAAATGCAAAAATAACTAAAATTCCGTGAAAAAGAGAAGAAAACAGTGTTTTAAAACCCTTTAATCAAATTTTATGATAACAATGGTTTACTTATATTCATTCACATATAATGAACTGAGGAAGAATGTCAGCTAAATCACCCATCCCGCGGCAGCGGATGAAAAATTTTCAGAGAGAAGAACAATATAAAATTTCATTTAAATTAAATTCCAATTTTAATAATTTAATTTGTTTTGAGTATGCTCGTGTGGTTGCCGACTACATAAAGAAATCGACCAATGTCAAAAATAAAACTCTCACCTAACGTAAACCTAATTTCATTCCTAGACTATAATGTATAATCAGGACGGTAAATTTATTTTTCATACAAATACGAATAGTTGCGGGATATTTTTTAGTAAAAAGGGAATGAGTTTATCTGCTATTCCAGTTTTAAAGCAAAAAACATTTACAACTTCTATCGGAGTTACCTTGCAATTCAAATGATTTAAAACCAAATACTATTTTCATTATTAAGAACAGCACTGACATAGCAAAATTTTCTGCAAATATTTTGACATTCTCCGGTGAAAAAATTGTAATAACTGGATATTAATTCAACAATTGTGTCGAATGGCATTTGGGCTGCTAGCGAGTAAAAAATTAACAAATATGATAATTGTGTCCAGCGTACCATGCCGCTCTGTTTGCGCAGCAACGTGTAATTACAAAAAATGGCCATTTGTAAAAAAGAAAAAAAATAAGTTATCGAATGCTCGCATATAAACGACTGCTAATTAAAAATATTTACGAATATATGATAAAAAAAATAAAGAATAAAATAGCACAAAAATTGCGCAATAACGGTAAAAATTTCCAACGTGACTGCATTATAAAACATTAGGTAAAAATGAAGTTACAAATTAAACGCGCAGTAACACAATTTCAAATGAATTTCAACAGCAGAGTCAAACTTCGGAGAAATTACGACGAAAATTACCGTTAACGAAGACATTACGAACTTTTTCAGATATTTGATCACGTTTTAAGCTTATGATAAAACAGAGTAGTAATCGCGAATAGACACACACGAATATTTTGTAGCATTATAAATAAAAAAAGAACGTTTAGCGACCATGTGCTTTCTAAAAGACATCTGTTATTAGGAAGGATACATCTGCCCCACGAACACTGCTCTACAAAATAACTGAAAACACCAAAAGTTTGGCATTGCAGATCTCGAGAGAGTTACCTTGCAATTCAAAGATATCCAGTGATAGCCTAAATGGAATTTACTCCGTACTCCGTCGGATGGGAAAAAAAAACAGATACGACGTACTGGCGTTGCTTCGACGGTATGCTCCAATATACAAAACTCCGAAAGTTGGAAAACACGTAATTCGTAGTATCGGAATAGAACACATTCGAACTCCGGGTACGGAATCAAACTTCCGAAGGTTTACCCCCGGATATTTCCATAAAATCTCCCAAGAAGTAGCAACAAACTATGGAACGGCCAGAATTCTGCAGATAGGAAAGGATACGTACGAACCGAATGAAAAACTGCGGGAAAAAACATACAACGAAAGGGTATTCTCACACACGAAATGGCTCCATTAATTTTGCACACGCCGCCCTCATTCTCCGCACGCGGGACATTCTCGTTAAAACAAAAAAAAAGGAAGGAGACTACGAAGCGCCTAGGAAAGTTTTTCTAAAGACATCTCTACACCCGTGGTAAAGTGCCGGAACAAATTGAACAGCGGAGAGCACGGATAGGGATGTAGGGAACTCTTTTTTACTTCTTCCTCCTCTCCATCCACTCCTCACCCTATCCAGACACGGAAAGCGAACGTGTTTAATGTTTCGGAAGACGACTAAATAAACGAGATAATTCGAAGATCTTAAAAGTTTAAAAAATAAATAAATAACCTTTCCTCCTGCTCATTTCGTCGCGCAATGCGCTAGACAAAGGACTCGCCTGTTAAAAGCGCCTGGAATGGAGAGGGGAAAAAGGACGGGGGGAGAGACATTAAAAATAAAGACACGGGGGAAAAGATAGAGAGAGAGAGGCGAACAGGGGGAAGGACGAAAATAGGGAATCGTGAGAAATATAATTAGATTAACCGAGCAACGGGGAGAACGAGAAGAGGAAGGAATTGAGTAGGTCGAGTTAAGTTTTTAAGTATGTTGATAAATTGGTTAATGAGTTTTAATGGGAGACTCTTAAAACTCCCGCACCCTTAATCTCTCTTCCCCATCTTTCTCTCTGTCTCTCTCTCTCGCTCCCCTCCCCTTTTTTCCTTCATACAAATTCCGTTAAAATGGCGAGAGATGAAATGGGTTTGACGTTGAACCGCCGACTGTGTGGGTTGGTGTGAGAGGATGGAAAAGAGGGGAACTCGATAGGATAAGAAAGTAAACGGACAGCTGATATTGGCTGAGATATGGGGAGAGAGAGAGAGAAAAGAGAGGTGTTCCGAAGGGAATGCGTTAAAAGAGAAAGAGACAGAGAGAGAGAGGGAACGGTTGTCAAAGAACAATGAAGAGGAAGAGAGGAATGAGTGTAGTATGTTGAAAAGCGTGGATGACGCGGAGAGGGAAGCTGGTTTAGAAGACGGAGAAAGAAAATGGGAAGGAAGCGCATGGGGAAAGAGGGAGAGAGAGAGAGAGAGAAAGCGTAAAAAGACAAAAGAGCTGGAGGATAGGACGGAGCTTCTTCTTTAAGAGTAAATTATTCCATGCATCCGGGACTAGGCGCTGAGGCTACGCGGGCAATGGGGGAATCCCGTATGTCATCAAAGTTTGCATCTGAATACCTTTTGGTCAGGACGTCGGCGGCTGCTATACCCCCTGGGGTTATATACGCAAACATTACAATGTGAACAATAGCAATGTGGTAGACGAGTAGGATAGAGACGGAGAGAGAGAAAGGGAGGATGCAGAGCCAAGGCGAGTGAAAAATTAGTTCCCATGCCGTACCAAACGGATCCTAATGCCAGACAGCTCCGGGTTGGATGTGCCACGTTCCACGAGATGGCGGACGAGCGGGAATGTTGCTCCGTCCATTCGTCCTCGGGGGGGTATAAAATACGTCGCTCTTCAAGGCGTAGACGTCCCAACTTTACATCTGAACGAAAAAGTGACCATCCAAACAGCTTAACGTGAAAAGAACAACAGTTTTTTTTTTAAAAAGTGTTTAAAACGTAATAGGATTAATGGAAAAGGCGGGGACGTTTTAAACGAGTTTACCGGCGGAAATTTATCAGAGCCGACTTTCATTAAATTTACGCCGAGGAGCTTCATTGTTAACGAATGTTAATTGAATTAGAATAATAAAAGACCGAATTAAGTGACACATTATAAACATTTTCCCCATTTCGGGGGCGAACTTTTACGAGGTCGTAAACATGATTTTAAAAAAATAGGGAAGAAAGTTGAGATCGGTTGTATGGAAAAAAAAAGACAAAGCCCATAAAACGTGACACGTCGAGAAAAAGAGCTCCAAAAAAAAAAAAAAGAAACGAAAGAACGACGATTAGACCGATGACTTTTTAATCGCATTTTAACCTTACACAACGTTACGACCGTTTCGATGGCATCCGGATAAAAAAAAACTCCACAACGTTGAGAAAAGATTCAATATAAAAAAAACATTAAAAGGAAAAGTGCTTTGTCGAAAAAATTTGGAGGAACCAAATTACGAACGAGTGGACATTGAAATTCTAACAGCGAAACCTCGAGCTCCACGATTGTTTCAACCGAATCATGGCGCCGAAAAAAGTAACTCTTTACGGTTACGGTTGTTCGGGAAAGAGAGAGAGAGAGAGAGAGAGAGAGAGATAAAGAAAGCGTAGGAAGAGGGAAAGAGGAGATTCTACGATAACGCAAGCGATCCAATATAGCAAGTCGGCAGAATGACACCCGAATACGTTAGTTTGCACCTCTGCCGCTAAAATCGGCGGTGAATAGGAACGGGTTGGAAGAGGTTATAAAAGGGGAGAGGAAAGAGAGGGCAGGGAATGAAAGAAAAGGGAGCGAGAGAGGTTGCGGAAAGGAGGATGGGGAGAGGGCAGGGGGAGAGGGAAGGCGGTAGAGGGAGGGGGGGAGGGAGAGAGAAAGAAAAGGGAAGGAGAGGTAAATGAAAGGATGCAGGGGTAGAAGAAAGAGAGGTATAGAATAAATGCAGAGAGGGAGATGGAAAGGGAAAGAACGAGAGAGGAAATGGAGACGGGAAGGGAAAGAGTGAGAGGGTAGGGAGGTAGGGAGTTGCAGGAAAGAGAAAGATATAGAAAGAGAGTTGGCAACGCGAAAGGGAGAAACGGAGGTGATATTAGAGGAAGGATCTAAGAGGAAAAAGGGAGTAGGAGCGGGCGGAATGCACGCTTCTCAATTCAGTTGGCGGTGAGGGTAATAGTCACGCGCGCGCGAGCGATGCGAGTCCTTTGCCCACGCTACTGTGGTGATTAAGGCACATCGGAACGCACGGCGCACGCGGAAAATTTCCATCTGTCGGAGGATGGAGAGAGGGGGGGGAGAGGAGGGAGGTCGGGAATTACAGGACGGGTGAAGGGGTGGGGAAAGGGACCTCGTCGGCTGTGGCGCCGCTCTTTCGACCAGAAACGGTAACTCGAATTTGCGGGAGGTTGTGCCTGCCGGGCCGTTTCGATGCGCCTAATTAAATAAGCGGGAAAAGTAGTGCGTGGCGAGGGAAAAATTGGAGGGGCGTGGACGCGAGGAGGGAAATTGGAGGGAGGCGAAGAAAAACCGAGCCGAATCAAGCCGACCCGCCTTTATCCGGCACATATCGATCACGCGCGAGCTGTTTGGCCTCCGTCAGCACCCCTTCCTCCCTAACTCCTTTTCTGTTATTTTTATTACAAATTTCGTCTGTCATCCTTCCCTACATCCGCCGCATGAATTTCCAAGGGAAAAAACACAAACGTTTTTTTCCCCAACGCTCGACTATAAGGTTAATTTAACGATTATAAAAAGAACACGAGAAAAAACGTCTCGCGACCGAAATCCGACTCCTCGCAGAAGTGACTAAATCAAAGAAATTTATCGCGTAATTAGACATTCATAAGAAAAGGGACACAGTTTCACGATGGGCATTTTACCGCTCGTATCATCGACACACGAGAGATCAGGAAAACAGATAGTCGTTTACGTATCGCACCGAGTTTCCTCAATGTCCCAATAAAACCCGCAGCCGCCATTTCAAAATTTTTCTTTTCCGCCGAAAAAGACAAGAAAAAAAAAACTGAACGGCGGACTACCGTCGTACACGCGTTAAAACAGAAATTTCTCCAATGCTCTCCGGTGTATTAAAGCCTTAAGGCGACTCCTTATCCAGACTTTAGGGCATCGTTAACCCAATTGCAAATTATTGAGGGTTTGCCTTTTGAGCAGGTATGAGGCGACGGGATAAAGTCATTAAGGAGAGATATAAAGGTAGAGACGAGGAAGAGAAGGAGAACGTGCTTAGGACGAGGGTAGGCGAGGTTCTATAGGGGAGGGGGGTAAAAAATGCGGCGCCTGTGGCTGTGGGAGGAAAAAGCAGCACGAGAGAGAGAGATGCAGAGAACTAAAGAGAGAGAGGCGTCGTGTCCGGGTAAAACCTCTCTCCCTCTGAGAGATATCCTCCGCCGTCTACTAGAACGCCCCCTAAGGTAGGAAGAATTGGGGGATTCCCTCCGAGGCCGAAGCATCCAGGAATCCTCCGAAACTCTCCACCTTCCTCTGTAGGCCCGACCCATCCCAACGGGGGCGGTGCGGTTCTCTCCTGGAATCCCGCCGCTACCTCACGACCCGCCACAGGGAACCTCTTCTGCTCTTACTTCCTTCCCCCTTAACCCCGATCGAGACGAACACCGAGGATCCTCCACGTACCCGCCGTCCAATCTTGCAGCCTCTTACCCTATACAGCATCCCCCGTTAACGCCGCCACCGCCGCCGCCCACCCGCAAAAAAACCGACGACCTCCCCTACGCCTTTGCACATCAATTCTCGCCACCCTTTCACACCGAATCGCCTCCTCTTCGCCGTCTCTCCCCCTTTCGGAGATAAACCAGACTGCCCAGAATTTGCTAAAACGCAGTCGCTATCGTACTTTCTAATGGCTGGGAGGACGGACCCTGATAGTTATGCCACCGTGCAAAGGAGTGTGTGTGGGTAGAGAGAGAGAGAGAGAGGGGTTGAAAGGTGCTAATTAACCATGAGCGCAAAAAGACGCGGGGGAGGGTAAGAAAAATACACGAAGTGGGAAGGGAGAATGTTTGATAAAAGATGACGGTGGTTTTGGAGGGGAAGATGGAAGGAGTAGAATTGGGAGGGGGGGGGAGAAGTTCGCTCTCTCTCTACCAGTTTGAAAATTGTAGGCGATCGTCCAGCTACCTTTGAATTAAGGATAAAAGGGTTTGGTTGGCGGATGAGGCTGCCTGAAGGACGGGAGCAGTGGTTTCTAATCACGCTTTTGTGGAGAGACTATCCTTCCCTTTGTACAGAAAGTGGAAATTGTGAAAACAACCTCCGATTTTTTCCCATATGTTTACGGGGGGATGTGTATTAATAATAGATTACGTGCCTAGCCCCGTCGTTAGGGATCAGAAAAGGGGATAGTTTCCCAAATAGGAAATAGAGTGAAATGTGGTAATTAGAATATGGCTATAAAACTAATTCTGTTGTATTTCATACCCAAGTCGTTTCTTCACCATAATTAAAATTTTTAATTCTATAATAAACGTTTCTGCCTAAACACAAAAATTAAGAATAAAATGTAATTCAAATACATATAACTTCCAACTATAGAATATACTAATTTTGTCTTTTTACATTCAACATTAGTACAGAGCAATGACAATTTCAGCCACTTAGTTCGAGAGGTGAAATATAAAACTGTAACTTTTATTTGGTGATAATTACCAGTACCATTATCTTGCACATTAGCTGGTACGTATGTACGTACCCGACTTATCGAATAAATTGTGAGGCTGATTAACAACTTTCACCAATAACTAATTTAAAGACGGGATCAGATTATTTTATCCAATTTAATTTCGAAAACAAACATTTGAAGCAGACGAACAACAGCAACGACTGGAACTGTAATCTCTACCAACAAGGATGAATATGTGTGAAAATTTGAAATAAAATTGTTTTATATTCCTGCTCCTCCGCATTGTCGCTCTATACAAATGGGTCTTATAAAAGATCTTGTATAGTTAATATTATTAAAAATATTCCCTAAATCTAGTTATTCTAAATTAATTCAGCGGAAAAACTTAGATGGAATATCAAGGGGAATTATCGTATTTTGAATGAAAGAATGGTCAACAGCAGGGGCTTTATAATAAGGGTAATATGAGATGCTTAATTAATGCTCAATTATTAGACATTATTTTACGTTACCATTTCATTACAACCTCAATCATCGCTTTGTTATTTTAATTGTTATTACTGAGCAAACATGCAATCTGTCGATGAGATAACAACAAATATTTGTTTACTCCCGTCAGAAACACGATTTCATTTGAAAAACCGCATACACCTCAATTACTGTTCAAATGTTTCATCATACAATAATTCGAGCAATTGCAGAGAATAGAAAAAAGGAAAAAAATCCAAGGGTCATCAAAAGGTGACATCTATTTCGATGCTTTGCTCTTTATCTGCCGTGCGGTGATCTATAGATCAAAGCATGCTAGTGTGTGAAGTCAGTGTTGAATGGTTGACATTTATAAAAAATATTGCGAATTTTTAAACGTTTAATTTAATTTTTATTATGAAAACGAGTGAAATGTCGAATTAAAGTAAACAGAATATTGGCTTCCGTTATTTGCCGGGACTGAATTATTACAATTGTAATTAGTTTTAAAACTGCAAAACTTTTCCTCCAAACTAAAGCATTTACATAAATGTAAATCTTGTTATTTTATTGATACATACAATTATAAAAACAAAATTATTCAATGTTTCATTTGGAATGTGGGTTACGCAATAGTCATTTTCACTTTTAGTTTTATCCAATAATAAACTGCCCTTTAAGCTATAATATACGTACAGTTAAGCTAACAAATAAAATATCTCGGATATCCAAGAGGAAATTGTGGAGAAACAACCACCAAATTGCAAAAAAATACGTCACGAATATTAAAAACGACACATACGAGACAATTTCTGCAATGAAAACACGCCGTTTCACGTTGTAGCCCTCCCATAGGATAGAAAAAAAATGGCCAGAACCCGGGCGAGTAAACAAAAGGAACCCAAGACCAGACTGGTAATAAGCCCAATGAAATCGGTTACGTAGAGACCGCACCTTGCGCATGGCGGAGGAATTGGAGAGGGGACAGGGTTTTATCACCTCACGCACGAGTAGAAGATAAAAACAAATAGATCAACCAATAATAAAAATAACGCAGGACGGCCACCTGCAATCAGAAAGCCGTCTCCAAAAACAACGGAGGTTAAGAGAGGGGAGGGGGAATATTTTAGGGCTGTTGAATTTCACTCCGGATAAACGAAAATCCGATGGTTTGTTTGCGGAGAGAAGGAAGGCAAGGAAGGCAAGGAAGGGAGAGGGGAGGAGTATGCAGATGCCGGTAAAGCGATATGCACCTGGCACGTCGCCCTTAATAAATAAAAAAAAGTTTTTCTACGGAGAGAAAGGGTGAGAGAGTAAGGGATGGCGTCAAAGCGGATGGGAAAAAGTGGCGGGGGTGGAAGATATAGGAGATAGAGTCCGATAGAGCAGGGGTCCCCACAAACTTTTTATTGAAAGGGCCACATTAGGCTTTATGTACGACTGCGCGGGCCAGGGATGGGGGGGGGGAAGAGGTGGTCATCGGGAAGTTTCACCGCTACAAATTATTTCGAGAGGGGAGTGGTTTTCGAGAAGTATCACCGTTACAAATTATTTCGAGGGGGGAGGGGGGGTGTGGGTTGGGTAAGGCTGGCGGGCCGGATTAAATCACTCCGCGAGCCGGATTAAATCACTCCGCGAGCCGGATGTGCCGCCCGCGGGCCGTAGTTTGCGGACCCCTGCGATAGAGTAAGAAGGGAAAGAGAGAGGGGATATACAGAGGAGAAAAGGGAATTGATAGGATGTACACGGATTCGACAATCGTTGGAGGCGGAGCACGAGGCAATTTCATGCGCGGCAGAGGGCGGCAGGAAGGAGAGGTAGAAACGGTCCCAAAAAGGATGCGAGCGAGGCACGGGTGAGATGAGATAGTGGGTGGCAACGGGGACGGGATGGCGAGAGGAGGAGGGAGAGAGCGGTGTCAGATTCCTACGCGCGGTAACGACCCCGTTAAATTGTATCACGGTACTGCTGCACCAACTTTTCCGATAAAGGTACACGCTGCGGCACACGAGGAGCAATAAAGGGAGTGAGGGAGAGAGAGAGATAGGGGCTATTGGAAAAGAAAACATTTCAATCTCAGAGCTTTGATTTAATGAGGTGAGGTGAATGGGGGGTAGCTTTCCGTGTCAACCAGAAAGAGAAAGAAAGGGAGAGGGAAATCCGACAAAATTAGGGAAAAGCGTCCACTTTTTTTTTTCAGAGCTGCCCTTGAAAAAAAAAACCGAAAAAATTCAGGCGCGCGATACGACCAGCACGAAACATGAATCTTTCAACCTCGCGTTCGATCGGTCGGACACGAACGAGAACGACAAGGCAGACGAAAAAAAATAATAACATCAGCCCGTTTGCACTTTACTACCAGAGGCGACGGGGTGCGATTCGTCGCGCTACGACTTTTATTTTTCCTAACCTGGACTTCAAAAAGGACGCCGAATGTTTTCTTTTTTTCTTTCGAGTAGTTTTTTGGATATTTCGAAAGGACTTTAAGCGTGACGCCAGCGATATTAATTTAGGACTTGGCGTTATTTGCCGTAGAGCGTTGAAGAATAAAAGGGGGGAAAGGGCGCTACCAAGTGGGCATGCGTAACGAAACGCCCGAAAGGGAATTGTCGGATGGCGTGCTATAAGGGAAGGTCGACGAGGGAATCGAGAAACGATAAAAACGACCTAAGATGACATCGGACGAGAGCCGCGAATACACACCACTACGAGATAGATTTCTGTTCTATCCTAGATGTTTTTCTCGGTCGATTTGTCGAGTGGTCTTCCGGAAAGCGTTTATGGCCGAATGGAAGTTGTTCCATCGAGACCGTGTGCATGCATCGCACGTAATGCAAATGAATGAATGCTGGTTTAATTTACGATGGCGTAATTAGCACGACAAGGAGTTAAGAGAATGCAATCTGAGTGGGAGAGGTCGTTTTTACGGCCGTTGAAAACGACCGTTTTAAGCACCCATGAAACCATTTTCATCCCGGAAGATGGGCTTAAGTTAATAAAGTTTTACGTCAACAGCTCCTATGAACTCATGCTCGAATTTTACTGCTTCATCTGAAGCAGGATTTTTTAAAAGTAAAAAAAAGATCTCGTAAAGGATCGTCAATTAGGGAGCTACTCCCGCAAACTTCTTAGTAAAGTAATAAAGTCACAGTATAATAAGTAGCACCATTCATTACAATAAAATATTCTTAAAATATTAAGAAAATTGGGTGGCGATTCTATGAAAATGAAGCTATTTTAATTAAAAGGCTGCTCTGGAAATATCGTTCGGTTTTTTATGTAAGGATAAAATGAAAAATGAGCAAAATATGCATTTAAGTAAGAACATTTAAAAAGTACTATCGATATTTTCCACATAAAATATTTCAGACTGGAGCAATTCCGTGACAAATCGCTTTAATATGCCGTTTCACCTACAGAACTGGCCTTTTCTAGCTGAGAGATAGGAGTAAACTAAACAGTGCAAAATAAAAATACCGACTCAATCCATAACGGAAACTTAACTCGTTCATATAGATACGCAACGAGTTTTGCGGCATTGATCATAGTCAACGACGTATGTACAGGCATAAAAGCATAAACACATACCCACATAGGTGAGGATAAATTATACAAACACAAACACGTACACATATTCACACGCGCAAGAAAAAAACATAGTAATTCAATAAACCTAAAAATAAAATAACCTCTCGTACAAAAAAACAACAATCCTTCGAGAGACGAAAAGGATTTCTGCGAAAAAGAAAACATTTATTGCACGCAGCGAAATCTCTGTGAGCTCTCTCTAAAGTACGGGAACCTATGCAGAGCCGAGGAGAGAGGGGTTTTTATTTTTTTATTGGAGGCAGTAGGGGAAGTTAACAAAACACAAGGAGCTAAAGAGGTTTTTATAGGAGAGAAGTAGGCTGGTGTATAGTGTGTGTCTGATTGCATAATTTATTAAGGATCCGAGACCAAGTACTTTTAAAATCCTGCCAATAAGAGTCGAGGGGAGGACTGGGAAATGGGGGAGTGGGAGAGACGGGCAGAGAGAGAGAAGCAGGAATCCGAAAGAGGTAGTAAAAGGTATGAGGAGAGAAGACAAGAGGAAACGGGATGAAGGGTCGGAGACTCGAATAAAATACACAGAGAAGGTCACGACCTCATTGTGAAACTCTTTTTGAAGATTCGATTGTTTTCAAGTGATGCTGAGAGGAATCTATAAAGATTTAAGGGAAATTAACTTTTTGAAGACAACGGAACACAATAATTACAGTTGGAATGATCCCAAGGACGATTTAATTAAATTTCATCTCCGATAAAAGGACGGAGATCATGTTCTAACGTCATTTTAATTAGATGAAATTTTACTGAATGAATATAACGCGAATATAACCTACTTAATCATAAAGAAATCTAGACATTGAAAATAAAGTTTTTTATCCAAAAGTTCCCAAACTGGCTCAAAAACTAGACGTGAGCTTATCTTAATTACATATCGTATATAGTCGCTTGAGCAAATAAAACGTAATTTTTCTACCATTTTTTACAAACCCAAATGATTTCAAATATGTGATTCTAAAACCATAAATCAGAGGTGCATCACATAAGGCCAACTGGTCGCGTTCACATCAAAATGTTGTCTAGCGAGGCCTTCAACGTACACATTCGTTTTATGTAATATTAAAAATAAAATAATACAAATAAAATTTTTAAAAGGATTACGATTTTTACATTTCGAGCACGATCCCTCCGAAACGCAAAGACGTTGTGCAGCAAACAGGATTTAAGTTTTAGAATTAGTCAAAATTAAACTAGTTTTATAAAGTCTAATTTACTTTTACTGTATACAATAATTGAAAAATTACGCATGAGAAAACCGTGCGCGTCGGCACGCTGAGTTTTCGTTATCTATTGCTTTGTCTTCCATTTCTGCATTTCTTCATTTCGGGAAGGGTTTGACAGCCCTACTTATAATAAAGCTGAATTTTGGACCATGAGGCATTTGAGTGAAACACCTCTGTCCCAAAATCCTTATTTAAAAATGTAAAATATCATCTCAAAAACTACAAAACGGCGAAAATTATTTTTTCTGCGGTAAAACTGTCTATTCCAAGACTGCTTAATTTCAATTACAGTCGACAATTATATTCCCAACACTCCGTAATTAAACACATGGAATGTATGTTAATGCAATTGTTGACAATATATTGTTTCATACAACTCCGGATTAAAAATACTTTTATTAATGTTAATTTGACTTACCATTCAAACCAATGTTCAACTACGACTGATTTTATACATTTACCTTATTTTTAAAAATACTAGCACGGTATAAAAATAGCTTCCATTAAACATTAATCGTTGCTATTGTAACGATTCGACTATATTCGATATGCAATTACTACAAACAAGATCCGCCAAACGCAGCGAAGTACTGCTTATCTACTACCTAACGTTGCCGACGGCCGCGAATTTAAGGTTTACCAATAGAAATCAATCTGAGATAACACGGTTTGTCATTTATAAAGGAGTTGCTCGGTATAGAAGAAATAAAAGACGCAGGAGTGGAAAAAATGATGGCCAGTTATAGTGGGAGATGGAGTGGGAAGAGAAGAATATCGAGGGAGGAATTTTCTTCCGGAAAAATAATAGGTGTTTATAGTTTAAACGAAGAAGTACAGGGTGAAGATAGTATAGGGAAGATCGCATATAGGAGGAGAAGAGGAAAAGGACTGATTGATTTATCGGAGGGAGTCATCAATGGGTGTGGCCACATGGACGGATCTTATCCTATCCCCACTTCCCCATCTCAAACTCCTTCCCCTCTCCCCGCCTAACCCTTAAAAAAGAAACGCACTTAAACCGATTCGAGAAGAAAGACCCTTAAATTGGTTTGGAAGGGATCGATAAAAACATTCGGAACGTTTTAAAACGTGTTGTGGGAGGGCTCTCGGGGAAAGGAAACGTGTTTGTGTGTGTTTAAGCGGACTGCGGTGAAAATTCGACAAAAATAATAAAAATCGCTACAACATACACTGTACAAACTTTCTTATATAATAATGCGTCGTTTAGTTATCTTTAGAAAATGAAAATCGTATGAGCCTGTTTTTAGAAAATCCAATTTTTGTTTAAGTTGCCCAAGAATAAACTAGCCTTATATTCATTCACTGAGAAAAATAAAACACGTAGTATTATTGTAGACGTATACTAAAGTAACTGTACGACTCTACCAGGGGGAGAAATCTACTGCTACGAAATGTATAGATTTTACTAAAACATTTTCAGTATATGGCATAGATTTACTTCTTCAAAACATTTTGATCAAAAGTTCCACCGTCCAGACTTCACGTGACCTCCACAAAGATTTTTTCTAGCCCAATGACTACTCACGTGACATCTCACGCGAAAAATTGATAAAATATTTTGCGTTGACGCATTACTAGGATCAAAAGCAACCGTAGGAATTACCCCGAAGATATTCAAATCCCATATTTACAAGAGTACTAATATCCAGAGAAATGAAATACAGTGGTTGCGTTAAAATAAACAGAAATGGAGTAGAGAGCAGTATCGTAACTAAATTAACTCATAACACATTATGTCCGCCGCAAATAGCACAGAAATTGACGGCTTGCAAGGATACGACACCACATCATTGAATACAAACGAACTGTCGAAGTTTATTTCAAGGCTATCTCATGTAAAATTATAATGTTTTCTAGTTTTATACCACTTAAAAACTATTAAAGACGGTTGGATTTTATGAACGTACTTATTTTGAAGAAAATAAAACGTGGAAACGGGAGGTTGTTTTTACCGGACAGCAACTATAGAGGTGAGGTTTAAAAATGAAACTTTAGAAAATGAAGAATTTACTTTATACTTTCAATGCTCGCAGAAAATATTAACTGATTTATAAATCACTTACGATGCAAGTTCAATGGTTTTCTAAGTGCACCTAAATCGTTATCGAATCTACTACCTTAGATAAGCAATGATAATGTATGCCTGAACGCAATCACAAAAGATCGAATTTTACCAGAAAATTGGAAGAAAAAATAAGATGTCCATAATTTAAACTTACGAAGTCAGTCCGCAAGGTCACCAGCTAAGGTAAATTTTCCAGTTGGATTGATAGTAGCTTACCTGAAACAGAAAAAAATACATCAATCAAACATGATATAATGAAAAACTGATCGCATAACTATATATAGTATATATAAACAATAAACTGTCGTTAAACAAAAAAATAAAATGATGCTTTACTCTTAACTACACACGTATGGTCTTGTAACGTTCTTACACACGTAAGGTCTCAGAGACCAACTAATGTTAAAAATTAATAATGGTCAGATAAATGATCACAAATGAAATTGAATGGTATAGTACAACTTGGGCAGCATTGTATTATATTTTCATCCTACAAAATTCTATAAAGACAATGAAAAACACAAATAAATACTGAAGAAAACACATTTATTTTATTTTTTTAAGTTAAAGTATAAATAATATAAAAAATGCTACTTTAAATTAAAAATTCTATGAAATTCTTACATCACTTCTCAATAAAATGTTTAGTTGACATAACAAAATTAATAATAAAAATCACACTCTTTAAAGTGAAAAAATAAGTCAAATTTCACTTTCTCCGATGCAATTCTTGCAAGCTGCAAACATACTGGATCTCCACATAAAAAACAAAGAAAGGCTGTCTTTCTAGGCTTCTTAGAAGGGCAAGTGGAATAGAGTTTACGCTTTTCCAGCCGCTGAGGATGAACTTGAGACTCCATTCCGATTTTTATCCCTAAAAATCGATTCATAGACAGCCTTAGTTCCCGGCTGATTCTGGGATTCTGAGCATTCCTCTCCATTTCAGGTCTTGTTAACTTCATTGCTAAGGATTTTATAAAGTTATATCTTGTAATCTTTGTATTGTTTGCATACAAACCATGCAAAATACAGCAAGTGGCCACCTCTGTGTCCAGCGGCTGCAAGAATAGATTGAACATTTTTCATCAATCGAGTCCACGCCACCTTTGTTGGCATTATAATATTCAATAATTTCAGGTTTGTTCCCATCTTGGCGTCCTTCGTGATGCATATATGATGCAAGTATGGCTGCTTTGCTATTCTTCGGAACGTAAGAAAGCAAAGTTATATTGTTTGTGAATCCGTGCAAACTACTTTTCTCATTTCGTGATTTGCTTGGCAAGAAAGCGGCTGGAATTTTTTTTAGTGTTCCGACAAAGGTAAGTTTGTTCTTCTTTAATATTTCAATTAGTTCCATAGATGCGAACCAATTGTCAGCTTTTACATTCCGATTAGTACCAAAGATTGGTTTGGTTAACCGGAATGCAGCCTGTGTTGGGATTGTGAATTTCCGTTCTTCCGTTGATAATGTTTTACCATCTGATCCCTTTCCAGCATAAATATAAGCATTGTAAAAATATATATTCCTTGCATCTGTCATGCAAAATACTTTCAAACCACACTTATTTTCTTAGGCATGAACATTCGAAATTTACAGCGACCTCTAAAAGGAATCAGCATTTCATCAATGCACGCTGAAGAATCAACACAGTATAATTTTTGACAATTGCTAATGAAGTTTGTGAATAATCCTGGCAGAGTAGCAGTAGGTTCTTCAAGCTTACGTTCGTGCCTGCTACGGAAATCATCAAATCGTAAGATGGTCAATCAAAATGCAAATCGATTTATGTTAGTTACATAGCGAAAAATTTCCCGCCCCGTGCCATCAGTCTTCATGATTTGATTTAAAAATGGCTGTCAAATACAAAAGACCAAAAAATGCCTTCATTTCCGTATAGTCGGTATTACGTCAATGGTCTGACGTTGGGTTCTTGTACATATATCATTCTCAGATAGCCAATTTTTTCATTTTTCCAGTGAACAACACGTTTCATCATGTTTTCATCAAATATGAGATTCCAAATATCGATCGGCTCTGCAGAATATCAAATTTTTGCAGCGGGGCGCAAACCAGGAAGTTGGATTATGATATTGTGTTGCAACGTCCTAGTCTTGCGAGCGTAAAATGGTTTTGCCATAATATGACTTTACTTGACTTGGCTGTGTTGGTGCGTCGCCTTCTCCGTTATCTCGTCCCTCACTTAAATAAAGGCTTAAAGATCGAAATTAAGATTAAAACTTGCTCGAAATGACCGAAAATATGAATTTAATGCAAATAAATCGGACGCAATATTCATGTTATTTATATTTTTTATCTATATTACTAAAATCCTATTTCTGGTTTTCTCTCTCTCTCTCTTTAACGCTCTATACCTCAGCCATTTTTAATCTCCGAGAATTTCAGCCCTCTAAGTTTATTTTTTTATGGAGTTATTCAACTAATTTTCTTAATTTGTTATTAAAAACCAAACACATCCCTTATAAAATATATTCATAAAACACATATTCAAAACATATTCCCGTTAAAGTAATTTAAATCCAATAGGTACATGGTAGGAACGAAGAAACAGCGAGCAAAGGGGGTGGAGGGGGGGAGAGTTAGCGAGCGTCAGCGAGCAGGGGGCTTGCCCCCTAGTCTCTAATACATATATAGCTGCTTCTTAAACAGGAGGAAGAAGAGAAGGATACAAATTATAAGGCACATCCAGATGAGCTGGAAACTTGAAATTTGGCACGATTATAGGTTTTTGAAAACAACTAATTGAAAAAATTGAAAAATGCTAAAATTCCAATTTAAATGTTTTTTTTTAAACCCTACTATTCAAAATAGGCTGAAATGCTTGCAGATTGCAAGTACCGTCTACTAGTTTAGTATAATGTGACCAACATGTTGATCCGTTTGCCACAAGTTTGGCGAATCTCTAAATCCTGTTGGACAACGCAGCTCTAGTGTAAAGTGAAAATATTCTTATTGTTAGTGATGCATTGCCCTAGTCGAATAAAAGTCGCTATCGAATACATACGCCAACATATAACCTAAACATTGTCATTAAAGAGGATATAAACACAACGCTTATCTTATTGTTAAATTAAAAACAAGCACGTAAAGCAAGTTCGAAAAGAGCCAAGTGGAAACAGAAATAAAAGTAAATACAAAGGGCAAAAGGAAAATGAAATACGGTTTATGTGGAATGTTTGAAAATATGAAATCCTATGAATGTTCAAAAATCGTCAAATGTGCTGCAAGAACAAACACGTGAGAGTTGCACTCTAGAGGGGATAGGGAAAATTATATTGCTAATCACCGATAACAGCGGAGTGCATACAAATTAGCATGCAAAACTGAAAAATCCAAAAACAAACAAAATGAGACGACGGAGAATGCCAATAAATAACAAACGCGTAGGTAAATTGGAATTTTTCGCCAGGATTAATACAACTACCACGCGTGACTCTCTCTGGCATCGTCTGCGAGCCAACGAAAACAATATAAAAATCCATTATCGTGCACACGACGGGAATAAAATGGAAATCTTTTGATTGCGCTTCCACTGTTGGTGGCGCATGGCGAAATTAGAATGCGGTCAAACAATGCAGGAGGGGGAGAGATATCGGGGTAACGGAAAACACGGAAAATTATCGCGATACATCCGTATGCAATAACCAGATTTGCTAGGACGCACGGGGAAAAGAGCGTGAGAGAGAGGGGGAAAGATTATGGAAGTGGCTGAATATGGGGAATTGGAATGAGGCAGTCATAGAGAGAGAGAAAGAATTGATTCCGTTTTATGAACGGACAAAAGAAACGACTCTCTAGGGTTATGCATAATAAAAAGTCTATGATCGAATAATCACCATCTCCTGTCGACAGACGGACGAATCGTTTGTTCGAACTAAATGTATTACGAGGCTACGTTGTACGGCGTACGTTGTTATTAACCAATAGCGGTAAATTGGGATTAGCGAAGAATAGGAACGTGGTCTTAAAAAATTCTATTTAAATGAGATTCATTCCGTGAAAAATGGGAAATATTGGCTCACGTTTCGCGTATTATATGTGAATAGCATATTTGTTTCAGCGTCATAATGTCTACCAATTTGAAAGAGCAAAGCGAATGAAATAGCCGGCTAACACTCAATCTGAAAATATTATAATATTAACAAAACGCTTCCTCAGAAATATCACCCAATTTCCGAAAGGAAAGTGATGAAAGGAAATTTTCTCTCTTAAATACGGAGTCCATTTTCTTATAATTAATTAATTAATTAATGGTTTTATTTCATTTGAGAAAGTTTAGAACAACCTTTCTATTTAATCTATTTATTTAGCCGTTTTAAAATATTTTATACGATAGAGATTAGGAATTTAAAAAGAAAATCATCGTCGAAAAATTGTTTCGGTGTAATTTTTAATTTCCTTGATTGACAAAATTTTCTTGTTAATCATTAGTATGTGACTGCAAAGCATCATGTTCGAAAAATGTCGATATTAACGACATATTATCACGAAAAGAATTTTCTTTACAATAAACTAAACCCTCACAAATTTCTCTCAAAGATTAAGCAGAAAAACATAATAAACCTCTCGCGTCACCGGCATTGTTATTGAATCTAACTGCGCCGGAGTGTGACTTTTACGCCGAAACCTTTACGACACTCAGAAAGCATGCAAAGTTCCACGCAACATTCCACGACAAACTCCTTTCCTTTCCCCCAAAATAACGACAGAAGATTCCACTTTTAGCGAAAATCAGATTAATAAAAGAGGGGGAGATACGCCCGCCTGAGATGAAACAGGACCCGACCCTTTCCATTAGTTCAAAGAAGAGTGAGGTTGTCGGATAATTCGTAAAACAGAGGAAAAGTGGCACGAAAGGATGAGGAGAGAGAGAGAGGCGGGATGAGAAAGAGACGGAGAACTACTCTCCAAAAAGCCCCTCAGATCCAAACGACAGGATTTAACAAGCTATTTCGGATCCCAGCCTTCAAAGGTAAAATTCTGAATTGATCCAACGCGCGGAAAGGTGAAGAGTGCTGCGGCCGTGTTGTGATGACGCCTGCAGGAGGCGACCGGAGGGAAAGGAGAAAGGTTGGGAGAATGAGAGAGAGAGGGCGTCGGTTGAAAGCATAAAAGAGGAGGGGGAGGAGGGTGATTGGGAAGAGGACGTGGTGAATTCCACAGATCTCTCCCCCCTCCCATGTTCTTCCCATTACTCGATCCCAACCTATCTATCCCGATGTCCTCTCTCCTCCCTCCTAGCACCCCAATCACAACCAAATGAGTTTCCACTTGATGTCTGGTCCGTTGAAAAGGAGGGAGAGAGAGAGAGAGAGAATGGATGTCTGCTGGGGGGAAAGTTGGAGCGGAGAGAGAGAGAGAGCACGGAGCTTGAACGGAAAATAAAAAAAAGACACGACGGGACTCGTTGAATGGAGAGGGAGAGAGAGGGGCGGCGGAAGGGAGAGTAGAATGGAGGGAGAAACGGAGGCAGGGGAAGAGGGAGGAGAGAGAGAGAGGGAGGAAGGAATGGAAAGAGGAGAAGGAGGGGAGGGCGCACATGCGGCGAAACAATGATCGGTGCCGTAAAACGAGACGTTTTATGACGTTGATCGCGGGCGAACAATACGGCGACCTGTCACAGGAAGGAAATACAGATGGACTGAACGTTGGAATCCATCGGAATTTAAACTCCCTTTCCGTCGGCAACGCTCTGCCCCGACAATCCCTCTCCGTCACTTCCCTATTCCCCTCTGCCCCCTTTCTCCTCTCTTTGCCCATCCGATAGGAGCGAACGTGGAAAATCGTGGCCTACATTCCCCCTAGCCTGCAGAGAGCGCGATTAAACGAGGATCGCCCACTACTCCGTGGATTACTTCCCGACTTTTCGGAAAAAAAAGAATCAATTTTTTCATCCAGAGTCGAAGAAAGTCTTTTTTCGATGATCGATTGAAAGATTAACGAAGAATTACATGAATGCGCTTTCATGTTTCAACGCCAGTGTGTTCTATTATTTTTCGAAAATTGCATGAATAAAATTGTAAATCGGTAGGTATAACGATATACCAATACAATCCCATCTCAAAGATAATGCCATTAACATGTTAATGATGTACCCGTTTTAAATATGGCGTGCCGATAAAAGACAAGATAAGAACAATCGATTAGGTTTGCCTAATGAATGATATGACTAATGAACGATTATTAATACTAGGGTAAAAATCGGTAGGTACAACATACATTGTATAAACTTTCCCATATACGAATCCGTCGATTAGTTATCTTTTAAAAAAAATGAACTATATAGAATCGTTGTAAACATCAACTTAACTATACGAAATTTGATTAAAATCGTATGAGCCGTTTTTTCGAAAATCTAATTGTTACTAAAGTTGCCCAAGAATAAACAAGCCTTATATTTATTCTTTGAGAAAAATGAAATATGTAGTATTATTTCAGACGTAAACTCATGTAACTGTATGAAATTTGATCAAAATCGTTGCAGCCTTTTTTAAGAAAATCACATTGTTCTTAAAGATGCCTAGAATAAACTAGCCTTATATTCATTTTTGAGAAATATGAACTACGTAGTATTATTGAAGACGTAAAGTCAAGTAACTGTACGAAATGTGATCAAAATTGTTAGAGCCGTTTTCGAGAAAATCGGATTGTTGTTAAAAATGCGTAGAATAAACTACTCTTAATTATTGATCAATGTCAACCATTTCTTCGTAGCTTCTATTCTTTATGATAAAATGCCTATGTACGAGATTTCATTCATTTTCGCTCTACAGTTTAGGCTCTAGAGCCGCGAACAGACAGACCCATAGACAGATGGCACTGAGAAAACCACTTTTTTCTGATTCAGCGACACCTAAAACGTATATTTCCGTCAAAATCTCGAGGTCGAATTTTTTCGCGATAACAATACTTTCTTAATACACCTACTTCGTATATGAAAAAGTAAAAAATCGGTACAAAATACATTGTACAAACTTTCTCATATACTAATGCGTCGTTTAGTTATCTTTAGAAAATGAAAATCGAATGAGCCGGATTCTAGAAAATCCAATTTTTCTTAAAGTTGCCCAAGAATAAAGTACAATACTTTCTCAATATACTTCGTATATGTGAAAGTAAAAACGAATGGTAGGCACGAATGAAGTAATAAATTGAAATTATAAGATTTCAAGATTTGCTAAAAGTTAGTTCCATATAACAAAGTAAATAAATTCATAACTCACTGCTCACATTTATCGAATCTAACAAAGTAAAGGTCAATTATGTCTTTATTATTATATGCTGACGATTTTAAATATACCTACATAATTTTCCAGATCGTTTTTCGAACAACCTAACGCAACGCTATAATACGGATGGGAAACATCTTTATTTGTTACTATGTAATAAATATTTTTATACCACAAATGAAAAACGAAATTAAGACATTTCCAGTATAAATAGAATATTATTTTTTCTAAAACGAAATTAAAAATACTTTGAGGATGTTTTGTGAAATTTTGCTACAAATGCATAAATTACTTATTTCGTTATAACGTACGTTAGTAAATACGCTGTTGATGCGCGTATATAAAATACAGAAATACACTCCTTGCCACTTTAATTTGAAAAACTCAAGAAATAGCACTAATAAATCGAATTTGTCGTAACTATTCCCACGAAGATATAAACAATACGGCCGCACTTAAGGACGACGGCGTGACAGAAGGACACACCAACGTTTTACTGTAATAGGAATGAATTACTTGAAAAAATAGAAAAATAAAATTCGCCTATGCGACGAAGCAGAAACATATCTAAATGAAGATGGAATCAGATTAGTCGATATTACTGGTTGCCCAAGAATCACTCCCAGTATTTGCTAGTCTTCATTCTTAAACGAATTCTGATAACACGTTATATAATCAGAAAGGTTTTGATTTAATGAAAATAGGGGTAAACCACTTTCGATGGCCGGAGAGAATTGAGCCACTTTTTCTCTATGAAAAAAACATAGTCACGAAGAGAGAGAGAGAGTGAGGCGGAGGGGGGGGGGGGGGGGGAAGAGAGAGAGTGAAAGAGAAACAGCACCAGTTTAGACAGGAGCCTTTAACTCAACCACTGCTACCACTAATATTTAAAATCCGAAGCTTCGAGGATTTGTGTTTGGAACGCTTTTCATGAAAAGAACAAATAACAAAAGGCATTTACAATATATTCATTTAAGCTATGATAATCGGTTTTATGGGTCTGGGTCATAGGGTAGACACCCGAAGGGGCAAGAGCCAAAAAGCCAACAAGACCAAAGGACCGAAATTCCGAAGGGTCAACAGCACGGAACGGCTAAACGGGCAGCGGGGATGAGAAAGAGATTAGGAGGTTGTGGATAGCGGTCACCGCTGATGAGAGAATAACAATAGAAATACAATCCCCCTCTCCTAAACTGAAAAATTTTGCAAAAATTTACGAGTCAATAAAAACAAATAGTTACAGACTGGACATTGAATTTAATGTTTCAATTCTCATGTTTATATCATAAATGAATAGAGGGTTTCAACTTTAATTACTTAAAATCATTAATTCTCCAAAAAATTATAATTATTAATTTTAATTACTTTAACTCATTAATTAATTTTAATTGACGTTTTCATCCTTTTGGCCGAATCACCGGTTTTACGTAGGAAATAATATAATGCCTAATTTTCAAATTACATGCTATATTTTTCTCACTGATGTAAAAACAAACTCGATATCGATGTGTACGAAAAAAAACTGGTAAGAAATGCAAATCGAGTTAAAAACAACATTATATAATATTCATAAAAAAACTCGATACAGCGCTATAATAAGGTTTATGTATATCAAAATTTAATATGATTCCTCGAGTGTTTGTTCGTAAAAATGAACCATATTCAATTTTTATTTATTAAATCATACAGTATCCAATTTATTAATGCACATTAAACACAACATGACATTTAGAGGCAAGCGCTTCGGAAATCAACCGAAAACCCTCGCTTCTTTTCCAGGAAATTAAGGCAAGACTACATATCGAGGGACCAACGCAAAACCGATGACGTCAATCTTCCGGAGACAACCGGTCGATACCTCGTGCTCGAAAATTTTCCAAAAATCTATTTTCGGCAGGTGCATATCGCAAAAATCCATCGGCCGCGTCGGGAGCGGAATTCACCGCAGCTAACACCTCGCCTAAAAGTTTTTAATCGAACAACTTCCCTATCGGCAAAACAAAATCGAGAATAACGCTACGGAAGCGGGGGGAGAGAAAACTACTCTCGATCCGACATGAAATATACTAAAAAAAACAAGAAAGCCGTTAATGACAGGAGAGTTACGGCGCGTCGATAGAAGAGAGCGAGAGAATGTTGCCGAGGAATGAGAAGGCAAAGAGGAACTAGAAGGATGCGGAAATGGTCGGAGGACCGGACCAGAAAAGGATAAAAACGTGACCGCAAAGTGGAGAGGAGGCGTGAGAGAGTGGGAAAGGAAGGGAAAGGGAGGAAGACAAAGGGGGGAGATACGGAGAGGTAGAGAGAAAAGGAGATAGAAACAGAAACATAGCGGGGAAGAGAAGTGAGAGAGAGGAAGATGGGATAAGAGAGGGAGGGAGAGAGGGATTGGGGAAGAGAGAAGGGGAAGAGTAATGGGAGAAGATGAAGAACGAAAGAGGGAGGAGGAAGAATGAAAGATGGAGGCGGAGAGAGAAGAAGAGAGGGGGGAGAGAAAGGAGGAAGGATGAAAGAGGAAGAATGAAAGAGAGGAGTACGTGAAAGAGAGGGAAGAGGAAGAGAGGAGGAGAGAGAAGGAAAAATGAAAGTGAGAGGGAAAAGAGTGAGAGAGGGGAATGATGGGGGGGAGTGAAAGATAGAAGGGAGAAGTGAAGGAGATAGGATGAGATGTGGGAAAAGAGATAATGACGGGAAGAGAGGAGAAGAGAGAGAGAGAGGAGAGGGATACAGGGGAGGAGTTAAAGGGGAGGCGGCGGTGCCGTTAGGTGGTGCATGCGGCGGAGGTTGCGACGCTGTCGGTCAGGTGGAGGAAAAGACGCGGGATGCGAGACGAGAAAGAGATTAAGGGGGATGAGGTTAAGAGGTATCCGAAAAGGCGTCTATCCGCAATCCTCTCCCCCCTTCCCCTCTCCAACCCTCCTTTGTTGGCGTTGCTATGGGCCTCAAACGTTAGAGGTCTCGACCGCAACATCCACCCCATCCACGTACTTCCTTCTCCCTCACTCCGTCCGCCGTCTCGAGTGGCCGAAAAATGGTTGTTCCCCATATTTAATCTACGGGTGGGGTTTCGAGAGATAGGTAAGAGGCGCCGAGGAGGAGGAAAGCGATGACGGAACATTTGAGAAATAGGAGAACGTGAAGCGTTGGGGTCTGAGAAAGTTTTTAAAAAAATGTAAGCATGATGGGAGGCGAAGGGAATACTATGGGCGCTGGGGGAGGTATGATAAAAAGGGTAACAAACTACGGACTAGGAGAGGATGATTTAACGATCATAGTGTATACTTTCAATCGTTTATCGAGAACGAACCGAAGCGTTAATTGGCATGTGTCACTAACGGTTATTGCCGATTTACGGCGGTTTAACTCACCCCCCGCATGCAAATCTCGGCGACTTGTTGTGGAAATGGTGCTATACGTAAGAGGAAAGATAGGCAAGGAAGAGTATTGACAGGAAGTAGGGGAAATGAACTCGAAGAGTCTTTTAAGTTATTAGGTTACAATTTGCTGTATACACTGAATTATTCATCGACATGATGGGATGTCCGCTTAAATGGTAGAGAGGAATTATTACGATACGTTCCTAATTATGGGAGTTAATTATTCCTGCGATAGAAAAAAAACGGGTTTGTAAAGGAAAAACATGGAAACATTTCGATCAACTAAAAGATTAGTGTTTATCGACAGCTCATTTTCTTTTCATAGCATTAAGTGGGCGAGTTGATTCCCACTTTTTTGTTACAATGTCTGTATTACGCGTAAGTGCTATAAGTCTACATCCAAGCAATAAATATACGGTGTGTTCATTTCAGTATAAAATCGCCAATCTATTTTCCAAATTATAACTATAAATAGGGCAGAAAGAAAATTTTATACACAGGCTAATGAGTCAACTACACTGCTTGCTCTATAATCTATTATTATCAGTAAAAATATCAATGAATCAACGCGTACAATCCTTTAAAAATAAAATATCAACACAAAAATAAATTTAATTAACTAACTATTATTCAATTTTCCCAATTTAAACGGCCCAAAAATTTCTTTCGTATTTCAAGTCGAAAACAAATTCGCAAACATCAGCGTCTGATGTCCTTTGTTTCCGAATCATGGGCTATAATGACAGTCACTAAATATATAAACCAGTACACACACAAAAAAACCTCAGACAAGACATCTCCGAAAAATTAATGTTCACGAAAATCCACCCCAAACGAAACAGAAAAAAAACATTTTCGAACGACGCCATTTCCTCGACGGCTTCATCGACCCACTTGTATGTGAGAACAAAACAACACGCGGGATGAAGAAAAAAATAAGTCGCGGGGCGAATCTAAATCTTTTGGGGACACAAGAACCCGAGGAAAAACCAATCCCGCTCCGATTAAAACGATACTCCATTTCCTCGAACGCCGGGGCCTAATCACTTTCCTCCTGCATCAAGCCGTCGCTCGGAAAACCTCTTATCTTCCCCGCCTCCTTTTCATTATTCTCCCTCTCCACCGCTCTCTCTCTCCTGTTTGCGACATCGATGTATATAAAAGAAAGAGAGAGAGGGAAAGAAAGAAGGAAGAGGGAGGATATGAGCAAAAAACATAATAAAAGACTCGCCCTAGTTTTCATATCAAAACCTAAACCGACAAAAAGTGTAACAAAAAAATCGAGAACGTCCCAGGTACGTCGAATGATGAAAAGGGGTAAAGGAGGGAGAGAGAGACAGGAAGAGGGATGTCTGGTTGAGATAGTGAGGGAGAGAAAGAGAGCATACACACACACACACAGGAGACTTTGATAGGATGGGAAAAATTCCGAATCGACCAACCCCTCTCAATCCCCTAAGGAAGGATTTCATTTCCTCCTGGGACGTGAAATATATAGTTGGCTAGGACGCTGTATACGTGTGTGCGCTATCGCTCTGATCATCTCGCCTCCGCCGCCCTTCTCCCTATCCATCCCCACAACAAACCACCCCCTCTCCCTCTCTTTCTCTCTCCCCCCCTCCTCCCACAAAAGCGGTAACCTCTTAGTTGTCAGCTACAGAAGTCGCCTAAGGCAGATTGGTTTCCGTCAAACGGAAACGGTGCAATCGAAATTCGGAGATCGATATGAGAATGACGTGGAGGGAGAATGACGGAGGAGGAAGGGGAGGGAGGGAGAAAGAGAAGGGAGAGGGGAGAAGAGAAGGGGGAGAGAGAGAGGGAAAGGGATAGAGAAAGCATTAAGCTCCTCCTCTGAGCTGCCTCAGGTCCACTTCCAATCTGCTACGCCTCTAAAGAGAGAGAGAGAGAGAGAGGGCGGGGGGGAGAGAGAGCGGAAGGGAGATGGGGAGGAAGAAGAGGAAAGGGCTGGGGAGGATGAGAAGGAACGCCAACTGGAGTAATTTCCAGCGAGAGATTCTGAAATGAAATGAAAATTACGAGCGACGGAGATGATGATTAGGGTGGGGCGAGGGATTGCTATTTCTTTTTTCTGTCGGATGAGCTGCTGCGAAACGAGGAAAGGATTATAATGTGGACGGCAACACTTGATGCATTAAAAAAAAAAACGAAAAGGGTCTTTGTACATACACTTAACCAGTTTAATAGCTGAATTTAACTCTCAGTGGCTTCCCGCAAAATGGCTCACTAATGAAATAGGCAACTCAAAAAATAATCACAGAGATGGCTTTATGGCTGGAATCCCATTGATGAATTAGGTCGGTCCATTATAAAGTTTGGGAAAACGTTTAGAATGTACGATCCATTTTTTTAAGTTGGGGGAATTTAGGAGAAGATAAACAGATCGAATGGAACATACTGGATTTAGTGAGACTAAAACATAACAATAGATAGAAAACTTAACAATGATGGCTATCGGCGAGTAACCACTGACTTAGGTTGTTTGAAGACGAAGTGCGTCTAGCTTTTCTAGAATATTTATGGGCATTTAAGCAACTCAATAATATAATAAAGCATGCTGCTGTTAGTATATTCCTAATAGCCTTGCTACAACACAAGGACGATGACAATAGGCAAAGGTTTTAAATGTTACACTGCATTTTTTTATCTTATTAAATTAATCAAACTTCCTTATTTTAGAATAAGAAAGACAATACGACTTATTACATTGGTGAAAATTAAACGGTCAAAAAACGGTGACCAAGTGTCAGCGAAATTATGCATACTCTACCAATCGTAAGACTTAGACAACATTTGAAGCGAGGGGAAAAATACCTCTCACAGTGAAAACGTTAATTAATTTTCGTAAGCATAGACAACATTATTATTTTTAATGTTTCATCGATTGTTACCTACAGTATTATTTCCATCGTTTCTCACCACCGCAGCTTAGAAAAGATTGCATTTGAAGCGAGGAAGAAAATACCAGTCACAATGAAAATGTTAATTAATTTTAGTAAGCATAAACAAAATTATTATTATTGTTTCATCGATGGTTATTTACAGTGTTACTTCCATCGACTCACACCAACACAGTATACGAACGATTGCACCAGTGCCTACTATTAACAGCTAAAAAGAAGCAGCCAAGAAATAATATTTTCCTACATGTATTAAACACAGAGACTAGCGCGTTGTCGTCCGAAATATCTTCAACTAGTATCCTGACACAAATTCAGTTCAAAACGGCGACAAGTGGCAACGAAGTCGTTTTCGACCAAAACGAAAAAAACAAACCTAACGACGTTAGCTCTCGGACAAACGTTTCCGAGTCGATCGTAAAAAAAAAAAAAAACACTAAAAAGGAAACGAGCGCGGAATATCGCGAGAGTCGTTGCGTAACTGGATATGATCCAAACGGAATTTCCGGACGTACGAGTCCATACATTCTGACGCTCGGAAGCGGCGGTTTCGGTAACGGCGTCGGCGGATACAACAGTCTCGGCACGTACGCTTTAGGGTGCACACGCGGGGGAGGAATTCCGCTCCTCCTCCGACACTCCTTGCCACAGACACGCCGCTCCCGCGACCCGGACGAAGCCCTCCGAGATCCCGACAATTACCCGAGGTGACTAAAACGATGCCGACTTCCTCCGCGAGCGAAACATTCTTTTTTTCTGGAAAATCCGCCACACCGTGCAAAAATCTCTCTCCCCTTTGGTAGTCGTTATCTAGGTCCGCTGAAACAATACCCTTTCCTCGACCGGGCGTCGAAAGAAAAGCGAGAGAGGGGGGAGAGAGAGAGAGAGAGGAGGGGGAGATGAAGTTAGGCCGAGAACCCTTTCCATCTCGCCTCGTCGGCATGCCTTAGCAACCCGCTGAGCAAACACACGTCTCCGGCCGAACATTAGCACCTTGGGTTTCGAGCCAGAGCATTGTGCGACCGCAGAAAATATAAAGCGCCTAGGGGGAGGAAGATGGGTAAGGGGGACGGAGAAGGCGAATGATGGGGGGGAGGGGGGAGAAACCCCTGGCGCCAAGGCGTTACCGTGGCACGGGTCCAAAAGGGATGAGGGGGTGGAAGAGGAGGAGGGATGGAGCGATGTGGAAGAGAAACGGGTTAGAAGTTAATGGGGGAGTAGGATAGAGATAGGGGAGATGTGGCGAGCCAAGAGGGGGAGGAAAGGGGGAGAGGGATATGAAGAGAAATACTGAGCGAGCCAAAAATAAACAAAAAATGTCTTGCGATCGTGGACTCTTAAGAAGTGGAGTGAATTTACATTATTCCTCGTTTCTTAATCCTTTCCCGAACGCGACGCAAAAACGTCGTCGGAATCGTTCAGATGTATGCACCGATGAAAGAGTTGAGGTAGGTTGACCCCAAGAAGTCACAAAAAGGTATTAACAGCGCGTGAATCTATCCGGGTTGAGTTTGTGAAGCAACTTCCAAAACAGAGATGGATCTACGTGCTTCTTTCGTAGAATACTTAAGCATTAATATATAATAATACTTTTCAAAACCAAAGTAATAAGTAACGCGATTTAAGGAACACAAAGAACGCTGTGATTTCTGCTCTGAAAATACAGTTCACGGCATGAAAAATTACAAATGGTAAACATCTCTGAGTCCAAAGCCAGTATTCTAAAATGCCGAATGACAAGCAGTTGAAAACCTGACACAAGCATATAAAAAACTTGTTTTGCATTTTTCACCTCTCACCTCCGTTTACCAGCTAGATATAAACTTCTAACACTTATTAAGAGACGTTAAACAGGATGGGATGCTACTAGAAACTGTGGTATATAAAACCGCTGCCAAATAAACTTTTATACATAGACATGGGAAACGAGATATACAGATTACTTGCTTGGTTCTCTACGCTACCGATTCTAACTAGGAAGTGCACGCATCGCCCTTCGCAATGGAAACGAACAACAAAATCAACCGCTAAAATAAATAAATAAACAACCAAATCCCACTATAAACACTAGTCGATATCAGTCACGAAAGCCGCACTCACCACCGCCAACGCTTTGCGCGGCAGCTCACGTCGTCCTTGAGATAAAGAGGCCCTACTTTTGTTTGGCGAGTTTCCCAGTCCAGAATTCGCAACGATATGGAATAAAATAGCGCGCGTCGATAGATTCGATTCGGCCTCCAGATTGTAAATCATTGTGATTGAATTTGAATGGAAAAAAGAGCCCTTCTACGCACCAACATTAACATTGAGATACCAAACACTAAGTCAAAAGAAAACGGTTATACATAGAAAAAAACCCCACCATAGAGACCGTCCTTGACGTATTTGAGCTGCGTAATAATTGCAGAAGAATAATATTCAATCCCATCCATGCCGCAGAGAATGAATCTGGGCGTGGTTTTCGGGATTTAAGAGTGAGATTCTTCTAATACAGCTTTACTAGGAGTAAACAATGGAAACCGGCCATGGAATGCGATTTTTTTGCAACGGATCCCAATAAAAGGCTTAGAAGCAGAGTGACAAATACGCAGGACTAATATTTCTCAAGCCGCGACACTCGCCCGTATCTCCAAGAATGTAAAAAACTGAGAAAAAACATCGCCAAGATGATAAGACTTATGGGAGAACCTGCGGTCCTTTTTAATGCGCCTATCATGTAAAATAAACCCGAGAAATGGCTACTCCTGCTAACATACGCACACACGAACGCTAGCTCCAATCTCCCCCTAACTCTGGAAAACCTAAATCAGGATGGAAGCCGTTGTATTCAGAGAGAACTTCAAATGTCCATTAGGTGAGGCATTAATCCAGGCTGGGGCTTGGCAGGAGCGGCGAAAGGGAGGAGAGGGAGCGAGAAGAGAAAAAGACTAGAGAGTAGAGAGAGAGAGAGAGCAAGAACCAGGATGGAGGGGATGAGGCGAGAGAAAAATGCGAGTGGGAAAGAGGTGACGGCGAGAGAGAGAGAGAGAAAGAGAGAAAGGTTCGCATGGTGAAAGCGGGCAGGAGGGAATGTGGGCGGGCTGGGGAAGTTTTTGGAGTATGGAACTGGGGATGAGAAAAGGCGGTAATAAAAGGGGTAGTGAACGGAAGAGGGTGTGAGAGGAAAGAAATGGGGGAGGCCCGGCCGAGAGGAGGGTTTGGTCAGTGTGGCTGGAGCACCAGTGCGTGAAGCGTGGATGAGGCGTCGTGAAGGGGTGTGCAGGGGGCGGGAGAAGGGAGGGAAGGGAAGAGGGTGAGAGTGAAGAGATGAGAGAGAATGAGATTTGACGTCGGGCGCAGCTGGGTATGGGAGGAGGCGGGGGAAGGAAGAGGAGAAAGAGGCGCGCAAAAAAAAACGAGCTCTTGATAACAGCCGACGAGGTAAACGATATTCGCTCTCCCTATTGGGATATTTTAATTTTTCACCCTCCCGAGTAGCGAAAAGGAATTATGCATTCACTTACATCCAAGTTGTGTCAATTTGGCTGCTTTTTGCCAAGGATTATATATGTGTACATGTATCGAATGTATATCCGTGACTGAATATAAGGGAGATACATTTGTGAGAGCTGGACTTGACCAATACAAAGAACCATATAATTTGAGAAAAAAGTTTTAGAGAACCGATTAATTAGAGAGGTATCGAACAGTGAGGTCCGGATTTGATTATCATTAACGATATCCGGTAACGTATTAGACAAACGTTCTCTCGATATAAGTTTAAAGTATAACACCATTTGCCATAAGGAGATTTTAAAATCTAAAATTAAAGGAGAACGTGAGACTGATAAAAACCGGCCTAACATATCTCGCCTAAACATGCGCTTTTATTCCACGAATCTTATGTACGGTATACAGTTGGAATTTATCCTTAAATATAAATTAAATCACGGCACTAACGTGGTAAATACCGTGGATATTGATACTGACACAATTTTCGCAACATAAATTTTGATGCTAAATATTAAGATTAAAAAAAAACAAACCTAGGCAAAAATAAAAACACACCCGACACATAATAGAAAAACATCCCTAAAGTGTCGGACATCATACCAGCACGCCAACGAAAAGGAGCATCAAACGCAATAAATACGCAGAGACCTTTTATGGCACAGTAAAAACTTATAAATCGCGCATAACCGTATGCAAACAAAACCTCGGAGACGTACAATTCGAACAAAATTCACCTCCCGGTTGGAAAGATAAGAGCAAACACAGCAGGCGAAATCGAACTTCATTCGGAGAGATAAAACGAAGAAGAAAAAAAACCCCATCCGAAAACTGTAATAACTATTCAAATCTAGGTTTTATATGCGGCGAAGCGGAAGGTCTCAAAAGATAGCGGTGACAACAACGAGACGTAAGAGTAAAAAGGGAAGAAGTCAGGGAGAAGTGGAAGGGGAGATGGAGAGAAGGGAGGGGAGGGGGGAGGGGAGAAAGCGAGAGAGAATAGGTAAGAACGGAGAGAAGATCCTTACACTTCCTCATATTTATGGATTTCCCATTTGGGAGGCGAACAGGTGAGCACATCCTACTCCTACACACATACATACACACTAACTACCTTCCCGACTCTGCGCCCAACATACTTACCGACATCTCGAGGATGAGGAATAGCTTAAGTCGCGGGAGGCTGAGGAGGAAGGTTACACGAAGGAAGGAAGGCCGCACTTCTGGCTCGGAAAAGTAAGAAAGGGAAGGCGGGATGAAAGAAGACTACAAAAAAACTAATTCTAGAGGTAAAACGGAAGCGAAAGAGGGGAAATAAGGATGAAATCATTGGACGTCGCGCGACGTGGAGGCGACCTGGTGCTTCCTAGTGAACTTGTGGAGGCGAAGCAATAACTTCCTACACCTCATCCACGGTCCCATCCCACGCTTGGGCGTGCCTCGTCGCAATAGCGAGGAGTGATGGCGAGTTTTGCAAATGAGCCGGAGGTTACGTTACGTCAAAGTCGGAACAGTGGAAAAGGAAAGCGAGATGAAGAGGAACGGGTGAGAGGAGGAGGGGGGGGGGGGCGTATGGTTTTTAGGGAGCCGTGAAGAAGGGAATGGATAAAAATATAAGGTTCGGAAGGAGAGAGAGAGAGAGAAATAACATTAAAAGAAAAATAAATCGAGGACGTTTGTCTCTTCGAAAGCGGGAGAGAATATAGAGGAAAAATGAAAGAGAGAGAGAGAGAGATAGATGAAAGATGGTAGACGAAATGGTAACTGTTGCCACGGCAGCCGTCTTCTTTTTCCCGTTCATTTTTATTGCTGTCTCTTTGTCGCCCTCGCTACTTCCAACGCCTTCTACCTCCCCGAGTCGGGAATGAAGGAATTATATGTATTTTTCCGCCCTCTTCCACTTTTCCATCTCCCTCTCGCGCACACACACACCCAGGCCAACTCTATCGCCGTCACTTCTTCCTTTCAGCTGTCTATAGACATTTCCTTCTCCTTCCTCTCTTTCTCTCTCTAGAAAAAAACGTAGCTGGGGTTATATGGAGGGAGTTACGGGAGGACCAGGGGAGAGAGCGAGAGAGAGAAGCTCCCGTCAATTCCTCCGCAATGCGACTGTCGTCTGTTGACCAAATCGAACCAGACGCGGGATTGGAGTGAGTGTGTGCGTGAGAGAGGAAAAGAGGCGAGAGGAGAAAGAGGAACGGTGGGAGGACAAATAAGAAGAGAGAGAGAGAGAGAGAGAGATGAGAGGGATGCTGTAGAAAAGGGATGAGATGAGGAAAAAGTGTGGAAGAGAGAGAGAGAAAGTGTTGAGGTAGGTAGGTGGGTGGAACTGAAAGAGGGTGAAGGGTGGAGGGGAAGAGAAAACGGAAAGAGGAAACGAAAGAAGAGGGGAGGTAAAAAGAGAGACAGAGAGAGAATTGACGCTGGTCTCGATTCAGACAAACGGGCCGGACGCGTGGAAATGAGACACGGCGTCGAGGAATGGGAAGAGAAGTGCCGAGAATTGTGGGAAGGGAATCAAGTAGCGATCACGCTGAAAAGAGAGTAGAATGGACGTTCACGAGGAGGAATTGAAGAGGCATGAGAGGGAGGGAGAGAGAAAGGGATGGAGAAAGGATAGGAGAGAGGGAAGAGCCCATAGTGTCAGGTTCGGAAAGAGAGTGTGTCGGATGGAGAGTGGGAAACAGAGACCGAGAGTGGGGAAAAGGTGTGAAAGTGTGACAATGGGAGACTGAGTGAAAATCTGAGCGAGGTAAAGCGAGGAAGACAGAAAGAAAGAGGGGATATTCCGAAAGAAGTTAGGTGATAGAGGTTATTATGAGGATCCGGCAGAGATGAGGGGATGGAAAGACATGGGTAGATGGGTGAGAGGAAGAGAGAGAGACGATTTTTAAAGAATGAAAGGGTTTTGACGGAAATCAAACAACCGATAGTCAACTGCCGGCAGGATGATCAAGATCTCGTGAATGAATGAGAGTATCGTGCTGTGTAAACTCTTGGCATCCCAACACTACTAACACTTATGACTAGCAACCCACTACCACATGTAGCCACTCACCGTTATTTCCTTAAAATAACTGAAATAGATTATCATAATCTCAGTTGAGTACCTATTAACAGAGAAAAATAAACGCTAAAAGCGAAGGAGTTTATAAAGGTAATGATGATTAAAAAATTTCTATCGACAACGATGAAAATAATGACGCCTTTTGTTGCAATTATTCTTGAAGTTTTTGAGTTAATAGAAATTTAACGTGACAGAAAATCACATCAGCAAACTTAGAAACAACTCTGTGAAATTTTAAAATCATGATCACAAAAAAAAACAACTCTGTGACTTTCACGAAAGAGTTATATTAAAAAACACGACCGGGTTCGCTACAATATCGGACCAGCATCAATAAATCACAATTTTCATGGAAGCTGCAGTTTTTTCTGTGATTATGACAAAATGCAAATCACTCGAATACGTAAGAAACTATTACTTTGATGGCATTTATAAAACTTAAAAACATATTCGAGTGAGAGATACAACAAGCAAGAAAATAACTTAATTTTGGGAATATCTATAATATATCGAAATAAATGAATCCGCTTGGCAGAATTCCTGTAGAAGAAACTTTTCCATGCCGCGCGCAAAAAAAAACTGCATCAATGCTATGCGCTCGTAGGCAGAGGAAGGAGGAAATAGGAAAATCTTGATGTGGCGTTAAAAAATGCCCATTACTTCCTTTACCAAAGACCCTTTCGAGAGCGAAGAAGGGCGTGTCAATAAAGCTAGGCGGTGTTGGAGTGGATAAAAGGGATGGAGCGTCGAAGGGTAGATGAAGAGGGAGCGGGGCGACAATGGGGATGAGCGGGCGCGTGCATTGGTGGCTGCTGACATCAGAAGCACGACATGGGAAAAAAGGTGGCAGAAGTCCTCGGAAGAGGCAAGGACGGGGAGAAAAGTGAAGTGGGAGAGGAGTGTTGAGGATTATGAGGAAAGGAAAGTCCTACAGATAGAGGCGGGATGCGGAGATGTACGATGGAAGGGAAGGAGATGTACGATGTAAGGGAAGTCAACGAATTTCGAATAAAGATGACAGAGGAGCAGTTGAACGAAAGAGGTGTGGGTGATGGGAAAAGAAATAAAGAAGGGACTGCAGCATGAAAAGGATATTGCCCGGAATACGAGACGAATGACAGGAAAAAACACTAAAGAGAAAATGGCGATAAACATGGATATAGGAAGGCTATAGATCCATGGATGACAATCGCCTGACACACAAAAGTTTTTCAGAGGAGCGAATCAACGATATGATAGATGCGTGAAAGTGTCCAGCTTATCTAGAGAAATAAAGGACGTACGAGACAAGATAGTGAAAGCTATGAACATTTGCGTCTATAGGGTAAAATGACAATATGAAGATAAGAAATTGATTATTATTTCACGAAAAAGCAAAAAAAAATAAATATTACGAAAAGGAATTAGTAATACGCAATATTAGAATAGTAACACGCAACCAAAATTACTGAACATAGTAGGGGAGACCGGGGCTAGTTGTTACACTGGGCAAGTTGTTGCTCTGTAATTTTTAAATAACCGCTGATGGTAATGCCTCCGTATGCTACCAGATTGCAGCCGTTATCAGCCCCCTCTCTCACTGATCGCCAGTTACAGTGCATTCAGCCGTTGAGGGTGGACGTGAATGTGTTTTATTTGAGTCTGATAATGAGTAATATTTTCTTTCACGGATTTTTGTTTTATTACTACAAAGGGATCAAAAGTTGTATGAGTTTTGTTACTATCGAAGAACTGAAATCCAGGTATTTGAATGACATCTATAACTTGTTTATCAAACATCTGTGGTATTATAACTCACTGTAGAACAAAATGGCGTGGTAAGGAGTTAGTTCTTACAGCAAGCTAGGGATTAGTTGTTACAGCAAGCTAGGGGCTAATTGTTACATTCTAACAACTTGCACGAAATTTATTTTGCCATTCTATTTGTAGATGCAGTAAGTATGAGAACTTAAAAGAAGAAGACTAACAGAGGTGCAGTGACTGGAAAAATATACATGTAGGCGGCAAAAGAAGTTTTGAATGGATTGATTTTAATTCAGAAACTAAGACTTGTATACAGACTGCTATAAATTTGGGAATTTTCATATTGATTTAATAAATAATCGAAAGCTATTTATGTGAATTTGTCTTCTTTATTTAAAATGATTAACAACTATCAATTGCAATTATTTAATACATATGAATCACGACGACCAGGAAAAAATATTTTTAAAAACTTCAACGACTACACTAACGATTTACATATGTAAAATTTCAATATCTACCACGGCTGCTTCATAAAAAATTCAAGAAAAAAGTTTATCAACTAACCCCGGTCTTCCCTACGGTCAAACTTAATGAGCTGAAGAAATTATGCAATTTTAGAAGAGGAAATAAAAATTTATCTTATAAAAACCATAATAAATGATAAATATTCTAAATAAAAAAGATTTAACATAACTGTTTATAAAACAATATATCAACAAAGAATCCACGGAGTGTTACGTAATACAAAATCCATTATTCCGTAGAAAATCGACAGAATAACTTCACTTGATATTCACCAAGATTTTTAAATTTTGAAGCGAAACATATACAACAAAAACTGGTGGATCTGCAACGCTCAACGAGAAATCGAGAAAAGCTGGAACATTTCTACTAACAAGACCAAAATAAATAATACATGGGACAGGAAACATTTCGACTAACGCCTATAAAATAAAAAGCACGAGAGAGAGAGAGAGAGCGATATTACGTTTCCTTAAAAAAGTAAGAAAAGTGGGGGAAGCGAGACCACTTTGGAAGAAAAGAGAGGGAGAGGGGCGAGGAGTAGTAAAGGTGGGAGGAGGAAATGGAAGAAAAAGTCGTATGGATTGAGATGCAGAAGGCGAGCCGAGGAGATAGCAAGCGAGATGGGAAGAGACGGGGGAAAAAGAGACAAAAGATGGGGAAGGAGTAAAGGGGTCGAAGTGGGAGCTCTTTTTTCCCGTAAAGAAGGAGAATCGAAGAAGAGGATAAGGACTTAAAGGAGAAGAAAGGGATATGAGAGAACGTAAAATGAGAATTGAGAGAAGAAAAAGCCTTAAAAACTACACGGTGATCGAGATCATCCGGTAAATATAGTTTATTAAAGATGACCAAATCCGAAGACGACAACATTTTCAATACAAAGAATCCAGGTGATAAATAATTTTTTTTTAATGCTTAAGGAGAACCGTCGAAGGAAGACGACTTTAAATGACTTCCAACCGTTTCGTTAAAAAGGTTTTTTTTATCCAAGTACGATTTTATACACCAAAATATTCAACTGTACAGCGGGTATCGAAGGCATGAACGGAGATTGAATACAGTATCACCTACCGAGAATTCCAGGAAGCCCAAAAAAAAAAAAAAATTGGGAATTACGAAGATGCTGCCTCACCTGAGAAAAATCAGTAAGGCGACGGCCGATAGGAGTTTTGGAAAGAGGTCGAGAGAGAGTGAGTGAGAGACACACACACAGTAGTAGAATAAAAGGACACGGCACGAATGGGCCTGGGGAGTTGAAGTGGAATGAAAGAGGGACGATGTTACGAGAGTGGAAGGTAGGGAGAGAAAGGAAGGGAAAGAAATGGAGAAAGAGAGGGAGACTCACAAGAAGACGGAGGGAGAGAAGGAAGGCCGAGGGTCGGAGAGAACGTTTTGGGGGAAAGGAAAAAACCACGCCCTTTAGACCTAAGTAGGAGCAAAGCGTTCTCCCCCGCCCCCCCCCCCCCCCACCACTCTCTCTCTATGGACAAAGAAATAAAGTCGTGACGTATCGAAGCCATAAAGAAAACAATTCATCAAAGAAAATTGCGGCTTTCATTCAAAAATAGGGAGAGGGAAAACGTTAAAAAATAATAAAATGCAGAGAGAAGATAAAAAAGCTGATAAAAAGTATCGGATAAAAAAAGTCTTTAAAAAACGAGGTGAATGTTTAAGACGGCACGTCGTCTGCTTCTAAATATGCGAGAGAATTTGGGAGCGCGGCACGAGGAGATGAAGACGCAAATCCCTGCGCTGTGACGTCACCGACTTTTTTTTGTTCTTTTTATTTAAGCCTTCGTTTAAATTTAAGTCCACCACCTACTCCCATACAGACTTTGTAATTCTCTCGCCGAGGAAAAGAAACAACGGTGAAGTTATGATTGAAGAAAAAATTACTCTGAACTTGGCCAGGAAGTAATTCAGGAGTTGAACTTTGGAACCAAAATATTGCGCCAGTTGCCACAAGTGGAAGTATGTTAAACTAAAGGTGTAAATTTTAAATTAAAGGAAAATCGAGTACAATAAATTGAATTAGGTATTGATTTATGAATAATACTTTAAGGAAAAGGAACCTAAAGGAAAAGCCATTTCATTTATGATTAATATATACATATAGGTACATATTTATATTCTTGAGTGAAGAATCCGATTCATGTCGCTTCATGTTGAATGTGGAATGCTTATTGCCAAAATAGTGCGCACTAACGAAGTAGTACCACATACACCTACATTCTAATTTACTTAAAAATGCATTGAACAACACCAAATACGCTTAAAAACATTTAAAATGGACTCATTTTGAAATAAATCTTGCCATTTTAAGGACAAATTTGCTATCTAGAAGGCGGAACGACAGAAAAAAATCCCATCGCAATGGCATCCACATTATTTAAAAAAAAAACTTATCCCAATACGCCAGTAATCTGTCGTGACATCTCTATCGCAGTAACCCCTTCATTCCACTTCGCGATAAAAAATAAATAAATACGGCGCAAAATGGCTTCAATCTGGAGGAGAGAGAGAACAGAAGGGACAAAGGAGGAGAAAAATAACGCGCGTCAACTTTATCAAGTGAACCGAGCGAATAGGCGAGAGAGAGAGAGAGAATAAAAACCTTCGGAAACGCATCAGTATTCCGAAATGAAATACACGTCGTCTCATGGACTCCATTCGAAATAAACACGCCAGAAGAGAGGAGAGAGAGAGAGAGATAGTGCGAAGGGGACGGAGAAATGTCACAGAAGGCTTCTTAATATGTGTAGAGACGCCCGCTTTTTTTTCTGGTGCCGAAGAAAGAATGAAAAGGAGCGATGGCGGAAGAAAACGTCGCAAGGAGAGGGAGAGAGATAAAAAAATAAATTCGCGACCAAAAAGGGATCTCCGGAATAGAGTAAGATGGCGGTCACGGAGGAAGGCCAACTTTCAGAAGAGAACGGAAAGAAAGCGGAAGAGGGAGGGGGAGACCCCCAGGGTGGTTAGGAGAGGAGAAAGGGGACGACATGCGAGGGAAAAGGCGGGGAAGGAACCTATGGAAGTAAAACAAATGACGCCATCGGAGACAGATAAAGAGGCAAAGGTGGAGGAGGCGGTTAGGACGTTAGCTGTCAATTCCGTAGATTTACTGGCATAAATGTGGATAAAAATTTCGACGGGAATGCAAGAGGGAGAAATTAACGGCTAAAACGGTACGTCGTTTACCTATTTCCCTCTCTGAATTGCGCGCTAACCTAATGGGATGTTTAGCGGGAGGAGTGTACATGACGAAAGAATTTCAACGTGGTTCAACGAAACTCAATAAGCTCCAGTTACGGCGATAATGGCTGCGTCGCGAGTCTCTAAAAACGGACGTGAAACAGCAGCGAACAAACTGCGGTAGGTGTAACACCCGCGCGAACAGAAGGAAGAAAATACACAATAAAAGAGTAGTTCTGAAAACATTACGCTTGAAGCAAGAACATTTCACAATTACTCAAAAATTGCTTCGTCGCCATTAAAAGCATACAGTACGAATTACAAAACACAACAGATGAGGAAGTTTAGGTTTAAATAAGTTTACAGTCGTGAAACGAGATTCAAAAGTTGTGTTAAAACATTTACTTTACGAAACAATAAACCGGTTAGAGCATTATTATTATTATTATGACGCACAATAACAAGGAAAGCGAATCACCGCATTCGCGACATCAATTTCCGGTATAATTCAAAAACCCATTCACGATGGCTTAATCCCCAAACCGGTAAGACTAAAAAAGTCAGGACACGGAGGGAAGAAAAAAAAGCCCTGAATTTTTTTAAACGAATCCACACCGAAAGAGCAACTACTACTCTTGGCGTAAGGAAGGTCCATGCCCTTCAGACTTTGGCAGACAGCGAAAAATTAAATCACATGAAAAAAAATACTTTTAGCGTTCTTTACCGTGAGGGGAACACGAAAAAAATTTTTTGAGGGTATTTTTTCTTCCTCGAGTCACTCGTGCACCGAGGTGTGCCAAAGCGAGGCAGCAGCGAAGGAAGACGAATAGAACGAGACAGAGAAGGAAGAAAGGAAAGGCAGGGGTCAGAGAAAGAGCGAGAGGGACGTTTTAAGATGAGATGCGAGGAGGTAGAGTCTAGGGAGACGGAGAGAGAGAGAGAGTGACGGAAGAAGAGAAAGAGGGAAGGAGAAAGGAATGCCGTGGGAAGAGGAAAGGGAAGACAGTTTGAGAGGAAGAAAATCAATACTTTGAGCCATCGGTGTGCTCCTCAAAAAACCCTAGGGCCCTTACCATCTTTCTTTAACTCCCCAAAACACTCGTATATTCCCGAAGACTCCGCTGCACTCCGCGTCTTGCCCACTTTTTACACCCCGATGGAATTTACTCTAATGCGCACTTCCGCTTTTTTTTAAACCTTTTGCATGTTTCTTAGGTCGTTCCTCTCTTAGAGTTATCCCCTTCCATATCGGGTTATGTTTCCTTTAAATTTCGGATGAGAAATATCGACGTAACGAATTGGGAAAAAAACGCCCATTTCCTTTCGTTTGAATTCTCAGTCACGGGAGGCCAATAGCTTACCTTTTCTTTAGAAACAAACGCCAAAAAAAACCTCCCGAAGAGGGGAATTAATTCAGAAGGTTAAGACGCCAATGAAAAACGCCTTTCGGCCTACAGCCGCAAATACTGCAGAAGAAAGATTTTCGTTATTGAATATGAAGAGTATGTATTTTGGGAAATTTTATGTCGACTGAAAATATTTTTCTTTAGATATTATTCCAGTTTCCCCTCTATAAGACGATTGTCAACACATATCTACTGCAAAATATTTATTGATTTGTTTACGACGACCACTGGGACAATAAAAACGCGAAAGCACAAATCGCTGTCCAGTAAAGGAATTTGAAGCTGCGACATAAACACATATAGACAGATAAACGATAACAATTTCACGAAAGGATCTAGTTTTATAAAAAATTTGCTCCAAATTTGTCTTTGAAAATCTACCTTAAATTTTATTTCGTAAATGCTGTATAGTGGACAAAATTGAAAATATATGGAAAAAGTGTGTTGAAGGTATATCATATAAAAATAAACAGTATAAACCCACATTTAAATACATATCCATTATTAAAATTATTCTATTACGCATATAAATAAAAGTATCGGTTATAATCAGTTCTGCGGATTTTTTGAAGTGATGATTACAAAAAATAATATGTACTTTAAATGGCAATGATAATTAAAATTAAAATGAAAAAAATTACAAATGTTAGGCAATTATATAAACATTTTGAATAAAATAAACGAAACTTTCATACAGGATAAACATATAAATTAGGAATAATTTTTTTAATCGCGAATAAATTTACTTAAAAACCAAAGAAATAATTATTTATTTTATCGGAATGTGCGAACGAGCGGATCGTATGATCTGCAATATTAATATTGATATTTTTCGGCTCTTTGCGAACAAAATTTAATTCATATGCATCAACTCGAAATACAGTGCCCTCCTATTCACTTGAATAGGCAAGATGAAAACACGGATAAAGGCACTGTTTTCGAGATTAAATAAAACTTTTGGGATGTCGCGGTTAGTAGTTCACATTGATAATAAAAACGAAATTTATATTTACGTTATTGTTTTGACCCTGTGAATTAAGTTCGAGTTCCAGGGAGCATTACAAAAACGAGATTTACGCACGATTCCCATCTCTTGGTAACTTAAACGCAACCAATAATTCGCGATAAAATCACACTCGTAATATATGCGAAGCACCAAACAGAAACCCGAAAGTAGAATCATCAAAGAGGCGAAATAATCTTCAACACCGAGATGATTTAGTCTTTATTATACTTACATATTCAATCGCTTACTTAATTATACTTACATATTCAAGCTGTTAAATGCTTAAGTCTTTTCCATGAGGAAAGGCATAATCTCAAGGGATAAGAGCCGACGAAAATAAAACACGCCAATAACAACCCGCCGAATGGGACAAGAATCAGCGACAAGAGGTCTAAAATAAGAAAAAGAAGACCATCCACCACCCTCTTCAAAAAAAAAAGAACGAAAATCCCACCGTTTCGAAATCCCTCCCCCACTCCCTAAATTCTTTCCGTGGGGATTGGATCAGCCGGTAAATCCTATTCGATCCCCGCTGCGGAACGAAAACGCCAATAATGTCAACACACGCACTCATCCGCCTCCTTCCTTTTTATTTCACTCTCTTTCTCGCCCACCCGATGTTTCTGCTCATCAAGACGGAAGGAAAGCAAAAAAAAAAAATATCTATATAAAAGAGTTAAAGCGACAACTCCCCACCGTCTTTCTTCCTTGCTCATTCTCTCTCTCTCTCTAGCCTGTCCCGGGGAAAAAAAGTCTTTCACCCCCGTTGCCAACCGCAATTTGAACCTCTTCATCCACGATTGAAAACCCATTCATTCCTTCCTCCACTCCCTTACTTCCCTCGGTCCGTTTTCCAATCACAACCTATCCAGATACCGTTGGACCTCGCAAAAAAAAAATGGTTGACGAAAAAGAAACCAGCGGCCTTTTCATTGCGAGGTTCTAACAGGAGAATCGGAGTTAAGCTCGCGGGGCAAAAACAAACCGGACCTCTCTCTCTCTCTACCTCCGTCGAAACCTCCACCCACACCGTTTCCTCGTGGAGAGGGAGTTTCTTTCTCTTTCAACCTCTCTTCCAAAATCTTTCCAGCTTTTTATTCCCGCTCCCTCTAGTAACGAAGGGAGAAAAGAGGAAATCCGGCGCCGATGGCGAGGTCCTTCCAACGACAGATACGATCGTGGGATTAAAAATAAGACGAGCGCAAAGGAAGGAGCGGATAAATTGGGATTCAACCTCGAAACTCGTGTCGATTTGGGTGAATTTACATCGATTTAATTCGCGTGAATCCGGTTTTTTTTTTAAAACACAAGAGTGGAACTTCCCCAGACTAGGATTTTATTCATTACGGATGAGAAAGATTTGTGTGCGTCGGTTCTCTTCGAGTTATAAGGCGACGAAAACGCAATAATATATTATCTCTAATATGACGATTAATGATTATTCACACTGAACAAGTTATAGAAGTCTGTAATTTAAACGATAAATTCCCTCAACTGCGAATTTAAACCAGCGGAAAAATTGCAAACCTGGTCCGACTAAACACGAATAGCTTGCATAGCCTTTAACCTTTTTAGTTCTACGAACGAAATATCACGCATTCATTCACGTGTCCACTGTGCTACGAACGACATCTTATCTTGAAACTCTCGCTACTGACGCCTGTATATTATATGTTTATGGTATCGTATATAAATGTAAATATGGAAGTATCCTGTTCCCTTAGCGAGTTCAGGCAAGTAAAATATTTCGATTGGATGGCATTCGTTAAAGCGTAACAAAAAGCATGAGAATGGAACAAAAAACTCGGCGCAAGAGGATAAAAAGGTGCGAATTATTCACCATTTCAAGAAAAAATTACTTTCGTAAGTAACAATTTACTCCAAAAAAATGTATATCGGGTCAAAATCGCCAGGCGTAATTCACACGCTATGACGTTAAAATAAAAACGATGCTTCGATATGAAAATACGTAACGACCAGAAACGTATTCCAATACAGAAAATGAGCGATTAATAACACGACATTCGCAAATGGTATGCAGCGTCGTAGAAACACAATCCTCAATGGAATTGATAACCTTTCCAGCCACAGCGATCAACTTATTGCGAAATCTCCAGGGCAAAAAAAAATAATAATTAAAATTTTCGTAACATTTCCAAAGGGTGACAAAAAAAAAGACGCCCGTGCGGCAGAGTTACCCCCTCCACGAGCGAAACTTGGTTCGACACATTCTCCCGGGAAAAAAGGTGAGTTCCACGCAGTTCCTCATCCATCTCTCGCTCGGGTCCTACCCATTCCAAATCACGAGACGAGAGAAACCCCACTCATCCTCCCCCTCTCTCCCAGCCCGCGTACAATCGATCAATCAATTAATCAAGAGAGGCGGAGACAATCGTCTGCCTCCCCTCTCACCCGCCTCCCACCCTTCTCCCTTCGAAGCCAACAATAAAACCCGAGACCGCGATACGAAACCATTCTCTCTCCGTAGGCGAGAGGGGAGGGGGGGGGAGGAGGAGTAAGAGGTGAGAGTGATGTAGAGAAGAGAGAGAGAGAAAAATGAGAGAAATACGCGATAAAGTTTGTAGAGTTCTGCCGAGACGGTTACGCCAACTCCCACGGATTCGATCCCGACGGAGAGTGTCGGAAAAAGCGAGATCCGCGCAAAGGAGGAGTTTGGAGATGGAAGGAGTAGAGTAGGAGGTGGAGGAAACCTTAACAAAAGCCTTCAACACGAGCGCCTGTCTTATTCATGGTCCCAGCCTCACAGAAAAGCGGAAGAGGGGAATGCGATAAGACATTCATCCTTTCGCGAAAGCAAGTAGGCCTCTCTCCCTCCACATACAACACACACGCCGTACCTCTTTTCCTCTTCGTCGCAACCACCGCACGCCTCCACCCACCACGCCTATCCATAAGGAAAGACTATAGTACACCCTTTTCTTTTCATGCCTCCCTCTTAATCCGCCCTACGTATACTTTTCCTCGCCCCTTCTCCTTATCCTTCCTTTTCACCTAGACTGGGACCAACCAAACCTCTACCCGCCTTCCCCACACCCCCCCCTCCCCCCTCGATAGCCAATCTCGCCTGTTCTCAAAGCAAAGTATGCCCTCCGTATTCACCTCCTATGCTTCTCTCTCTCTCTTCCCGAAACCTCTCCTCCTTCGATAGAATTACTATTCATGCAACCTGCCGTCTATACAACACCTCTTTAATCCTCATCCCTTGTGCATCCATAACTCCCTGCCACTCCTACCGTCTATCATTCTACCCACTCCCCTTTCGTTCCTTTACCTTCGATCTTACTAAACCCCCGGAAACGCCGAAAAAAACCATCCCCCCTCACGGCGCGATACACACCTACATCGTACGGTTAAATGAGTAAATAAGATGTTCGTTCGGTGTTTACGATGGCGTTCGCGTGGATCTCCGGCGAATGAGCGGGAAATACCGCAAAACATTTAATTCCGAAACAAGAAGAACGCGATGGGGAGCGTTTAAAAGGAAAAGGCGTAAAAACAATTTTTCTTAAGAGTTTCGAGACTCGATAAAGAAACGTAAAAAAACAAGTATGCAAATCCGCGAGTCCTACTGCGGAAATGAATTCATACTCGACAAAAACTTCTACGGACAAAGAATAGTTAAAATTTTAAAATGGATCAGATGAATTCCTTTCCGAGAAAAAAAAAACTAGAAAAAGTTTCGCGTCGAAATGAACTCTGAGAAAAAAATTGGGACGCAAGTTATCGGAGTTTAAAATTGGGAAAAATCTTTCGCGCGACGTTCCAGGGGAATAAATTAGCCGATGAGAAAAATTTCTTAAAAACTGCACGGCGTCCAAACCGTATTAGGAGGCTTGATGCACACGGATTCAAAAAGATGTTTCACTCCATTAAGGGATTGAGTCTTCGACATCTGTGTCCTTTTATTTTATTCCTCAAATTTCTTCCAAGATTCTTCCGAAGAATCGCCCCGAAAGATAGGAATATTTTTGGCTCGGCATTCCTGGGAAATTTCCAAAGTGGAGGAGGAGGGCAGTCACTTCAATTTTTTTTTCGCAATTCTTCTTCCTGGCAGTGCTGCAATTCCCCTTTCCCGAAAGATCAAAATCGCCAATTTGTACGAGGCATCCTCCTATATCGTTCGACGATTTTTTTTTACCGAACGAGATAGGGAGGCAGACGGAATCCTTTTTTTTTTCCAAATCGAATTTCTGGATTCGCCGTTTCCCATACCGAAAAAACAAATTCTTACACTCCCACGCCGCTTCGAGAGTGTGAGAGGAGGAGGGAAAAATAAAAAAAAACTTTTTGCGCGTAAGTCTAATTTATGTATTTGCCATATACGGGAAACGCTGCTCATCCGTAAAAAGCACAGCTGGTTTTTAAAGGGTCCATAAAATACCTAGGGGAAGAGGAAATTTCGCCGAGCCATTGGCTAGGAGAAAAACAGTTTTCCCCGGAGAAATATATTACGACGGCACATTTTCAATGGAAAACTTGTACAGACAGCGAGACATAGAGAGAAAACCCACCAGAACGGCAGAAAGATTTTTGTGCCGCCTCCATTTCGCGCGATGCGAATTAAGTTATATCTGCGAAACCCATTCTCCGCGGTAGTTATATAATTTCGCGGTCATATTGGGCAATAATTTAAACTATTCCTATCTCTGTCTTATCCCCCCTCCCCCCCCCCCCCCCCCCTCTCGCAAACAAAACGCAAATTCAACTGCACGCACTCGCGCTGGATTCAGCTCGAAATTAAAAATTACCAGAATAAAAAAAGGAATAGAATCTTACAAGACGCTCCGACGAAAATTAAGGACGTTACTCATCTCCTAACGCCTCCGCCGGTCCTCGTTTCTCCTCCACCCCTTCCACTATTCCCTCCCACTTCCCCCTTTTACGTCCCTATCTCCATTTATCCTCCCTTTCTCCCTTTACCTCCATCTCTCCTTTTTCCCTCCCCACTCACTTATTACAAACAGTCTCTAGCTATCTTCTTTTCCTACCTCTTCCATCCCTCCTTCCCCCTCCCACTCTAAAACCCCTCCACAACCTCCTTTAATACCTTTACAGCCACGCACACACACACACACACACAACCACACACCCGTAATCCTCCTCCATGCTTCCACTTTTCTCATTATCGAGTTCCCACCTCCCCTCTTTCCTCCCTCCGCTTCTCAGGCGCTTCCTGCAGTGCTGCCAACTTTGCCGCTTAAAGGGTCGTCGTCTTTCCCTCTCCGATCGCAGATGAACACTCGTTCGAGGCAAATCTCTAATTCAGGGAGAGGAAAAAATAGAAGCGTACCGTCGAATCGATTCTCCGTGAAAGGAAATGCGAAATGAGCACCCTCGGGATGGTGGCGGGAATTGAAAAATTCGCTTCGGAAGTGTGGATGATGTACAGAAGATCTTGCCTCTGAGGAACTAGTCCGCCGTTCGATAGGAATCAAAGCTTTTTGAATCGCTGCAAATAACCGAACTGTCAGCTCGGCAAAAATTAAACTATTACCATATCAAAATATTAAGCATATGAACGAATAACTTTTCTACTCCGATAATCATAAAATAATTGTACAAAATAGACGAATACCTAGCAGCCGGTGTTGATTCACCTATGTTGGTAGTGTATTCTTTCTTTCAGACTGTCTCAATGACGGCTGATTTATATGCGGAATGCACGTATTTCTTCCAAACCTTTTCGCGGCTAACGAAGGAGATTTTTTTCGACTTACCACAGGCGCGATCGAAAATCCTTTCTTGAATCCCGAATACGGAAAAAAGATTTAAAGGGAAGCGGTGCAACACCAAATGCCCGACATGTTAAACGGAAAGAACTCTTTGAGATGATGAGATGATTTCAAGGGGCCCTTGCTAAAAATAAAGCAAGTCCGTATTAAATTCCGAACTGCTGCATAAGCCGCGCTATAATGAGACAAAACCTATGAATAGTTAAAACGGTAAATATGCCCAAAAAATACAGTATGGTTAAAAGTTGGCCCCGCGAACGTGCATACGACATTTCCTTCCGGAAAAAATTTACCGCACGCCATTAAAACTCACTTAATGCTCGCGTTAAACGCATAAATATCCCTCTCGAAAACTTATCCTCTCGGCGTTGACGCAACGAAGATTACTTCTGCCGTGCCCGAGTTAACTTAAGAGCACATTTTAAAAGGAGATATTAGACCGGAGGACGGCAATCTCCCTATTCCTGGAGTATGTGCCGCTTTTACTCTTGGCACGTCACCAAGATCGCCCGAACGATTTCCCTTTTCTCCTCCTCCGTCCTTCCTCAGCTTCCCAGCTGACGACTTAAGATGCTCCGCAACGACGTCATGCCACCGTTTGCTACAGCGCTAAGCACCCCGAAGCCGTCAGTCCCAAAAGCTATACGAGAGACCGCTGGCGGAGAGAGGAATACGACGTCCAATATGTCCCCGTGTAAATGGGAGGCGGGGGAGGGGGCCGAAACCGCGTTTAGGGCGGCGGACGAACGAAGCCGATGGACCTGTAATGTCTGAAGCGTAGATTGAACCGGCGTAACGAGGGTGTAAACTGATGGACGATATCCTGGGAAGTGCTTAATGGGCGGAAAACGCGGACATACATCATAGGCGGATATCTGCATAGAAGACGGCAAATTCCATTAATATCGATTCTCATCATTTTCGGATTCTCGTGATTACATATTGCGTCACCTGAACGTGTTGTGCTTCAACGAAACCATGGTCGTTTGAAGAAATGGTTTTATGTGGAAATTACAACGTTTTTTGCATTGTGTTTATCATGAAGCAGTTCCACCAAGTTACGACAGAAACTTAAATTTTTTAAAGGTTATTAATCATACAACTGTAACAATTCCACAAAGGTACTACTTTTAAAAAAACCTACTTTTTTTATGATTTTATATACAATATTAATAGTTGAAAGCTTTAAACCCTTTTAGAAAACTAACGGCAATGATATTTTTGACCCACCATAAACTTGGAACCACATAAACTGCATTACGTTACTAGGAAGAGTATTAAAACTAAATGTAAAACAAGAATAAAACAAAATGAGAAATTTTCGGTTTTATCCAAGCCTACCGATAAAAAAAGGTATACTTACTTGTTTTCTGAAAAAATCAATAATAATACTTTTTTGTTGATAAGCGAATGCATCTAAGAACGTAAAACTCTTGTTCGCGATATTTCTATGTAGTAAGGAGACATCTTGTGCTACTCTGAAACAAGACTGACATCTTGCGTAAACATTTAAAATTAATGCAGCAGTAGGCCATGTTAAAGATACATAAAGGTGCTATATAAAAAATGGTAACTATAAACTTCCACACTTTAACAGCCATAATGTAAGCACACCTTAATACCATCAGAAATATTTCCAAACGGATCTCTTTTTCGGAGAATATTTCTTGAGGTTTTCCCAAGAATGCAGATGACTCTTTCACCGATATTATTTTTAAGGAGCTTCATGAATAGGGAACATCTGCTTCAAAAGACTGCATAATATTATCCACACAACCAGCTGGTTCAGAGGCCTCAGTTTTCACCGCACAGATTTAGCATGGTAAATAGGTCCTTAATTTACCCCGCTAGTTATCTCGGCAGCAATTTTCAATGAACCACATGAAACTTGTGCCGAAAAATCCGCGAACTAACGAAGAGACCGCTGTGAGAGGTCAACCGACGTTAACTCCAAAATGGTGGTATCAACGGATTAACCTTGGCTAGCGAGAAAAAAATTCCGAATTTCGAAGAAATAAAACACGCCGAGGGAAAATCAGCATACTAACGAAAACCAACGCTGCGATCAGCGCGGGAAGCTTTTGACGTGTCCTAATTAAAAAAAATTCTCAAAACTGGGCCACCAACTCGACCAACCATCACGCGAAATTTTCTTTTATTGTCGCAAGCGCGGTTCCATGAAAAACGTCGTAAAAAAACATCGACAAATTATTTATTTCGACCGCGGCTAATTTTTTGGACGAACCTTCGTCAATTTTCTCCATTTAATTAAACCAGCGTTCGTCTCGGCCGCTGATTAACACGGTAACCACCCAACAATCCCCCCTACCCACGACGTACAAAACCACTCGAGAAGAAAAAAAATAAACAACAACAAAATTGAAATCATGGAGTCATTTCTTATTTCCGTCACGTAACCCGGCCGCACCGCATGCATAACGTACAAGACGTTATAAAAAAAAAGTAGCGGGTCAATGACGGCGGGACGAAAGAATGAAAGCGTTTCGAGTTCTCTCCCCTCGCGTCCTCCCTCCATCCTTCCTCCTCCCTCTCTCTCTCTCTCCTTCTTCGCTTATCCTTAAAACGCCTTGCAACCTCCTACCTCACGCCTTGGCCTCTCCTCAATCTTCTCCTTGCTCTCTCACGTCCATTCCTTAGGGACTCACCTCCCATTCTCTCACTCTCTCTTCTCTCCTACTTCTCTCATGCCTCCTCCCATTACCTTCCCTCCCAGTCCTCTTTCACTCCCATCTCATCCTCTTCCTTTCCTCATCTTCACATACATCCTCTCCCTCCTTCCTCCAATGCTCCCTCACACGTTCCCATCACAGCCTACCTCACTTCCCATTCTTCACTCTCCTTCCCAATCTCTCCCTCTCTCCCCTCCTGCGCCCCAAAGCACCTTTCCCTCTCCTCCTCCACCTCCTCGCCCCCTCTTTTGTCCTCTCCTCCCGCACAGCTATCCCTCACATTTTCCTCTTTCTACCTTCCGCCTTACACTCCCCCAAACGAAAAGGATTCCCTTCGTGAGAAGAGGTGGTGCGAATAGGGGGAGTTGGGAGAAATGGCGGAGAGGAAGAGGACGTGCGCGTACTCGGTTTCAACTCCCTCCTTACTCTTATCTCTTTTCCATCCACCCTAACCTCGGCCGGAAAAGGCATTGCCCTTGCTGCAAAGGAAGAGAGAGTGATGGAGGGAAAAGTAGAGAGAGAGAGAGGGAAGAAAGAGGTAAAGCCACGCATGCCTCGGCATATATTCAAGGAAGTTCCCGGCACCTCCCGCGTTTTGAATTTCAAATCACACGCACCTTACAGAAAGAGAGAGAGAGAGAGAAAGAAAACAGAGTTAAACCTCCACGATGGGGATGGGGGGAGGAGGGATACGTTAGAGGAGGAAGGAGGTGAACGGGAAAAGGGGAGGAGGAGGCGGAGGAAGAAAGGAAGAGCAACCCTGGAAGCTAGGGGATTTTCGCATGTGGAGCGGAGTGGGAAAGAGTTAAGAGGAAAAGAGATACAAGGAGGACGAGAAGGGGATGCGATGGAGGAAGGGAACGGAGACGAAGATAAATACGGATGACGAATGAACAAGAGGTGACCTCTTTGGATCGTACACGCACTTCGGGGCCACTCGAATTTCTTTTGCCACGTAAGTCACTCTATTCCCCTCTCCGCCTCAATCTAGCCAAGTTAAGCGCATTCTTTTCTCTCTCTCTCCCAGTTTATGCCCTGAGATGAAGATTTCGACATATTTTAGGTTGACAGATTATTCAGTTGACTGAAATATATAAAGATCAATTCCATCTCAAGATTTCTAATTCGTTGAATCTCCTTCGTTTTCCAGTGTTAACATTTTTTTATTCGGTTTACACTAGCTGGCCATCTTTCCGTCATGGTTTCAAATGCATTTCACAGAAAATTTTTTAACTAACAGGAATAATTGTATGTTAATTAAAATAAAACAACAGTACCAATATATTACTTGGTGTTTTATTTTATTTGACATACGATTACGAAGTTCCAAATAGGAAATATATAAAAAAATACGTTTTGATTTCAATAATGTTTTAAAATACAAGATATAATTTTATAAGTTTTACCGTATCTTACGAAGTGAAAAAAATCCCCAACCTTTGCGCACCTATTTATTTTAAAGTAAGTAATTTACGACTCAGAAAATACAATTTAGACAAACAGATGTGAAAGGACCAAATATATCACAGGTCGGAATCCCATTAGAAATTAAACAAAGCGGAATTAATGCCTTTAGATATATGTAGTCGCTGACAGTAATACGAAGCACGACGGCTGAAGCGTAAGCACGCCGCATGAAACTCCCCTAAACCTTCCTTATCTGCTGCGCCAAACTTAGGAGGATAAGTCACGGTCCTATTTACGCCCTCAACTCGTATTTTTCTCCTAATACTCCCACAATCCACAAATGTCACGGGTCAAGACTTGTTCTTCTATAAAAAAAAAAACACGCTTGATCATTGACGCAGGAAGGGGAGAGAGCTCTGTGCTGCAGAGAGCGACGAAAGGCGCAAATATCAACGCTCGTCGGTCGAAAGCATTTTGTCCTCATCCTCATCACGCGAGCACATGCCCAGAGGTCAAACGGCGAGTCCTCGAGAGCGGCCGCCTATCGAACGGGACCGACCCCGCACAACGGGGGAAAATGCTCCCGACTCAACCTACGGTCACGCAAAACTACTTAGTTCTCCTTCTCTCTCTCCCATCCGCAGATAGGGACGGAGGAGGGAGTTGGGGAGTGGGAGAAAGGTTTAAGGGAGAGAGAGTCGTAAAATAAGAGCTTCAGCACGTATCTGAAGGATCAACCTTCATCGGAATATAAACCAGCCAATGAGCGGATTGTGTATCCAGAGGGATCTAAATGGGTCAGCAGCATCTCCACCATCTCTCTCCCTCTCTCTATCTCCCTTCCAACCTACCTCTTTCTCTTTCCCTAAGAGGAAGCCTGGTAGGAAATTTGAATCGAGGGTCGGTGTGTGGCGAGCGTGTGTGCACCGCTGGAAATCGTACGGAGGCAAACGACTGCAGCGGACGAGTGTCGCGATGGAGTCGAGGGACGGACCCGTTTAGTCGCATGTGGATACGTGCACAAAGTGGGAGTAAATCACTGCCGCTTCGAGCGAGGAGAATGGTGTACGGCGTGAAATTGTGACCGCAGTTTATGAGCGAAATAAATACGTTCGGAGGTTCGTCGTCGTAAAATTGTCGGTATTCGGAGAAGCGCACCCATGAGAGGCGGTGGTTTTCAAAGTGAGAACCGCGTGTAGACTGTTATACCGCTGGAAAGTTTGAAATGGGATTCGAAGGAGTGTAAAACCGAAACGTGGTTCGGTTCTTGAAATGCCGTCAACCAGACGAATAAATTGCAGTTTCGAAGTTTATATGACAAACCTCAATTGTAATGTGAAATGTGCTTAATAATCTTTGCCAGCGTGTGTAATAATACTTTACTGATGTAACAATTATTCGAAAAACGTTTAAGCTTTGAAATAGTTAAAACATATAACACCAAATAAAAAAAATATTGCTCTTCCTTAAAAACTTACAAGTAAACATTCACTAACAGAAAAAAGCTTCTACATGAAAAATTACCCAACGTAACCTACACTTGGGATACAATATTATAAATATATATATGTTGTAATTAATCGATTGGATAAAAATGAGTCAATAACAAAAAATACGGAGAAAAAGTGCAAATTTAGATTGTTGTGGAAACCTGTACCACCATAATAAAATAAAAATGATTATAAAAAAGTTATCAAGACAATTTAATATAACATATAATCAAAAGGCTGATAGAACATTATAATTAAGAAATAATAGCAATATTAATACACGGAATATTTTCCAACAGAGAATAAAAAGTAATCGAAAACATTTCAAAAACTTGAAAAATTTTCGATACCAGAAAATCCTATAGCGGTAAAATTATTTATCACCCTTAGGTTGAAATGAACAACCATAAATAATTGGCAGCGCACGCGCGATAAAAAATCTTTCGACATAGATATCATGAAGTGCATGTAATTTACATTTTAGCAATGACGCATTTACTCATTATTCGAAGTCTAAACACTAAATTAAACTTGATCTCCCTCGCAGCGTTGCGCATTGCTCTTCCGCTTATCTCAAAAATTACTATTCTTTCCGAGGGGTGGGGGAAAGCGATCCTATTACGCAAAACATTGACGTTGGAGATTGGGAATTAAAGCCCACCAGGCTGCGAATACGATTGAAGTCCACTAAAATCGATACCAGCCGGTCTAGAGCACTCCATATGTACGAGATCTGACAGTAGCCCGCTTTCCACAAACATTAGGCGGGGAATGTACAACTACAAATACGATACAATGGAAAAGACGATTAAAAAATATATAGTCATTTTAAATCGGTGAGGTGGATCGCTATAAACGTAACGATTATCCATTTATCCCATATATAGCGGCAATTAGCCAAACTTATTCTGGTTTATTTTCCGTAGTACCAAATTGATCAAAGAGTTAACGCGAATATATATTTTTTTCACTCGAGTATATCAATCAATCCACCGAAACACTATAAAATAAAACGCAGAATTATTCAAAGCTAAACATTCGTCATAAAAGGAGCCCTAGTACACAATCACGCACAATCAAAAGCCAGAAAAAGTTGAAACGATGGGAAAAACTACATTTTCGCTAGGATGGCCCATTAATTTCAGGCGAAAACTTGCGGTTTAATTAATCGGATCCTAATATATAACGGCGACTGTTTCCGCGAAAATATCCTACTCAAACACACGGCGAAACAAATTCGGGCCAATTTCCTTCGATTTATATCACCGGTCACAGCACCCACCAATCGATGGAAAACGAATCGATCTCGGGAATAAATATCGAAACATTAGGCAATAACGCTCTGGATACAAATCATCATCAGCCGAGGAAGATGGATCGCGCATTTCGCCTCATAATCCAATACGCCCTAATGAAAAAACGCATACTGCAACCCATCCCATTCTTCCATAAATAGCATAGGATAATCACTGAGTCGTTAAAGCAGTTGAGTCAACCATACGCGAGTTTGAAGCACGAATTCCGCGTCCACCGCGATAATTCGTTGATGGAACTATTAAAACTACAATATCAACCGGCTACGATAACAACTTAAACAGCTATGAGAAAATACAAATAAACACCGTTTCTAACAGTAAAGCTGATAAAGGCACGATGACCTTTAACATAAACTATGAACTGCGCATATATAGTTAAGACAACCGTTTCGTGGCATTGATAAAAAGACGATCTTATTTATTAGAAGAGAGATACAAGTCGAGCTCGATAATTCATTTAAAAAACCCGAATCCACATTTAAAAAACAAATCACGAGCCGTATTACATAAATGTGCGACAAAAAGCAGCATAGGAATGGATTGGAAGCCCTTCGTACGCCACCGAATCAAGGTCTTTTTCTCGAATGTCTTTTTTAAAAATCTTCCTTTCACACGCCCATCTCTTTAAAAAAACATATGACGGGGTGAAGTGAGGGACCTGGGATTTCTCCCGGCTGTGCGTGTCGGACGCACGGTTCGACCCGGGCACACGAGAGGGAGAGGAAAAGAGAGGGGGTAGGAGAGAGAGAGAGAATGAGAGGGAGGCATCAGAAAGAGGCACGGGGGGAAAGGAGAGAGAGAGAGGCGTAAGACCGCCCGCGGCAGGGGCGTAATCGCAATGGGTTGCGGAAGGAAGTAGGGAAAATAAGAGGGACGGAGGGGAAGCTGGGTAGTTCTAGCGCTGGCCGAGGGGCGTCGCCCTCGTCGCCGCGCTCTCGCGCTTAGGGGGCGCGCTCTCAGTGTGGGAGCGGCGGGCAGAGAGGCCGGGCGCGGTGGGCGAAGGGGTCGGTGGGTGCAAATCGGCGGAGTAGATAGGGCGCGGCGGCGGAAGCGTGGGTTCGATCAAACCTCCTCTTTTTTATACGACTCCGGTTCGGGAGATGCATATGGCGAGACAGAGAGAAAGGAGCTAGGTCGTCATTGCTTATTGAAGTTGTTCCTTCGGAAGGAAAGTCACGGCGACGAGATTTGTGACATGAAAGGGTGTGCCATCGCACAAAAAATATCGGCGCAAAGCTTTGTGGACAGGTGTAGAAGGTATTGGGGAGATGGAGAGAGGCGTCACATGCGCTTCTTCCTGCGTCGGCGTGGGAGGGAAAAAACCAGGATGGGAAATCTCAGAGGGGATGCCCGTTAGTACGTCGCAGAATGACGAATGGGCGGGGTCCACCTGGAAACGGAATTTCTTACTTATTCGACACACTGGTCACACGCCGCTTCTCTAGAAGACGCAAAAGGATACACCATCCGTACAGTTTTCAAAAAAGTCACCGTAGGACACAATAAATCAACCACCCCTCTCTCCACCTGCGTCAATAACACTTCAAAGGATCAAAATAACAACAAATAAAGATTAAGCCTCCGTGTCATAAATAAATATACACAACATATAAATATACACTGCCTGCCGAAGACGACGTAGGAGTTTAGATCCCGGGCCAGAAACACGGCGACGAATCGTACATACTTCCGACCCCCGTTTCGGAGAGCACCTCCTCAAAAGAGTACCGTTTTCCCTTCGGAGGAAGAAAAGTGGAACACGTGAGCGGGCAGCGCGGGAAAAAGCTCTCCGGAGACGGGAGTTGCTCTGGGGGGAGAACGGGAAGAAAGAGAAATGGAAAGAGAAGAGGTAGAGTGACGTATGGCGAAAGAGAGAGGAGGAGGGAGGATTTTAGGAGCCAGACCGACTACGCCTCGGCAAGGAGAGAGAAACCGCAGGATAGACGAAGAGAAGAGGCATACAGAGAGCGAGAGAGAGAGACGGCGAGAGGAAGAGGAGGGAATGAGGAGGTGAAGCCGGTAAAAGGGGGTGGAGGGGGGGAGGGGGGTAGAACGTTGAAGCCACGACGATTCGTTAAGCGGAGCAAGTGGCCACACCCTCGTACTCTGGGAGAGGGAGGCGATGAAGAAGCTCCCCACCATTACGGGCAACACCAACACGGGAGGAGGCGTTGAGGGAGGAGTGGGCGGCGGTGAGGATCCGAAGAAGGGCGGTGAAGAGAGAGAGAGAGGGAGAGAGGAAAAAATAAAGGTACGTGCTCCTGACGGCGAACTAGGAAGAAGAGAAGAAAGGGGGGCGGGAAACAAAAGAGGGAAATATGCACAAAGTACCTCTGACATTGATACATTCGGCTCTACTGGGGCAATCATGAAAATCGGAGGAAAAACAGGAGATCGAGCTGATCCCTTTTCTCACTACGAGAGAGAGAGTGAGAGGGAGAAAGGCACTCCGTTCCTCGGGCGACAGAATAACCGAAGGAAGTAAGGAACGAGGAGATACATGGACACGACGTGGATTTGGGACGTGGAAGGGGCAAGGAAAATAATCCGTATAAAGAGGTCGATTTTTTTCGGAGAAAACGAATAAAACGCCCGGAGATGGAGTGGTGGTGGAAGGGTAGAAAAGGGATAAATAAAAATGGGAGCCACTTTATGGCGCGATACTGGGATAGAGAAAGATCTGAAAGGGGTTAGGAAGGAGGCAGATGATAGGGGATATAAACGAACAAGAGACAGCGACGAAGAAAAAGTAGCCGCGAAATTCGTCGGCGAGGTGAAATAAAAAACATCAAGACGGATTACGCTCGGAATAAAACTGGTGTAGTCGGTGTGGGAAAAGGAGGAGAGAGAGAGAGAAAGTGAAGCCGACTCACTTAAGAGGGTCGTGATGAAAATAAATAAAAAGATAGTGAACGTCGCACGGCGAGCTGTGCGCTCGCGGTGTAGTGCCGGGAGAAGACGGCGACGACCGCGGGGTTATTCGGAGCGTCGTTCTTCGTTTTGTTTTTCTACTCTCTGGGTCAAAGAGTAACAACCCGACAGAAGTCCTTTAAAAAAAAACGCGTGTTTTGTGAAAGTGAATATATTAACTCTACCAACTCTCGGGAAAAAATTAATGGCGGAAGGTTTGCAAAATGGGGTAAGAGGTCTTTTTTTTTTTTAAAGAAACGGAAAAAAAGACCAAAAAACGGTGGATGAAGAGCACGGGGTAGTTATTGAAGGGTGTTTAAAGAGACAAAAGGGGATTCTTATGTGTGAGCGTCAGTGAGAGTGCAAAATGGAGAAAAAAAGAAGATGGGGCGAAAGAAGGAACCTTGCGGCACTCCCACTGAAGAAAGGAGAGACTTTCGGCGGCATATAAGTTCCCCCATTCACCCTCTCATCCATACCTCTCCTTCCACACAACCTCCTAATACAACCACGCCCCTCCTACCCCGTTCGGGAACGGCAAAAGGTAACGACCTACTCTCTCTCCCTCTCTAACGAAACCCTTATAACCTACTACCCTCCGCCGTCAAACCCCTCGACTCCTCCATTCTCCCTTTCTCTCTCTCTCTCTCCCCTTCACTTCCCTTTGCCAAACTCCTCTCCGTCATCCGACCGCCTCGTTCCCCTCCCAGCTTCTCTTCGAGCTTACCACAATCCCTCCTCGTCTAAACTACACCCTGCCCTGTGTTCGATTTCTCCGCCCTCTCTCCTTCCCTATCCCTTTCTCTCCAATCCTCTCCCCCTCTCTCCTTCCGTACACGGCGATTTATATCTTACCCTTCCCTCCTCTCCTTGCCCCCTTCCGCTCTCCTTACCCACGCTGTTTCGTGATCGTTTGGCACGAATCGGGACCGATGTCGCGCGTGCTGAATTTCCTGCGTAATTTTCCAAAAGGGCGTCCAATAAAAGGTTGAGTGAGTGATGTGGCATAAAAGAGCTTTTCATTGGATTTAATTGCGCTGTAGGAGAGAATGGCTTCCGGATTTGAAAAGTCAAAAAACTTTGATTGGAGAGGGGATATTTATTAGCGATCCTTCGATATGCGAGGTAAAAATTGATAAAAGCGCTTTAAGCACTGCATGGTTGATGGCATTTAGTACATTAATTACTAGGGAAAGAATCGCGTCTGAGCGATAAATTACAGTGAAATAACCATAGTGTGATTGCAACTCAACGATTATATTTTTCGTTAAAGCTTACTCCAAAATCGTTGCGGTGATTTTGACATACGCGTATTCGTAAACTTTGACACTCAGAGAGAATTGATATCCAGAAGATTATAGATTAAAAAAAGGGCACGATAAGTAGCATTCAAAATATATTTTTGTGATTAAGTCATAACTACCACATTACTCAACTGCAACTGATCGTCAAAGCATATTAAAAATCGGAGGATTTAATAAAGGAATTGTTTTCCCTTTCCATCCTGAGTAAATCCTACTGCTTTAAAAAAAGATAGCGTATTAATTTCCACAAATGCGCCATATAATACTTTTTAGATAGTCCATCATGCACATCAAAATTTTAAGAATAGAAATTTTGCGTTCATACGTCAAATTATAAAATGAGTCGAAACGTCCTAATGAACGAGCTCATAAACAATAAAAGGCAAGGCATACATTTTTAATTCGGTAGACGCTGCAGGATACTTTTTAAGATATTAAAACCCCATAATAAACACCCGAAAGAAGACCCCTCTGGATGCCGCACAAAAAAAACTACACGATCCGTCACGTAATTATTTGGACGGCGTATTAAAATTCCAGTTCACGTGACCTCTAAGTGTGTTAGTGACGTAAAGAGAGGAAAAGGATGTAAGAGTGGGGTACATGGGCAGAATCCCTTCTTGGTTCCTCATCTCGTATTTCACGCTTTTCATCTAAGAAAACATAGGAAGCGCCAACACACGCGAACACTCGAACACACATAACTTCGTCTCTTTCTTTCTCTCCGCTCCTCCCTTAAAACCCGTTTCTACCCTCTTAAAACCGCCTCCCCTCGCCCCTCCCCGCCCTCCCTCCTTTTCCCTCGCCCTTAAACCGCCAGACCCCCCCCCCCCCAACTTCCTTCGCATTGATCTGTGCCCCCACGCAGTTACGGGGATGCCCCGCCTATAATGTTCAAACGTTAGAAGAACCATTCTCAGGGAAAGGGCGAGAGAGGTGGGGCGAAAAGGCGTCTTTACCCAGCTACACACCCAAAACACGCCACAAAAATTCATTTCCCTTTCTCGAAAATTCTTTTAATTAAAATACCGACGGCTTCGGCGTTATATATATTTCTTCGTTCTTAACGACGCAGGGCGACTTCCGACATAATTTTCCGGGAAGCGATTTCTGAAATTATCTCCTCCGCTTCTACTCCCAAATTTCTTTTCGCATTAAAAATTCGGATTCGCAATATGACTTGATTTTAATACTTTTTGCAAGTGGAGTGATAAAAAATAAATACCCCCTTGTGTTATGAGAATGCGAAATTGTGCCATTTTCTACAGACCTTATGCTTTTGCGGCTCTATGAGTTATTAATTAAGTCTGTTTTATCCCCGCTATATTTTATGAATTATTAAAGAGTGATTAGTGTCCGAGTGTTTTGCTTCTCGAGAACACCGCTTTAGTAATATGCCTAAGTAATTTTAAATTGCACCCGTACATTAAAGAAAGTTACGTTAAAAGGTATTTCGGTTTTTCGACTACCACATTAAAAAGATTCAATCCCACGAAGAATAAAATATTAAATCAAGGTAGGACTTAACTTGAGACTTAAAAACGACAAACCTAATGACATAAACACTAAGACGGTAAAACAGTCTAATACGCTACGCGAAAAAATTAAATTAGCTAAGATCCCCCTCCGTGGAAAATATTTTAAACACAAACGAATACAAAATGGTCTACCCAGTATCACGGCCCGGAGCCATCTCCAAGAAATGAAATTTTCACATCGCCGTAACCTGCCATCATTAGGCCGAAAATGAGCTAATGCTTTCATTAATAATCGTAACAAACGACGATGCGGCCGACCAATTACGTAAGGGTTGAGAGTCCCAGCCGGCGGCTGGATACACGACCTGTATGTATTTGATAAGGGGAGCGAGGGGAAAACGGGAGAAGCAAAAAGAGAGGGAATATATCTCGTCACCCTCGGGGAGTATAAAACCACCCAACCCTACGCGAAAGAGAGAGACCATACTTGAACGAGGAAGGGGGGCAAAAATCCCACTCCCTTACCTCACTTCCTTTTTTCCTCTCTCTCTCTTTATCTCTCCCTCTCTCAAGGCTGATGCCACTGCCTCGATGACCAGCTTGGCCTTTCACGCGACGCGCACGCGCAGTCTTGGAGCAGCTCTGATTTATCCGACCCACATCACGGCGTGAAGGGTGGCGGACGGGTGGGGGGGCGGAGTTTGAGTTATGGAGAGAAAGCAAGTGGGGTGAGAGGAGGGAGGGAGTTTTAGAGACACCTCCTGACTGCGCACTCTCTCTCCTCCTCCCGGCCTCACTCCCACCGGCTTCGCCACACCCCGCCACTCACTATAACAGCGACAACCGCGCCACGTGTCCATTCTCCTCCGTCTTCTCAGACCTCTCCTCTCAAACTCCCTCCGCGCACTCGTCGCTCCACCGCTGTTCTCCTTTTTCCCACCCCGAAACCAACCTCCCCCCGCCGAACCCGCGATTTGAATTATGAAGCGACCCGTTGCCCCACGACTCGTTATGAAGAGTGAAGCGGTTACCCGTGACTGCGGCAGTTGGCAAGCACGTGGGAAAACGACGAGATATTTCTCTTTTTCACGCGCTCTGCCCCTTTCTTCACCAACACCTATCTCCCGCACTGAGCGATCGTCGCCTTTTTTATTTACGAGTCTATATATAACCAGAGAGACGAGAAGAGACAGTTAAGAAGGTAAATTTAAAGACGGATGATTTCATTATTATATCTAGAAGAAACATTGGCGTGATTTTAATTTTCTTGTGAATATCGTAACAGGGAAACCCCAAAAGCGAGGTGTGTTGAAAAGTATAATGTGAAGAATGGAGTAATTGCAGAGACAAGGCAGAATAGATTTATTGTGTGGAAAAGTGTAGGAGTTAACGGAAAACAATAAGGAAAGAAGGTTGTCAGCAATAAAAGATGAAAACGGTCAACTATGATCAGAGCCAGAGGATATGAGGAAATGAAGGAAAGAGTAAATTGAGGACTTAAATGGAAAAAAATTAACTGTCGAGAGGGAGAGGAAGATCTTCGTAGACTATGACTACGTTAGTCCAGAAATACTTGATAAGGAGATTGAAATGAGTATTAGGGATACGAATTCAAAGGAAGCAGTAGAAGTTGATCTCCCAGAAGAAATGTTTAAGGAATTACGAAAAGAGGAGAAACAGAGTATTTATAAATTGTGTAGAGTAACGCACATGACGAGGAAGAGTGGCCAAAGGACTTCGCTTGTTCTGAAGAAAAAAAGCATATTAATGTAAAGGTTATAAAAGAAGTAATTTCATTTTGCATCCAGTTAAAATTATTCTCAAGATGTTGATAGGAAGGCTGGAATATAATGAAATAAATGTAGACCACTTCGGGTTTTGGTAAGGACTTGGCACTAGAGACATCATAGGAGCGAGGAGGATTTCGGTAACAAGAAACGTTGTATGTAACCAGGATGCATTCGTGTACTTAATGGCATATAGCTAGAGTTTTATGACAAACACTAACGTATGTGTAGAGTGAAATACGAGTAGATTGGGGAGATAGGCGTTTAATCATAAATATTTATATAATCGGACTAGAGTAAAAGGAGAATCGGATAGAGAACTCTACAAATACGAGCGAGGCAGGTTTTCCGATTCCCTCCATCACCGTTTAATATTTATGCCAAAGAAATAACAAGCGAGGCGTGGGGAAATGTAGACACAGGTGCAAAAGTAGGAGGTAGCTTAGCCAAATCGGATTTCTAGATGATGAAAGGTTAACGGGTAATTCGGAAAAGAGCTTGCAGATGCTAATTAGTTCCTTAAACGAAATGGCAAAAGAATTCAGAATGAAGACTAAGGTCATACGATTTACCAAGAGCGGGAATCAGGCCAATGATAGTGGTTGGGTAAAATCTGAAAAGGGTGAAGTGATTTACTGTTTTTTGTAGTATTCTAACCCAAGATGGAAAAAGCACGAAATAGATCGAGATAAGGATAGCAAGAGCAAAGGAGGCATTTATTAGACGACACTTGTTGACAGTCAGTTGGATAAAAATGTTAAGATGAGATTAGTGGAAACTTTCACATGGGCTAAGAAGAAAGAAGATGTGAGCAGATTAGAGGTGTTTGACATGTGAGTATAGCGTAACTCGAGTAATAAGGGAAAGATAAAAAAAGGGTGGGTCAAAGTCAATAGGCAAAGATCTGTTGAAGGAAATCAAGGAATGCAGGGCGCTACAAAAGATGCAAAGAGGTAAGAAAAGAAAAGGAATATAGATGCATTAAAAGAAGGGGACGTGGATGAGAAGGTGAAAGAAAGGCCTTGGATGGGACAGGTTGGGTTGCATGTACCAAAATCCTAACAACAGGTAGAATAACTATGTCGATGATGATTTTCTATAAAGGATTTAAAACAGACGCTATATTTTAAAGGTGAAAACGGGTAGTTATTCATAAAAAGGAAAGTATTAATGAAAACGTGGACGGAAATTTAGTTGAATATTTATCAAGGGAGTAATAAAGGTTTGAGTGAATACCACCAATAAAAGTTTTTAGTTACTTTTTTATACATACATAAATTACTCATTTTCCCGATATTTCCTACATACATGCTAACACGCATATTTAACTGGTATTTTAAATATTTAAAACTTAAAGAACGATACATATCTACAATAAAAATAAACAAATAATTCACTGTAACATACTCACAGTTAATGACTATAAATAAGACGAGGTCAGTTCAGGAGTAGACATTTCACTCACCTAAAAGAAATTGAAAGATAACAATTAAAATCTGTTAAGTACAAAATCATACGAAAATAATTTTACAGAAAGAAACGTTGTATATTCATTCTAATGGCAAGAAATTATACTAAATAGATTTTGCAATGTATCCGAAATACATTTCTTGTTAGACTGAGAGACATATGTTATCAAATTAGCACAATTAGAAAATCTACATTTTTTTCAAATCCTATTATTAAGTGGAAACACTAACGGGGCAAATATTTCAAAAATGGGTCCCCATTTCCTTAAATAAATATAGAAAATGCGTCAATAATACAAGAATAAATAAGGTGAAATGAAGGTAAAAATTGCACATTCCCGATAACCACAAACATGCTTCTGCTATTAAACAACATATATTATAAGTGATGAGTTTGTAACACTTTTCATTGACAATTTACGTTATAATAACGAAAGGGCTCCTCCTATCCAGAACATAAAACCAAAAACATAGATACGCATATAACAATAAAAGATAAGCACAAATATATACAGGTAGCAAATACATCCAAACGCTGCAATCAGAGAACTGCGAGACGAAAACTATTCAGAGTTTCTGATCGATCCTCATGAAATATTCAACACTGGACGATACGCAGCGATTATCACCCACGTTAATAACCCATCCAGCTGGACGACGAAAATGGTAGCAAATTTAAGATATGATAATGACTCATTCCACGCTGAGAGAATTATGCAAACTTTTACGAAGGGAAAAAAAACAAACGATGCGCATCCATAACTCCACCGCCATAGAAAGAGAGATGGAGAGTGATAGCAGATTCCGCATATCACCACGTAATTACCGTCTACTCATCCGACTTGGACTGCAATTCACAGCGGTAACAAGCGATCCTCGCGAATTAAAACAAAAATATACAGAGGGAAGGCGTGATCTAGACTTTTGAAGATGCGTCCATCTCACGCACGAATCCCGCATTTTTTCCGTAAAATTAAGAGAAAGAGGAAGAATACAGAATAATCGTACACCTTATCCACGTGTTCCCCTATGACCAAGAAAGGAAAGATACGAAGAGAGAAAGATATAAGAGGAAGAGAGAGATATAAGAGAGGAAAAGAGAGAAAGGGTGTGTGTGTGTGTGGGTTCCAGCAAGGCGGGGATTGTGGTATAAAAAGGGTTGAGGAACTCGCGCCTTGCACGGCCGTGCCCCACCCTACCCTATCTCCTTACCCCACCTCCCAACTTCCCAAAAACCCCCAACCCGAGACAACCTCTTGTGAACCGAGGAGAGAGGGGGAGAAGGCAAGGTAAGAAGGAAAGAAAGAGAGAGAGAAAAGGGGTTCGCTATACACGGGTGAGTGGGGGGGGGGGGGGAAGAAAGAGAGTTCGGTGGGAAAGAGGGTTGGAAGGCCTTCCGTGAAAGGGGCAACCAACTCCTTGCGTGACTTCACCACAAAACGGGTCGATGGAAACTTCAACACTCGCCCTAACTCTCCTCCTCCTCTTCACATGTTTTCCTCTCTATCTCACTCCCTTCGTAACCTCTCCGTCTTTCCCTCGGGGTCTCGGTTTTATTTTCTCTCTCTCTCTTTCTGGCTAAGGGGGAGAAAGAACGGATGAAGAGAGGGAAAGAGAGCCAATGTTTAGAATGGGCGCTTTGATTGAGGATCGTTCGACCTCTCTCTCGCGGGCGTGCGGGGGTGAGGGGCGGGAGGGTGGGGGTTGAGGGGTGGGGGGCAGAGGGGTGAGAACGCTCTCCTACTCCCAACAGACCGATCGTACGCAGGGTTAAACCCTTGCCTTCGAACTCCGTGAGAGAGAGAGAGAGGATATATTTTTTTTAAGGGGCGAGTATTACAGAGTATCTACCATTAGGAGAAGGAGAAGGGAGTTTAGGAAAATAACTGCGGAGAACAAACTCGCAAGGGTACGCAGCATTACGACCTTGCTTCACGCAATGATGTTTCGGCACGGAGGGTATTTTCTCCAAGAAACGTATGTAGCTCCGTTAACTATGAGTCGCCTGGGTATTCTCGCTCGCGATCGCAGTGGATACCAGGATTCTTAGACATGAATCACGTTATAGGCTCGATACTTAATTTAAATTAGGCAATACATCATGGAGGAAAGTTTCGCGACCGGATGGAAAATATCATTACGAGCTATTTTCCTTAGGAAAGCTTTTTATTTCTCAAATACGAGTATATACCCACGCTTTGAATAAGGCACGTGGCTTCACATTTTCTTAAGATTCTAGCGGTAACTGAAAAATACTATGACGAAGGAGAGTGGCAATGTGAATTCTCACACTTAAATGACAGTAAACGATACTTAACGTAAAAAAAGATTCATGCGCTAATTTATTCATTTCATATTGCTTCATTTATCTTATTGTTAGTTAAACTGGTGGATACTAGATTGTTAGTCAATCCAATATAATGCCTCATAATCAGTGATAAATAAATTGAATGGAAATTTTATTTGATATATCGAAGGGAAAATACAAATTCGATGCTTTCATTCTTTAATTAATTGCCACTCCTTTTCATCCAAGACGATAGGGATTAAAAATTAACACGTATTCATTTCTCAACTTTCGAGTCATATTTAAATCACCCAGCAAAAGCATCGAACTCTGTACATTATTGTCACACCATTCGCAGCAAATGAAGCCAGTCCAAAAGGGATCCAAAATAACATTTTCCGAGTCCCTTTAAAATGTACCGAAATGGCGGATATTTCGCTGTGTTGACAGAAAGGCAAAAAATAGCCGTCAGTCGCAGGGTGAAAATAAAGCCGTCCGATGCTATTGGTACGCCAGCGGCAAATGCGATTTCAAAATGATGATCCAGGGGCTCGGAAATTTGACAACATCAGGAAATCCCTTGCGCTGACGTTGCAATGCGATAAGAACCGACGCCGCCGCCGCTTAATGAGCTGCTATAGCAGACGACGCCGATGAAATATGGCAACGCCGCAATGACGTCTATATACCAAGGCCCTCCCCGCGGCTGTCAAAATCCGAGATACCCGAAGAGACGACAATTTTAGAGCCCGAAGATTCCGACATCTTATTGAAATCGCTACCGAAACGAAAGGGCGAATGGTGGAGAAGCATAGGGAAACGGAGTAAATCCCTTCGAAACGGCAAGACCCGACAAGCGTAACTGCTGGTAATTATGCTTCTCCTCCTCTCTTTTTCCCCTTGCCATCCTCCTAACCCACACACAGAAAATTTACTTCCGCGTGGCTTTGAAAAAAAATATAGAACTCCTCCCCCCAGACCAAAAACCCCTTTTGGGCAGGTCCCCTTTTCCACTGAAATGACTCCCACCGCCGCCCTCCCCACGCCCCTCCGCCGTCCCCAAAACAACTTGGCTCCTTTCCACGGCATCGCGGCCGCCCCCGCAGAATCCGACCGCCCTAGAGAGAAAATGACCCTCTTTGGCCACGCGGATGATGGAAAGCAGAAAAGATGCGGTGAAACACGAGGGAAACTTCCGGGTCCTTGTCTTTGGCGCTTAACTTCCCTCGGTCGCATAATTCTCGCGGAGCGACACGTTAGCCTCGTAATCTTTAGCTTACAACACCTAAGGGTAACTAATCAGCGGCGGTTAAAGTGATGCTGAAGACAGAACGAGGGAATAAAATAGAAACCGTGACTGTAAGGACTTGAATACATAATCAGCACGTAGACGTAGAAACCGATACCAACATTTTTTAAAGGGAAAGGGAAGTTTAATAAAAACTAATATACAAACTTAAATACACGGCTTAGAAATATGTCGGATTTATGCACGAGAATTAATACGTGTAATCTTCGTGAGCTCTCCTCATCCTCATGTTTCGATCGTAAAAACGATAAAAAAAAAGAACTTTTTTTCGGAAGTGATTAATGTTACACGTCAGACTTTAGCGTGGGAATAAATTCGTTAGCGTAGATGACCTTAACGATAACCGTCCTTGGATGATTCCGTACATCCCGAGGGTCTATGCAGCAGAATGTGACAGGGAAGGAGAGAAGGCAAAATCCGAAACGGAAACAACGCCCGGGGAAAATGCGAACTGCCGCCTCATGACATTAAACAAAAAAATAATTCAAAACTGTGGATTAATATTTATCACGGAACAACGATTTTAGACTTCAAGCTTAACGCAAATATTAGAACACGCCACATCATCCTTTCTTATGTAGCGAGAGTAGATATATATATCAACCTGACACGGTGAAAATGTTTTGATGAAGAAAAAACTACTCGAAATTGATGGTGCAAACCATAAAATTGGAATCCAAGAGCGAGCGAATCGCGAGAGAGCATCGCGCCAAAAGACTCAATTTTTAACGGACGTTACAGACCACAAATTCCCGACGACGAAAATGATCGAGGAACCAGTAACGTATACCGCTTGCGAAGAATCCGGAAGACCTTAATCGAATCCGATGGAAGCGGTGATAGCCAACGACCGGGAGAGGATGTGGGAGGACGGCGAGGAGGTAAAAATAGAAAGAGAGAGAGAGAGGTGGGGAGGGCGGAGAAGAGGATAAGCGCACGACCGGGAGAGGGAGATGTGGAAAGGGCTGCCAATGATGACTCAATGGTGCGGAAAGGGGCGATTCGTCGGACTAAGAGCGGAGAGGGAGAGAGGGGAGGGGGGAGAGGAGGGGGGAGGGGGGAGAGGGGAGGAGAAGCCAAGGCGCTGGAAGGAAAGGGTTGGGGAGAGAGAGAGAGAGAGGGATACCTAGACCGGAGACGGCAGGGAAAGAATTAAAAGTGAGAATGATTTACGGTTCGAAGTACGTGTGTGGCTGGGTGTGTGCGGGGGCATAGACCCCCCTCTCTCTGCCCCCTTCCCCCCCTCTCTCTCTGCCGCCCCCCTATCCTCCCTATTCCCTCGCCCGAATAGAGATTTTAATTGGGCGGAATCGAGCGATGCTTGCGTCCCCGTGCGGGAGGAAGAGAGAGAGAGAGAAAGGGAGAGAGAGTAGACGAAGAGGATAGATATAGGACGGGCGAGCCACGTAAATACGCGTGTGTGCTCGAGTGTTCAAAACCACCGCTGCGCTATTTCGACCGTCCTGTTTGTTTGTGTGTGCGTTTCACAGTGGTTCGACACAGCTTTGCTCGGATGCGCGAGTAATTCAGTCGGCGCCTGCGCCGAGGACGCAGTTATGTAGTCGCAGAGAAGACTGAACGAAAAAAAACACACCGTCGGACTGCTGGATTTGCTAAAAAAAAAAACCTTTTCCACGGGGGTGCTTCAATCCAACACTTCGTCGATATTTGATTCCGAAAGAGAGAGAGAGAGAGCAGCAGAATCGGTAATTGAAGGAGCGACGAGGATGGAAATTGAAAAATTGAAGAGAGGGGAAATAAAAGGTGTGACGTGGAATGGAGTCAGAGGAGTGATGCACACACACACACACACACACACACAGGGGAGGACATGTCTCGAATTAGAGCGAGAATAATCGACGGGGTCAATGCTTAGCCATTTCAACGGTTCTTTTCTTTCCCTCCCTTTTATAAAGGCGACCCATTGAGGCGGCAATTATTGTCCTAGTGATGGATTGCCGGCAGATGGCGCGGAAGGGTGTACTGTACGGCTTAATCGCTCAAGTATTGGAATTCAACTGGAACGATTCGAAGGGGTTAAACTGCCTAAATAATACGTTGCTCTATGGATGATTATGTTCGCGTAACGTCAGTCGGCATAAGTAAACCGATAGAGCGGAAGAGAAATTATTCCGCTCAAAATAATTGACATTCGAGTCAAGCCGAGTATTGAATTTGCCTAGTTGAATCGTTTAGCCGAATTAACGCAATTGTTATCTTCGCGTCCCGCTGATTTGATGCATTTATTAAGAGGCGCTGGTGGGAGAACGCAAGCAATTTACTAGGCGGTAACTGCGGATCCTAGAAACCCAAACACACATCTTTAATAACGCGATGAATTGACGGGTACTGACCAACAAACTAACCGACGTCCAGCTTCAATTTATTAGTTTTACTGACGAAATATAGATGATTTTATTGATCGCCCGTTTTTATTAACGTTGACCAGCGAATATAGTTTCAGAAGACGAGATAATAAACAGTTATTCTCAAGTACGAACAATTGGAGTTGCACTGGACAAAAAAAACGCGCGAAAGACTGGAAAAAAAATTAACGCGTAGGCAGCAGGGTAAACGATAAAGATTCCAGCACGACCGTAAACAATCAAAAATTAATAAGGTAGATTAGGCGAGAGGGAGCAAAATAAGCGGAAGAGGGGAACGCAAAAAACGACGATATAAGGGCGGTGACTCGAACGGCGTTGCCAGCGGTAGACGGGTGGGAGGAAAAAAATAAACGAAAATCTGTAAGGCGAGAGACAAAGCGAGCGAGAGCGTTTTAAAATAAATGAATAAAAATATACCTACGTATGTATGCGCATAAAACACAAACATACGTAAGGGAGAAAAATATTGACGCCATTATTTCGAGTGAGCTAATGAGAGAATGCAGGGCCGCAGCCGGTAGAGAGAGAGGGTTGGGGGAGAGGAGAGGAGCGTGGAAAAAAACGGGCTTGGTGGGAGGAGGTCAGGTCGAGAGGGTGGTTTCGAAATAGCGGCGGTATATCGCGTGGAAAATAAAAGAAGGCGACGAGGACGGTGAGTGAGATTGGTTGTCTTAATTGCTGAGAAGCGGAAAATAAGAACCTGCGGCAAAACTGGGAGAGAAAGAAAAATGGAGGGAGTTAAGAGGCGGCAGGCGGAACGGAGTAAAAGGAGGGGGGACGTAAGAGGAATTTTACGCGTCGGGAGAAAATGGAGGAAGAAAGGGGGAAAGGAAAGAAAGTGGTTGGAAAGAGAGGAAAGGAGGTCAGAAAGAAGACAAAAAATTAAGGAAATGAGGCTACAAGAGAGCAGAGGAAGGATAACGGGAGAGAATAAAGATTAAAACTACAGGTGTCGCAATGAATATAATGGTATATAATGCTTTACCTCGTAAAATATTAACAGAAATTATAATTTTTTTTGCTAAATTGGTATTTTAAATCGCGACGTTAGAATCAAGACTAATCAAAATATATTTGAATGATATTTCAATCGACTAATTTGTAACTGCGATAATGATAATTTTAGCTTCTATCAACAATTTTACAACTATTATTGGTCGTCAATCAGTCGAAAATGTGGCTGTCAGCACCGTGCTACCAATATGAATGCGATCAAAGAAAAATGTAAGTGCTGATGAAAAGTCTACGCAGATAGGTCTGCCTCGATGCTACAGTGGTAAGAATATCCGCTCGGCAAATGGAAGACCCGAGTTCTATTCCCGGTCAAGGCAGAATTTTTATCCTGCTCTTCCAGAATTCTCCATCTAAGGATAATCCACTCCCTTTAATATATCTTTAGATAAGAAAAGAATAAAAACAAATCTGCCAAATGGACTCGTAACTGAATACAACTTTAAAATCAAAACTTTCACACGCACAAAATGAAGCTTCATAGAATCTTGAATGAACACCGAACGACTCCTGGATTGTGTATCCTTATTCTTATGCAACCCAAAGAACACAATTCTAAAGCTTCATTTAAAAAAGTACATATTCCTAAAATTGAACACGTTCAAAATAAACAAGTCCACGATTCGATCAGAGTTTAGGTACCATAGTAAAAATTCTCACGGCTCTAACGCATTCAAACCCTGCGAAATAAGTTATCGAAGATTGGGAGCGAGAGAAAAAAAGGCAACGATTTTACTGCGTCACAAAGCAGCTCGATCACATCAAGGAAACGTCGCATATGGAAACAAAAAAGGGCAAACACAATAACCGACTATGCTAAAAATGCAGGAACTCGCCCGTTAGAGACGAGGGCATAAAATTTCCCTACGTACACATACGTACATATCGAGTATAGAGAGAGAGAGAAAGAAGAGATTAAAGGGGATGTACCATCACGTTCCGTCTTTTCCCTTCGAACCCGTGCTCGCGCACTCCGCCGCGGCACAAAAGGAAAGCCGGATTCATAAGTGGGGTATATACGGCTAGGGCAGCAAGGAAAAAAAAACAATAGACGGCACATAGACGAAGAGACGAAGGATGGAAATTATCCCGTTTTAAAAACGCACGGCGAGACGGAAAAGAAGCAAAATGCGTAAACGAAACTAGGGCAATTGGAGGGGGGCAAAGGTGAGAAAAAAACGTAGCGGAGAAAGGGAATAGTGAAAAAAAGAGGTGGGGGAAGAGAGAGAGAGAGAGATGAACGACGCTGACGGCGGCATTCCAGTCTTTCAATGGCGTGGAGCATGAAAAGCCGCAGCGTCTGAAGAGGGGAGCAAGAGGAGGAGGAGGAGGAGAGGGAAGCGGAGAGAAATGAGGGTTGAAACGACGAAGAGGGAATAGTGAAAGGAAATGAAAGGAAGAGGAAAACACAGCGAGCGAGAGGAAAAGAGGGAAATGACAGAGTACGAGAGAGAGAGAGAGGACGCGAAGAGAGTAGGAGATGATGGTCGGAGAAGAGGCAAAGATAATTTTTTTTAAAACTACGGAGGAAATGAGCATAGCATAAAAAATGAACGGAAAAGGGCAAGAAGACAGAAAATAGGCTTAAAAAGTAATGCGGACGGGGATGCGGGGAATAAGCAGGAATCTCAAGGGGGAGAGACTTAGGGGAAGGGGGAAGAGAGAGGGAGAGAGAGAGAGAGAGACTTGGGGGGAAAAAGGGGGAAGAGGGAATTGAGAAAAGGGTGGGAGATGGTGGAAGCAACGAGGGAGAGAGAGCCAGACTAGGGGGAGGGTAGACGCAAGGATGGGTAAAAGGGCTCCGGGAGAATAATGAAAGGTGGGGGATAGGGAGAGAGTATGCAGAGGGCATTCGTCAGGTCTCCAGCATGCTTAACCTCCCTTCACGCGCTTCCGTCTCTCCCTCTCGCTCTCTCTCTTTTCCACGTACTCTTCTCCTCTTCCGTTCTCATTCCCCATCTACCGCTCCTCCGACGTCATCGCCCCTTTACCTCTCGGCGTGTGTGGGAAAAGGATAGAGAGAGAGAGAGAGACAGGGTGAGGGGTCTTTGATAACGAGGTCACCGGTTCGAATCCAAGTCACGGACGCTTTTCAATTACGGAGTTAATGACATTTAAGCTAGCCGGAGGCTTAGGCGGCGCTATTTTTTCAATTATCCCCAATTATCCGCGAGGGCACGGGAGGGTGAAAGATTGCCGGAAGGGATTAAAAAAATATATTTCGAGCAAATAAACGATAATTACGATGTAATCCCGATGACTCGATTAAAATTGCGATGAGTGAAAAAGAGGAAGTAAATTTGAACACGTACTACGGAAAAACAAAAATCGTCGTACTCATAAATGTCTGGCTGATTATTTAAAATAGAATATACAGCGGAACTCCCGACTATCCGAACGCCGATTACCCGAACATCCAATTACCCGAAACAATTTTTAAATAGCTGCATGTTTCTTGAACCTTATGCATCGATTTTCGGGTATCCGAATGTTCATTTATGAAACTTCGTTGCAACGTTCGGTTTTATCCCGCCGCTTTGAAAAAAACCTTTCTTTCGTCACTCGTGCATTTGGGATTCACTTTTTGCCTTAAACACTCCAAATACCACTCGAATGCTCTCCTTTGCGTAAATGCCGACATAATGTGCCCCACCCACTTTAGGAACCACTTCAATTAAGTGGAAGAACACGTTTTCGAAAGTTATCAATTCTATTTTTAACGGCCTTTTCCGTCTTTTGAAGAGATCTTTTATGGTCCTGGCGATGATGGTTCGAAAGGCATTATAGAGAAATTCGTCGGGCAGTTTTTACTTCTTGGTAATTATACGTGCCTTCTTCCTCAGTGTTTTCTTACGTATCCGCTTTTCAGCAGTTATCTCGGATTTCCTTGGCAGATTATAAGGCACGATATTACCGTAATATTTTGACTAAAAACTGGGTGCGTGGAATAGCGTTTAACGACCAGTAGCGGAAAAAATTCACAGGACTACCGCACCTATTCGTGTTACAGATAAACAATCGCGTTTTGTTACCTTGAAAATTAAAATCATTTTTACTTTTAACTAATATTTACTCTTCCATTTTTTCAATTATCCGAACCATACGCGGTTAATCGGAATTCTACTGCATATGAAAACTGTTCTTTTGAAGGCATTTCGTAATCTTTTTTATAAATATACTTTTATGTAATGGAATGCCTCCTTATTATAAGTAACACTTTATTATAATTCTGGACAAGTTTTTCGCAATAGCGATTTTACCACAGAGTAACTTACAAGAAGCAGTAGTCAAAAGTATAAAAATTTGTTCAACTACTCTTAACTTAAAAGATATTTCATCAAAACGATGTCATGGAAAACGGATAAATTAAAGAAAATTCGACTGAAACGTAACTCATAAAACACGATGTTCATAAACACACATTGCGATAACTCGAAGACAATAATTTTCTCGACCGTTTTCGTAAACGTTAAAATTAGATTAGAAAACAACATATTGATTTTAATAATCGAGCTTTTGGAGACATTCTAGAGCGAGTTGCGAGAACCGCGAGCCGGCTATTTTAAACGCTTTGAACATTTTCGCCAGTAACCTTTAGCGAGATGCAACATCTCCGACAAGAATCGAAAATTCGTTCCCCTCGTTATTTCCCGAAAATAAGAAACTAAGGAAAACGTAGTCTTCTTAAACATCAGACATCCTACATCTACCATCTGCCTCGCTTCCCAAAGGCAACTCACCTACAAACACCCCCCATATCTAACGCAACAGCTCCGCTCTCTTTTTTCCTCTCTCTCTCTCTCCGGGGATTTTCCTTTTTTCTCAAAACAAAGATCCCTAAAACGCACTCACTCACTGCTTCCCTCGCCATTCCCAACTCACCTCGCGGATGACTCACAGAGAGCTGCGCAGAACAAAGAAAACAAAAAAACGACATAAAGTACTGGGGTCGTTACGGTACGTTACTCCGCGAGCCTCTTAAAAAAAAAAAAGCGCCGTCACCGCCATCTCCGCCGCGACGCCTTTCATCCTTACCGCTAGGCACACGAAAACGCGCCTTCCCGACGTCGTCGCCGGCTACGACTCTCCACTCGGAAGCGCATATACCAACCGCGATGGCGACGGGATTGCGAATTCCCCCGGGTCGTGACCGCGCGGAAAGCACACGCGCGTGCGAAACGACTCTTCCTCCCCACTTACCCCTCTTAACTCGATGCATCCATTTTGATCGATCGTCTCGTTTCCCAAAAAGGGGGGGGAGGGGGGGGGGCGCTGTCGGCGTCAATTATAGAATTCGCCTCTCCGATGGGTGGAGGCGAAGGACGTGCGGCGGCTCTTTAGGCGACCGAAATTTGGCACGTACTGCGTACTCGACAGATGAAAATCGAAGGAAAGAAAAATAACTTTATTAAACTTACAGGGATTACATATAGAAGAAGGATTTCCTTCGAGTTGAAAAATAAATCGAATTATATGGCGTTGACTCCATATGGGGGGCCGAAATCGCGGGTGATGTCGAACTCGTTCGATCGATCGGATAAACTAGGCTTGAATAAACCCACCTTAATTTGGAAAAAATATGGGGAAAATATGAAAAACATAAATCCGGAGGAAGAAAAATATTCAAGATTTAAAATGTTCGAGTTGAAGAACTTAAATTTAACGCGTAGGTGCAACGGAGGATAAAGCATGTCATGAAGTGGCGCAGATGGTACAGGGTAATATTTTGGTGTTTTTAAACAAAAAAATACGGTCTCGAACCAGGGAAAATAAACACCAGGAGAGACAAAATGCTAGCGGCTATATTCGGGATATCGACACCGCTTCGAAATTTCAGATACTTCGACATACCCTGTGCATTAAGAGCCGGAGTTACTCTTTATAAAAAAATACCTATTCATCGATCACTTCGACACTTGATCCCGACAAAAAACTTCGATAAATTGAGCGCAAAAAGCTTTCCAGCACCGAAGCGTCAGTTTCACCGACAAGGTCATCTCTCCAACCCGATATGTATATAGAGGAATGGACAATTCTGGTCTAAAACTAGGTAAACTTCCAAAATCCAGGGGTCGGGGTGGATTTCAATACGATGCGATTTAGAATCGGAATTATTTAAACCTTTACACGCTACACACATAAAACATCCGGCATAAAAAACAATACCTATCCACTTAGCAAGTCTGAACTGAAAAATATTACAGAAAAACACAGTCGCCACTGTGCGATTTGTATTCGCCAAATGGCGAAAGGACACCTGGGTTTGTCCAGACCTATGTGTATGCGTGTGTGCAGAGAATAAGAGAGAGAGACAGAGAGAGAAAGAGGGAGGGGCAGAGAAATATATAGAGAAAAACGCGGAAGATGCCGCCGGGCAATATAAAAGCGGGCAGGTGAAACGAGATTACAACGTCGGCCACCGCACCACCAACACCACCGTGCCTTTTGACCACCATCGATCGCCAGCGGAGGACGGAGGGAGGGGAGAGATGAAGGGAGAGGGAACTCCCTCCCTCATTCTCCCTCCCTTGTACCGTGCGAGAAGATTCTCACAGCGTCACGCGGAAAAGAGATGCAGGTGGCGAAGGCACGGATCTTCTCCTCTCCCTCTCCCCTTCCTCCCTTCCCCCCCATCTCTCTCTCCTACTCTAATACCCCTCCCATTTATTTCCTCCCTCTCTCTGCGGAGGAATTCAACCCGTGACGGTAATAACAAAAAAAAATAAAGAATCCATCCCTCCCTATTTCTCTTCCTCCAGACCGCGCAGAATTTCAAAGTTTCCGTATTAAAGGTTTTAATATGAGCGGAACTACGTGGGAAATGTTTCCTAGACACGCCAACCTAGACCTCTGCACATAGACTTAATTGGACGAGTTAAATTCGGATGAATACTTTAATAGCGGTTCCATTCGTTAAGAGTGGGGAAAAATTAATGGGGATATAGGCCCATTAGGAGACCTGCAGGGGAAAAGGAGGGGGAGGAGAGAAAAAAGCGAAATAGAGAGTCGCTGTAGTAATTCATTTAAAGCGCACAGAATTGTTCTTCTTTTTAATTTAAGTGAAATATTCCTTAAATTTTTTAATAGTGATAGCACAAGGGTGTGGTTGCGGTGATTCAAAGTGTAATCGAGCCCTATGCCCCATAAAAGATAATCTTGTCCTTTTATTTTTTAGAAAAACAATGAAATCTTCGATGATAATATGAATTTGCCTATCGAATCATAGCGACGCAACAGACTGCTATTCAGTAATATATCACATATTTAGTGTAGTGTCACATTTACCGATGATACATCATAATTCTTAGAAGAACGAGAAACCTTTTTAACAAACAGATTAATCATTCCTTTAGCTTACTCGGGATCAAGAAACCTAAATCACATTGCACGTAGAGAAAACGCCCGTTTGTAGTCTACTTTAAGCCCTCGGAATATTATTTCAATTAGGTAAAAACAGAACGTTACGAGAGAATTTTTATAAAGCTCACACGTGCATCAAAAGCTTGCTCCAGGCAATGCGAGCAGCTGGAAATATAATAAACACACTGTGAAAAGGAAATCAGTCTTCTACGGAATAATTCATTTAAGACTTAAGTGACAATTACACTCGCCTACATATATGCAAAAAATCGCCGATTAAAAAACAAGAAACCTTAATCGAGAGAAACATTTTTAAAGAGCAAATATGTTCGAAGAGTCGACATAATGTGAAGTCGGTTACGCGAGTAGGAAAATATTCCCCGCCATAATGAGAGAAATGGCTGCGAATTCGCACTACAAAATCCCCGTCAGAGGCATTCGCTCGAGAGCGAGTCATATCGTCGGGGCTCTGAATCAAAAGAAACTGAAACGATTTGAAAAGAGGGATTTAAAGCCCTCCGTTGCCGACTCGCCACTAACGGGAGCATTAATTGATGCGGTTACGGTCTTCGCGGTGTACATTCGATTGAGTAGACGCGATCCAAGGCAAGGGGAGCGTTCATTCATTAACCTAAAAGACTGAGACCTCTCCCAATCCAGGCCGGTTACGGAAACAGGTCGCGTAAAAGAGTCGTAATTGGGACGTAGAATCGACGATACTCCTCATTCCTGTTCTCAACAAGCTACGAGTGTATCAGATGCGGTAGATAACCAACTCACCCACATTTCATGCAGACAAAAATACGGGCTTCCGGGTGCGAGGGAAAAACCCTTTCATTCTATTAATATATCTCTTTTTATTCTCTCTTTACATAGAATACATTTTCTAGGAAAGTTTCCGTTAAAATGACCTAAACGTAAAAAACGCACCTACATGTTTTTTTTTTAAATCTCAAATAAAATGGAATAATAAAGAATGTGGACAATATTTTTTATTTATCATGCCCACGATAATACAATAGTACGAAATATTAAAGTAACTACTTGGCAATCATTATCGCTGAAACAAAACACCCTAATTCAGGAAAATTCTTAACAGCATTTTCAAGATTTGAATTAAAAGACGTTTTAGTGAAATTGTTAAAAATGTTTTTCTTTCCGTAATAAAAAATGAGGCGTTTACACCAAACTGACCATTTCTGAATTAGTTTCGTCTGGCGCAACATTATTAACTTTTCACCTTTAAACTGACTAAGAGATATCAAATAATTAATTTGTCGTTGAAAATAAAAAAAATCAAAAGAAATTATTTTGGATGCTTGCGGCGGTAAAATAATTATCAATAATATTCTGTGTGACATGTGGCGAGGGAAAAGCACAGATCCTTTCACGTAGAGCCGGAACAAGGGCTAGGCGAACGAGGCAACTGCATAGGGCGAAGCACGCTTAAGGGCCCAACGATTGACAATTTGCCCTTTTAAGAGTAACGTTTTATACTTATTATTTGAAAAAAAAATATTTTATTTTACTTATACACTGTTAACAAACTACAGTTCTAAGAGGTAAAATTATCTACTGTATATTTTCATTCGGAGGGGAAGCGTAGTCTTCAAAAATATTTTGCACCGGCTCTGCTTTCACGTTATATATTAAATCCTTCCGATGCTAGGATTAATAAAGCAATAAGATTTAATTAGCTCAACTTCCACATAGGACATGATTAACTCTTGCAGCCATAAAACGGCACAATCGACCGGATCTAGAGTTTGACTATATGGTGGCCGTTCTCAGTGGAATTACGCCGATCGATATTTTATTACTATTTAACAGAAATGACTTCATATCATAAACGATTCTGCAGATAAATCAACTGCATCTGAAATATTATAACGAAAATTATAAAATATGAATCCGGTTTTATAAACAATTTTATATTATAACAATAAGTCATTCAGTTCACCCTGTATACTAAGTTACCTTGACCTACAAAAAACTATTCAAATCTTAACAATTCCACAGAACGAGTTCCCCAGCAACACCATTTCAAAAACATAAAGCCAATGAAGTAATCCGGGTAAAAAAAATCCGCGCGGATCCAACCGCTCCCCCCCCCCCCCCCCCCCCCCACGCCTGCTGAAAACATCATTCGAAACATTCCTCAAATAAATGCCCGCATCAAGCGATCGTAAACATTTTCGCATTTTCGAAATAATACGAGTCGAGAGGAAAGAGAAGCGTAGGCTCACTAACAATACGTACGTCGCCCGCACTCTCCCCTCGCAGGCAGCACGACTAAAACACGCGAACACATGTGCCTCGGGGAAGGATTTTTTTCCCCTCCTGAAAAGCACGAGGAGAGTGGAGGGTATTTGGTTTGAAAAGAGAGGGGGACGGGAGAGGGCGCGTGCGTGCGAGCGCTGCTGCGGCGCAAGGAAGAGGACAGCCATGAGTGAGAAGGGAGAAAACGAGGTAATGAGGCAATTTCACGGGGCCTTTGTCTCGGTGGGAGTAAAAAAAATTAGGAGGGAGCAGCGGTGGGAAAGGAAAAAGGGGGAACAGTCCTGTAATAGTTCTTTCCCTTTTCTACGGCCTCAAACGTCTAAGTATCTGCTTATAAGCAGGACAGGTCGCATTAGATTTGTAATATAAACACTTTCGTTGTATGCATATAAAAATAAATACAACGGTCGATAGAAAAATTAACCTTATTTAAGAAGCTCCTACAGCTGAACGAGGAATGAAAGAGGAAGATAAAATCTGCGATAAATTATTTTCGAATATAGAATGTTAAAACCTTAAAATGTGAATTATTTTGGCGCGTCGGTTTGTGTAAATCAAAGAAAGGGAAGAAAGTTCCTTTATAAAAGCAGGCATTCGCTCCTTAATTACATAGTTACATTCCAGGAAGCGATAAATTAACGGACCAACATTTCCTGTGACGGAGGTATGCGCTCTTCGTTTCAAATTACCGATGGCAGGCCTTAAAATTACGCGGAAACACCGATGATCTAACAACATCGGTACGCGGGCCCCATGATGGAACAGCACCGAAGCCGCGGGCCGCATTCCAGGTCGCCGCCCTTCTCAATCCTTACCCTGTTCTCTATTCTATGCATATTCATTCTCTTCTTCCGCCGTCGGAGCACCATCTGCTGTTGTCAAAGAAACTAGTTCACGCCACATTAGTCTTGCTTTGTTTATAGTTTCTTCGAGCTTGCTAAACATATCGACTGCTGCTGCAGCACACTTCCTTGGTATTAATTCTAATAACTCGGTATACTAACAAGCCACTACTCGAATAAATATGGCTAATTACGCCACGTCTTTAGTGTCTTTCATCTGTCAACTTCTAACACATAAGTAATGGCCTCCTTTGAAAATTCATTTAATTGCCCACTAATATCGCCAGCAAAGCTCATTATATTCGCAACTTTTCGTTGAAAGGAAATTATTTTCAAATTCGGCCTCTTTTCCGGACTAATACATGTCGGAATTCATCGAATTTCTTGGTATTAACTCCAATACGCAAAGACTAGCATTTACAGTGAATTTATTTGTATTCAACACCTTTCTAAAAACGCGTTGCTGCCTTTGCAACGGACAATTTATGCCGTCGATGTGTATTAACGTAGATTTTGACTAAATTACTTTCATTTGGGAAGAAAGTAGACTGCTGACAAATCAAAGATGTAATATGGTTATTTACTTGAGTAAAGAAATATAAACTTTCCCACATTTCTTGAAGTCATAAATTTTTCGCTTACCAGTTTGGACTTGCACATATTTGGTAATATTGCAATAAAATTAAAGTCATTTGGGTACTTATCGGTTATACCCCGATAAGTATCGTCATTTGTATTATAAGGTAAATAAAAAGGCAAGGAATTCTCTAAAATAAAAACGTTGTTCTGTAAGGAACGCAAGATGGCCGACAGCGAAATGTAGTTCTCATTCTGCCCGATAGGTCGGCGCCACATGTACGTCAAAAACTCACCTTTCTTTCGGCGAAAACGACAGGAATTTAATATAATATTAGCCGTCGTCTGTTGGTTGATTGGTTGGTCACGCTATGCAAACGCTAATAACTCGAGAAATAATAATGATAGAAACGAAATTTTGTAGGGATGCTTGATTAACACTTATTCAGAGAATGACAAATTTAAATCGCGAAAATATTCCTTGGTTCGTCTCCAAGTGAGGCATTTCCATTTCCCATTACTTAACATGTAAAACGTGATTTTTCAACGTGCAGGCTTTTATTCATTTGGAAATTAAAATTAGAAGAAATTAACAGACGACCTTCGGATTTGAACCATTATTAAGAAAAAGTTATAAAGTTTCTTATTCCGTTCGTCTTTTTTCGCCCACAGTTCGAAATATTCCTTGTTAAACGTTTAATTTGCATATTTTGTGGAAATCTCGCCATTTTAACGTGATGTTGCTATGTCGGCCATTATCATTGTTACACCTCAAATTACTATTATTGTATACATCCTTCTGGGAATAAGCGTGCCTTGAGTGCTTCAATACGAGAGAGAGAGAGAGAGGAAAGAAGGGGAGAGATTGGCGTGTTTTGTTGAAAATAAGTGTATTAACGTAAATATAAAAAAATTTAAGTATCACCAGTGTCATTTTAGAAAAATTGGAAATAAAAAGCATTATTAAATTAAATTATTTGTAAACCATACATGCTTACGAATTTATATTGTTATTCCTCGAATTAATTTCGTAACAATGGCCGAAGTTTGGAAACGAATATAAATTAAAATTCAATTAAAAGTAAAAGGACATTTAAAACTGTTAACAGGCAATTTTCGAAGAAACAACAGTGGATCTTTTAATGAACTGATTTGTTTTTATAAACGGAATTTTGGTGCATATTTAATACAGAGTAAGTAATCCATTCAAATCTAATAACAGTGGCTATTATAGCTTAAAGAAAGAACTTTATTTATTCACTTTACAGAATGAATTAATTTTAGGCTAGCATTGCCTATTATAAAAGGAGTTACTTTGGAATTTACAGTACCTATGTAAAGTGGAAGTTGTACTGAACTGACTCAACTATATTCAAAGCAAAAATCAATTTAAAACTATTGAAAGTTGTTGTTTCGGAAACTGAGAAGTCCAGAGTGGTGAGCGGACGCTAAACGATATTAAGGTACATTTTATTCCAAAATCTATTTAAAGTATTATCAGAGGCAATTGAAGATTGAACAAATTTTTTTGTTACCGGAATTCTGCTTATTTCACGAAATTGAAATGCTAATGCATTAATCCATTAAAATCTGTTAAGAGTGGCTATTTTAGTTGAAAGAAATATATATACCTACATGGTACTTTTATTCACTTTTCAGAATGAATGAATTCTAGGTTAACATTGCATATTATAAAAGAATTTTCTTTGGAATAAGAAGTTTGTTATGTGGTTATTTTAACTGAATTGAATCAAGTTCTCTTCTAAGTTTGAAATCCATTTAAAACTGGTGAAAGTGGTTGTTTCGGAAAATGAGAAGGACAGAGTGGTGAGCAGACAATAAACGATACTGAGGTACATTATATTCCAAAATCTATTTAAAGTATTATCAGACGCAATTGAAGATAGAGCCAATTTTTTGGAACCGGAATTCTGCTTATTTAATGAAATTGAAATCCTAATGCTATAATCAATTTAAAACTAATAGCAATGGCTATTTTAGTAGAAAGAAAGGTACTATTTTATTCACAAGGAATTTCTGTGAGATTTTAGTTAATTAATTAAAACAGACATAATATAGAAATATTCGATAGTTAAAACAGTGAACAATTTTATTCTTGCGATTTTTACATGTTGCATTGACGAAAATTTAGATTCATTAAACCCACTGAAATTCAACGGGCACTTATGCTAGTATATAATAAACACTTATGTTTGTTTATGTACGGTTTTACGATAAACAATTAGTTTATTTTTTTGTCAATATGGATCTCCAATACAATGATCCATTCAATCGCCAAGAGAATAGTTTACAATGTTGAAATAAATTGGTGATTTGTTTTTGTTCAGATAGTATTCAAAGAAATTATTCCGCTGATTGATTAATTAGTTAGTTTTTAATTTAATTTTCTAAAAGTTTTATTTACATAATGACGGAGAATATTATTGAGGATTCGAGTAAGCTTTCTTTCTTCGTAAGTACACAGTACAATTTTAAAACAATCATAACGTTAAGTGCACGAAATTTCGTTATTTTTCCTACGTTATATATGTATACATATAATTATTTCCCCCTCTTTGCACAACGACAATTATATGTAGCATTGACGAGAACAAGGTGGTAGAAGAATATCAGAATTTTATAGCCGAAAATAAAAACCAAAGGTATTTACTAAACGACAACAGAATATTCACTAGAAATGTAATATATGACGAAATATTTCATATGTAATAGTGTGCTATTAATTATTTTAAATGCAAATATTAATAACCAATCTATCTATAATTCTTCCGTTGATATTTCAACGGGAATTACACTAGTTAAATATTTTCCCTAGCATGTTTGCTGCTAACTCACCACCGGCGGCATAAGATCACGGGGCATGTCGGTAAATTCCATTTGCGCCATACTTTCAGGATTTATTTGGCTCTATTTCTCTTAAATTTTAGACTTTTTAAGATCTACAGTAACGTCATTGGTTCGACTCCAAGAGCGATTCATTTATTCATTTGTTTAACACAGGAATGGGAGTCGGATATTTTTTATTTGCGTTTTAAAACTTTTTTATAATCATCGTACAAGATCTTCACAATTCATTTCTCTACATAGCTACACTTCGACAGCGTCTCTAACTTCCTCGAATGTTGCTAAACCAAACAGTATATTAAACGCGGCCCACGCACGTAACCTTCATTAGATTAAATCTAATATGAAAAATTAGACCAAGAATAGTGTTATTAAAATGAAATGTCAATAATGATGTAGAGAACCATAAATGTCAGTCAACTTTCCTTCCTCTTCCTTGTCTGACATTCACGGATAAAATTAAATTTTGCCAGGTTTTACACAGGTGACAGAATGAGATATTTAAAACCACCGCAATACCCATTTCAAAAGGGAACAACATGTTCGCCAGAAAGGGTATATTTTTACACCTTCCTCGCTGACAAGCATAAATCACGAGCCCGTAAAAAATTTCACGCCACACCTAAGCAAAAAGATCCATAAAAAAACCTTCCTGTTAGCTTATGTCAGGCCACCTTTTTACGTTCCTTTTTCGGGTGAATATGAGAAGAAATAACGTGAAATGAGATACAACAAAAGGAAATAAAAATGAATCCTTTTTTTTTCGAGCTCAACGGTAAAATTGTACATCCGATCGAAATTCATTTAATGATTCAATGACACAAACACAGTCGTATTAAGAGTTTATCGGTATGTTAGTTACTGACTAAAGCGGTGCCCATATTCTTTGCAAAAAATATTATTTAGTACATCTACTTTAGATGCACTAACCGCTACACTTAAAATTAATAGCATGAATTATTCGGAAACCAAGTATTAAAATATTAAGGCGACTCCAAAAGAGCTGATACTCTACGCTATGACACAATAAATAAGCAGACCCTAGACAAACATAAAGCAAAACTATCCTAAGAATAACGAACAATTTAACAGGCAACTTCAAATACGTTAACACAGACAAAGATTTTGGTGTCGAACTTTATTTCTTTTCAAAGACGTAATCATTATTACAGCTCTAACAAGCGTAAAAGCTGCCAGGGTAAAAAAAATCGACAAATAAAACCACGGCGATCCTTTTAATGGATACTATCGAGCACAAACGACCATTCAACGAGTTTTTCTCACGGATGAATACCTACATACGGACTAGACTAGACAGATTCATTGCGAGGAAGGGGAGAGGGGAAACGGAGGAAGAGATATAAAAACCCCTCCAATCACACACGGCCAGGCGCTCGATAAAAAAAACAAAAAAAGAGACGAGAAGGGCGCGCTTCAGAGGAGTTCCGAAAACAACAACGGGACCATAGGGAACCAGATAGAGGAGGAGATAAAAAAAACGACACACACGCGAGCAGATCGAAAGATTAACCAGGTTTTCCTCTCGATTGGACTCCGAGATGTGCATCCGAAACGTACGGTTTCGGGAAGGCAGAAGAAGGGGATATCTGGCAGTAAGAGTGCGTGTGTTTCGACCGCAGCGAGCGTCCTTCCCGAAGCTCTCGTTCCTCCTCCGGATTGGGAGGAAAGAGGTTACCCAAATGGGGCAAAGAGAGAGAGGACCGGAGGGGATGAAGTGGGAGGGAGAGGAAAAGGACCGAAGAGTGCACGAGGAATAGGAGAGGGAGTCCCGCAAAAGCGACGGCGTTGTAACAGGCCCCGATGAGTTGATGGAGTCCGGGGAAGAGGGATAGGGGTGAGGGGAGGGGGAGGAGGGGATAGGGTGAGTGGGTTTAGATGGGAGGATGAAGAGGAACGTTTTTGAACGTAAGTGAAGGAGGGGATACGCATAAATATTGAGCCGGGACGGCTATAAACTACCTTTGCGGCGTTTGTGGTCCAAGGAAGGAAGGAAGAAGAGTGGTACGCGGAGAAGGGTACCGGGTGGCTCGTAAAGAGGGTAAGGATATATGCGCTGCACAAGGGGTTAAGTGGCGAGGGAAGATGACGACAGGTGAGGGGGATAAGTTGATGGAACGGAAGGGTTAAAAAAAAAAAAGAGAGGCGAGAGAATGGAAAGTGGGGCGGCGTTTTTAGAACGGCTGCGGGGGATGATCCGAAAAAAATGGGTCGAGTAAAACGCTAAATAATAATATTAATAATAATAAAAAAGGAAGGCGCGATGCGGCTTATTTCCGTTGATAAATGGCTGAACGCGCGCGAAAAAACACATCTCACCCGTTTCCCGTTTATATTTTTGTTCCAGAGAACGAGGCATATTTCAATTCGACTATTTATACTGCGGGTATAAAAAAAATTCCTAGAGTACGGCAAATGGAACACGTCAGAGGAAGAAGAATGCGCACGGGGCAGGGCGAAGCAAAGTGGTATATATTTAAGCTAGCGTTATTTATAGAGAATTGATGGAAAAAATAAACTCTTAATGACCAATGCCGTTACATTTTACTGCGCGAACATATTCTACAAATATGGGTCACCAGACGAGGAAGTGAAGTATTGGCGAGCAAATTGTTTCTCTACTCTTTGGCGAGGAGAGAAAAATCTTAACCTAAAAAAATAAAACAAGAATTACCAAGCTTCACCCTTTTCCTAACAGTCTTTAAAAAGGAATAATGCATATTATTATAAAAGATAAAGATGAGCGGCGGTGGAAGACTGAAGGCAGTAGATATTGGAAAGCGAGACGAAAAGAGGCAAGAGGCAGGCTCCAGTAATTTTTCCGGCATACATACTTTAGAGGCGGAGAAGAGTGCGCGTTAGGCTAACTCGGGAGAGGAGAAGTGGAAGTGGGAATGGTCCAGATGGGAGCAGATGTTGGGTGATGATGAGAGAGTGGTCTAAGGAGAGACGACGACCTTTGCGGGGGAAAAGGAGCGGCGGGGGAGGAAAAGATAAAGGTTGCGTAAAGAGTAGCTCACCTTAAAATTAGAGGCCGCCATTAAAATTTGATAATTACGCCAAGTACGCGACGGAAAATCAAAATCGTTTATTTTTCAATCCCGCCGTTGTTCCTAACACAGAGTCCTTCCCCGTTCAAAAATACGTACCGTCTTAATTAACCCCAAGGTTTCAAGCAACGCTTGGAACGTTACTCGGACTATTTATTAAATCGTTTGTTCCTCTGAGACTGCGACTTCCCAGAGCAGAGAAGCCTTATCGCGAGACTGGCAACCAAATGTTCCACGCTGTTCAACACCAAAGAGGAGGTTTTTAAAAACATACGAAAACGAACCACTCAAAAAACACATCAAGAACGAAAAAAAAAACAAAACACATCCAAAATGGGTTACGTGATGACGAAAGCATTGCGCTATTCCAGAGACTCTCTAACGTGGAAATAAAACGGTAGGAAGAAAGAAAGCGTATGATGGAGGGAGGATGGTAGAGAGAGAGATAGAGCAGCAGCAGGTGCCGCTTGATTAGAGGTCAGGCCTCAAAAAGCCTTATGCTCCACTGAGAAGGAAGAGTACAAGTGGACAGAATGGAAGCGTAGGAAGAGAAAGGGAAAAGTGGGAGGGGGAAAGGAGAGAGAGAGAGAGAAAGGGCGAAGAGAGAGAGAGAACGGGCGAAGAGGGAGAGAGAGAGAGATAGTCTTAGAAATGAGAGCACACACACCACGGGTCAGAGGGAAACGGCGAGGAAGGGAAAGGAGAGAAAATAACGGAGATGAAGGGGAGGCGGCGGCAGGTGCGGGATAACGCTAGGCTCACGAGGGAGATGGGAGCGAAGGAGGGAGGGAGAGAGAGAAGAGGTCGGTCTCCTTCAGTGGGTGGGGCTTCGGAAGGAAGAGAGGAAAGGAGAAAAGACGAAGAGAAAGAGAGAAAGACCCTCTTCCTCCAACGACCTACCCAACCCAACCCACACTACTCACTTAAGCAAACTAATCAATCGCGGCGGGGCAAAGAGAAAAGACGAGGAGGAAGGAGAGAAGGATGTGCAAGGGAGCACGTGTACTCTGACCTTAACGAGTGAAGAATATAAGGAAGGAGAAACACCGGCGTGGTTTCTTATTTTATAAGATTTTTTTTTCGGGGGTGCGTTTAGGAAAATGGAGGAAAGAAAGAGAAAGAGAGAAAGAAAGAGAAACAGAGAAAGAATGGGTTTATAGGCGAGGAATTAAAAAAAAACCGAAAAGTATGCGTTTCTAGGGTATGGCCTCGAGTGTTGCAATGCATCGTTTTCATTGCCGTACGTTTTACCAATGGTCGTTTTGAAAAGGAAAAAAAAGCATACGGAGGCACAGCGCTACGGCCATAAAGACTCCGAGTGACGACAGCGGTTCAACAATGAACGATTTCCACGTGGTCACCGGCGCAATGAATGGTTCTCAAAATTAACGACCTTACTTTTTAGACGGTGCGCAATTGTAGTCGTTTAAAATTCGAGATTCACTGGGAATAAATGATAACACTTCAAAAACAAGAGACGATTTTAAACATAGTGCATTCATGGTACCAAATATCCTACAAAAATCAATTAAAGAAATGAACATTAGTTTAAATTGCTAATGCCGAGGTATATCAGCAATATAAAGATTATAGAATATACATCGCAAAATGAAAAACAATAAAAATTAAGGATAATTAAATATATTAAAACGTATCTAGCTCCTTTCAACTAATTTTAGCTTGAAACGCAAAATTCCTCCATAAAGCCTAGATTCCTATAAATTACGCAATAACAATTAATTAGGAAAATGATTACGAGTTTTTAAAAAGTTTGAAGCAGAGAACCAATGAGAAAAGCTCGCATTTAAGCGAAGTCATAACGACGGGTTCTTCGGTAATGTAATTACTATAAAAATCTGCCGCAGTATTTTGATATTAGCTTATTTACAAACAAATTTCGGACGAAATGCTTCCCTCAGTTATTACCATTCCTCCCGCCAGCTATTTTGCCGATAATGTAAGCGCTGAAAACGGTTTGTCCAGGAATAGGACTACACGCGGCAGCCGGTGTTGATGACGGGATGTGATTTATCCCGCATATGAATGGAAGTGATTAACCCTAGGGATTACACTAGATTACAAAGCATCAGGGGCACAAATTACATCGAAGGCGGCGAGTGGATGACCAACAAGGACCCAGTGCAGGAAAATTGGACGGGCGTGGTCGATATGGAGTTGGCGCACGGGGCTGTGTGCATGAAGAGTACTCCAGGTACTTGTGAGATAATTGCGGATTCTGAGAGCGCGGAGATCTCTTTCGTCTCCATAAATTCGGTGGCGGAATTTAAGCATAAAATGAGACATTAAAGTTAGGACTGTAATGGAAACACCCGACGAAATCAGCGACTCCGTACATGAGGCAGACGCGAATCTTTTCATCCTTAAATACTGATATGTAAGTTTACATACAGTAAAACTCCTTTATAACGATCACGCCTAAAACGAAGTCTCGGCTATAACGAAGAAATGTCTCGGTCCCTTGGACTTTTCCATAAGGGCATTGGTTAAATTTCTCGGATGTAACGAACACACATTTTACGAATCCTCGGCTGTAACGAACAAATGTTTGGTCTCGTGGCAAAAAAAGCTCCATATATAACGAATTTTGGTGAGCGGAGCGATAAGTAATGAATAGTTTCCGCCCGTTTACCGCGCACTTGTAGAGGTCCCCTTCCTCCCTCTACCCCTTCCATACGAATTTCCACGCTCCCTTTGTTTTGAAATTGATATTATAAATGTGAAATTTTTATGTAAATTAATGACCATAATAATACAGTGAACTCTCGATACAACGTACTTCATTATTACGTATGTTTCCAATTAACCTACTTTTTTTTACTCTCCATCAATTTTTCCGTATAAATATTGTATAAATATATCAAAATAACGTACTTCAACTTAACGTACTTTTCAATACCTCGTATGAAAGTCAGAGGTCCCGAAAAAAGATTTTTGTGGTTTTAACGTATGCATTCATCCGTAAATGACTCAACTATAACCAGTGCTGTAGTATACTCTCTGCATTTCTCGAACAAATAGCATATACTCACGCATTATGAAAAATTATACAGGTCGATTGAAAAAACAGCTCGTACGTTTTCTCCTGGCATCGTAACATCACAGTCGTGTAATTTGCTCTTAAAAACTGGGTAAGAACCCTCTCATACTTTTAATTTAGTATATAGTATACCCTCTGCTCTTTTTAGGATTGCAACACTGACTATAACCAATTCTTGCTCATTCAAGTCGTTTACACCAATTTTGAAGGCATCCGTTGTCTTTAGTACAAAAAGATTCGCGGAACTCCGCCAAAATCTTAAAGAAGGAATTTTCCGAACTGTAAAATTTAGAACCGATGATCAGTTATCCCTCTCGTATTTTCATAATAGCATTGAAGTAAAATCTTATGTTTTAGGAATTATCTCTCCTGTTAGACTCTCATTCTCGCCGGTTTCGGTTTGCGCCGGACCTGCGAGATCCCCAACTGAGATGCTTCCAGAGAAAATACTGTGCTCCTTATGGTTATTTCAGTATACCGTACCTTCAGTATAAAGTATAAAAATTCATGCTCCGTAGAAATACGTTGTGTCGAGATTTTACTGTAATATTAATTGGCCATTTAAAAAATCGTATGTAATAGCAATCGGACCTTTTACAAACAGCGAAGTTGATAAGCATCTCTTTACATATGTAAGTACGGCACTGAAGTCTTCTCTCTGCGAATACAGTAAAATCTGTGTTATCTTGGGGAATGTGGAAAGCCGATTAGGAGAAATATCCGGTTAGGGGAGCGTTTTTCGATTTTGACATCGCAAATTTAGCAATAACCATACAAAACTGGGCCTAGGTTCACTATCGTACTCCCCAAACATAACTATGCATGGGGTTTGCATTTTACATTTTAATTCTTCCACACGTAGTTAGATATATACACTATTTACCCATTCTTATTTAATACGTTGCTACGCTTACATGCAAAACAAAAAGACTATTGAAAAGTTTAGGGCGTCCGGGAAGTTTGGGGATTACGGCAGTGAACCTATTCCCAATTTATTGGATTATATCTTTCTTATTTATCTTTATTTACTCTATTAGAAATGGACGAAATTATTTAATTCTTCTGAACATTTCTGTGAAAACCAGTCATATAATATTTTATCCAGTTCCTCAATTTTTGGCTTATGAAACGTATGTTTATTAATTGATTTACTCGTCTCAGAAGATGTCACAAATTTAATTAATTTAGCCTTATGAGCCTTGATATCGTAGAGCGTGGAAGATCCGATGTTGAATTCTTTTGCTATGGCTGCTCCATTTTTTCCTTTTTCAATTCGTTTGATCAGCTCCAGCTTTTGTGTTAGCGTTAAACCAACCTTTTCTCTCCTGTTCCTTGCTTTTAGGTATTTATTTTGATGCCATATTCAATGGATGGGTAATTTTTTAAATAACAAAAAGCGATAAAACTGGAAATTGTAGAAGTACACCAAAACATCTAGACAATGCAAATGGCTTACGTAAACAAAATGGCCATGCATACTCGGGGTTCCAGAAGTATACGGAGTAAATACGTAATACATACATCTTATATTTTAAGAAATTTTAAAGTGGAAGGTGTGGTATTACACATATACAATTCACACAAAAATTCATAAAAAAAGAAATACAAAATGAATTGTATTTGTGTAATTTCCGGTATCTAAGGGTGGCCGGTTCTAAATAGCCGGATAACTCAGCTTTTACTGTAGGTTTCTACGTATTATATGGGATGTATAGACCAAAAACCATGTTTCTCGTATATAATGAAGTCACGCTTGTATCGAAGTAATGAGTCGGGGTCCCCTCAAATACGTAATAAACGAGTTTTACTGTATTTATAAAAAATATCCGAGCTTGTGTACTCGCATATGTTAAGAACAGAAGATTTCAGCGAACAGTATTTAAAAAAGCAAAGGAAATTACCCAGAGCTGCGAACCGAACCGCAGCCATTCTGTTTAAGCGCGACCCGAACCGAAACCACTGATTAATTTTTCAATGAACCGAAAACCGAACCGTAATTTTTTCCAGAAGTGGTTCGGTTTCGGTTTGATCTCAATCCACAAAGTACGGACCAACGAAAGGACCATGAATTTCCATTGGAAAAACCAGCGGGTTTGCTTCAAAGGAAAGAGTGCCTATCTCTTTCCTCTCTGCTACTATTGTTATCCACAGACGACATTTATGGTGAGGGTTATGGGGACACCAACTGCGACAATATCCGGGTCAACCACTGTAGGCAGAAACCGACCAACAGAATATAGAAAGATCTTTATCTGAACGCAGGCAAAATGGTAGTTTTAAAATGACCTAGAAAGGAGCCATAATCTGCTTTCGTGCCGAGAGAAAAATCCATGCCCTTACCATCACTATCATCCCCGTCACCATTATAATTAGCAGACCTGAGAAAATATGCCCCGCTGTGTCTTTCTTAGAACACCATTAACTCTCCTCATATCTTTTCCTTCGGAAAAATTCAAATTGTTGCTCTCAACGACTTGAGCTTTCAACGACATCATTCCTTTTCCAACTCTCGTGTGGTGTTCTTCTATGATATTTCCACTGCTTGGTGGTTTATATTCCAGCAAAAACAGGAGAGGACTTCGGCGGATCCCTTGGATCGGAGGCATTCATTTCCCTCAGAATTCCTTGAATTATCGAAAGTGTGTATTTTTAATAATATTTTAGTAAATTTTATTTAAGAGACAAGTAAAATTAATTAACATGTTAGTGTTATTTAAAGAGCGTCACTCTACATTTTATAATCGTTTGTTTTGAACCATAAGTGTCCGCACTTCGTATATTGAATAATCTGCTCCGAACTGTCGATTAATTTGAAATAATTCTTGTAACGTAATTTTACTACCATATTGATTTTTTGATTACTTTTCTAAGGTGGCAAAAGAAAAAAATTAGCAATATATAATATGTTTGGAATTGAGCTAACGGTGTCTTTTTGAATTTATTATATAATAATAAGAATTAATAATAGAATTTATTAGAGTTTTACATATCATAAATACATTCGGAGTAATATTTTATTCCATATTTTTTGACCAATTAACTAATTAAAATAATTTACTTACATAAATTTATTATTGAAAGTTGGAAAAATTGAGACGCCGTGCATCATCGCCATTGGAAAGCAAGAAAATGTCTACTTCAGTAATAAAATCTAACATTCAATCAAGGAAATCTTAATAAGGGCTTACGGAAAATAATTTTCCTAGTCGATGAATTGTGTTTCGGTGAATTGTGGTAGCTGAATTTTCCTAGACCCTTGATAAATATAGCGAACATTTTTTATTTTATTTGTTATAAATGAACCAAAGGAATAACGCTTTGTAACTTCCATTTTTTTTATTTCACTTACGAACTGGTTTTCGACATTACAATGCTATCGTCAGGTGCAGATATGGTGAGAAAAGAAAGTATATACAGAGAAAAATGGGTAGAGGGGGGAGGGAGGGTAGTTTGTAAGACGGAAAGGAATGGAGGGGAGGGAAAGAAGGAACCTATCTCAGAGGGTTACTGCGGGGGGTAGGTTGTAAAGGGATAAAGGGGGAGGGGAAAGGAAAGGCTGGAGACCATCTCGGGAGGGTTTGAGCAAAGGACTAAAAAGAAAGGTCTTGTGGAAGACGGAGAGAGGGTGAACCCCAGAGAGGAGGGAGGAAATTATCAATGCGGCAATGGGTATGTGTATGGGAACAAGGAAAATAAAGGCAAGTGCGGGTGGTAGAACTAAAGAGGTTAAATATTGGGAGACGGGCGGTAAGGCCCTTGTTATAAATCTTTTTTCCTCTAAATAATGTGTATTACAGGTAAGAAAAAGAAATAAAATGCCTGAGGAACTAATTTTCTTTGATTTCTTTAAAACACTATGTTTTAGGTTTGTCCGTCCATCCAGGGATAATCTCAAAAGCGGTTTAAGCTAGAGGCACATTTTCTTTCTGATTATGTATGATTGTGTATGTTGGTAAATGAATTTGAAGTTAATCCATTCAGAGAATTTTTAATTGATATGTAAACAACAATGAACATAAAAATCATGTTAGGATCAAAAATTACATCTTTAAAAATATAAATAAATGAAGATGATGATAGGATTGTAATATATTTAAAATATAAATTTTTCCTTTCTTTAAATAAATTCTTTCATTTAAAATAATAATGACTGCTGATTGATTTACTTACAGATTGATACAGAATGTGTAATGTTTATATTGGATAAATTATTTCTGAATAGTATTTCAAATGATTAATTTAGTTGAACCGAACCGAACTGCAAACCGAACCGAACCACTTGTCAAAATTCTCGTCTGAACCGAACCACTTTCAAAAATTTAGAACCGAACCGCGAACCGAACCACTCCTAAATTTTGAAGTGGTTTGCAGCTCTGAAATTACCTAATGTAAAGAAATAGCCGGATTTCATCTAACATTGAGAATGAAACATGTAAGAGTGTAACATACCAAATTTTTTAAAAAGATTTAAAAATTCATAATAAATTTACTATTAAACTATTTCTTCTTTCCACGGATAAATATTATTTAGACGATCAGATTTACGGGATATATCAGAATTTGATTCTCTTCGATTAACCATAACTTGAAAATTTCAAGTACATATTTTTATTTTTGGGTGAGTAATAAAAAGCATGGTGCTTTGGAACCTTATGGCTGTTCCGTTGTTCATCTACAAAATTTTACATAAATTAGGAAATGATCTTGTAATAAACAATATCATTATAACGAACAAAAAGTGTCTCTCATCGAGCGGATCTTATACAACCTAACCTTTAAGATAAGAAAGAAAAATGGAGTCATAGAATTTTAAGGCAATGCTTAGGATTACAGAAAGTAAACTAAAAAACTACGAAAAAACAAAAATTCCACCTCTAATAGATTCTACTGCATCCGTATCGACCTCCAATTGTTTCTCCATTTTATAAATATGATAAAGCCCCTTGATTATGTCAATCCAAAGGGTCGATACACCCATAAAACTCTCCGTCTTGGGTCTCTCGTTACGACAGGAAAAGAAACTACGATTCTTTTGCCTCGCCTTATTCCCGCCTCCTCGGAAAAAAAACAAAAACCAATGCCTCTCCGTCAAATCGAAGGACGAGAAGTGAAAAATCACTTAGATACAGGCGCGTTTCTCCTCCGCAAACGCGCGCGGCTAGAAAGAAAGCGACAGAAGCGAAGAGGGAAAAGAATGATGAAAAAAAGAAGGGAAGAAGAGACCCCCTCCCGTCCTTTGACAACCGGAGCGAGGATAGGGAAGGAATAAAGGGGCGGAGGGTGGGACGTACGAGGGGCGAGGATGGGCCTCTAAGTGCGCCTGCTTACGACCCATTTCCTCGGCTCCGCTCCTGCAATGCCGACGAGAGAGGAGTCTCGAAAGAGGGAAAAGAGAGGTAAGGGCGGAAGAGAGTGGGGAGGAAAGGAAGGGAGTGGAGGAAGGAAGTAAAGACGGAGACGGAATCGCAATGCATCTTTCCTTGAACCCAATTTAAGGATGGCGGAGCTATTATGAGAGGAACTACAAAAAAAAATACAATCACCTTACGAGGTCTTTGAGGATTATTGCGTTCCCAGCGAAGGGACCTTTCGCTATTTGATTCGAAGCAAAGACGGTCAAGCTTTTTTTCTGTTTCTCTTTCTCTCTCCTTTTCTTGGCTCCCGAGAAAGTAAGCGCGGCAAAAAATTCTCCGGAAGAGAAAAGCGCATTTCAGATTACTGTGGAGGAGAATTCTTTCATTATTATGATGACGACTAGAAACAAATGAAGCGAAAAGAGATGGAGTAAGGGAGATTGGCCCCTGTGATAAAATAAACAAGATCGCATGAGGGTTATCTTTTTAAAATGAAAAGAAACGTCCACTGGCTATAAGATCTCGGTATTCCTAATGGACGATGGTGATGCCTATTTTTTGGAATATAACCGCTTTGAAATTTAAACAGGGCCTTAAATATTAGTGGTGTTTTTCAAGGTTGAGTCAAAACAACTTTCATTTGCATTCCTCTCTTCATTTTAATTTATACTGGCATTTTTTTCATTTAAATCTGAATCATTTCCATTGCAGCATTTCTATAACGCCTGCAATCCGTAGTAAATGACCTTGTTCACCTTTTTTCTTACATCTGATCACCATTTATCGAGACGTATCGGTTTTCTCCTTCGATTCTGGACTTAGCGTACGGCTCTTTCACATAACTCTCGAAACATGACCTAGTCAACACACTTTACTTTCCCTCGCTCTTGGTGTATGTTTTCCTTCCACTCTTCACAACATACCACTGATACCACGTTATATAGACTCTCACAGTACATCTCTTTCATTTCTGTACTTTCGCGGATGCGCACTTCCTTCTTTTTCGCTTCCCTATACATATTTCCACTTCCTCCAGAATTGACGGTTTTCAAGACGCCTTTCCTTATTTATAGATAGCATTTTTGGCGTTAACTATTATAGCGCCGAATATTCACCAAATACCTCCATTCATAAATATCATTCAAGTAAAATCCGTTGTTTTAGGCGTTACTTTGTGGAATATATCCATTTTTGGAGAATAAATAACTGTCGCAACAGTACTTTTTCCACTATTTTATTTGCATTTAATAGCAAGAGACGACCATGGTTTCGCTACACAGTAGCATCATCAGGTCCTGATGATGCTACTGTGTAGCGAAACCATGGTCCGTCTCTTGTTATTAAATGCAAATAAAATAGTGGAAAAAGTACTATTGTGGCAGTTATTTATTCTCCAAAAATCATTTAAGTACCCTAACATTAGGAGTGATTCTTAAAATGTAATATTTAAATCCATTTTTATCAGTATCATCATTATGTGCTTTTAGTTAGCATTCAGTCTCCCATTGGAAATTATTTCTTTTTAAATCTCAGAAGAGATAAAGATGCCATAGATCCTTTTTCATTCCAAAAATGTATATTAAGTCATCTTCTCTTAACTCGCATATTATATTCTAAACTCAAGTCATAGGCATTAAGAGATCATTTTTATTTTAAAATGCATTAATGAGTGGTGTAAATGTTAGTTAACATTTCGAAAAGTCTATTCGACACACATTGAGCTCCCTTTTCTGGTAGATGGGCACTTAGGGAGAACACCTTCCCCCTGCAGGTAATTAAATGTGCACCGAAATGCTAGCGAAGAAAAACTGAAAGAGGGAAAAAAAACACTTCCGCGGTGAGTGAGAGGGGGACGACATAGGATATGACGCAAAAGGGATTTTGGAGGAGTCTTGATGAAGACTTACGTGGGCAGAGATAAAAAGACTGCGAGAGACAGAGGGAGAGGCAGATTGTGCATGGGGAGGCTCCGCAAAAATTTATGAATGGTTTGCAAACGGAAAAAATAAAAGGGGAGGTACAGTGCAAGGGGAGAAGCAGATGTGAGGGGAATAACGTCAAAGGCTGAAGAACAAGGAAACGAAATTGGAGGGTGTGAGGAAAGGTAGGTAGGTTACCTAATGACTTCGTCATGAAAATCCTTTTTCAACCTGTTACCGGGGTCAAGAGGGGAGGGTTAAAATATAAGCAGAACTAAGAGTAAGAGAAAGGAGAAGCAGGAAGGAAGGAGGGAGTCACCTGCCCTCGAGTGAGACTCGAGACACGGTTCCCTTGACGAAGCGGTGGTATTATTTTTTTTCGAATCGTCTCCTTTTATTCTAACCTCCCTTTTAAACTGCGAGATAGTGGGCCCACCTTATAAATAAATATGAACTTTAGCGTCCGAGAAGAAAGAGCGAGGATGAATAACAACCTTGCAACCATGGTCATGCAAAACTCAATTAAAATGTCTCGAGAATGTTGAATAGAGTCGAGGGGATGCCAACGTCCGCCTTGGTTCGTTCGCATGCCTTCTCGGTCCACACTACAAATGCAGAAGCCTTAAGATATTCAAGGCCACAAAAGACCTAATTGAAATTCGAGTGCAACTTCATAAAAAAAATGTTAGTATGCACCCCTTGAATAAGATACTCTTACGCCCAATTATAAACCCTAAATTCAAGGACTCAGGAATAAGATTTTAGATGCATTGAGCAAAAATAACCTACCGCGATTCTATATCAAAAGGCTACAAAATACAAGCAATTTCGGCGCAACTGGCTTTCACAATCATATTTACCGGAGAGAAAAGAATAAAATCAGGTGATTACTCATGCGGTTACGTTCCGTAATAACTTTAAACCCCTTCTCGGCGAGAAGAAGAATAAAAAAACTTAACAAGAGGCACGCCGGCTATTCAATTAAAAATTTCCCTGAATTCCCTCTCCAAAACTTCTACGATCAATTATCCGAGCGATCTCGAGGCAATTATAACAAAAATTTCGGGAGAAGAAACCGGCGCTTTTTATAACCATCAAACGGGGTGGGGCCGTTAGGAAAAAAAAAAGAACGGAAAAACATTATCAGCCCTCGACCCTGGACATCAGTCCGGCTCTTCAAGTCTCCCGGCAAAGGTCCTAATCAGAAATTTCTCCTCTCGCGGAGTGGCTGTAATCTGCAGAGTAATGAGGCCACTTCCTCTTTCCTGCGGGAAGAGAACGTGTAAACACGCAGACTTGCCGACGCAATGAGGAGTTAAGGAGCACGGAAGATACTTGTAAGAGAGTTCGGGTGGAAAGTGGAAAGATTGGCGCCGGGAAAGATCCGACCCTCCGGTTGGGCGAGGAAGGCGTGTGGGTGTGTGTATGCCCGTCGCAGGGAGCTCGAGGTGAGGGAAGTTTAAAGAGGAGGAGAGGGAGAGAGATGGTACAAAGGCATGCGAGAGGGGGTGGGATGAGAGAGGGAAGGAGGTTGGGAGTGGAGATGGGAAGGGTGAGCGCGATCCGAGCAGAAATGAGACTTTCCAGGACATTAGGCGGAAGAGGGAGAGGGGGTTTGGCGGATGGAGTGCAGAGTCGCCGAGTTCAGGAGATGAGGAACGGCGAGTGTGCTGTGTGGAGCAGTTGGAGGTAGGAAGAGTGAGAAGATGAGGAGAGAGAGAGAGAGAGAAAGGAGATGGAAGGTAGGATGGATGACTCGGAAGGCTGGGAGGGATGTAGAAGGGGTTGGAGGAGTAGAGAATGGTGCTTCGCATGCGACCCGAGACCTCAAAAAAAAAAAAGAAATTTAGAGAGGAAAAAGGGGTTTAAGAAATGAATATCGTCGCGAAAATCCACTCGAATCGATGACTGCCGCGACCGTTTACTGAGAAAATGTAATCGAGTGTTATGTAACGTGTTACTTGTAATTTTTCTTGCTGGACTATCCGAGATCAACGGAAATCGATAACTACTTAAGGTATCGGTTTTTAAACTTTTACGGATTTTATTACGCCGAAATGAATACCACTCGCGATTGATTTAACGTCTCCGTATTTTTTTTTCTAGCGTAGGCTTTAGAGGTAAAATCCATGTTATAACAGAGCATGAAAGTTAGAAGAAACGATTGAGGGCAGATATTATACCAACACCGCCGTCAATGGCCAACTTAGAAACCACCGAGCGCAAAATATTATCACGTAATAGATCGATTAAAAATATCCTCAAGTAATCTTTCGTTGGATCATTTAAAAGAATCCCGAGAGCTGGTCAAGTAAGCAAAAAGCATGCCCAATCAAGAGCAATAACGCGACACTTAGGCGACTGAGTCAAGACATGAGAAGAGCTCGAAACGGAAACGGCGCGATCGTAGACGGAAAACAAAAAGCGCCAGACATTTCACAGCATCTTTCTTCCGTCTCCACGTCGCTTTCAAGTCGAACGTAACACTTCGCCAGGCACTGCGAAAGATCTTCGAGAGGTAAACACAATATGGAAGACATATAAAGCGTCGGAGAAAATGGAGGGCAGGAACATCCCGGTCGCGAGAAGCAGCCAGCGAACGCCTCCGCAACGCCCTTTCTCTAGTCTCATTAAGATAAATGACAAAGAAGGAGCGCGGATCGAGTGAGACGTATTTTCGAAAGCGTCCTCGCGCGACAAGCACAAGGTGATATATGATGCATTAGAGCCATAAAAAAAACGAAAAAATAAACGAAACGGAGAGCGAACGCATTTCCATATAAAATGAGAAAGTAAAAAAAAAAGAGAACGGGACACAGCCCTCCGCGCGGGGAGGAGGTGGAAGTAGAAATACGTACACCTACGGTGCGGAAATTAAAAAAAAAAAAAACGACGACGACGAAGAGGGGAAAAAAGCAAGCGATCGAACCGCCCCTGGAATAGGAAGCAGATGAAGGTGAGAACCTGAATGACTAGGTGGGTACACTAGATAGAATTTTTTTCCCCATTCGAAAAAGAGAAAGAGAGCGTGGATGGGAGATACGGATTCGTCATGGAGTCGATCGGATCGACGGTATAGGAGATATCCACGGGGGGTGTGGGGAGGGGGGGAGGAGGGAGGAGGGAGGAGGGAGGGGAGGAAAGCGAAGGGGAGAACGAACGAGATTTGGATTTTAGAGAGTGAGAGGATAAAAAAGGAGGCGTGGAAAGAGACGCGGATGAATGAGGGCGAGAATAGGATGAGGGTTTACCTCGCAAAAAAAAAAATGGGCACGAGATCCACCCAGGAGAAGAGAGGTGAGATAAGTAGGCGGTCGTGAGAGAGAGGGAGAAAAAAAGTGTGTATGGGATAGAGAGAGAAAGAGAGAGAGAGAGAGAGAGGGAGTGAATTGGATTTTCCATACGAGAATGCGCCATTGATTAGGCTGCGGCTGAACAGGGCCAGACGTGGAGGATGGAAGAAGGGGGTATGGAAGTCAAAGGGTGTCGGGTGTAAGGGAGGGAGGGGGAGACAGAGAGGGGGTTTGGCTGGAGGGAACGAAAAGGGGAAGCGTGATGCAGAAGTGCATAGTGCGGGAAGCTTTTCTTCCGTTTCGAGCCGATACGGTGGCAGAGGACGGAAACTTTAGCCCGTGAGTGGAATAACAAAAACCACTCGGGGAAAGATAACGGAGAATTTATCGAATTTTCGTTGCGAAGAGTTTCTGAGATGCGGCGATACTCCAAGTGTCCCGTCTTACACGCGATGGGTATGTTTAATCTTTTATCGCGCTGCGCAGACCGTGCGAGACGACGTGTCATAAAGCAGCTCCAAGAATCCCCCAACGCGTTTCATAAATAGCTGGCGGAACCGGTATAACTTCTGAATTATCGAGGAGCTCGATAATTTACTTTTACTCGTGGTACTCTGGCTTGCGACGTACACCGAGACGCCAACTTATTCGAGAATGCGGAAGATACGCGAAAACAGAATTTCCGGACCAGTATTTTCAATTTAACGCATGCCAACGCAACATGCGTATAGTGAAACTATTCACGTGGTCGTATAAGGAAGAATAAGGGGGTATTTTAAGACGAAACGATTGTAATAATTCGACTATGCTTACGCAGCGACAAAATTCATTTTAATATAATGTCTAGCAATGCAACTTTAAAAATTGAAAAGTTATGATTTCCCGTTAGCCAAGAAAAGTTTTGGAAAACCGAATGCGCAATTCGGCAACCAAACAGTCGTCAATCGGTATCGAAATGCCGACAGTAGAACCTAAATCGGCGAATCGCCATTATTGATTGCCGCTTTGTAGCCCAAATGCGCATCCGATCTCTCCAATCTTTTTGTCTGTACTTGAGAAAGATTAACGTGTTTTCAGCAGTAAGTAAGCTCAATCTCTCTTAATTTTTTACATCATAATACTCATTCGAATAGTGTTTTGATAGGTTTACCTAAAAGCCCACGAATAAAAATATATCGAGCAATATAAATCTGAAAAATCAGAATCGAATATCAGCATCCACGGTGAAACCTAAACCGTACTATGTACGAGAGAAAATTAGACACTTTTGCTCGAAAAGTGACGCGTTCTGAACACACTTGATACGAGGAACTATGCGAAACAAATGACTTAATCTTCTACTTTATTAATAATGCATGGGGAATCGCGTGACAAAAACACGCGAGACTAAAAGAGGGAAAATCTTGGAGGGTAAGAAGAAGTTTGGGTTGCATAATCTCCAGGCTGACATAATAAAATATCCTAAAAAATAAATCCGTCCCGGTATATAAATATACCTCCTTTCGCATTTTATTGCCTATTCGAGAAATACAGAGCGACACCCTTTGTTCCTCTAGAGAAATAGTGAGAAAGATAGAAGGGAAGTGAGAGAGAGAGAGGGAGAGAGAAGGAGACAAAGAGAGACACGAGCCGCACATTCCTGGACCAGATTGGAACTTAAGCATCCTTGGAGATCGGCCAATGGACTGTCTTCTTCCGACAAAGTGATGCCGTGAAGACGGGGAACGGAAGAATACGAGTTAGGTTTATGTGCGATTCGGTGGCTGAAAAAGGCGGGAACGGGTGGGGTGGGTTAAGTATAGGAAAAGGGACGAGAAAAACTAGGAGGGATGGCCCGGCCGACGAAATTGAATCTTCTCATGATGGGAGTGGATTGGCAACAAGGGAAAAAAGGAGTTTGGATGATAGAAACTGAAGGCGCAAGAGCCGAACGAGAAAGGCACAAAAAATGACGAGAAGTTGGGACTAAAGGAAAACAGAGTTTAAAGAATGGCGAAACTTTATTACTCAATAAGTATCGGATAATAGGGAACGATTGTGTGCGGAGGTAAACCGGCATTAAATGTTCAAATATTTCATCTCCTTCCCCGGAATAGAGTCATTTAGATAGGCGAACTTGCGTCATCTCATATATATTAATGAAAGTTTGTTTGTTTATTTGTGCATCTATACATTTCCACACCGTTAAAGCTAGAGTAATCAAGCTTTCAACAGATACTTTCTTCACAAATAGGAAGGCCGTAGGCTACTTTTTAATTCCAAATGTTTTATATTAACTGTACAAAAGGCAAAATAACTTTGTATGCTAATGCATTGCTATCTAGAGATGGGTCAGAAAGAACGGAACAGTTCTTTTCGAACTGCTGTTATGCCTAAACTGTTCAATAAAATAACTGTTCTCATAAACTTCCTGCTCTCAAAGAACAGGTAACTCTACATCTTATACACAGTGAGAAAGGTGGGAAACGACTACTTCCTTATCCGTAATTGGACGGCGGGGACTGATTAAACTACGCGTATTTTCCCAAGTGCTACTATTGGTTTGAATTAAATTTGGTACGATTGTGGAGGGCTCCCTGAAATAATTCATACGTGGTTTTTGTTTCTCTCTGCCCGTTTTATTCAAAACGGCGGCCGAGTGAATTCTTAAATACCATGTATCATCTAGAATTCTGATCGGATTTGAAACAAATTTCCCCGGGCAACGCCGGGTATTTCTGCTAGTGTATTAAAATTGTCGGATATTTGAATTGGTTCCAGCATCGAAAATCGATCGAGAGGAAAAACCGATTCTGAAAATAAAAGACCTTTCTATATACTTGAGTATCCAGACAAAAGAGAGACAAATGCCGAAATACACGTCGTGATCAATACTCTAATGTCGTCTGGCCCATAATAGAATCATCTGTTAAGAAAAGAATAACGACCGAAAGACTAGAAAACAAGAATTTCATTAATAATTGCGATATACAGGTAATCTTTAAGTAGCAAACGTAACAAGATGGAACTAACTAGCCTCATATTGATAAATACAGGGTTGTTCATAATTCGCTTTCCAATTTTATTATATAATGTATGGAAAACTACATGAAGTAGGAAGTTGAAACAAACAGCATCCGTTAGATCATACCATCAAGTTTCGTTTCATTGTATGAAAGCGAGATGGCTGGCCGTAACCGAAGGTGACAAAATTGAACGAATGACATTCTGCAGTGAAACGCTGAATGTGCTTAATCGGTTGGTGATCTCTGATGAAGCAACATTTCATCTGTCGGGTACAGTCAACAAACACAACATCAGGATTTTGGGAGCACTATCCAGAAGATGCGTGACAGTTTCTAGGTCAATGTGTTTTGTGCGATGACCTCGCAGAAAATTTACGGTCCTTTCTTTTTTGCTGAGGCAACAATAACGTCTGCAGTGTACTTCGATATGCTTCAGGGTTTCCTAATGCCTCAGTTGCAAGATGATTTTCCCAACGGTGATAACATTTTCCAGCAAGACGGGGCTCTGCCGCACTGGGGATGAAATCCTACCAGACAGATGGATAGGAAGGGGTGGACCCATTGCGTGGCCTGCAAGATCCTCCGACCTCACCCCATGTTACTTCTTCCTTTGGGGATGTGTGAAGGACAAAGTTTATGTACCACCATTGCCACAAACGATACCCTAAGAACCCTAAGTCATTGAATGGATTCGTACAGCCATTGACGCAATTACAACGGATATGCTGGAAAATGTTTTCCGTGAATTGGACTATCACTTCGATGTCTGCCGAGTGACGGGTGGTTCACACATAGAACACTTGTAGAATGAAACTTAAGGGTGTGTTTTGTCAGAAACTTTATGTTTTAACTTTCTGCTTCATGAAGTTTTCCATACATTATATAATCACATTGGAAAGTGAATTGTGAATAACCCTGTATGTTAGAATGTGATGAAAACGACATTAATATTACTTTTTATAATATATTAATTTAAGCGTAAAATTATAATCACCGTAATGAAAACTTCGCAAGATGTTCACGTTACTGAGTTAAATGCAATTTGAACTAAATATAATGATCGAGAAAATGCTTTTATAAGTTAGAACGTTAATAATAAAAATATTCGATGCGAAAAATAATGAAGGGGACACAATTATACGCATATCATCAGCTAAAATTTATAAGTAAATTGTTGTAAGGATTGGAAAAAATTGTTTGCAAACAAGACAAGTGACACGTTACAATTCTCGCCAATACTTAAGAGTAAAAATCTGCGGCTAATTAATTAATTAATCTACAGTTGGTGGAAAAAAATCGACAACCACCTCTGCTTATTGATCCGAAATTAGCTTCCTGAAAAATTGGTAAAGGTGGTACAAACAGTTTCACTACCATGCACCATTCTTGACAAACGGCTTTCCAATGATTGTCTTCGATATAAAAGAGAATGGTTACCAACAGTGGCGGATTTAAAAAATAAGAGACCCCTGGCGCTACATTATTAGGGGCCCTGCAATCAAAATATGTATTCAACCTAACCCTTTATTTGACTCCCCGTTTCAATAAATTAAGTATCGCCGTGCAAAAAAATACAATTGCCTTCGTGACTTTTAAAATGAGATATATAATATTCTGAGATTATACATAAAAACATTTTTTCGGGGCCCCTGGCGCGCGCCATGTGCGACCCCCTTTAAATCCGACACTGGTAATCAACTCATTTTACTGTCTCGTAATTAGGCTAGCCAAATGTGCAGTCTGAATGAAGAAAAACTGACATTTCCTTAAAAGTAACAACAAAACACAGGTCTCTGTCGCGGTCGAAAGTTAGAAAAACGTCAAGACAGCATCTGTTTGTTTGACAATCCGGCGACCTATCGCGGGATTACCACCAGTAAATTAAAATTTTCATTTCTTTCCCTTTTCTTGGCCGATCAACCGATTGAAAATGTCTTCTGCATCCTACATATCACAAATTGCAGATGCGGGGGGACCCTTCAGCGTACTTTTCGCGAGATAAAAAGAGGGCAAAAAATATACCGAAGACTAAAGAAAACAAGGATTTTATAAACAGCTGTTTTCATGAGTATTGCAGTTGAAGACACGTCTTACTTCTCTGGCACTACGCTTATTCACAGAAACAAATTAAGAAGAGCGAAAAACAGGGAGGAAACGGGCAACGCGAAGAGCGGATCCGCAAAACAGCCAGCCGATCGTAAAAAAAAAATCTTAAGAATCTGATGCAACGCAACCTCTCGCAGTCATTCGAGATTGCGTAAAAGTAAAAAGAGAGCAGAGTGGAAATTAAGGAGGCAGGAGAATAACAGACGGCCCAGATAATACGAGGCGAATAAAAGAGATGAAATGGGGAGAACGGGAAACGTCAAGTAAGAGGGCGAGAGAGAAAGAGAGAGATAAGAGAGTAAAGGCAGGGCGGCGTGGGAGGAAGAGAATTTACGAGAAAAAGAGAGGAGATGCTAAAGGGAGACAAGTCGGGGATGGGAGAGATATTAAAAAAAAAGAAGGGCGAAATGGTGTGACGAGAACTCTTAGAAGGAGTCACGCTGACGGGATGAATGAGGGAAGCAAGGAAGAGGAAAAGAATGAGATATGTGGGCGGATGAGAGAAAAATTACCGTGGAGGTAGAACGGAAATGGCGGGCGAAAAGAGAGAAGAGACGTTAGGGAAGCCTATGAATAAAAACAAATGAAAAACGTAGAACTTGTTTAAATCGAAAACACACGGCAGTGAAGGGGGAGGGGGGGGGGGGGGAAACAAGACATCCGATAGAGAAAAGTAAGTTTCGTTAACAAAGAAGAAACATCTAGTGCTTAACTTTAACAGGAAAGAAGACACAAGATTTTGTTACGGCTACGACTTTACTGCACTGTTAGTAAATTGCAATGCGGAGGCAAAAAACAGGGTTCTTAAAGATTTTAAGCGTTTCGTGGCAAAGTTTTAAAGGCAAAGAGCTATATAAAAGATTTCCACAGAACAAAGTCGTAAGTGCTTAAGAGTTATTTACACGACACCGAAACTTTTAATACTAAAACAGATAAAAGAGATAGAGAGAATTGGGGTATTCCTTGAGAAACTCCCTCGGCTGAAAGAAAAGCTTTAAAAGGAATTACCGCGCATTACACGACAAGGAGTTCGAATAAACCGAAATCCTCCATAACCATCGGGACGAATTTCACCCAACGTTATTAGAAGAGAGGCGATACAAAAAATGGATCAAATTAGAACCTTCTCCGACGATAAAATCGAGCCTAAGGTGGGAATTGATAAGGAAACGGAACGTGAGAAGGGAAGAGACGTAAAAACAATACGAGGAAAAATAGGAGAAATTAAATTGGTATAATAGACGATTTACAAAAAAAAACGTCGAAATAATCGACAGGGAGCGAGCGAGAAGATTTCGGAAAGGGAGGATAAGGAAGTAAAATAAGAAGAGGAGATATTAAGCGCGCGCGAGAGAGAGAGAGAGAAACTGAGATAAGACAGATGCGATAAGATTAGATGGAGAGGCACGCCAATACGGAGATAAGATTAGATGGAGAGGTGCGCCAATACGGATATCAGGTGGAATAGAGAAGAAGATAGGGAGGAAGAAGAGAGTGAGAGAGACAGAGAGCGGAGAAGAGGCAAAAGGGGTAACACCTCCAGAAATAACCCCAACCCACGTCCACACACACATATACGCCCGCTCGCCCACACACACGCTTTAGGTAGAGCGAGAGAAAGAGATGAAGAGGGTGAGCGCAGCGGAAAGAGTGAAGGAGGAGATACGGGAGTAAGAGGTAGGGCGGGTAGTAGGGGCAGCCATTCCAAAAACAGAGCCCCGGGGCGGGCGAGGGAGGGAGGGAGGGAGGGAGAGAGAGAGAGGGAGAGAGAGAGAGAGAGAGACCGGAGGGGAGAGAGAGAGAGGGGCGGAGGAGGAGGGGGAGCGCGGCCCGGGAGGGGAGGGATCTTCGTCGGTATTGCGCGGGCGCCACCCCATCGCTACCGCCCCTCCCTCTCCCCCACCCCCGCTCGCGACATGCTGGGGAGGGGTGGTAAAGGTAGAGGGGGAGGAAGAGAGGGGTGGCAAAAGAGGGGAAGCGGAGAGAGAGAGAGGGGGGAGTCAGGGCGCCTGCCCTCGCCGCCAACGATGCCGCTGCCGCCGCCACTCCTTCCATTCGTAGAGCAGAGGGCGCCGGCGGTGGTGGAGGAAGAGGAGGTCGAAAGAGGAGGGCGTGGGAGGAGCGAGCGAGTGAGTGAGTGAGCGAGCGAGCGAGCGAGCGCGAGAGAGAGAGAGTCCTGGGTCCTCCTATCTTCTCGGGGACTCGGCCCACACCGACAAGAGGGTTGGGAGGGATAACGGGAGGGGAGAGAGCATTTCACTACCTCTCCTCCCTGCACTCCTCTTTCCCACCCCTACCTCCCTCTCTCTTCCCCCCTCTTATCGTGAAGGAGGAGGGAGGCGAGGGGATGGAAGAGAGTCACACCCCTTCCGCGCCCCTTGTGCCTCTCTCTCTCGCAGATGCTCAGTCGCGGGCGAGGGGTTGGCGAGTAGGAAAGGCCGGTGTGGAGAGCCCTAGGAAGAAGAAGAAGAGAGACAGGAATGCGTTTTGGGGGAGTTGACGCCGAGACGGCGTCGCGGCGACGACCCAAGGTGACTGCGGAGAAAGGCGGCATCCCCTCGTCTTTAAATAGTCCGTTTACGTGCATTACCCCCCTCTCCCACCCTTACACGCCATTAAAACCGGTCTCGACCCGCCTCCAGAGAGAAAACGTACGAAAAGAAAAGATATATCTCTCGCTCTCTCCGGTTATGGAAACGAGATTATCTCCTCCGGCGGTGGACGGAACGGGGAAAAAAAAGTGTAGACCCCCGTTTATTTTTTTCCTGGTTGTGCGACGGCCGAGGGGGAAGGGAAAAAAAGTGAGTGCCAAAAATCCCACGCGGCGAAAGGTAAATACGTGTGCGAGAAATGTATCCATGGGATGGAGAGAGAGGAGAGAGAGAGTCGCAGGCAGACTCACTCTTTCTCTCTCTTCTTTCACTAAATGGCCTTTTATCCCCTGCGAATTTCCACGCGGAAAATGAGTGTTCGCCGCGCGATGTTGTGCGACCTTTAAAGAGAGGTTTAAAAAAAAAAAGAAAGAAAAAAAGGGTGCGACTTTGGAGAGGCGGAAATGTGCTACGCCTTGGCTTGGGGGGGGAAGGGAAAGTGCCTGGGCAAGAAAAGTGACGGAGGGAAAGTTGAGGCGAGGCAGCGAGGCAAGTGGACGACGCAGAGGAACGCTCCCGATGCTGATACTGCTGCTGTGACGACGCGTCGAATTGCAACGCGCGACATCGTCCGAAGAGAAGTAAACGCACAAAAAAATGTTCCGCTCTTCTCTTTTCCCTGAAGTGTCGCCCCTCACGACGGCGGACGAGTATTCGCACGGTGGGAACGTAGAAAATTAAGGTCTACATAGTTAAGTGTGACTATTTTTCTTACGATGTAAGATTTTTATCCCCTGCTTGGCCCGATGCTTCTAGTCGAGCTGTTTTTTTTTAAATATACCTCGCCATCCCCTGTCATCCCTTCTCTCTGATACGTGCGCATTATCTTTCTTTAAGACGATTTTACCGCCGGTAAAGGCGACGTAGATCGCAAAAAAACAGCTTCCCTTTAGTGACAATGCGACGGCATTTATCCTTTTCCCTTTAAAATCTGTAATTGTGCGACACACTGGTTGAATCGATCTGTTCCTTCCTTCCTCTTCACTCCCACTCTCCAGACTTCCATGTAGCTCCTATATCCTACTCCTTTATCTTCCTCTTTTCCCTCCTCTCTCCCTCTCCCCTCCCCTCACCTTCTATCCACCTTTCCCATCTAGAAGGAAAACACCCACCATTACCTCCGTCTTTTTCTCCCACTCGACTTAAAGTCGTCTAACAAATTCTGCCCTTGAAACTCGACCTCTGCACGTACACTCCAATCTTCTTCCAGAACGCCCTTTACAACTCCCTCTCTCTCTCTCTCTCCTCTTATTTCGCTTTCCCTTCTTCTCCTTTAGGATCCTCACCATGGCTCCAACTCGAGCGCGCGCACACACACACACTTCCAAAGCCCTCCCCACCCCCGATCCCCATCCCAAGAATATCTCTCACGCGTCTACACTTCCTTCCCAATCTCTCCCCCCCTCCCCCCCAACTACCTTAACTCAAAACTCCCCTCTTCCTCTCCCACAATCTCCTCCACCATTCGAACGGAAAGGCACGAGAAGATACGCGAATTTCACCCAATTTCCCTCCTCCTTAAAGGAATAAGCCTACTTTTGTAACTCTCGCCCTCATCTCCTCCCTCTTTCTATCCCACCTCTATAACCCGTGAGCGAGAAAAAAGGGTGTTTCTCCGCATTCCCCTTTCGAATGAGCAAAAGGGGGGATAAAAGAGGAGACTACTGAAATCCCTCCGCGGGGCTTATTCGAAATCGAGATTAGGAAAAGAAATTTTTTTCCAACCTCTCCTCCGAGCATGCAGAAAAGGGCGGGCGAGTCCAGGGGATAAATGAAAAACACTTTCTCTCTTTTCTCGAGCTTTCTCTTTTAAAGGGAAGAGATGTGGAGATTGATCGGCCCCTTTTCCGTTCCTACCTCTCTCTCTCTCTCCTCTCGAAAATGAAAAAGAAAGTTCCTTTTGCTGCGTCTTTCTTTCTGGAGATGTAAAACAAGTGACACCCGTGCAAGTGGTAAAAGAAAACTCATTCTTTAAGTGGCCCTCCCGTTGAAAAAAGGGCCCGGAAAAAAACCCTTTCTCCCTCGTCTGTTATTTTTTCTTAATAATACCGGCCGCTTTAAAAGAGACGTACTGGAAAATGACGCGAGTCCTTCCTCCGCTGCAGCGGTTTTCTCATCCCCGCTCTATTTATGGCTCGCGCGCGTTAAGGAGGAGGGCGAAGTGAGTGAGAGAGAGAGATGGAGTTTTAAAACCCAACTCCGATATATAGAGGGAGTCAAGAGAGAGAGGGAGAGAGAGGGGTGGGGAAGGGAGTGAGGTCTACGGAAAAAAAAGAGTAAATAACGCGAAAAGGACACGCCGAGAGATATAGACTTCCACCGTGTTTGTGTGTGTGTGTGTGAGTTGGTTCGTGTGCAGGTGACGCAGCAACCATGAGTATTCGCGGGAGGGACACACCGTAAATGACCGCGTAGCAGATAGAGTAGGGAGAGAGAGGAGGGGGAGGAGGAGGAGGGAGGTTAGAACGGGGATGACAGGGTGGGGTCGTGGTCATACCACAAAAGAGCTTTCTCCCGCACTATAACATTGCAATTTACGCGAGAAGGCCTTCCTGCCGTTATCGGACCGGCGGCCTAATTGATCACCGCCGCACGTCGGGAGAAAATAGGGAGGGCTAGATAGAGGGAGGAAGTCGAAGGGGGAAGGAGGGAGGGATGGAGGGAAACCGGGGTTGTGTAGGGAGAGAGAGGGAGGGGGGGGGATTTGCAGGGAGAGGCCACGGAGAAAGGGAGCCGGAGGGAGGATTCGGGGAGGGGGCTTAAGAGAAGCTGGAGGGGAAAGAAGAGGAGAGGAGGGAAAGAGTGGAAGCGGCGTAGCATCATCCCTTTTCGTCTCCACGCCCCTCTTCCTACATCCCAATTCGGGGAACGCTGACAGCCACACCCCCTCCTGGGGCCTATCCACTTTCAAAACCCTCCCTACTCTTCATCTAACTCTCCCACACGTTACCTCATAGGACGAAAGCATGAGTTTAGCACACCTAGAAGACTATTTCTTCTCCCTTTTTAACCTCCTACTAGTCTCTCTCGCCTTACATGCGTCTCTCTCTCTCTCTCCCATAACATTCCTCCTCATTCTAAAAATGCCGTCCGCTGGCTCGCCCTATTCCTTCCCCAGCTTCTTCCCACCACGCCACACCGCCTTATTTTTACCGCGACTGCTTTCTCAACTCTCCCCCCTTCTTTCTGTCTCTCCCTTTAAAAATCTCCATCTTCTTTCTCCCCTGCAACTCATCCACGAGATACCAGAATTACTCCTCTCTCTCTTTTTCCCCAGTTCTTTTATTCCCTTCGACAAATGCTTCTCCCGTTAAAAAAAAAACCACTCCCGCCTCCTACGGCTGTGCCTATCGGGTTTCAATTGTTTTTCGTTATCTCTTGTAAATTTAAAAAAAAATACAACGCCATCACGCGGTCAAAATGACATTTTATTTGCCCAATCGTGATGGCGTTACGCCGTATTTAAAAAAAAATCACAACGCGGTATCA